>JANEYF010000252.1:472500-1167309 GCA_029963845.1 Rhamnusium bicolor
AAAACGAAAAATTTAATAATGCTTAAGTATAAAGTTGAGTGTTAAGTGATGTGTTGGATTATCGGGTTGTAGTCTCGTGCATCTAAGTTCCTAAAAGGACCTTAGTTGCTTCAGGTTCTCATTGATAAGTGCTTTGGTGACTTCTCCGTTCTTTACTTTTTTAGATGAAATACCCTTTATATTTTTGGATATTAGTATAGACTTTTTCATTACGCATAAAACTGATTTTTGAAAATATTTCTACCATGAAAAATAATGAATCTATTCCCATTTGAAAACTTGTAAAATTGGTATGGGAATCGCAATAGCTTCAAGATAGAGGTGACTGCAAAACGCAAAGACACTAGTTTAAAGTAAATAATAGTTACCAGCTGCACGAACTTATATCATTTTTAATTTTTATTGTAGAAAAATGATTTTCGTGGTCTTTTTTCAAATCTACTTTTACCATGCATGTATCCGACAGGATCGTGTAATTTGGGAAATAACTGGAATTGACATAAAATTTCATTTTTTAAATGTATATTTTCTAATATTAGGATGGATAAAGTTTTTCATTACGAATACTACAAATTTTAAATAAAAAAATTAAATCATTTCAACAGTGAAAATACAAATTTATACATATTTAAAAATTTACAAATTGTACCAAATTTACAAATTTTTTAAAAATTCGTTATTTTTCATTGTAGAAATTTTTTAAACAATCAGTTGCATTTTTAATGAAAAAGTCTAATCTAATATACAAAAATATATGTATTAATTCCATTTCAGTAACAATAGTTTGTGTAGTTCTGGTTATTTCTAGAACGCAAGATGGCGTCTGACATATGTAAAGATGGTAAATGTAGCCCAGAACTAAAATCCTGAAATTTATTTTTTGTAAAATAAAAATGAAAAAAGACATAAGCTAGTGAATTTCTTTTTGGGGCATGCAAGAAAAATTATGTTATTTTATTTGGCACACTGCGTCCTCACCAGGTGTGGATCCTGATCCACAATTAGAAAAGTCCAAGTGCCTTAAAGATGGCTAACTGCACCGAGAAGATAAAAAAATTGTCAAAAAAAATTACAGAAATAGGAAATAAGATGAGTATCAACTTAAACAATATAAACGATTTAATCACAAGCAAATGACCTTCATTTTGCATTTTATTTTCTTGGAAATCAAAGTAATTAGTTTTAGTTCAATTATGTTGGCCCTCTTTACATAAAATACTAAAAAACTTTTTATTTTTTAAATATATGTTATATTTTTGTGAATGTTAGTTTAAACTGTTATTCCTTTGCGGTTTTTCTTTAGTCACAATTTATCATTAACTGTGACATTGCTAAACGATTCTTTTTAAAAGGCAGCTCATTTGTAGGGGTCTGCATCACCATTTCTTGTTCATGGTTATATCGATTCGTTGTCTCTCTTTCTGTTTTGTCACATTTTTAATTCCATTTCAATTGTTTTGCTAGCTTTTGGCTTATACCGATTGGTGTACGTCCAGCGGGTACACGAGCACCGTTAAGAAAGGAGACATGTATAGGGCGACAGCACACCTCCATTGCATATTATCGCATAGCCCATGTATCAAATATAAGTACACCAACCTGTATATACTTTGTTTTTTTGGACCTTTGCGTGTGTATCAAATTAGTTACAACCTGCTGTTTCAAACCGGTTTCTTTTCAGGGTAATCTTAGTTTGTTTATTATTCTAATGATAAATCTATTTTTGTGTTTGTACTTAATCAAGTAAGAGGCAAGTAGTTTAATTTAATTTAGTTTGATTTCCAAGCAACTTGAAATCATTTATTCATCGTAAAGAAAGATGTTTCTATTTGTTTAATAATTTACGGAATAAGTTATTAATTGATTTATTTTAAATATTAGTACATGTCCGTTTTAAATTATTTCTTTTCAGAAACATAGTTTGAAAATTATGAGAAGGCGATTCCCAGTCATAGTATATTTTATAAACATTTGTTTATTTGAATTAACGCAGGAAATATATTTAAATACGATGCACCGAGATAAGCTGAAATAACATTTGCCACAGACAGCAGTCGACATGCTTGCGTATTGCACAGATTTCCGTCATTATTTGTCAGGCGCTTTAATATAAATTGAATGACACCGCGTGAAAGAATCACTTGTCTGCGACTTCTTTGACTTGTCTTCTTCTTCAGTGACCGTTCCAGTAAGCAGCACTCAGCTACCGGTCTCCAGTGTACTCCGCAATCCGATAGTGGTAAGAATTACTTTAACCGTTTAACTGTTTTTATTTGCATTTCCTTTACCGTTTGTGTCCGAATTTACCATTTATATCCGAATATACTGTTATGTTATTTTGTCCGAAGTGCCTGTTGTCCGAATAAACTAGAGAAAAATTCGCAGTTTATTGATAAAAGTTATCTATTTAACCGCTAGCATCGAGAATCCGCGGTTTTCATTATTTGTCGTAGCTGACGTAAAGATAGAACTCTAAGGCCTCGTGTGTGAATAGAGCTCCGTCGTCATAATTTCACTACCAGTAAGGTTCTAAGACCTCGTGTGTGGGTAAGACCTTACTAGGTAAAACGCGAAGAGGCATAAGTGAGATTTTAAGATCTCGTGTGTGGATAGAATCTCACGCCGTGCCCCAGGAGTTCATGTATTAACCGATCCGTCCGTCAGTCGTGCTCATTGAATTTAAATTATAAAGAAGATAAGCTTGAAGTTATGATAACCTGTCGCACTAAATTATAAGTAATTACCGTGCGTTAACGTTCATGCATCCACGCATATCTCTGGTCTAGTTAGTTTAAGAGACAGTTTCTACTAAAATAGGAGTTAATAAACTAAACTACACTGCTATAGAATTAGAAGAGCAACAGGAATATTCGGTTGTCATTGTCTGTTGTAGCCGACGTAAAAATAGAACTCTAAGGCCTCGTGTGTGAATAAAGTTCCATCTCAGTCATAGTTTCACTACCAGTAAGATTCTAAGACCTCGTGTGTGGATAGGACCTTACTAGGTAAACGCGAAGCGGCATGTTAAGTTTTACGGCCTCATGTGTGGATAGAATCTCACGAAGTACCCCGTGGTGCAATGTATTAGCCGTTCCGTCCGACACACATAGTCAATAAACCCCAAATCAGGAATATGAGGCACTAATCTTAAACTACAGCACGATCTCGATTATACAGTCAAATATACCGCCTATCCCTGCAGTTGTGTCTTGCTAATACTCCGTAACCGCTTACCACTAAACATATTGCTGCACCGACCGCTTATCATAATACCACTTCATTAACCGCTTGCTATAGCTACCAGTAATAGTAGTTGCCGTACCCTTGCTTTATTTTGAATCACCGCTTGCTTGTGTAGATGCTTGTAGTAAACAGTTGATAGTAATACCGTAGTAGTAGCTTCCATAATTTAGCTGTACTTGATATGACATAACCGATCACCGCTTTTTGCATTTTCATAACCTCTTGCTTGGTTCCTTGGTTGCTTACTTGTAATATAGGTTAATATTTACATTGTATTACAACATAACTGTTGTGCACATACATATTTTTTTATGTGTGAAGCAATCTTAAATATAAAGTTGAACTTCTGCCTTTTATTTAAAACAAAGACATAAGTAATAAATTTGTTGATATATCGAAAATCATTTTCGGTAGGTAAGGTGAAGTAGTCCATTGCTATGCAAACGACAACCACACACACACAGACCGCCTGGCATTCCGTTTCTTCACTGAGTTACCCTAGCTTCTATCATACCGCTGATAGAATAAAGTGGTGTTCCTATACTTTTAAACAGGAACTGGCGCTCGAGTAATAATAAGTTCAAAGTACCGCCACTGTACTAAAGGGTGCCAAAGTGATACGTCAAACACACACACACACAGAAATAAGCATTGTGGTGGTAAGTACGTCACAACTTTCTGAGAATCTATTCTCCTTATCGTAGTATTCCTAATTCTCAGACATTCTGTTGTTTCTTCTGTGATAGCGATCCATTTCTTTGGTCAATAGATGTAACAATGTCTTCTCATTTCTTCGAAACGATATCGATTGGCGGTATTAACTCCATACTTGATGTTGCAGTGTGTATTCATTAGTGTCCAGGTGGGTTTGTTTTTCTTCATAAATGATAATATTCCTCTAAATTATTTCTTTGACCGTTTCACTTCTGTTTACTTTGTTAAAGTTGTAAAGTTATAGAGAAACTTGTTTAAAATTACAAATTACACGAAGTTCCCTGAAAGTGTCAATCCTATTTTTTTTATTATTGATATTTTTAAATATTCCACTGTCATAATCTGCACTTATATCATCCAGATTATTGTGCATCGTAAATCCCTGCGAGCATTTTAATTTTTAATGCAACAAATGCAAAACTCATTTTTAAAGTGAAAAAAAAATCACTTTTCAAAAAGAAAATTTTGCAGCAAACTTTGTGTACAAGGATATTTAGACGTTCTAAGCAATTACAAAACTATAATTTCTCTAAAATTTGTGTTTTCTCTCGAACATATAAAAAGATTTTTGTCAGCATGACATAATGGAGTTTAAGGGTTTTGTCCTCCTGCAAATAAATTGTAACCAATCAGTTAATACATTAATTGCATGTAGGTATATATTGTAGAAAGTTTGTATTGTTTAATAGTCACCATTTGTTGCGACAATTTTTTTCTTATAATTTCAATAAAACCTTGAAACTTGTGGTTTAAGATACTGACATTAAATAAAAAACACGGATCTTAAGTGGTGTTATAATTAGTTAATGTCTTAGATATTAATCATCTAAGTTGGGAACATTTCTCCACCTAGAAACCTAATATAATCTTTGAGACGTTGTAGGTTGATGTGTACTAATTTTTTTTTTTGTTAATTGCAATATCATTGTATAAAAGTAATTGACCCATTTGTGTAATTTATTTTATATGCTGCTTACAAAATTGCGCTGTAATTCTATTTATACACGTACCAAATACACGAAATCAGTTTTTATCCTCACTACATTTTTCAGTTGAATGTTCTGTAAGAACAGACGCTGATTAAGCAGCGTGGAATGAAATAATAGATATTATGTTTTTCTTAACAACATTATATTTATTACAGAACATAACACGTATTTTATTTACCACAAACTATGTATACAACATAATATACCACTGTAAAATATACTATAATAACGCAGACATATATCATTATCATATGCAATAATATTACTACAAAATAAACAGATTTATCGTCTCTTTCCATGTAAGTGATAATTTTAATTTTTATTGGAGAAACTTCTTTTTAATAATTTGTTTAGTAGTTTGTAAGAATCGTCGTATCGTGAACAAGTAATTTAACAATTTGCCATGGTGTTTCTAGAAAAAACAAATAGAGACAATTATAAGATAAACAGTGTTAAGTATGTTGGGCAAATTGAATTATTGACTGCGTCGAGTTATTTACACAACAATGATAATTATTAATTTTTGATACCTTGTATTTCCGATGGGGAAAATATGAAAAATATATTCTAATCACCGTACACAGACTTCAGTTTCATGTATTTCCCCAGTTTATGTTAATGACTATAATAACTTATGTAGATGCATTAAATGATCGTAACTAATCAAGCCATTGCATTGTGATATTGCTGAACTGTGCTTAATAACTTGATATGGGCAATTTACTACAAAAAATGGCAGTGTAAGAGAAATACCACGAAAGAAACACCACGATTTCAAGATTAGTAATGTCAAAGAATATTTTTTTAATGAGTGGAAGAATATTCACAAGAAACCGTACTGTTTTAAATGAGCAGTTCTCTGTTGGTCTTGGCTAGATGTACCATCTGAATGAAGTAAATCTCCATATAATCTTCCGAGACTATCCCTCCTAGGCCACGGAGCTGTACAGTGAAGAAAAGGAAAATTAAGCAAACAGTGAAACTCTAATTTATACAGGCGACAACCTAACAATCAGTTTACGTTTTAAAAATACCTATCCAAAAGTCGAAGTCGGTATGGTCAGAGTTCATCCATTCCCAGAAAGCTTGGTTAGAGTTGGGAGAAATTCCATAGTTATGCTAATCATGAAGGCACATATACCAAAGATATCATTTGCACCATTGTCAGTGATTCCACTTCAAATATATAGCCAAATGTTCAATTAATGCTCGTCCACACAGCGTGTGGCTAAAAATCGATGAAATTGACCATCATCTACCACTACCTGCCAGACCGGTTAATTTAAGGCATGTTGGAAGTGCGTGAAACTGTAGATAAATCATTTGCCTCCCGTCCATGATTTAAGTCCTTTAAGAAGATATGAATCAAAATCTCCTTAATTTGTACCAAAATGATTTTAAATTTTGCTATTACTATATCAAAGAATGAATATTATGATTTTACTTCCTCACCCCTCAAAGTGAGGACAAAATTTTGAAAATTTTTATTATGACGATACACAAAATTTCAGACAGAAAAATTTTCTGTCTGATTCGCGATAGCAGCTACAGTTTTTAAGATAAAGCTTTCAAATTTGGTACACACATTATAGAGGTCAAGGAAGAGATTGAGTTCGTTGATGAACAAAATCGGTTCCAATGTCTAAAAGAAATATTATTGATATTCCACCAATGTGACTTTTGTGAAACGTCAAAAAATGTGACTTTTTTGAAACGTCAAAAAATGTGACTTTATTGAAACGTCAAAAATTACTTTTATTATAAACTCCACCACACGTCGTGTTTTACTACGGTAAGGAAGTTCTGATCTCCAAGTAATTGACAGCGGTTTTATCTTTTATGTATTGAGTATCTTTATTTACTTGTTATTTTCTTTTCATCGGTAATTTATTACATTGTCTGCAAAACATATATTTTTTCCATCAATAGCATTAATATTTCAATAACATTTAGTCATACGAAAATTAGATTTTCAAATTCGATTTTTTAATCCCCAGCAGCCATTCGGCTATCGAGTAATTCATGAAGATCCATCATATACCCATATGCATTTCTCTAACGTCCCGTGATCCAGCAGCAAACAGGTAAATCAACATAGCATATCTAGGGGTGATAGAGTAAAGCACGTGGTAAGAAAAGTCGCTCAGGTTTTTTGACACTCTTTGTGAAATGTAGAGTTGTTGCTTATGCCCTGTAGATTCTGATCCACTACAGAGCCGTTGTCGAGGTCGAATTCAGGCCCCGGATTTAAACAATGTAATATTCTACTTATTCCTGTTCATGAAGTTGTTGGATTCATTGCTTTCAAAAAATTTGCCAGGTATCTGTGCTTTAACGGGCTACGATATTGTCAACACATTTCATGGCTTAGGAATAAAGATGGATATCGTAGGTATGAACTATTGTATTGATGAGATATTTAAGACAATATATCTTTTGTCATGAAGTTGTACAGTAGTAATGCGAATGTGTCACAATAGTGATTTAAGATCAATATTGCCAATTCCAAGAACAATTGATAAACTACCGCCAACTGAAAACAATTTATTACAACATTGTTTAAGGGTGCATTACCATACAGAAGTGTGGTTAAATAGTTTAAATAGTTCTGAATTACTCTCAAAATATGGCTGGATTTATTGACCATGATAATTGTATATTACTGCAATATCAATTTTGCAAAACTTTTCAGCTATTGCAGAACACATCGCCATATTGACAAGATACCTCTAAATAGCTTTAGGAATAGGTGATTGTATTACCTGTGGTGTTTTAAAAAAAATTAAAATAAATTTAAAAAACTAATGACATTGCGTACATTTATGGCAGTAAGTTTTGAAAGTGAAATTAAATTTTAATATTAATCCAACACCTTCAATACTAGTGTTATCCACTTCTAACAGTTTACCTACAATTGCCACCTTGAGGGCTATTCATTTAACTAATTGCCAAGAAAAACTGGATTATCAGTATCTGATTACCTACATAACTAATCGTTTTCCCACTCACAGAAATTACAGTTCTAAAAGCAAATATACTTTTATACCTTTATTTATTACATGCGTAATTATCTATAACACACTTAAATGATTTTATATAATTTCATTTATATGAGGTATATATAAAGCCAATATCACTGGTTTTAAACAATGAGAAAGTACCGGTCGGACAGGAAATGAAAGGAAACACGCACTTTTTTTATTTTGCTAAGTAAGATTATGGTTGGTACATAATATGTCGGCTTAAAAAATAACAAGCTGTCTAAAATATAATATAAAATTATCATTAATGCCTTGACTTAACAGCACAGTTGGAATAATAAATTGTATATTAAGTACGATAACTAAAGATGATTACATGAGTTAATTGTGTGTTTAAATCAAATTGAATTGTAAATTCAATGAGAGATTAAGAACTCTTCATTGTCATGAAGTATTAGTTGCGGCAATCTACTGAGGAAGATGTACACGTCTAATGGTCAATTTCTTCACATCTGGTTTACTTCCAGATAAACTTGTCTAATGGTTAACATAAAGTTGTCAGTGTTTGTTTTTTCCAGTTTTCTTTGTATTCTATCCGTTGGTCAAACCAGGTTTGAATTTATTTGTTACTTCAATTAGGAGATTTTTTTCCGAACGGTAATTTTATTGATATCAGATTTGTTCTGAAAAATCTATGAAATTGGATAGATTTGGGTCTGCTTCGGCAGACAAAATAAATTGGTAAAAAAAAAACAACTCCCATAAATACAATAAAAACTAAAAAGTACGTATGGAGGCAGTTTCGAGATTTTTACCGGTAGAAAAACTACGAGATAAACAGATATGGACAACAAGAAATGTCAAAACTATAAAGAAATTATAGTTAAAACTATATGGAATCAAACCACAGTATAACCAGTAGATTATTTCAGCTACATTTCATTCATAAATCCACTGAGTGCTCTAGGACCTCAAATGCAGGTGGTTGCATCAGAGGCGTGGCATTTTACAAGGATACCATGGGTGTACGAAGCAAATTCATCGTTGCTGATTAATAAAATAAATAATTATTAGTTAGGAAAAACACCACGGGTTTTTAATGTTTGTGCAGGTGCATATATTTCAGTTTTTAACATTTTATATGGTTAAATTAAAAAATCTGTAGATTATCTAGATAAATGAAATAAAATACACAATAGGCATAGTATTTTATTATTAATAATTGAATAATGAATGCTAAATATTTCTTAGGTTACAAAATAAAATAGCTAGGTATAAAAAAAACAATTGAATTATTGATATTTCCAAATTATTAATTTTGTGTTTTGTATGCCAGTTTTAAAATTTCAATTAATAAATTTAAGACTGTAAAATACGTATTTTCTTAAAGCGCTTATTCTCAATAAATTATAAAACTACCGATACACAGCGCTTCTACTCACAGGATGTGGCATAACTGACACGAAATTAACAATTTATATTAATTAAGGATGTCGTTGAATAATTGTAACGGAATGTAACTTATAAATGTCCCATTAAAAAGGTGCCTCTTCACAGGGAAGCTCCAATTAAATTGCCTTCTGACCTTTAATTTAATTCAGCATTCGGGGTCAACAAATAAACTATCCGGCTCTCCTGTAAGTCGGAACTAGAGCATTTGTAGGTAATCCGTTTGCATTATCCTGGATCTTTCGTCTGAAATGATGATGCTCAGTTAAAGCCATCCATCCCTAAATCGTGGATGTTGCAGAAACTTTAATGTTTTTCTTTAGTAGAGTAGTTTTACTGTAATGCACCGCCAAATTCAGTGATGGAATTGTATGTACACTAAACTGAGCAAAACTTTCCGAAGAGAATCAACAATAGACTGGACGTTGCAAAGATATAAATGCTTCACCAAACACTGTTTAGATATATCTCTGGATGTATTTGGTTAATTTACGTTTCTAACCAAAACAAAATAGATATATTCGTGAACTTTGAAAGTCTGTTTTTCTATTTGAATTATTTCTCCTCCTCTTCTCCCTCTCTCTCACTGGCTTATTTTTTTATTGGACGAATCTTCATTAGCCAGTACTTATTTTCTTTCAATACACTGAACTGATTCTGCGGTTGGCTCCTTGTGAAACATTATTAAATATTTTAAATATATGAAAGAAATTTGCTTTTTAATGTTTCAAAAATATTTTATTAGAAACTCTACATGTGTTTCGGCTTTTTAGGCCTTTGTCAAGAGTACAGGGAATACTGAACAGTAAAATTTGTGCCCATTGCTTATATAACCACATCTGGTACCTACTATAAAACTATTGTAAAATATGTTTTTATAAGTTGAATATTACTTTATTTTTTAAATCTAAATTATTTTATTTAAAATATGGTGGCCGGTAAAAATTTGTTGTTCATTCGTTAAGTTTTTATTATTTTTAACAGCTTTATTTATTTCTAATTGTTCTAATAGATCAAGTTTCTTTCCTTTCTTTTCTGAATGGAGTGAGTAATTTGACATTATTTAAATCTATAAAATGACTGTTTTCTATACAATGTGTTGACATGCCCGTACTATATACATTGTTTACAATAGATTTCCTGTATTCATCGAATCGCTTTTTTACATTTCGTCCAGTTTGTCCAATGTATATAGCATCACAGTCACTACATTTTAACTCATATACTCCTGTTTTTTTGTAGTTTTTCAGTTTTGTCTTTATTATTAATTAACATTTACCTAAATTATTTTTACTTACTGAAATTGTTCTACATCCTAGTTTATTCAGTTTTTTTACTAACTCTATTGCTGATCTTAGGCCTATAATTAATACATTTATATCTCTTATTGCATTCCTGAGAAGAAGCGGCATAAAATTCTTTACGTAAAGTTTTCTTTTGTTTGTTTTTTATTAGTTTATCTATTAGGTTTTCTTTATAGCCATTGTTTTTCGCAATTTCTTTGATTACGTTAACTTCTTTTTTAAAATTCTCTTCGCTTAGTGGAAATGTTAATAGACGATGTATGTAGCTGTGGAATGGTGCCATTTTTATTTGCAATGATTGTTTAGATTTACTATGAATTATTGTATCTATGCAAGTAGGTTTACGATAAATGTCAAACTCTAATCTATTATTGATATTTTTTTATATTAATGTCTAAAAAAGTTTAAACCCTCGTCATTTTCCATTTCTAATGTGAATTGAATTTTCTGATTAAGTGAATTTAGAAGACCTAAGAATTTATTTAACTGCCTTTTCATACCTTTCCAAATGCAAAACACATCATCTACATAACGGGTCCAGAAAAATATGTTTTCAACTAAAACATTTTTTGTATTAAACAGTACATTTTCAAAATCGGACATAAAAATTTCAGCTAGTAAGGGAAATATGGGTGAACCCATTGGTAATCCGTCCAATAATTTATAAATTTTCCCGTTAAATTTAAAATAATTTTGGTTAGTACAATTTTTAATCATTAAATTTAGTTGGTTTTTAATGTCACTGTCAATAATGGAGTTATTTAGAAGTTTGTCTATTAAATAATATCTGGAACGGGATTGACGTAAAATGACTTTTTACGTCGAACGAAACTAATTTTTCGTTACTAGGAACTGTGAGATTTTTTACTTTTTCTATAAATTGAAAAGAATTTTTAATAGAATACTTAGATTCGAATCTTGTGAGGGAAGGCAACAAGATATTTAATTCCTTGCAAAGTTTAAACGATGGGGCATTTACGTAGGATACGATTGGTCTAATGGGTATATTTTCTTTATGAATTTTAGGAAGTCCATAAAATAATGGCGGTGAGGGATTCATTTTTCTTTCCATTTTTTCTTTCTATCCTCATCCCATATTTTATCATATGTTTATATAAGGTGATTTAAAAATAAACCTCATTGTTTCATGGGCGAATTCCTCTAGTCAAAATAACACGAAAAATTCATATTAACACGGATTTGACAATTTTTCGTTACGAAAATACTGCTCTTGGAAGTGGAAATCAAAGAAGCGCTTTTTAGCAATTGCATAACAGGTAAATGGAAAAACTTCAAATTTTGGGGATAGACCTTAATTAAAGGCAATATTTTGAGGATTTGTCTTAATAATCGGTTATGCAACAAAACTAATATACAAAAGAAAATTCTTGCAAAAACATTTAATTTATAAGAAATGTTCAAAAAGCTTAACAAACTTACATTGGATGTATAAGATTTTGACAGGCACGTTAAAGAATTGCTGGGGTATTCCTGATTTTTTGAAACCTCTCTATTATTCGCTGGCTAAGAACGTCAATGTCATTTGTTGAGTGTGAATAAACTGTAAGTAGAGCGAGTTTAAGTCAAGCCATCGTGCTGGTCATAGTGTACGCCGACCTTCACGACCTATTTATCGATTTCCGTAAGTGTTCGTCAAACAGTGTCTTGAAACACAAACCTAAAGTGTGGGAGTGCACCATCATATGCCACATTTCCCTTCTCAAATGGCGTGGTACATCCTCAAGCACATGTCGTAATTCAGTCTCTAAAAAATTGTATAATTTTGCCCATTTAGTGGTTGCGTTAAGAAAATTAATCTTACTAAAAATTTACTAAAATATCCCTACACTTGCACCTCTAAACTGCTTCTGACAATTTCTTTGCACCATGCACCTTTTCATCTGCCAATACGTGCACATTGTGAAAATTAAGAATTCCTTTTCTTGAAAACTTCTTTCTAAATAATACGAGTATTAGTCTTTCAAAAAGATCAACTCGTTTTCTTTGAAACCAACTACAAAACTATTGTCGTTGGTCTGAACTTGCGGAATGTAATAAGGGCATAGTGGTTGCAAACTTATAATTCTTCAGACAGTTGATTATTTTGAGCAGTTCAGGTGGTCAGAGTTGGATCTTGCTGTACACGTACTAGCACCTGTTCTACCACTGTTAGGGTTCTAGCATCAGGATCATCGTGTCTTTTGAATTTTAGAATGGTGTAACGAATGATAGAGTTATTCTTTTAGTTTTTAAGTGTAGCTGTCTCCCTTAGGACATGATCCACTCGCAGTAAAACGGACCGGTTCGATAATTGTCGATTCAGAAACGTTTTTTGGTACATACGCCTTACAGTGACACAATTTCGAAATTAGCTCTAGCAAAATACCTAGAGAATCTTGCGAGAGACCTGGAATCCAAAGTAAAAAGCAAAAAGGTTATAGCAAACATAATGTGAATGTCGGCATGTTTTTTGAAAAGAATAAATCATCCTTGATGTTTATTCAGAGCAGATATGTGTCATTAAAGAAAATAAAAAAAGAGAAATAAACTACATAATTTTATTAAGTCCTCATTTTGTTTGCACAAAAAGGAAACATGAAAGATAAACAATGAACTAAAATTTTAAAAATCTGTCTTTAAATTAATTTTATTACAAAGTAAATCTTATCGTTCGTGCCGAATTTTCCCTTTTAAACCCATTTCTTAACTCGGGTTCATAGGAACCTTTTTCCTTTGAAACGAAGTGCTATTTCTGTTGAACTTACATTAATTGTCTGCACTTGAGATTCACGCAAATCAAACATCAATTATCTTAAACGATTAATTGTAGCTACATACAGTAGATTAGATTATTAGCCAGGCATAAGAACATCCATTGAGGAATGGATGCAAAATAAGTCTCTGGAATGGTGGAGGGGCTTCCCGCAACATAGACAGACCAAAGAGTTCATTAAAGAAAGATCGGCTAAATTTACGAAAGATCTACTATGCCAAAATAGAAAGGCCATTAGGATAATAGTGGGACTTTTAACAGGACACTTTCGACTCAATAGACATATGAGTCTGATGGGTCTGGTACAGGATGCAACATGCAGATTCTGCCAAGAGGAAGAGGAATCCTCAGTTCATGTGCTGTGCCACCGTGAAGGCCTCGCTAGACTTATGTTCCAATTACTTGGGGAACAAAAACCAATAGCTGACAGCTACACTAAGAGCCCCTTATCAAGGCTGTGGAGTCTGATACAAAGGACAAAGCTGGATAAGGAGCTCTAAGGAAATGGATAGGAGCTCCACAATAGACCCACAGGGGGTCGCGGTGGTCAAGGCCAACCAGCCAGCTCCTTCCTTATAATCTGATCTACATACAGTAAGAGGATCTTTTTTTGTATCAAAAATAAGGGGCAATACAGAAATGCTTCTAAATCTGCAAAAATTTCATGAATTAAAAAGTTAGTGACAAAATAAGGGCTGCCATAACTCTATTTACCATCCTCGAGGGCAGCACTGATAATCTAAACTACCCTAAAATAATCACCTTAATTAGCAACGCGTACAACTAAAATTTGATGCTTTTTGATTTAACAGTAAGTATACGATTGCCTGAAACACATTTCTTTAATTTGCATTGGCTGTATCTCTAGAACGAAAACTTTTCTTACCTATATTAATATGAACTTTTATTTTGATCAGAGAAATCTACCTAAGAAGATACAGTTTAGAGTCACTATGTACCTGTATTTATATGTTGTTTTTATTATTTTTATGACCTTAATAATTTTTAAAATGATATAATATTTTGCAATATTTCATGGTTTTCAAAAAAAAACTTTTACAAAATAAAGCATTACAATTAGAGGTCACGCAGTTAAAATTTTGATTAATCTTTGACCTTTACCGCACAGATAAAATCTAAATAACAGACGGTCAAAATCATGGCAGCACGATTATTTCTGGCCAAATTTTTTTATCATCGATAAGCCTAGCATAGTATAACCGTACAAAATGTTAGTTTGTTGATAGTCTATGTAGGAGAGCGCTTGTTAGAACAATTCACAAACTTCTTATGTCCTAATTAGAGAGATTTTTTTCTATTTTTCCATATTCCGTACTGTGAGGTTACGTCAATGAAGAAAATTAAACTGTAAATTGTTTAATGGCGTTTATTTCCTTAACTACTGAAGACAAGAAATTTGTATAATACACTTTTTAATACAGTTTTATATCTGTCCTGTAAGATGTTGAGGAATAATTGAAATTACAAATATCTTAATTTGTACATAAACAAAATAAATAGTGACTGATTTTGTTTTACGCTCTATTGATTTTCAGTGGTCCATATCTTAATTGTTTTGTTCGCACCAATGTCAAATTGGCGATGGCATGAAAAAGGTGTTAAGTGCAGCTCTATGAAGAATTTAATTGAGTTAAAAGAAACGTTCAAAATCATATTTGGTTTCAATATTTGGCATAGATTTGTATTGATATAATCACCCAACTGTGAAATGAAATGATAAATATTGTTCATTATACAAACCGAAAACGGTGAATATTCAATATACAGTGTGGAAATTAAGTAACACATAAATTCAGTAATTCCGTTGATATTAATTTTTTGGAAGAAATCTCGAAGGGGTATAGCGATTTTAACTTCAGCAAATATTTTCAGTCTATTTTCAGTTTCTTATGTCATTTATTTTTTAAATTATGACGTCATCTTTTTTTTAAATAACAACCTATATTTTTTATTACTGATTTTGGTAGTAGTTTTTATTCCGGTTCTGACCGTATAAAATTTTCAATATGTTATATGTGAAAAAAGTCGAGAAAAACAGTCTTAAAAATTCAAATAACAAAAATTTGACGGAAAGTTATCGACGGCACATTCGTTTTTATTTTGAAATTATGCAAATAGTTGAAAAACCGAACTAATGTGATACACCGGCAACTAGATAAATTTTCCCAATTTAATGAATTTTTGTTATTTGAACTTTGTAACGCATAAATTCAGTAATTCCGTTGATATTAAGTTTTTTGAAAAAAAATCTCGAAGGGGTGTAGCGATTTTAACTTCAGCAAATATTTTCAGTCTATTTTCAGTTTCTTATGTCATTTATTTTTTAAATTATGACGTCATCGACTTTCTTTTTAAATAACAACCTATATTTTTTATTATTGATTTTGGTAGTAGTTTTTATTCCGGTTCTGACCGTATAAAATTTTCAATATGTTATATGTGAAAAAAAGTCGAGAAAAACAGTCTTAAAATTCAAATAACAAAAATTTGACGGAAAGTTATCGACGGCACATTCGTTTTTATTTTGAAATTACACAAATAGTTGAAAAACCGAACTAATGTGATACACCGGCAACTAGATAAATTTTCCCAATTTAATGAATTTTTATTTGAACTTTGTAACGCATAAATTCAGTAATTCCGTTGATATTAAGTTTTTGAAAAAAAATCTCGAAGGGGTATAGCGATTTTAACTTCAGCAAATATTTTCAGTCTATTTTCAGTTTCTTATGTCATTTATTTTTTAAATTATGACGTCATCGACTTTTTTTTTAAATAACAACCTATATTTTTTATTATTGATTTTGGTAGTAGTTTTTATTCCGGTTCTGACCGTATAAAATTTTCAATATGTTATATTTGAAAAAAAGTCGATAAAAACAGTTTTAAAGTTCAAATAACAAAAATTCATTAAATTGGGAAAATTTATCTAGTTGCCGGTGTTATTCGATTTTTCAACTATTTGTATAATTTCAAAATAAAAGCGAATGTGCCGTCGATAACTTTCCGTCAAACTTAGGCAACTAGATAAATTTTCACAATTTAATGACTTTTTGTTATTTGAACTTTAAGACTGCTTTTCTCGATTTTTTTCAAATATAACATATTGAACATTTTATACAATCAGAACCGAAATAAAAAGTACTACCAAAATCAGTAATAAAAAATATAGGTTGTCATTTAAAAAAAAGTCGATGACGTCATAACTTAAAAAATAAATGACATAAGAAACTGAAATTAGACTGAAAATATTTGCCGTTAAAATCGCTATACCGCTTCGAGATTTTTTCCAAAAAAATTAATATCAACGGAATTACTGAATTTATGCGTTACTTAATTTCCACACTGTATAGAACTGAAAGGCTAACGTATGTAAAGTTTTCAAAAATAAATGTTTTAATAATAAAAATACTGTTTCTAATTTCAGCAGTATTAGTAGCAATGTTTACACATTAACTATTTTTATGTCAAATAAAACAAACTACGCAAAAACGCATAAGGAAAATGTGACTAAATTTAATTTGTAATTTTTTCTTTTTTGAAGAACATGTTTGATCTAAATTCTCTCGCGAACAGATTAGCGCTCAAATATTTTTTCTATTTTTTTTTAATTGAATTGAATTTTCTAGTAATCAACAACCAGTAAGATTCAGTAATTATATCAATTTGGAAAGACAATCATTTTAATTTAATTTATAGCGATTTTTATTTAAAAAAACCTAATTAATAACTACTCTTTGTTTAAAGTGTGCTGCAATATATTGCATATTGTTCATTATAGTATGATCGTAATTATTTATATTTCCTAATACAATTTTGCCGAATATTTCAATTGTA
The DNA here is from genome assembly GCA_029963845.1 of Rhamnusium bicolor. Taxonomy (NCBI): domain Eukaryota; kingdom Metazoa; phylum Arthropoda; class Insecta; order Coleoptera; family Cerambycidae; genus Rhamnusium; species Rhamnusium bicolor. The sequence continues at coordinate 489,812 of JANEYF010000252.1, forward strand.
TATCCCATATGTCCCATTAACTATTTTACCATTTTCACACGGAATACCTCAAATGCATGATCAGAAATACTTATTAAGTCTTGTACCGGTTTTATAATTACTAAATCTAATCGCTACTAATGCTCCGTTAAGAACGTGTTCTGTCTGCTAAATGGTAAATTATGCTTTTTTTTATAAAATGTTTCAAATTGCCGATAATGTTTGTTTCACACATTTTAATTAAAAATTTTGTAATATAATATGTAAGGTTTCAAAAATGTAATGTAATTAAAATGTTGGATTCTTTAACTAAACATATATCACAAAGTAAATGGTAATTTAAATAACAAAAAAAATAATTAAAATTTTTCAAAAAGATTCTCATTTAAATATTTAAGTGAATGATCCATGATCCGCGTGGGATGTACCGATCGGTTCCCAGAGATGGCCTTTACAGATATTAGTGGCAAATATGACAATGTTAATGTGTCTTCGGGGTCTACACTAGGAAAAAATATTTATCAACGGAGTGTGAAAATATTAGATAGAAAATTTTTTCTGGCCTTAATGGGAAGTACATTTGGCTTAGCATGGCCGAAACCTCTAATGCTTACGGTTTAAAGTATCGAATGTTTTAGTGGGTGCATTGGAGGAAAATTGTTCAATGAGCGGGCACTTGATTGCCACTAAAGTTTTAGAAGCTACAAATTCTCGCACTATAGCGGAGATAGTGAATTCAAGTCTACAAAAGTTTTGGGGTGACAAATATGCAGAAAGTAAGAACAAGTTCTTATTATTTCCTACCGATAGAGTGAATTATATGAAAGCTGCTGGAAGAATTTTGAAGGAAACATATCAGAATATACTTCATGTAACATGTTTAGCACATGGGCTTCATAGGATTGCTGAAGCTACTAGGGGGTGCTACCCTAATTTTAATAATTTGATATCTAATGTAAAGAAAATTTTTCTTAAAGCACCGAGTCGTGTACGGCTATTTCATGATATTTTATTAAATACTCCACAGTTCATTATAACACGATGGGAAACTTCGCTAGAAGTAGCTTCGTACTATTACTATCATTTTGAAAATGTGAAGTCCCTAATACAGCAGTTAAATCCAAATCAGACAATTGCTATTTCACAGGCATTTATGGATCTAACTGTTCAAGAAAATCTGGAAACCATACACGGAAGTTTTTCACGAATTCCTCTAACCATACCGGACTTTCAATATCAGCCAACATCAGAATTTACTACAGTTGATTCAATAAATGTTGTGTTCGATTTTCGACAATATATTTTTCAATTACAGGGAGAAATTGCTGCGAGGGTACAAACAATATTCCGAACTGTTTAAAAAAAATCCCGGACTTGTTACAATGACAGGTGTAATAGACCTTTTAAACGGCAAAGAAGTATACTTTGCTACACCGGGCATGAATGTGGTGACTTTGCAAAAGTTTACATATTTTAGATATGCTCCAGTTACATCTGTCGACGTTGAGCGGTCCTTCTCGCAATTTAAATGGATTTTCAATGAAATTTGCCGAAGTTTAACTACAAAACATTTAGAGCAGATATTAATTATATAATTTTATTCTTGTAACCGACAGTGAAAAATACTTGTGTGTGTAGTTTACTGTTAGTACTCCCCCATACCTCCAGTTCTCTTTGAGTGAATGTTTATAAATTAACTTTATCAACATTGGATAATACGGAATTCGCTAAAAAAAATTTCAAGGTAAGATATCGTTTCATATATGCATGAAAATCTGACACATTACCACCTTAAGCTAACCCTGGTTTTAAGTCATATCCGATTGGTAAATCCTACTTCTGAAAATCGTGCACGAATAACCGAAGAAAAACAACAAATATACTGGGTTAGTTTGCGAACAGGTAATCCCCTCTATTTCGAAACGGATCCAAATTTTGCCAGAAGAAATTTGAAAACCTTTTTTACTCTTGAAAAATGTTCGATTCCCTATATCAAAGACGAAGTTGATGGCAAGTGACGTCACACGTCAAATGTCAAGCAATATAAAAATTCCTTGTATAGTTTTGTAGTTCTGTAATTTAATTTCATGTCCAGTAAAATCTTTTATACGTAATGGTTAATTTCGAATTGGTTTGGATAAAAAATAATACAATTTATTACAGCTGACGCGTTTCGTTATTTTATTCAACTTCTTCAGACCCAACTATAAAAATCTTTGTAGTTTTATTAACTACATAGATTTTTATAGTTGGCTCTGAAGAAGTTGAATAAAATCAACGAAATACGTCAGCTGTAAAAAATTGTATTATTTTTTTGCCCAAACAACCCCGAAATTGATCATTACGTATAATAGTTTTGTAAAATATTTCATTTTATGTAAACCACCCAAAATTCAAATTTTTGTCTTAACATATTTCTAAAATCGAGGGGATGCCTCTTTCCGGCCTAACCCTATAGGTATATAATGAAAATAAAAATCAGCAGTACCAGTAGATTTAGTAGTATTTAGGATGCTTATGAATAAATTTTCGATTTACAGGTTTTAATATTTTCGCGATCTTTGAATTTTTAACTTAATCAAAACACTTGTTCCAGATCTCAGTCTTCAAAATTGAAGAAAATAATAAGTATTAAAGAGAACTACATTCATCCGCAATTATTAATTTTTACAGAAAACCGAAGCTTTATTTTGGAAAAAAATATAATTATGCACTTATTTGGTTAAAATAAACAAAATTGATGTTACTAACAGAAACATTTACATGGCTGCTTTACTTGAATGTGTAAAAAAATTTGTTCATTCGTAAACCGAAGGTATCAACCCCCAAATTGCGAAAACACAATATAACAGAAACTATTAATATTAGTTTATTTCTAGTTAACAATAAAATCAGTAGTATAATTAAATTCATTTTAGTTAGGAACTCTTGTTTAATACTCGAACAAAAACGCAGATTAGGATTTTAGAATCCTGCGTGGTCAAATTTACATAGATTTAATAGTAGGTTAAAGTCGTGGTTATACATTTCTAACCTAATAAAAAAAGAATTATATTAGAAAATTATAGTCATAAGTACATAGTGAAATCGCTAGGTAATTTTGTTATAATGCATTATGGTACCGTAATCATAATAAAATAACCTAAGGGTCAACTATAGACCGATATGGAAAGACAAGTTGTCTAAGAGAAAAGAATCGCCCTTAGGTTTCCATTAATATAAAGTGAAAGTAATGACTGAAGTAAATATTACTGATTCAAAACCACCGTCTATCATACAGTGCCAGAATAATTTCGTTTTACTCCAGACTTGCTTTTTAGAAAATACTATTTGAACCCGAATGCTAGGTGTAGATACGACGCCAACAATTCAGAAGAGGATTTGCGAAAGGCCCAAAGAGAACAAGTTGTGCTTATTTATTTTGACTCAATCACTTTCAGTCTCCTTACTTCACAATCTTTTTCATTAACGCATTACTTACAGTTTACCTACTAATTTTCGCATTAACACAATTACACACCTACCGGGTACTTTGACACCGAATTACCTGTGACATCAAATTACCTGTGACATCGAATCGAAAACGTTTTTTATTTTTATGTAAAGTACTGTCATTCTAATTTTTGTTGGGTTTAAGATCCTAGTGGTGTAGAAAATTCTCTCCATGTGAAACACGAACAAAAAGATGGTTGGTGTGCCATATTCCGTTTTTTGACCATTTCGGAGACGCCTTGGAGGGGTTGGAAAACCAGGTCAGTTTTTCAAATGATTGCAATTTTCTCGAAAACTGTAATTTTTTTTTAAATGATCAAGGCATCAGACTTAAAGATTATAGCACTTCCTATCGAATGATATTGTGAATGTAAATAACTTTTGTTGTTGCTAATAACAATTCTCAGACTGCAGATATTATTAGATATGAGTGAAATGTCGTTTTTGTGAAGTAAGATTTTTTGAGGTGATAATTGAAATTCACAGTTCTTATACGATCATAAAAACACTGTTATTTAAATATTCTAATTCAATTTCATTCCAATAACACAAATAAGCCACTTAGCGATAATTTTTTTTCTTGTTGACATTTCAAGAACAAATTTCATTACAGAAATCGTGTTTCTTTTACACGTTTGGAATTACAAGCGACACAAATATTCCAACCCTAGGTGATCTACCAAAAAATACGTAATCATTTTCCTAATGACGATTAATATCTTCTTTAAAGACATTATGTTTACTTATATTAATTTCTGTAAACCCGTAAAATTCTATCAAAGCTTCAGCAAGTATAGAATCCAACAAGGCATTATAAATTTGTTTAATTATATCAGACAAAAAAAATATTTTTTTAAAGACTACAGTTCAGGATCAGTTAATGAATCATGTGTGTGTTCCACATGTGTATTTTTCATTTAAAAACTATATCAATATCATTAAGGTAAAATTAACTTACGATATGTTTAGTAAAATATTCCGTGAAAATTAATAAAAAATAATTTAAAAAAATACGTCTTAAATTCTGCATCTTATAAACTGGACTACTACTTTATATAGTTCGATTGAAATTTTTACTTTTATTGCTTTGGTCTTTGTATCTTTTGAGATAAACTATATCCCAGAAAAATGTAAAGGACTGGAAAATAGCACTTTAAAGATGGGTCTCTCAACTACCTCAGAAACATTTCCGGCCAACAAGTGGATACTGATTACCTTTTTTACAATCCTATGGTTTGATTACTTTTAGCACGCAATGTTAAAGGGAGGGTTTTGACCTAATGGGAACAGACTATTCTTTCTAACGATGCTGGCTATTTATGTCTATACTTGAGTAGCAAAGAACGATACGTGCTAATCAGTCACATCAGCTTTATTAAAAACTGTGTCTTATAAAAACGAAAATTTTTATTTTATGAAAAATCTTTATCTACACGAGTAGCAAAAATGTTTGTAATTTTCGAAATCTACACGAAAAATTTGCTACAGAAGGGTTATATTATAATATTTAAATCATGGCTCTCTGTTTTCTACAACAGTATCTATTCTGTTCAAAGAGGAATATCCATTAGATTTATTCAGACTATAAATTATATCAAACTATAAATGCAATTCTGTAGGAGGTATCAATAACAAGTAGAATCATTTAACTATTATCTCATGATATTGAACAATATTTAACTGTTAAGTCAACATTTTAATCTGAAGATATCTAAAGAAAACAGATGGATTTCTTATTAAAAAATTTAAAACAGGGATAACACAATTAGTCTTAAATTTTTAAATCATAAATAATTGTAATCTTAATTTTAATTTAATAACAAATTTGATTTAATATATTTTGTTTGGTATTAAATAAGTGGACTAAATACAAATATCACCAAAAATTTCAAATTACTGCTTCACTACCTCATTAAATTCTAATAAACAGACCTCTGGGGAACCCATAATTATAAAAATTATGTCAGCTCTATTTAATTATAGGAATTATTTTGCATTCAATCTCGATCTTTCTCAAAATAATTGTGAAATTTCCCACGAACTGATAAAAAAAATAATACGTTACCAAACAAAACAATGTGTCAATAAAGTACTCACATCCAAGTGAAAACACAACCAACAGTACTAGCACAGAGAGAACTGATTAACGCGTTGACCGCACCAGGTAAGCGTTGTCGAAGAACTAACGTAATAAGACAATTTCCTCCAGTTTCACTACGGCATGTACGATTTAGTCGCGTGTCCGAGGTAGTTCTTTTGCACTTGCAACAATATGACAGCTTTCTTGGAGGGGGCTTTCACTTTCACTTGATCTCAGTCTGAGAGTATATTCATGTCTACGGAGATACGCTACACATACTCATGGTAAAGTCGATCAGTCAGTTTTCGTGATCCGGTTCCGTTTCTAATTCGAGCAATTTAATCGGTGTCTAGAATGAAGTCACCTGTTACTGATTAATGGGCTATACATTTCTGTTGTAATTTTTTATTTTGCCTCATTCTTTTAGAAAGAACTAATTAATTTGTCAACTAAATCGTATAATGTCTGCGTGGGATAAATTATTCCCACTCAATATTTTAACTATTTTTTCTCAAAAGTTGGTCATTGCACTGGATTTTAAAAAAATCTGATATCAATTTCATTCAAATTATCATCTATAGACAGCAGCAACAACAAACAGATGTTTTTATTTTCTTATCATGAGTTGATAATTGAAATACGAGGGGTCGTTTTTATATTCTCGGACTGGGCATAAAAACAACAGACCAGAGTAGCAACAAAAATTTTTTCTCAATATAGTTCCCTTGCTTTTGAATACAGGTATTACACCGCTTCAATAACATATTTAATTCGTTGTAAAAATATTCATTTGGTTTCTCCACAAAATGGCCCTCACCAACTGCTATAAGTTCGTCATTGTCCCTGTCCCATTTTTTTGAGATTCAGAAACTGAAAGTAGTCAATGGGAGCTAAATCTGTATTATAAGGCAAGTGTTCAATTTCTTCGAAACCACAATCAGCAACAGCAGCTTTTGCAATTCTGGAATTGTGCACTGGTGTATTATCGTGGAGCAGCAAAACAATTCGAGTCAGTTTTCCTCGTCTCTTCACTTTAATAAAATCTCTGAAGCGATGCATTAAGCTTGAATAATAATCTCCCATTACTGCACTACCCGTCTTCAGATAACAATATACAAAAATACCATTACAGTCCCAAAAAATGGTTGCCATTTTTTTCCTGCAGAAGGGGTGAAACTTCTTGAGAGGGTTGGAGCCCATGACATGCCACTGCATCGACTCTTGTTTCGATTCAGGATCATAATAATGAACCCATGTTTTATCTCCAGTGACAAGCAGATTGATAATTAAATCTGATTCGTCTTCACAAAGCGCCGAGTATTGTTCACACATCTATACCCGAATACTCATTTGGAATGGCAAAAAATTCGCGGAACACATCTTGCACTAACCTTTGTCATTCTAAGATAGTAATGTAAAATTCTGAAAACCGTGGTTTTTGAAACTTCTAATAAAGCTAATTGCCGCTTTTTCAATCTTGCATCATCTAGTACTAGACACTTGGTATTTTTCAACAACATCTGAAGTGATCACGTCAACAGGGAAACTTAGATGGGGATTAGCGTCCTATGATTGTCGACCACATTTAAACAGTTTTGATTACTCGCAAATAGTTTACTTGGAAGGACAATCGTTCCCGTACACGATCAATATTTCTTCAAGAATGATTTTTAGAGCTTTTCCTTGTTTTGTAAGGAATTTTATAACAGCACGATATTCGATTTTATTCATTTTGGGAAATTAACAATACGCAACAACACATACTGACAGTTAATGAAATTAATAATGATGCAATTATTGTATAAATTGCCGTGGAAGTTTCGAAGGCATACATATGTGATTAAAAAAAAATTTAAAACTGCCCAATCCGAGAATATAAAAACGACCTCTCGTATCATATACAAACTGATTTAATTTTTTGCAACTATTATTTATTGAAGGTAGAATAATTTTAAAAATAGCAGCATTAGTTTTTAAAAATTCGAATTAAAATAATTTCATAAAAACAACACATAATTAGTCACTGTAATTAACTCAATATTTATGTTTAAATGTAATATTTAATCTACTACTCTAGCGGCAGTAATAAATAAGTGATTGATTTGGTAATATTTTATTTATGTAGCAACTACTCAAGAGATTGGAACCAAACCCAATTTCATCAATCATTGGGTTGGTATTTTAATCTGGAATAAATGACAAGAAACATATTTCAAAAGTAACTTATATAAGTCCACAAAATATTCGGAAACTTAGAAATTTTAATTTGCATATCTTTGATTCCTTAATGCTTTAAATTTGTGATGTAGTTTAACCAGGAATCGTTGATGAGTAAGCTTAACCAAGGTCATTAATTCTACAGAGACGTACTGGGTATGCATCATATCATAATACTTGAATAAGTACAATAATAAAAACAAAAATATTTTATATATTGTGATGTATGTTTTTGTACTATTTCGTTCGCTTTAAATTCTTTTTTATGTATTTCCTTATATTTTGTAAGCTTAGTGCTGCACATTATTATTAAACTATTACTGACGTTCGCACATGTACATTGTATATCTAAGTGATAACTAATAATAAATAAATAAATATATAAAATAAATGAAAATAAATTTTATTAATACTGATACACTTTATAAAAATATGTACAAAACTCACCTTCTTAAGCAGATTTATGAAGTAGCTTGGTTGTCGTTATCACAAACTGGAGCACTTCTATAATAACTGTGTAGCATCAGATATGTTTCTACACTTGTCTCAGTAAGCGATGTTCGCTGTGGTGAAAAAATATGTTTGTATTTTGAAAAAGACCGTTCGATATCTACGGAAGTAATACAAGCATAAGTAAAACACTCTGTGAACTCACTTAACGCAGCTGTAGATGCACCATCACAAATTTGTCTTAATTTGGTAAAATCAGGATCTTTCCATAATACACTCTCGAATTTTTCAATAACGGGCTTATTTTTTTCGTCATTTATAGTCTGTAACTGTGTATTTACGTCGTCCACTATTGGCAGCGATTCCACTAACGACAACGAAGTATTTTGCAATTTTTCTATTGCGTCGTGTAGTCTTCTATAATTGTTATAAATAGTTTTTAAATCTGTTTCAAGGGAAACATCTTGAAAGCTTGTCTGACTTTCCTTAATAGCTGCAGCCTCGTTAGGGTTGAACTGTAGTATCACAGCTTTTAATTATTGAAAATATTCAGCATAATAAAAAGCTGCCTTCAACTACGTTCCGCAACGTGTAAGAATCGGCTCTGGTGGTTCCGGAATACCAGTACACAGTGTGTGAAATGCTCGAAGCCGTTTAGGAGATTTGAGAAATACTTTTTTTTATTTGCTATTAATGCATCTACCTCTGGAAAACATTTTCGATTCGTTTCTGCTACAAGATGGAACGCATGCACTTTACACGTAACATGTAAAAACGTATAATCGTCTCTTTGAAGAAAACGGCCCACCAAACGCATTGTCGCAGCACCGTCGGTCACAAACATCAACACTTGACTTGTTGACAGTTCAAAGTCTCTAACACCACCCGCGTAATTGTTTCGCCAGTACACGCAGTTGGTCTTTTGCTAGCTAGTAAAAGTAGAAATGTTGGTTTAACAGGGTCGAGTACACGTACTATAACATTTAAAATAGATTTTTTTTTACAATCTGTTGTCTCGTCAACACATAACCACAGCCGTGTATTTTTTAATGCACATTTAATCCTATTTACAATGTCTTCACGAACACTTGGTACATATCTACCTAACGATGAACGACTTGGTAAATTCACCTGGGGATTGTATTTATTCCAGAACTCCCGAAATGCTGGTTTATCCAATATGCGCAGGGGAACATCACAGGCAATCAGCATTAACAGTAAATCAAACCTAAACTGAGGTTCCAAAGAAGACACGCCATTTTTCTTATTTTTATGCCAGTTACTATTGACATGAATTTTGCAGCCGTATTTATTCCAGCACATTAAGTCTTGATCACAAACTTTACAAATTATTTTACATCCATCATAGAATAAATCCGGAAATTCACCGATAAATTTATTCACTTTATCAGCGTACGGTCGTTTTCTACTCTTTACGCTCAACATTATTTATTATTTATTAGTACTCTATGCATCGACCGACAGATAACAACTGAAGGGTGTCGTGTCATCGTCATCGTAAACAAGCGCGCGATGGCGTTGGTATTGCGCCCGACCCTGAATCTACCATCGCTTGGCCAGGCTTATTGATGAGCTTTTAGAACCGATACACAACTTGAGCAATTGATAAGAATGATAAGAGATATTATTATGTGTATTTTGTATTTGACTAATTACTTTTTTATTTTTCATAACGGGTTTTTTGTAGTCCATTATTGGCAAAATCTGGGAGTCATACCATTATAGAACCGCACCATAAAATAAGAGAGATATTACAACAGATTTAAAATTGTTATTTCAAACCATAAAATTAAATAACATTTAATGTGTGCTTATAAATTATGTAATGTTTATATTTGCAGTCATTTATTTGTTCTAAAAAATAAAATGGTTTATAAAATAATGATTCGTTTTGTGATCCTGACAATTCATCAAATAAGAGAAAAATATGATAAGAGAATAAGCTACGCCTAGTAGATGCACGTTACTTTTAATACTTCTATCTTTTATAATAATATTCTACGTCATTTGTTATAGTTTACCTTTCCAAATTTAAAATAAAGTGTTGGGACCAAAGTTTCAGCAAAATGAGGATCATAAAAAAAACATTAAAATATTTAGCTTTTTGCAATAAGAAAATATAGTACATATTGTTGATTATGGTTATAAATTTAAGTTATATTTAGAAAAGTGGAATTAATATTTTTGAAAGATGTTAAATTGTATATCGGTTATTTTGTGGAGATATATCGACAATATTTTTGCAATTTTGCCTTCAGACTGAATTATTACATAATTTTTTTAGGAAAATATAAACTATATAGTACCATCCATTAAATTCGCTATGGAAGTAGAAAAAAATAATGAATTATTCTTTTTAGTCCTGAAGTGGGTGGTATAACCTTTAATGTGAAGATAACACTGACGTAGTTTTCCACAAAACACCATAGACTGCACTCGACGGGCATTTCGCCAACCAAGTTGGTATCATCTGGAAATGATTAAAACTAACCTTATACTATACTTATATACTTATACGAATGGAATCAATACAATTGTATTAATTCCATTCTATCCTTGATTCACCCATGGTATTGGTAAATTTTTTAAAGATATAGGTATGACAGTGGTTCAATCATCGGAAAATATACAACAACTTTTAGGCAATCCAAAAGTCAAAATTGAAACCAATGAAAAGTCGGGGATTTACTAAATTAGTCGTAAGACCTGTAATCAAAAGTTTGTTGGACAAACTAGATGATCAATTCAAACTAGATTCGAGGAGCATATGGCTCATCTGAAATATGTTAAAATAGATAAGTCGAGTGTTGCCTAACATGAGTTTGAGAACAACCATACTATAGATATTAGCAATTTAAGATTAATTAGAAATGTGACAAATACTAAACAGCTGAATATGTTTGAGAGCTTGAAAATCACAAAGTGTAAACATATTTGAATAGTGAAAGATAATCATTCCCAAATATTCCCCTATATTGGTTAGTGAGTCACGGTTCACTAAATCGGTACAATAGTTTAGGTATCAATAAGATACATTGTTAGCATAAGGTTAGTTTTAGTCACCTCCAGATGATGCCGACTTGCTTGGCGAAATGCGCATCTAGTGCAGTATATGGTGTTTTAGTGCTTTGTGGAAAACTACGTCAGTATTACTCGTTTTAATGTTTTGGTTAAAAAAGTTGATTATATACTTGAAATTAACGTATACAAAAAAAATAAAACATACTAATAGGTAGACCTTTAAAATTTAACTCTAACAAATCAATTAATGTTAAAACGGGTGGTGTAAAAAGTTTATTATAGGGCAAAACTACTGTCATCTAATGACGAAATATTTAATAACGATAAATTAACTCCTATATGAAAAAGTGTATCTGACAGCACATTTTTGTCACTTTGACAGCGATAAAAAAGGTGCATCGTTTTTTATCACCGATAAAAATATATAACAATTTATAACAACTGTATTTTTAATAACTGTTCCTTTAAATAATTGTATAAATAAAGATAATTATTGTTGTTGTTCGTTCACATATTCTGTCGTTAATTTATCTTGCCAAAAAACACTCGAGCTTTTCTTTTATGGATAAATTTCTTTTTTAACTCAAAATTTTGCCAATCAGTAATTTTGCTCGAAAAACTGACATTTGACAAAATATTTTTTCATGTCAGTTTTTCGTATAAAATTACTGACTGGCAAAATTATTTCGTTACAAAGAGAAATTTATCCGATAAAAAAAAGCTCTTGTGCTTTTACTGTTGAAAAAATTTATCAAAAAGGTTCTAATGAATAATAATAATTATCCTGAACTCTTTGATGATGAAATCTTCATAATCATTGAGACGAGACTTAGTAACCCGGAACAACAAAAACCTGATTATCAATATACAACATGAATTCCTTATGTACACGGTTTATTTGAAAAGCTATATTAGGTTATTAATATGTTTCGTATTAGAACAGTACTCTAAACGAGTAATACCTTACTTGAGATATATTTTATCAAAGATAAAACCTGTAAACCCTAGGCATAACTGAAAAAACTGTATTTACAGTATTCCGTATGAGTGAAAGAACATTATGTGGCAGAGTTATTCACACTCCTCAATGTTAAGGTAGATGAACACAAAAATTTCACTAGAATGGGTGAAATTGATAATTTCAAAGTTTACGGACATACTTGAGGTTCATAGCAGTATGCTGGAACATATTCAATCTTAGAAGCATTTCTCATGTGGTAGTATGTTCCAAGAAGGAAAAAGAAAATAAATAAAGTGTTTGATATCGAAGATTATTCTCTGAAGCGTCTAGTTATTTGCAAAATATTCTTAGATTCGATTGCTCAACGTAAAAATGTCATAATTGTCTATCCGCCAAAAGAGCGCTAGCCAATATCAACAGGTATCTAGGATACTTTTTCATGATATTACAAAAGAAGATCCTACTAATTTTTCTTATAAATTATAAAATCGCTGTAAAAAATTGTATGTGCTCTTTTTTGTGTATTTCATAATATATACACCAAAAACCCCAAACCCGGTTTATTTAAATTTTTTTCAAAAATTGAAGAAGGATTCGAGATAATTTAATTTGTTGAATTTCTTTATCCAAATATCTTTCTCTATTAATATACAAACGCAGTATATGTAGAGGCCAATGAAAATTAATTTATGATGTATTTATAATTATATAAATTGTGTAAAATATATAAATTATTGTTTCAGGTAAGCTGAACCACATTCATGAAGTCCACATACTACTATTATGTAAGAAGCCTTTGTCCTTTAAAACAATTTTAATTCAGCCTTTAGTTTAGTTAATAAATAAAGTATTTTATTTATCTATACTTCGATCGATACAGTGACTTGCACAGTGCAAAAATTAGGGCAATGCTTATGTAACCACGGCTATAATATGCTACTTTCCACATCTTAATATGCCTAAACACGCCAAGGTACATGCATCTGGTTACTCGGAACATTAAATTTATTCGACACTTACTTTCATTTTTAAAGATCTGTAATGAAATCTGAAATTAAACATTTACTCACGTTTTTTTTTATTTGTAAAAATTGGAGTGAGTTACATTATAACCATTGCAACATACCGAGGAATTTATATTTAAAACACCTACATATACATTTTCTGAATACCTCGATTTAGTTTCAAATTCTTGTAATCTTCATTTTATTTGTTTCAAGATTATTATACTTTTCTGTATATCGTTGTGCAAGACATAACTAGTCACATGCGGGGATGGGCATTTACACATCAAAATTAATTATTTACATACATACGTGTGTAAAAAATGTATGAAAAATGACAAAAGACATAATAATAATAATAATTAGGGCACACGATTCTGGCATCTACAGTCCCTGTAGGATATGCGGAGTAGCTGTAGTTATTACGCATGCGCTACACCCATGAGATGTCTAGGGGAGGACTGTTCGACATCGGTTCTACCAAAAATAATAATAATAATAAACCAAGATATGTCATCGAACTTTCGTCCCCTGTTGAGAAAAACATCACCTCAAGGAGGAGGAAAAACGGACTAAATATTGCGATCCAGGTATGAGCTCCAAGTGCTGTACCCGGGCTACTCGGTCAAGATGATCGTCCTAATAGTCGGTGTACTCAGAGTGATAAAGCCTACGATACTCTCGGAATTGAAGAACATGCCGGCCTGCCAAACATCAGCCGAGTGGCTGGCAGGCCAAATGCTGTTAGCGGTCATTCTGGGTTCTCTCCGTTTACTTAGGGCACACGATTCTGGTATCTACAATGACAAATCCTGCGGGATGTGGGGAGTGGTTGTAGTTAATTCGCCGGCGTAACTCCCGTGAGACATCAGAGGCCACGAGAGGACTGTCCAGGATCGGTTATTTCGAAAAGGAAATAAAAATAGACCTTAAACTTTATGCCTCCGGAGAGTGCGAACTACAAAACGATCTTAGGGTGGTCGAAGAATATAGCGGGTAAGTGATATAGAGTTCGGGTTAGACAATATGCAGTTGTCCATCTCAAGAGAAGACTCTACGTGGAGTTCTCTGAAGATGCTTAGCTCGCAGACGAGAGACATTTAGATACCTATATACATGTCTGGGTGTGCAACAATGGCATATTCAAGATGTAAAACAAATAAACGGTTCTCTCCGCGGCAAGTACAGATACCGACGCTCTTCCGAACTTTCGGGGAAGAATAAGGTATCTGCTATTAACATACTTGCCGCTTTTGCTCTACTCCTTTGGAGTGGTGAATTACATGGTAGATTAGCTGCGCCACATAGACAGAGATACCCGCAAGATAATAAATATTCACAGAAGTATTCATCCTAGATCCTCCGTTCCTCATGTGGACCACCCACGTCAACGGTGACCGAGCACTCTTGAGCCTGGAGTGCACGTATGCAGTACTATTCTACCATACGTATGGTAGAATAGTACTGAGTATGACATGTAACATCATGAAACTGTAGGAGTGGAAGCAGAATTGTTCAAGGCAGCAAAAGGAGCCATCGATAAACTCGGTCTCGCATTCGGCACCAAGTGAGGAGGCCGGCGAAGTGCTGATGTAGAATCAGTCACTGAACCAAATTATCTGAAAGCCCAAATCAGAGCCGTTGAATAGAAAAAACTGTTTCGGCAGCACATCGATAGACCCCACCATGATGTCTTCTATAAGAACATAGGAACACTGGATTTACCGATCAGGCTGACATTCGCCTTTCTAAGGTCAGCCAGGCTTCATTATAGCCTGCCTATGTTATCAGCATCCTGTTATACCGTATCCGCATCTGGCGTGTAGAGGTTCCTGATATCAACTGCAGAACCTACCGACAGACGCTGGAATCGCTCACGCACCTACTCTCTCCATATATGCGATTTCGGCTTACACCAACCGACATAACGTGGCTTTACGAGTGCTACATTACCACCTAAGACACTCGTACGAGAGATACCAGACACCACTGCTGTCTTATGACCCCTGAGATATTGAGTCCGTTTTCGAGTACGAGAAATGTGTCATTTATTGGAACTACTCGTTCCCGACTGGCACGTTCATCCAAGCCAATAAGCTTGACATAGTTCTCCTTGACCATCATACCAAGGTGATATATGTCTTCGAATTTTCGGCCACTGCCGAGAAAAACATCACCTTTAAGAAGAAGGAAAAGCGGATATCTCGATTTCGGGTATGAGTTCCAAGTGTTGTACCCAGGCTACTCGGTCAAGATGGTCATCCTAATAATTGGCGTACTCGGAGGGATAAAGCCTACGCTGCTCTTAACATTGAAGAGGATGCCAACGTTGGCTTAAACAAAAAGAAATGTATGAGGAAAACAAACACGGTAGCTCTCAAATATGTCGGTTTTTTGTACGAGGAATTTAACGCTTCTAAGATGGCTACTCCTATTCCACACAATCGCGGCAAAATTTGGCCAGTTATGGTATATCCTTTGTTTTTAGGTAGGTGTCTACTGTCTATAATGTCTATAAGTGTGCAAAATTTCAATTGTCTAGCTCTTAGAAGTGGATGAATAGATTTTTCCCTATTTTTCATTCTCCAGTTCAAAATTTGACGGATATTAAAATGTTTTGTTTGAACTAGAAGTAATCAGAAAAATACTCCCTTTCAGAAAATACAAAATCCTATCCCTGTGGGCATTAAAAAATAATGACCTTGACCCCATATCTTTCAAGATAATAATGATACAAGTTTGAAATTGACATCATAATATTCAAAAATGTATCTTATTTATACCCTCCAAATTTGTTTTTTTTTTGTTTTTAGTTGTTTACTTTGGATTTCGCAAGAGCCGGTCCATACACTTAGGGACGTATAAGGAAGTTCATGCACACTCTGAAAATGAATTCAAAACGCTTAAGCTATAATTCAAGAGCTTGCGTAATCAGTCAGAAATCCTGTTACATACAAATACATAAAATTTTTAGTAATACTTCGTCAAGATTATAGAAAAAATGCAGCTGCTTGATTACTTAAATAACTTGTCTCTCAGTTAGAAGGAACAAAATATGTCATAATTATCAAGGGTTGAAGGTAGAGCTTACAGGGGTTGTGAATGTTAATCCTTGTACCATTAATATGAGGAAATGGTGTGCTCGGAGAAATTAGTATTCAGCGCATGAATAATCATAAGGCATAAACTTTATCGATACCGATACTGATTAATTCGGCAACTTCCAAACGAAGCATTTAACTAATTGCTCTTATTGGTTATGGCGACGAATATATTATTTAAATTGGATAAAATGGTTAAAACCTGGTCCTTATTTCAAAGTACTGCTTTCCATAACAGCATTATTTACTTTATAAGAGTAAAATATTTCAGAAGTATTAACTCCACAGGTGGTCAATACCACATTATGTTTAAACAGCACGATCAATCCGTAAATTTTTTATGTACATATACATAATAAGCATGAACAACAACTTAAAAACGATGGATGTACGATGAATAAATTAAATTACTAGTGAAAATTTAAAAAAAATTTGAATTTTGATAAAATATAAATGCTAAAGTACCACCACACATAATGGTGAATTTATTATAATACTCAAATTAGGGCACAAAAGATCTATAAATGAATAACAAATAACACTTATTTGAAGTAAACTTGGAAATTATAAAAATAAAATGTAAGGTTTACTTCAGATTAACGAAAGGGTCACTATTACCTAAAATTATATTAGGGAAGTTAAATAAGTACCTGTAGTGAAAATTCCACTGCAGGGAAACAGGAACATGTATAGCATAATCGTAGTAAACTCATAACGTAGGACAATCTCATTTTCTGTAATATGAGCATGCATAATGTAAATTAAATACAACCAGAACTTTAAAACCAAAGACGTAATGTCACAGACTTCTCTGTGGTAATGTGTTGTGCTTATCTGAAATAAAAATATTGTTACGCCACTGGACTGTGCAGACTGGTTAGATTAGGCTGGAATTGTACACGAACGGCCGGGAATATTCTGGAGTGCTCTAGACCGGGAGAAGGGATGTATAAATAAGACGCACGGTGGGCCGAGATTTAATCTTAAGTTGAACGTGAACAAGTAAAGTACAAATAAGAAAGAGACTTATAAGTGTTCAGTTGTGATTATAGTTAAGACATTAATTAATCTGTTGTTATTAATTGTTAATTAGTAAATAAAATAGTGAGTAAGTGTTACCTGGACTTTCAATCAACGAATTCACGAGTATAGGTGTTTGTGTGGATAGCAAACACGTAACAATTTGGTGTCGGAAGTGGATTGGAAGAGAAATTTCTGGAATAATCGAAAAGGTTCCACAGTGTTCTTCTCAGAAATTAGTGGTAACACGAAGATTTAAACTACTGGACAGTGTTTGAGGACTATTTCTAGACTGAATAGTGACTTTAAAGTGGATCTTCGAGAAGTTTCTAGAACATTCGATTTAGAAATAGCTGCAAATACGCGAGTGCCGCTAATAATAACGTGTTGTAGACTGAGAAAAAGGACTACTAGTGCAAATTCGGGAAAATTCTAGAACATTCTATTTGAAAACAATAGGAGATATGTGAATTGTGTCGACGGGAACGTGCTGTAGACTTGAAAACAAGACTATAAGTGATTTTTAGTGACAATTCTAGAACATTCGATTTGGAAACCACAGAAGATACGTAAACTGTGTTAACGGGAACGTGCTATAGACTCAAAACAAGACTTTTTTAGTGATATTTCGTGAAAATTCTCGAACATTCCATTGCACAATTAGTGGAGATAAGTGAATTTTGTCAACACAAAAGAAGTATAGACTCTAAATAAGACTTTCTAGTGCTGTTTCGAGATTTTTCTGGAACAATCCATTATTAAAATAGACGTGATATCAACATTTTACGGATTTTGAACTGATTTACGTGTCGTGAGTTAATGCCAACAACAAGAAGTATGGCGGAGAAGCAAACACAGGACATGCTTGCAGCATTGTTACAACGGATGGACGAACAGAGAAAAATTATGGAAGATCAAGAAAGAAAGCGACAGGAAGAGAAAGACGAACAGAGAAAAATTATGGAAGCTCAAGAGAGAAAACGCCAGGAAGAAAAAGAAGACTTGACAAAAATGATCGAAGGCCTGGAAATAAGACGACAGGAAGAAAAGGAAGAGCAAAGAGAAGAACGCCAGGAAGAACTAAGAAAAATGTTTGAAGATCAAGAAAAGTGGCGACTCGAGGAAAGAGAAGACTTCAAAAGAAGCCTAGATGAACAGCAGGCAGCCATTTTCTCCCTCACTGAAAAATTTAAAGGAGATGTTATCGAAAAAGTCACTGAAGTCGCAGGGAAAGTCTGTGAAGTCGAAGGACAAGTCATGGAAGTTAAAGGAGAAGTCATAGAAGTTAGTAGAAAGTTTGAGGGAGAAATAACTGATGTTAAAGGAAAAGTCAGTGAAGTTGAAGGGGAGATAGCCCGGTTGAAACAACAATTAAGAGAGAAGGGAAGCCAATTAGTACTGCCGTCTGCTACTAGGTTACAACCACCTTCATTCGACGGTCAAAGTTCATGGTCAACTTATAAGAGACAATTTGAGGCAGCTGCACGTTCAAATAACTGGAACGATGAGGAAAAAGCAACAGCATTGGTATTAGCACTAAGGGGCCAAGCATTAGACCTGCTCCAAACAGTTCCTGCCGCACAGCAACAAAACTTTAGCATTTTGGAGGCAGCGTTAGAACTAAGATATGGCGACCAACATCTCGCCCAAGTATATCAGGCGCAACTCAAATCACGGAGACAACGAGGTGGAGAAAGCCTCCAGGAGTTCGAGGCTGCGGTAGAAAGATTAGCCCATCTAGCCTATCCTGATGCACCAATGGAATTTCAACAACAGTTAGCAGTTAGTACATTTATTGATGGAGTAAGGGACCAGGAAGTTAGGCGAATTCTTAAGTTGGCCAGGCATAAGCTTAGTAGTGAGGCTTTAGTACATGCACTGGAGATTGAGGCTGCCTATAAGGATACCACACAATCAAATCAGAGAGTACGAGCTGTGAGTGTGGAGGAAGACAAGCCAGACAACACAACACAAAACCTGATATCTGATCTACACAAGATGATGACCCAACTATTGACAAAATCGAACTCCCAACAGAGACAAGACCAACAACAAAGTAGTGGGAGACCGAATGGAGGCATCCGTTGTTATAGGTGTGGCAAAGTGGGCCATATCAAGAGAAACTGTCGTCAACGCAGCCCGGAAAGGGTAAATGCTGCTGTGGTTGAGGAGCCACAGGAAAACTGAAGATGGCTGGCAATTTGGGGGCTGCGCTGGCCAAGAAATGTTGTGACCCCCGAGAAATAAAAGTTTCCCAACTTCGGAGAGTTCAAAGTAGTCTGTTGTTGGAGGGTTATGTAAATAAGAAGAAATGTGTGTTCACAATCGACACAGGAGCTACGTCATCAATAGTACGGGCAGGATTCATAATGGGTTTCAAAGTAAATAAAGAACAGAATGGATTAGTCATCCGAACAGCTACGGGAGATAGGGCGGCGGTTCATGGGGAGGTCGACATGGAGCTGCAGATTGGCCGCTTATGTTTTAAACATCAAGTTATCGTAGCTGACATTACAGATGACTTCATTTTAGGATTAGACGTTATGGAAAAATATGGATTTGTGCTTGACGTTGGAGAACGAGTTCTCAGGATTGGAAATGAAGAAATTATCCTTTCAACGGCAGATGAAAAATTCCATAATATTAGGCTACTAACTTCGAGGACCATAAAAATTCCTGCAAGAACAGAGAAAGTAATTGAGGCAGTCCTGGAGGAAAATTCTGTGGGATACCGCTTTGGACTTGTTGAGAAGGATGACTCAATTAAAATGACAGACAATGTGATCCTAGCAAGGACTTTAACACAGACTACAGACAAGATACCGATTAGAGTGGTTAACCTAAATTCACACTCAGTGACGTTCAAAGAAGGTGTAGCAATTGGCACCTACGAACCAGTCACATGGATTGCGAGATGTGAAGAACAAATCATTGGAGCTTCGTCTACAGATATGGACCAAGAAGTTGTAAAGATATTAAATGCCCAGTTAGACCATTTAACTCCAGATGAACATAGAGAAGCTTTAAAATTTTTGAAGAAAGAAAGTGCAGTATTTGCAAAGGACACAGAAGCTCTTACGAAGACCAACATAGTGCAACATCGGATAAATACTGGTGAATCAGCTCCTATTCGTCAACCACCTAGGAGGCTCCCATTAGCAAAACAAGAAGAGGCTTCTGCAATGGTACAGAAGATGCTTAAAGACGGAGTTATTGAGGAATCAACCAGTCCTTGGTCGTCGCCAGTAGTTTTGGTTGCTAAGAAAGACGGAACTTTAAGATTCTGTGTCGACTACAGGAAGCTGAATGACGTCACTAGAAAAGACAGCTATCCGTTACCCCGAATTGATGACACACTAAGTACGCTGGCAGGTTCACAGTGGTTTTCCACTCTAGATCTTCGAAGTGGATATTGGCAAGTGGGACTTCATCCAGATGACAAAGACAAGACAGCCTTTTCGACAGGAAGTGGCCTTTATCAATTCACTGTGATGCCTTTCGGCCTGTGCAATGCACCAGCGACTTTTGAAAGACTGATGGAACTGGTACTACGAGGACTAACTTGGAAGACATGTCTAGTTTATCTTGATGATGTGATGGTTATGGGACGGGATTTTAAGGAGCATTTGAAGAACCTTCAAGAAGTGTTTGGAAGAATTAAAAATGCACACCTGAAATTGAATCCCAAAAAGTGCTTAATGTTCCAGAAAGAGGTAAAATTCCTAGGACATGTCGTGTCTTCTGAGGGGATAAGAACAGATCCAGACAAGATTTCCTCAGTACGAGATTGGCCGAGGCCTTCAAATGTTCACGAAGTACGAAGCTTCCTTGGTCTGTGCACTTATTACAGACGATTTGTGGAACGATTTGCTGATATTGCGAAGCCACTACACCGGCTTACAGAAGAGAAGGTTCAGTACCAATGGACACAAGAGTGCGAAACATCATTCAGAACACTAAAATCAGCACTGTGTTCGAGTCCCGTTCTTTCATACCCAGAACGGAAAGGCCTCTACGTATTAGACACAGATGCCAGTAATTCTGGACTTGGATGTGTTCTTTCCCAAATTCAAAATGGACAGGAAAAAGTAATTGAGTATTTCAGCAAGACGTTGTCGAAGCCAGAACGTAACTATTGTGTGACACGGAGGGAACTATTGGCCATTGTCAAGTCCATAGACCATTTTCACAAGTACCTATATGGACAACATTTTAAAGTTCGGACCGACCATGCTGCATTAAAGTGGTTATTGCAATTGAAGACTCCGGAAGGCCAACTAGCTCGCTGGATAGAAAAACTGCAGCAGTACGATTTTAAAATCGAACATCGTCCTGGAAAATCCCATAGAAATGCGGACGCTCTCTCCAGAAGACCCTGTCGGGAAGACTGCAAGCACTGCCACCGGGTGGAAAAACAACAAGGGATAATAATTGTAAACACCGTTAAAATTGATGTTCCTGACGATTGGACAAAAGAGACATTAAGAGAAGAGCAGTTAAAAGATCAAGAAACTGGTCCTATTCTGGAATGGAAAGAAAGAGGAGCCCGTCCTGGCTGGAAGGACATTTCAGACAAAGCAGTGGGACTGAAGGCTTTGTGGGCACAATGGGATTCCCTTAGAGTAGAGGATGGGCTGTTGAAAAGAGCTTGGGAAAGTCCAGACGGGAAGGAAATTACTTTGAGATTGGTAATTCCCAGGTGTCGCATACCAAAAATACTCCAGGAAGTGCATAATGGAACATCTGGCGGACATTTTGGCATCAACAAAACTCTCACTAAAGTACGCGAACGATTCTACTGGGTGAACAGCCGCCAAGATGTGGAAGCTTGGTGCCGCAAATGTGAAGTTTGTGCGGCAAGTAAGGGGCCACGGACAAGAAGTAAGGGCCAAATGAAACAATATAACGTAGGGGCTCCTTTTGAGCGAATTGCGATCGACGTAGCTGGTCCATTCCCCGTGACAGATGAGGGGAACAAATACATCTTAGTTGCCATGGATTATTTCAGTAAGTGGCCTGAAGCTTATGCCATACCCAACCAAGAAGCAGCCACTGTCGCTCAAGCTCTGGTAGATAATCTAGTATGTCGATTTGGCGTGCCCCTAGAATTGCATTCGGATCAAGGAAGAAACTTTGAATCAGGGGTGTTTCAGAAGATGTGTCGCCTACTGGGAATTCATAAGACAAGAACAACAGCCCTACATCCACAATCAGACAGAATGGTGGAGAGATATAATAAAACCATGGAGGAGCACCTATCCAAAGTGGTTGAGAAACATCAGAGAGATTGGGACCGTCACTTACCTCTTTTCCTTATGGCATACAGGGCCTCCATTCATGAAACAACAAAACAGACACCGGCTCGCGTGATGTTTGGACGTGAGATTAGACTGCCATATGACTTAGTGTTTGGCACACCAGATGAGGAGCAACTTTCCATAAATGACTACGCCGATGAAGTTGGTGAACGGCTAAGGAACATTCATGACCTGGTACGAGACCGAATTGCTATAGCAAGTGGTCGCATGAAGGCTCGTTATGATCTTAAGGCGAATTCAGGAGGGTTCCAGGCTGGAGATTTGGTTTGGCTATATAACCCACAACGAAAGAAAGGCAGGTCCCCGAAGCTTCACCCGCCCTGGGAAGGTCCTTACACTGTGGTCACCAGACTAAACGACGTTGTATATAGAATTCAGCAAAGTCCAAAATCCAAGATGAAGGTGGTGCACATAGAGAGACTAGCCAAGTATGCAGGGAATAATGAATTGCCTGATCGGGACGTTCAGGCTTAAGGAGGGGGCAGTGTTACGCCACTGGACTGTGCAGACTGGTTAGATTAGGCTGGAATTGTACACGAACGGCCGGGAATATTCTGGAGTGCTCTAGACCGGGAGAAGGGATGTATAAATAAGACGCACGGTGGGCCGAGATTTAATCTTAAGTTGAACGTGAACAAGTAAAGTACAAATAAGAAAGAGACTTATAAGTGTTCAGTTGTGATTATAGTTAAGACATTAATTAATCTGTTGTTATTAATTGTTAATTAGTAAATAAAATAGTGAGTAAGTGTTACCTGGACTTTCAATCAACGAATTCACGAGTATAGGTGTTTGTGTGGATAGCAAACACGTAACAATATAAACATTAAACGATAATAAATCACATAAAGAACGATTTGTGTATCGAAATCGACGCAGTATTCTAAATATTTAAATTATGCAAATGAACTTAAGAATATTAAAATATAGTGAAAATAAGTGAAAATCTACATAACAGAAACTCCCAAGGGTAGACCACTAGGTATAGACACAGTTTAACGTTGTAATAGGTAGTAAAATAAATGTTGTAACTTTTGACACAGTACGATATGGATAAATATCTATTAATAACATAAGTAATTCCAGAAAATACTGTACTGCAGTTATGGACAATAGTGTCAGTAGAATATTCCATGCAATGAGATTCCAGTGTGTACCATATAAGAAAGACAGACTTGGTTTTCAAAAAAACACACTTGTGCTAAAACAAAAATCAGAAAATTTTGAATATTTATTTAAAAATGAAATGAGTAGATAGTAAAATAAGCAATTTGTGGTTAGTTAAGTAATTTGTATTAGTTGTCATATGTTTTATACTGTGTTTAACCAAATATTTCTAAAGGTGCTCCGAAAATTTATTAGTGATAAAAATTTATCGCAACTAAGTGTATGGCACACTCAATCAAAGAGGAATGTACCAGGAAGCTAAAAATAATAAAACAAGACATATCTAATGAGGCATAACTCCAAGAATTCCAAATTTAAAAATAAATATTTATAATTTGTCTCAATCAAGATATCCAGGTATAATTATTTGTTGGTGTAAAATTTTGGCATTTTTTTGAGAAATCAGAGTAGTTTTTTAGTCACGGGATCTCCCTTGCAGGTATAATGATGAATTCATTTCAAAATACGTTTTTGATGATAATTCTGCCTCGAGTAGTACTGGGGGAGATAGAAGACAAAACCTTGAATTTCGCTCTAAATCATGTGAAAAAAAAATTATGCAGAGGGGATTATTGGAAGTTGTTGAAATTGGCAATAATATTCTTCGGTGGAATTTCACATCACAAATTATTTATTCAACAAGATGAACGTCTCCTGCAACACGAATAAATAATTTACGACGTGAAATTTCACTGAATAATATTATCGTCAACACCAGCAACTTTTTATAATTCTCTCTGCATTAACTTTTTGCACGATTTATAGCGAAAATCAAAATTTTGTCTTTCATCTCCCCCAGTGCTACTCGAATATAATCAACTTCAACTCCAGGCTTAAAATTTATATTATCAAATCAGAAGTTTTATCAAAAACACCTAAAATTAGTTCGTAAATATATCTGCAAGGGAGATACAAGAGGTTCCTTCCTAGTTGTTGCTCCAATAGTACACAAGCTCTATTGATTTGGCCAACATTAGAAGGTATCGTATCGAAACAGAGACCTAGCACAGCATTAGTAAGTTTCCATTCCTTTACCAGTTCATAACAGCAGATGCTTGATTTTATCCTGTTAATACTGTCAGTTGAGAAACTCAAAGAAGTTTTCGTATATCCATTCCAGTGACGATAACTAGCAGCCTATCCATTTGATTTTTGTTGGTTATGGAGATTTAAAAAATTAAAAGCTTCTGTGGCAAGAGTTAACGTTATTCGATCGAACTTAAATTTTTTGTACCTTTCATTTCATCAAAAGGAACAATTTCAAGGGGTAAAAAAAATCAAAAAATAAGGACCACCCTAGGCTACAGCAATATAAACACAATACAAACTAACATTAGAGTTCTGAGTTGTTAAGTCAAAACACCTACTGTATTGTGTCAGCGCCTACTTGTACCTAATAATACTGTTACGCCACAGGACTGTGTAGACTGGTTAGATGAGACTGGAATTGTACGCTAACGGCCGGGAATATTCTGGACTCCTCTAGATCGTGTGAAGAAGAAATACGAAAGAGACTGATAAGTGTTCAGTTGTGATTATAATTAGGACAGTGATTAATCTATTGTTGTTAATTGTTAATTAGTAAATAAAGTAGTGAGTAAGTGTTACCTGGACTTTCAATCAACGAATCTACGAGTATAGGTGTTTGTGTGGATAGCAAACACGTAACAATTTGGTGTCGGAAGTGGATTGGAAGAGAAATTTCTGGAATATTCGAAAAGGTTCTACAGTGTTCTTCTCAGAAATTAGTGGTAACACGAAGAATTAAACTACTGGACAGTGTTGGAGGACTATTTCTGGACTGAATAGTGACTTTAAAGTGGATTTTCGAGAAGTTTCTAGAACATTCGATTTAGAAATAGCTGCAATTACGTGAGTGCC
The DNA here is from genome assembly GCA_029963845.1 of Rhamnusium bicolor. Taxonomy (NCBI): domain Eukaryota; kingdom Metazoa; phylum Arthropoda; class Insecta; order Coleoptera; family Cerambycidae; genus Rhamnusium; species Rhamnusium bicolor. Next base: position 515,524 of record JANEYF010000252.1, read on the forward strand.
GCTAGTAATAACGTGTTGTAGACTGAGAAAAAGGACTACTAGTGCAATTTCGATTTGGAAACCACAGAAGATACGTAAACTGTGTTAACGGGAACGTGTTATAGACTCAAAACAAGACTTATTAGTGATATTTCGTGAAAATTCTCGAACATTCCATTGCACAATTAGTGGAGAGAAGTGAATTTTATCAACACAAAAGAAGTATAGACTCTATATTAGACTTTCTAGTGCTGTTTCGAGATTTTTCTGGAACATTCCATTATTAAAATAGACGTGATATCAACATTTTACGGATTTATAGTGTAATAAACTTTATTTTGAACTGATTTACGTATCGTGAGTTAATGCCAACAACAAGAAGCATGGCGGAGAAACAAACACAAGACTTACTTGCAGCATTGGTGCAACAAATGCAAGAACAAGAGAGAAGACGACAGGAAGACAAAGAAGAACAAGAGAGAAGACGACAAGAAGAAAAAGAAGAACAAGAGAGAAGACGACAAGAAGAAAAAGAAGAACAAGAGAGAAGACGACAGGAAGAAAAAGAAGACCAAGAGAGAAGATGACAGGAAGAAAAAGAAGACTTGATAAAAATGATCGAAGGCCTGAAAATAAGACGACAGGAAGGAAAGGAAGAGCAAAGAAAGCAACGCCAGGAAGAATTAAGACAAGTCATGCTCTCGGTCACTGAACAATTGAAGGAAGATGGACAGGCTGAAGTCAGTGAAGTTAAAGAAAAAGTCAGCCAAGTTGAAGGAGAAATAACCGAAGTCAGAGGAGAAGTAGCCCGACTCAAACAACAATTAAGAGAGAAACGTGGCCAATTAGTACTGTCGTCTGGTGCTAGGTTACAACCACCTTCCTTCGATGGTCAAAGTTCATGGTCAACATATAAGAGACAATTTGAGGCAGCTGCACGTTCAAATAACTGGAACGATGAGGAAAAAGCAACAGCATTGGTATTAGCACTAAGGGGCCAAGCATTAGACCTTCTCCAAACAATTCCTGCCGCACAGCAACAAAACTTTAGCATTTTGGAGGCAGCGTTAGAATTAAGATATGGCGACCAACATCTCGCCCAAGTATATCAGGCTCAGCTCAAATCACGCAGACAACGAGGTGGCGAAAGCCTCCAGGAGTTCGAAGCTGCGGTAGAAAGATTAGCCCATCTAGCCTATCCTGATGCACCAATGGAATTTCAACAACAGTTAGCAGTTGGTACATTTATTGATGGAGTAAGGCACCAGGAAGTTAGGCGAATTCTTAAGTTGGCTAGGCATAAGCTTAGTAGTGAGGCTTTAGTGCATGCACTGGAGATTGAGGCTGCCTATAAGGATACCACACAATCAAATCAGAGAGTACGCGCTGTGACTGTGGAGGAAGACAAGCCAGACAACACAACACAAAACCTGATATCTGATCTACACAAGATGTTGACCCAACTACTGACAAAATCGAACTCCCAGCAGAGACAAGACCAGCAACAAAGTAGTGGGAGGCCGAATGGAGGCATCCGTTGTTATAGGTGTGGCAAAGTGGGCCATATCAAGAGGAACTGTCATGAGATCAACATTCATGATCCGAGACAAACCCAACAGCAAAGTAGTGGGAGACAGAGTGGAGGACTTATGCGCTGTTATAAGTGTGGCAGAGTGGGCCATATTCAGAGTAACTGTCGTCAGCTCATCTCTGAGAGGGTCGCAGTAATGGAGAAGCCGCAGGAAAACTGGCGAGCTGGTACTTCGCAGAATGTGGCACATGGCCTTTCCAAAAGACCGTGTCAGGAAAACTGCATGCCTTGCCACCGTAAGGAAGAACAACAAACGGTACAAATAATGAAGACCGTTAAGATTGATGTTCCGGATTATTGGACAAAAGAGTCGTTAAGGGAAGCGCAGTTAAACGATAAGGAAACTGGTCCTATTCTGCAATGGAAAGAAAGAGGAACTCGGCCCGATTGGAAGGACATTTCAAATAAATCAGTGGGGATGAAGGCTTTATGGGCACAATGGGACTCCCTTATAGTAGAGGATGGACTACTGAAGAGAGCGTGGGACAGTCCAGATGGGAGGAAAGTTACTTTGAAATTGTTAATCCCGAGGTGTCATGTAGCAAATGTACTTCAGCAAGTGCATAATGGAACGTCTGGTGGACATTTTAGCATCAACAAAACCTTGACTAAAGTAAGAGAACGTTTGTACTGGGTAAACAGTCGTCAAGATGTGGAGGCTTGGTGCCGCCAATGTGAAGTTTACGCGGCAAGAATGGGGCCACAAATAAGAAATAAGCAATATAACGCCAGTGCTCCTTTTGAGCGAATTACAATAACAAATGACCGTATGAAGGCTCGTTATGACCTTAAGGCTAATTCAGGAGGGTACCAGGTGGGAGAGTTGGTTTGGCTATATAACCCACAACGAAAGAAAGGCAGGTCCCTGAAGCTTTACCACCCTTGGGAAGGACCTTACACTGTCGTCATCAGACTAAACGACGTTGTATATAGAATTCAGCAAAGTTCAAAATCCAAGATGAAGGTGGTGCACATAGAGAGACTAGCTAAGTATGCAGGGAACAATAAATTGCCTGATCGGGACGTTCAGGCTTAAGGAGAGGGCAGTGTTACGCCACTGGACTCTGTAGACTGGTTAGATGAGACTGGAATTGTACGCTAACGGCCGGGAATATTCTGGACTCCTCTAGATCGTGTGAATGGATGTATAAATAAGACACACGGTGTGCCGAGTCTTAGTCTGAAGTCGAACGTGAACGAGTAAAGAAGAAATACGAAAGAGACTGATAAGTGTTCAGTTGTGGACAGTGATTAATTTATTGTTGTTAATTGTTAATTAGTAAATAAAGTAGTGAGTAAGTGTTACCTGGACTTTCAATCAACGAATCTACGAGTATAGGTGTTTGTGTGGATAGCAAACACGTAACAATACTTTAAATACCAAACACCGTTAATACTTGTCTCAATATTTAGTTGTTAGCATATTTCAACATTAAATAATTAAACTAATGGTAATAAAAAAATAAGAAGTTAAATTTGAGAAAATCTAAGTTAAAATAAAACCAAATATGTTGTTATATGCAGCTTTAAAATTTAAAGACGGATTATCGTACGTATTTAAGTTATCAAGCACGTTTCTGAAAGTCTGTTCCAATATACAGTTGTTAGGGCTTGTAGTCAAGTGTATCCCTGTTCGTAAATATGATAACTGCCAACCCATTTCCTTACTCTGGTTAACTATTTGTAACCCTATTCAAAAACAGGGTCTGTTTGAACCCGCATGCGCATTGAATAAAAAATCATTCGTAGTTCATATTTTGAAGTTCTTCAGTCTCAGATATAATTTAGATTTTGGTACGAATGTCCTAGAGATTCCGAATCAACATATATCTTGTGGAATCAACTGTTATTGTTAGTGCTGTTATTACACAATTTGTATCATCAAACAATATGGAAGAACAGGAAAATCTTGGCAAATGTGAAATATACGGCTTTATTAGCCGAGAAAGCAATGTTAAAAAGCACGTAAGAGACGTCCATGCAGAATTCAATTATACCAGTAAGTTCTATAAATATGTTATAAAATATTTTATTATTTTTTTTTATTAAAGTATTTATAGTTTTAATCGTGTATGTTGAAGAGGAACAAGATTCTGAAGTTGTAGAAAATGAGAGTAATATTTTAGACCACGCGGAATTGAATATTTTATTTAACACATAAAATCTGCCTAGTGGTAAGTACACAATTTATTATATGTATAACAATGTATTTGTTCCAATAAAATAGTAAAACAAAAATACACACAGGCCAGATTTATCACATTTAAAATTTTTGTATTTCGTATTCCTCAGTGTAGCAATAACTAGAATACAAAATAAGAAAATAGCCTTATAATTCGTCTCCTTGTAGGCAAAAGTGATGAGAAATTACATTGGACATACGCAAATATAAAACTTTTATTTAATTGATCAAGAATTTAAACATAAATTTGAAGATGTCCACACCAAACAAAAAAATTTGGAAACTCGTATTGGAATAGATGAGAAAAAAACTGCAACTCCAATACAGCCAGAGCAGTGCTAAAATAAATTTAAAAATATGAAAAAAGACAATAAGAAAATTATTGTTCAGAGAGACAGAGTTCAAGAATAGTTTTCCTCTATTGTACTCTGCCAGGCTATGCTGTGCTGTACTGCGCTCAATGAGTGGCCAGCCTTAAACATGCACTTTGGTACATATGTATATACACCAGGAGTTTTTAAATTCACTAATAAATCTTTCGGATATGTTGTTATCACACACTCACCAGACGGATATCCAACAAAAAGGATACTTGTGATGAGTACATCAATGAAATAAATAACTGGCCTAAATGGGCACGTAATAAAAAGTTCCAAATGATTTTTTATAAACACCTATATTTGTTTATCTACTGATACATACGTAAATATGTAAATTCCTGTAGCCTGTAGCCTCATTAATAGTACATTAGAAAACAAATGGTTAATTAATACCTTCCTGATGAGAAAACCAAAACAGTATTATACATGGTGTCTCATAATTAAATATCTGCCTTCAAGGGGGTGATAGAACTAGAAAAAAATAATTTGAGATTTGTATATAAACATTTGCCATAAATCAGTTCATAAGGGAGCTACAGTCTTTGACAGGACGATCATTTTATCTTCCATCTAGGAAAAAAATTAAAAACTATTTATGTATTATTTTCTGAGAAATCCAAATTCAAAAAGAAAAAACAATTGAACGTCAAATAAAAAAGTTATGGACGAGAAACTGAAAATTACAAAAATTAACACCCTATGTATTAATGCTATAATGAACATATGATATTCCACTGATTGTAAATACGTATCACATTCACATTTTTCACCTCTGGTTTAAACAAAAATTATCTCAATTTTCTATTTTAAGTGATACACCCAAAAAATACAAAAATATAAAATGATACAAATTTAAAGAAAATTATTTTCTATATACAAGTTGTTGCAGTTTTGGTTATATGTGTAAAAGATTACATAAAATGGCCTGTTAATATTAATTCAGTAGGTGAAGAATTTAAAAAAAGAGCAGAAATTCGAGGTGTGGTTGGTGCTATAGATGGTACTCACATTCCGATTGCAGCTCCTACGTATATGCCAATTTCTTACGTAAACAGGAATAAGTATCATTCTATCATATTACAAGCAGTTTGTGATGCGAATTATATGTTTATAGATTGTTTTCCAGGTAAAAAATATATATAACGTTATAAACATTAAATAAAGTACTTATTAAACTATAGGTTGTCCTGATAACACGAGTGTACAAAATGTCTCCTTTATTTAAAATCGTTTATTTCTGAAAGGGTCTAAGTGATATTTATCTATTCCGAGAAAAACGTAACTGCTTTTTTTCAATTTTTAGTATTTAGTTAGGTAAATTTTAAAGACATATCTACAATAGTTATATAGCCTTACTTAATTTTTTTACTATACTTTAAAAAAATAAAAATTGTAACTTGGGTCCTTTCAGAAATAGACACAAATTTTTAAATTTAAAATGCAATTATTTCTTTAATAATGAGATTTATATGTTTTTTTGGAATGCTTTATTCAAAGTAAACAAAAAATGAGCATATAAAAATTTTAAAAAAGTAATAATAACATGAATGGAACCAAGAGAAAAAAACAAAAACTTTTTATTTTTTATAATTTTTAGTGTTTATTCATTCGAATCTGTCCGATTTTAATTTTTTGGTCTTCCATATGCTGATAATCTCATAATAAAAATCTCTGTGTGGTTCGGGTACCCACTATACTAAACATTTATCTTGGACTCCAGAATAGGCACCAATGCAGACTTATTGGGCATTCCAAGTAATAAAGTTTTTTTTTGTTTGGGCAAAGGAAACCGGAAGCTGGATTCTCGTAACTATATACAAAGCTTTTTCTCAGGATGTATTTCATCTAGAACACTTGGTATATTTTTATCATTCCTGTCATTACATTCAGCCAAACTAGGCATTTTTATCAGTATAATCGCAGAAGTTTTAACAATCACTAAACACATAAATAAAGTAAGACACCTATCAAGGTCATTATTGAAACGGAACTAAAAACATATGCCTGACTTCCACATCGTTAATTTCTAAAAGGACTTAATTTGGTTAACTTGGGTCCTTTCTGCACTAAACGATTATTTAATATCCTCAATATCCTTTAATATTTGACTAAATAAGAATGCGATGTAAGTTCTTTTTGCATCAATTCATAGATTTTGCTTTGAAATATACATTTTTCTGTCAAATCCAAAATGACCAAAAATACACCCTTTCAGAAATAATCGATTTCACTGGTTCTGAACACCATTTACTTGGTGACTCGGCATACCCGAATTAAATAAATTTAGTTACACTATACAAAGATGATGGACATTTAACGTACAAGAAAAAAAAATATATTATCATTCATTCACACTAGCATCGAACAAGCATTTGGACTTAAAGGACGATTTCGATTAATAAAATTTATAAATGTATATCGTACAGAAGTAATAGATAATATTATAATTGCTTCTTGCATTTTGCATAATATTTGCCTTTAAAACAATGATAATAATATTGATGCTGATACAAAGAGAGCAGCGAAAATGGATGTGAAGAACTACAATTTGCAGAAGATTTGAATAATTCTAAAAGAAATTATATCTGTAATTATTCAATAAAGTAATTTTGGAATATATTCTATTTTTTCATACCTCTTAGATATTTTAAAGTAGATTATATCACATATTATTAGCACTTGATTAAAACAAACATTTATGCAATAGAATATATAAAATGCCAAAAAAACATTTTTAAACAGATTAAAAACTTGTGAAAGGGGGTAATAAATACAGGTTTGTCGTTCCTTTTCCAACAGGTTTTTCAAGAATATTTAATAACTTTTCTTGCTTCTCTATTTCTTCTCTATGCCTTTCCTGGGTCTCCTCTCTATATGTTTTGTACTAGACTGGCAGTGAGGACAGAATAGTAGAAATATATTCTACATAAATCTTTTTTTTTTTTTTCGGAAAATTTTTCATATATCTTTTCAAAATGCAATTTCTGACAAAATTTATTGAAATATAGATGACATTTAATGAAATCTTTTATAAACCTTGTATTTATTTTAGCAATATGCAATTTATGTAACTTAAAATACATAATAAATATAGAAGACATATTTTTTTAGTTACAAAAAATTATGCAATTACTCCTAGAAAAGTTTTTCATTTGTTTTACTTAAAAAAAACAAATTATGTTTTATTTTACAAATTAATGTTCCCTAATAAATTTATTAAATTAATTATGCTTTTAATTACAACCATCAATGCTTGTATAAGATGATTTAAATATTTTTGTTGTTGTAGTGAATAAAAAGTGAGGTTAATCTTCTTCTTCTTTCGAATTTATTGCCCATTTCTTGTCAATTATAGTACTACCTATTTTAAATTTAGTGACTTGGATTGAATGTACCAAATATGGATTACAGAATAGCAAAATTTCTCAATATTATAAAGACACCCTTGGAAATGCAACTGTAATCTATTCAATATTGAAAAGTTTTCAATAGCTTACAGAATAACACCCCATACTCAATTAACTAACTGATTAATTGACCAGTTCCCACTAAGCTGTAATATCAATACTTAATAATATATGTATAAAGATATAATTGTTATATTTTGATGGACTCAACAGTTCGTGAAACTATTAAATAAATTTTCGCTTACGTTTAGACATAGAAGAAATTTCTATTTTTTTAAAATTTAATATAAACTCAAAATCCCATTTTTAATACGCTGTATAAATAATGAAAAATATACATTATGTCGTTTTAACTATGAGCAGGTACGATGAAAATTTAATTACTGGTTTCTAGTTTTAAAATAATAATAATTAAAATTCCGAGCCATAAAGAAAAAGGATTACCTGTAGCTAATTTAGAAATATATGTTCCCTGCAATTCATTTCCTCCTAGAAACGTATTGGTGTTTTATATAACGTTTTGTGCAGTAATGTATTCGTTACAGCATATGCACTTTGCAGACAAACAAATTAAAAATTTATTACAAACATGCAGTGAGTCAAATGCAGTCGGATAAATTAGTTGATTGGAACTCCTAGGACCAGCAAACCGCAACAAGTAACTTTTCGGTTTACTATTCTGGAGAGCATTATTCACGTTAAGCGTTTGGTCCTTGATACATAGTACATACATACATAGATTTTGAGTGTAAATTAAAATTTGGTACCACATCATCATTTAAACAGAACTACTTTACGTATTACGCTGCCATTTGCTTCTATGGGAGTTAAAGTTACAAAGATTACAATTACATTGAGGGAAATCGACCAAATAAAATGTTTTGCTAAGATGATCTGCATTATTTTTTCTGAAGACTACATTACCATTATCTAAGAATAAGAAAAACTGTTTTGCTAATGAGCTTTTGCAACCTTAAATCTTTGACTAATTATTCCAATAACAGCACTTACTTAAACTAACTCAAATTATCAACCTACAGCAATAAATAAATATTTAGAAAAACTTTTTAACGGTAAATAGGTGCGTCTTAACAAATTCGTTTTTATTGCGATTACAAAGCAGTTTATTTGGAGCCTATTTAATGCGGATATTTTTTGGGACTAGTCAATTTTTATTTATGGTCAGTAGAAATTTCTTTAAGTGTATGCACTGTATTTCTTTTTGACACGGAGGTAGTTTGGTCATACTTTTTTCTTCATGGGAACTACTTTTAGACTTGCTCCTGGATTTTGGAATAGATAGTCGGCCTCTTCTTTCAAACTTATATCCTGCATCTTATTAGACCATGAGCAACCAGCATTTCAAATAATTGTATTTGAGACATTATCCTATTTTTAAAACACATCACAAAATTACATTTGCTTCAACTACTTCATCTAAAGTTACTTTCCTCAAATAAAATTGTCATAATATCAACAGTATTGAATTCTTCCATTAATGGTAAGAATTCATCTTCTAATTCCAAATTTTCATTCGGTATCACTAATATTTTTAATTTTTTGCATTTTTCTTGAAGTAAGTCCTTCACAAGAAATCCAAGAAATGATCAATTCTATATTGCGGTAGTTTGTGACTTTAATCGTAGGGCCGTACCGGGAGTACCACTTAAGATGTAAGTCGAAATAAAAACTTTATTATCTTAGATACAAAGGAATGGTTTATATGAAAGATGTTGTAAATCAACAGGACTACAAATTAATGTATTCAAAATTTATGCAGGATGTTAATATTTTCCCTATTCAAATAGAGTTGTAGGTATTTTTTTAAATGAAAGACCCTATATGTTATTATATTTTTTGGAATCTTTGGGAAAAATGATTTCAAAAATATAAATATGTTGGGATGGATCACCGACTTACCACTATCAAAATGGTTGACGGAAGAGGTCAAAAATATCAGTTACATCATATTGCACGTGGATGAAATTTTCATCTCTTTTGATGTTTGTTTACTGTTTCCAAATGTGCCACTCCCAGAGGCCTTGTACCATCTGAGGAGTTTATTCAAATCAAACAACTGAGTCATGATTCATGAAGTATTAGAGGAATACATTAAAGTAACAAAACAGATCTTTAAATTCAGTAACAATTTCTTCGAACAATGCCACCCTTTATCCTTCTATTGTCAGCCTCTTTATGAACAGATTTGAAATAAAAATAAAAACGGATTCGAGTACATTTATTGGGTTTCGCTTAAGAATGTGGATGTTATTTTTGCGATAACTGATCCAAAAGTCCTGGTTGTAGACAGCTTTGTATCAGAGTTAAATTATCATTTCAGTTCTGTTGGAAACAGTGGTGAATTACCATTTTTAAGTATAGTAGTAATTAGAAGAACACTCTGATATATACAGGGTGGGGCAATAGTGCGTCCGACTTCGATATGTCGAGTTCTATTATAGCTAGAAACTTGATTTAAGGACATAAATAAACTAGACAAAAAAAGTCTATAACAGGAAATTATTTTCGAATATACAGAGTGAGCAAAGACGATTCTATAGGGTTAACTAAAATTTTTTTTAATGGAATGCTATGTATATCAGAACATTTTTTTGAAACCTCTTTGTGATCTTCTTCCATTCCTGTATTATTATTGACTCTCTCCCAACCACCTGGATGTAATGATTTTTTTTTGTTCAATTGTGCCATTTACACGTGTATATTAAAAGAATCACTACAGTCACAATTATCGATTTTAAGAAAAAATATGAATTTTCTCAATTTTTTCAAATGGAACACCCTGTAATTTTTGGACGATGTGATACAGAATTGAAAAGCGAAAATTTTTTGTACGTACATCCCTATGGCTATTTGTAACCATTTTCGATTTATTGAAAAATAACTGCAAAATTCAGCAATAAAAATTAAAAATATATTTTTTTTGTAATTCAAGAGAAGATATTATAAAAAGTGCTCCACAATGTTACCCATTTTGATTGACACACATTTCTATGCGTCTTTGGAATAAGTTTTCTACTGTTCATAACATTGCCGGAGTGGTAGATACTTCTAAAAGCATTTATTATCCTTTCCTTCAAATTTTGGATTGTTGTTGGTGTAATATTTTTATGGTCATCATGTAACATGCCTATTATAATACCTTCTCTCTACTTATTTGAAAAAAAAAACTTATTTTTAATTTTTATTGCTGAATTTTGCAGTGATTGTTGAATAAATTGAAAATGGTCACAAATAGTCATAGGAATGTACGTACAAAAATGTTCGTTTTTCAATCCTACATCACATCGTTCAAAAATATACAGGGTATGTTCCATTTGAAAAAATTGAGAAAATTCATTTTAAAAAGTATTAAATTTAAACATGATTTTTAGCCACCCTGTATACTCTTAGGAAGTGAACGGCTGAGTGTCATTACACTAAGATATTTTTTCTTAAAATCGGTAGTTGTGATTGTAGTGATATTTTTAATATATACGTGTAAATGGTATAATTTCAACAAAAAAAAATCATTACATCCAAGTGTTGGGAGAAAGTCAATAATAGTACAGGAGTGATAGGAGGCCTCGAAGAGAGTTCAAAAAATGTTCTGATATACATGGCATTACATTTTAAAAAAATGTTACTTGACACTGTAGAATCGTCTTGGCTCACCCTGTATATTCGAAAATAATTTCCGGTTATAGACTTTTTTGTCTAGTTTACTTATGTTTTTAAGTCATGTTTCTAGCTGTCATAGAACTCGAGTTATCGAAGTCGGACGCACTATTGCTTCACCGTGTATACCTAAGGACCCCCACCATTATGCATATCACAAAATGACGTATTCAATTTTCTAGTTCATCCCTTGTTAAGCTTCCCTTCCGATAAGGAAAGATTTTAGAAAGAAAAATCACTAGTTAAGGAGTAATAATTATTTGGTTTATAAAATAATTAGAGAACGTAAATTTAATGAGCAGATCGAAATTTCAAAATGAGCAAGAAATTTTAAAATTCGTATCAATTTCATACGAATCACGGATTATTCGTAGTCTCAATAGAATTTTCAAAGACATTAGTATGACAGTGGTTCATACATCGGAAAATACAGCAAATAAAAAATGTTAGGCAATCCAAAAGACAAAATGAGAGGTTGGGGAGTTAAAAAATTAATTATAACGAATGTAATCAAAAAAAACCGCTGCCAATTACTTGGGGATCAGAACTTCCTCACCGTAGTAAAACTCGACGTGTGGTGGAGTTTATAATAAAAGTAATTTTTGACGTTTCAAAAAGTCACATTTTGACGTTTCAAAAAAGTCGCATTGGTGAAATGTCACTAATATTTTTTTAGACCGATTTTGCTCATCAACGAACTCAATCTCTTCCTTGACCTCTAGAATGTGTGTAAGAAATTTGGAAGCTTTATCTCAAAAACTGTAGCTGCTATCGCGAACACAGGCACAGACAGAACATTTTTTTCTGTCTGAAATTTTGTGTATCGTCATAATTCCTTGAGATTCGTCCGGAAATGCAATAAAAATTTTCAAAATTTTTTCACGAATACATAACGAGATGAGGAAATAATATATTGGACGAGCGAGTCGATCAATACAGACTAGATTTAAAGAACATATGGTTCATCTCACATATGGAACAGATGTCTAGTATTGCCCAACATGAATTTGAGGACAACCATAGAACATGTATTAGCAATTTAAGATGAATTAGAAATATAGCTAATAATAATAGACCGAAAAATTGATGCATTAAAAAGTTTAAAAAGATACCTAATGTAAAGCCGGTTGATTTCAGTTCGTCGAACTGAGATGAAAATTAAATTATAAATAAACAACGTTGTTATTACAAGTTTAGTTTTAGTCATCTCCCGATGATACCAACTTAGTTGGCGAAACGCACGTTATGTATAATATCGAAGGTTTTGGCATTTGTGACAACCACTTCAGTGTTAGCATTATCACATCAAAGGTTCTAACTTACTTCATGAATACTATTACACAAAAATTCCCTAAAAAAATTATTATTATTTTCTTTAATTTTAAATTTTTTATAACTTTATAGCTATAGTAAGTGTAAAATATTTAAGGTAAAATATTTGATGTAACAATGGCCATGTGAAGCTTAGCGCTCTGTATTTTTTCTAAGAACTTTAGTTAAATTATTATTATTATTTATTTATTAGCAGATTCAGATTTAAAAATGTCACTGAAAAATTCTGAAAACAGTTCTTGTTATAACATTAAATATTTATACTTAGAAAACAAAAATTAAGAAAGAGAGAGAAGACTCGTTGGGAACTTAGCTGTGAGACAAAATTTAGTCGATAAGCACAAAATCGAGATCAAGGCGAAATTTAAAAAATCAAGAATCTCGTCTCTAAATATTTTGTTAATTCATCTCTAAACACAAATATTTGACAAATAATTATAAGCATGTTTAACTCAGTATAAAGCAAAAACGTTCCTAAAGACATTGTTATGCAAAAATCGCGGACAGTTCAAATATAAAAATTATAATATGAAATTAAAATTTCAAATATTTTATAGTTAAATTTACGATAACTTCTAGAAACAAGCGTTAAAAAAAATCATTTGCCATAAACCATAAATTACTTTATTTATGATTTTGAAATATCTCATTTGGCGATTACTGCAAAATAATTCTGAATTAAATACATGAATAATTATTATGAAACATACAGTAAAAAAATTTTACTGTTGCAGTTAATACTATTTATTATTTACGTATAATGATATATGCAACGCCGTAAAATATTTAATTACAAGCATCTTTAATTAAATTTAAAAAAAGTGTATAATTACTATTATTAACACGATGTAACATTGTTATTAGAAAAGAGGAAGTTATACAGTCGTGATTTTAACATTATGAAGTTATGGGTGGTACAATTTGTGTGGTTATTAATGGATTTCAACAATACAACTGTAATTAATTAAATATAATTAAAAAAAACGCTTAATATTTTCTTTATTGTTGTACAACCTTCTGTGACGTTGAACTTTTTACAGATACCGGATACTCACAAACCTTATCTCGACATTTTAGGCGATTCTGATACGAGTTACAAACATCGGTTAGCATTTATTTCATAATTTCATGTTGTCATGATTAATTTCTTGTGCTTAAAATATTTCTAAAACAAAAAAATATTCTAGCAAAGCGACAAGGCGAAAAAAATTGACCGGAACCGAAAAAAAGTATTGCAAAAAAGGTAAAACAAATCGGCCTTTCGGTAATAACTCTTTAAAGTTTGTTTCAAATATTATTGTTTTACAACGAAATCTAAAAAATGCATACCACCATTTTATATTATTTCATTCCAACCAGAACTGTTTGGTTAAGGCAGCGTTTTCATCAGGTGGACAACGTGAATCTGCAAACCGCTCTTAAACTTTTTCTATTAATGGTAACTAAAATCAAAAACAATAATTATTTAATTTTAACTAAAATGATATTTAGTAGACGAAGTTACGATTGAAATTGATCTAATATATATATATATATATATATATATATATATATATATATATATATATATATATATATATATATATATATATATATATATATATATATATATATATATATATATATATATATATATATATATATATATATATATATATATATATATATATATATATATATATATATATATATATATATATATATACTTTCTTTTATTTGTATGATAAATAACTTTCATAAAAAACACTCAACTTATTAAGGGTGTCATTTATAAAGTTGAGCAGTTTTTATTCATTGCTATGATAATTCAAAATGTCAAATAACTTCATATGACACATCATCTTGTAGTCCAAAAAGTCGGCTTCAGAGAACTGATACTTGTCGCCAGTGTCAACCCGTTAGCCCATACAGATCAAGCATTGTGTTTTCTCCTTACTCCTACTATCTCTGACGCTGTCAACGATTAAATTCTCGCTGTAGTTCAATTTTTCCAACTTCAAGAACAAAGTAAAGTGACAGTTGGTGATGTGTCATCGCAACACGCTTTAGGCAGAATTTACACCAAAGCGATATGCGATATGTATTGCTCGTAAAAATAACATTTCGTTTAACGTGGTCCCTTCAAACAGAAACAATGACGATATCGTTATAAGAAGTATCTCCTGGCGACAGGTGATTTGAGTCGCAAGAAATATTCCTGGCGTATTGTTAAAGATAGATACATAAAGACAAAATCTTCGTTTACGTACGCAATTAGCATGTTGTTCACAGCTGGCATCTTCTACATAGTAACAATTAATTATTTCGGATGAAAGACATGATATTCCTTGTTGCTTGTAGCTAGTTGCCAGTTGCTTACGGTCTATCGTTTTGGTGTGAATTCCGTCTTAGTTCTCTAAAGCTGGCTTAAGTCATAAGATTTGTTTAGGATGGAATAGTATGGAGCGCTAGCCGATTACTCACCGTATAAAAATATTATAACTGTTTTTAAGAAGTGGCTCGTACTCAAGCGAGAATAACAGCATAATATTACTCCTTCAACGAACAGAATTCGAGAATGGACAAGACGGATTAATAGATATGGTTCTGTAGAAAATGCTAGACGCACCAATGACCCAACTAGTAAGAATTCCTGCTAGAATCCTTCAAGTTATGAATATGAAAAGCGTTAATCAAAGTTAAAGTTAACGTGATATATAAAAACACAATTGCAAATATCTCGCCACACTGCTCACCAAATTTTAAAAAAGGATTTCGTTTATATCCCCAAATGGCAAAGGGCTCAACAATGTCAACCAGGTGACGAGTTTCACACATTCCAATTTTGTGAAAGTGTCTTGAATGGGGGGCAATACGATAATTTAATTCATAATTTGATTATAAGCGATGAAACTGATCTTAGCTACCAAACAAGACTTGCAGATTTAATTCAACGCAGGTCGGAGCTTTTGTCCGCTGAGTAGTTGTTTCCTGTAGATCTTATTCAGTATATAGTTTAGCCTACCAGGATTAGAGGTCGCAGCTCATGGTACCTGCTTATCACTCACTATGTCTATTTTCTATTAAGTAGGGAATGGAATGAGCAGAACAACGTACTGCACAAAATCCTCAAATTGTTTGTGAAAAACCACTGCACTTGCAAAATGTAACGATTTGGTGCGGTATATGTTTTACTGGCATTTTAGGCTCTTATTTCTTCGAAGACAACAATGGAAACACAGTTAATGTCAATAGGGGAACTTGCACATTTTTTTTACTTCATAAAAATGTTCTACAATATTAAAAAATAAGATATGCAAAATATGACGCCTTAATTCCCAATAATAAATTTGTTATAAATTATTAAAGTTTCGCGCGCGAGCGAACCGTTTCAAACAAGTTCAAAAGCGCGGGAGTAGTCGTGACATCACACCATACAATTTACAAACGATGACGGAGATCCCAGCACTCGACCGCTTGATTTCAGATAAATTTTAAGTGTATACTTAAAATGGAAACAAAAAACTCCTTATTTTAAATATTGCATTGTACCGTTGTGTAAGAATACTACAATGAAAGTGCCAGATAAAGTATTTATAATATTGCCAGAAGATAAGATTCGTCGATCAAAATGGCAAAAAGCGTGTAGAAGAAATGAAAAAGACATTTCACAGAGCAGTAGGTCTCAACATGTGTGTGATCATTTTAATGTAAGTATATTATTAAATACTATATGTCTATCTACTAGTTTTTCGCAGGCGGGCAATAAAATATTCCGAATTCCGAATTATTGAATTTTAATTAAGGTAGGATTAAAGAAAGAATGTGTATACAATGTTAGAAAATAAGATTAGTAGATAGAATATAATTTAGTGATACTAAGTAAAGGTAATTTCCTGGTGCGAAAGTAAACAGCTATTTATTATTATACTCTTCACAAATACGATTACGAAGAGTATATTGCATTTGATCGGGACATTTCTAAAATCGTTAATATCGCTCGCAGAGAAAAAAATCATTTCGTTCGTCATCGAATTCTGAACAACTTTCAAAGTGTCCGTCTGTTCATCTGTCCGTCCGTCTGTCCGTCCGTCACGTTTCTTGTAAGCACGATAACTAAAGAAAGAAAAGTCCGATCGAATTGAATTTTGGGCTATAAGTTAGTGTTAGCTAGAGGAAGAAATCCATTGTTTTTGAAAAAAATCAAATAGTAAATAAAAAAGTTATAGGACATTTTATTTAAAAATATGAATCTACAGAGGGTTGCAATTTTCAATGTGCTACTAAAATTGAAGTAATTTTCTATAGACACCAAAATGCTGTAAAATATACTACCACAAATTTCGCCTACGCAGTCGGCATCATCGGGAGATGAAAGAAAGTTGAAAATTAAATATGTGGTCAATATATTAGGTATTGTAAGAATGAATCTTAGTTTATACTATAAAATATACTGCCACGCGTTTCAACAATACAGTCGGCACCATCGGGAGAGACAATTAAATATGTAGTGAATACATTAGGTATTGTAAGAATGAAGTTTATAAGACAAACACAAGATACTTTACAAAAAACTGCGAAGAGTATCCTACAGAATGTGCAACAATTATATAAAAGTTCAATAACACTACTGTCTGCGAAGAGTAAAATGTTTACCTCTAGTATATATAGTATATTGCAAATACCTTTCCCTTGCCCTTTAATTTATTCTATTCAAATCTTACATTTATCCATTATGTGAATGATAACACGACACAATCACTTATTTCCCTTGCCCCAAAACATAGTACGAAAATACCTACGATAGGTAATTATACATTTGCGCAACATTTCCTTTGCAGCAAATGTCTTCTATAGAGACACTTTACACGTGTGTACAAAAAAAAACACGAAAAATATAGAAGTGGCCGTTGTAAAGAATTACCCTAAATTCTTTCAAACATAAGACTGTCTGCTAAAAATGCTTAGTTGCGACTAAGCATTTTGTAGTTATTTCATTTTATTCCGTGATCAAGTCATAACTATTTTATGTTTATAAATTATTACTAAAAGCTAAAAAAAATACATACTTCTCTGCCTTGACCCCGCGGACCTCTCCAAGGGAAAAACTCACTATTTTGTATAAAAGATGCCACCATAAACATATCCAC
Source organism: Rhamnusium bicolor (assembly GCA_029963845.1). NCBI lineage: Eukaryota > Metazoa > Arthropoda > Insecta > Coleoptera > Cerambycidae > Rhamnusium > Rhamnusium bicolor. Next base: position 533,199 of record JANEYF010000252.1, read on the forward strand.
TTTAGGCAAATTATCAGATTGGCCCTTTGAAAAACCTTATTCAGTCATTTTAAAATATCTGTACAACTACAATAAGCGGTACTATAAAACACAATTATATATTTATATCAGAACAGTCACTAACAAATCAACCACAGTAACACCATATTGTAAATATGTTTATATAGAATGTCATACTTTGTTAATTTGTTTGTATTATTATTTTTAAGTATTTTATGAATGAATTGATTTTTAGTTTTCTTTTTTCTGTATATATGTATATATTAATATAAATCTTACTCTGTACCCCATACAAGTTGTAAATAATCTACTTAATTGTGAATAAAGATTTTAAATTGGAATTAGAATTGGTAAACATCTGATTGTGTTGCTTCCCGGCGCGACGACTACCGAATATTGTATGGTGTGATGTCACAGTCAATAGTAGCTCGTTTCGGGCCACTTCAATTTTATCGCTGTTTAGATCCTTCATACTGATCGCGTGGAATTAGAAATCTTATATTTTTGTGAAGTACACGTTTTATTACAACATTACGCTATGTTTTTTAGTATTATTTTTATTTTTAAAATTATAGGCAAGTTCCCTATTAATAACGATATGCAGAAACGCTACGAACATTTTAATGGATGTTATGGATCAGCTACAGCTTCCTGGTGGTATGTCGTACGGTCAAACGTAAGCATGACTGTGCTGAGAAAAATAATCCAAATTCGTTTAATATCGCAAAACGGGAACGTATATTATCCAGCGCGCTCTCCAGATTTTAGTTCCAAATTACTTTTTATGGGCGTATTTAAAGTCAAACATGTTTATTAATCCTCCATATGATTTGAATGTATTAAAACAGAATCGCACTGGTCATTGCCAATATTCCTGTCGAAATGTACCGGCGTGCAAAGCATAATTTATGCGCCGGGCGGAAGTATGTACTCAAAGACATGGAGGCCATTCCTTTGCAAATCCTGCATCTTATAAACGAAGCCGTTTAGGACCTAAGGGTATATGAAGTTTGCGTCTTATTTTTCGCCAAAAAATCATTCTCTAGAATTTGTCGGATGTTTTTTGAAACATCCTGTATATAATCTTCTCAAAGTACTATTGAATTTTTTATGTTTTTAGTTTTTACGTATTAAATAACGTGAAATACACGGTGTTTCATGTAAGATGATGGAATTTGGAATTTTCCCAGAATTATCTAGCATAATCGAAGTATCATCTAGAAACAAGAACAATTATTTTCATTACAGTAAACAACTTAAGCATTTAAAGCTAGTTTCTAAAGTGAATAATTAATTAGCTACAGCTACAGAAAACCGCGCTTCTGCGAGTATATCTTGTATATACATATGTATGTATACAAATTTCATGCATTATTTTATGCCTTGAATCCTATTTAGGTTCTCTTTATTAACTCAACTCGTCTTCAGGTAGTACAAATTATTGTCAATTCTAAAACACGTTAAGCTCTGACACTAAAATAAAACGAAATTTCTCAGAAGTAATTTCCATTTTAATGGCAAAGTTTTATAATTTATTTAGTATAAATTAGTTGCATTCTAAAACATTAATGATTTTAAATACAGTGCAATAACTGTCATAATCAGTTAAATATGTAAGTAACATCTGTCAATAAATTTCACTAAAGAAATTTTACATAACTCATTCATTAAATACATCAGATTGGCCACTTGAAAGGCATAATATAGATAAAATATTTTGTTCTTCAAGTAGGTTAGTATGCAAATGAATGTGCGTAATAAGATTGTTAATTTACGAAAAACCGTGGACGATTTAACGACAAATAAACACATTACAGCTTTAAGCAGCCATACAGACATAAAACATTAGTGACCATCGCTTAAAGCGTGTCGCTCTGAAGAATTCAACGTTGCTTGATTTCTGAGCGATTTTTAGTTACTTCTGCTCTGTAACACACAAACATGGTTTTCTCGATGCGTCCTTTAATTTTGTTCAGTAATAAGTCAAATATGTCTACAGGCATAAGGTACTGAAAAAACGTCTTTGGTTATTTTCGCAATATACAAATGATAAAACTCCATACTTCCTTCTATATCTATTAATGAGATGTACACCATACTATATTTTGCGACAGAAAAAAGTAGGAAAGCAAATCGTTTGCCAAAAGAAGAGCGATTTTTAGTTACTTCTGCGCTGTAACACACTAACATGGCTTTCTCGATGCGTCATTTAATTTCGTTCAAGTCTAAACATGTCTACAGGCATAGGGTACTGAAAAAATGTCTTTGGATATTTTCGCAATATACAAATGATAAACTCCATACTTCCTTCCATATCTATTAATGGGAAATACACAATACTTTTTTTGCGACTGAGAAAAAAGTAGGAAAGCAAATCGTTTTCCAAAAGAAGAGCAATTAGAAGTGCTCGTGACAGAGTCATTGTTAAAACTAAATGTTAATCGCTTTGCGGTGTACAGGATGTCGCTCGTTTCTCACTACATTGTCGTCCACGATTTTTCGCTGGCGATAAATCGTTCACCAGCCTAATTGAACCCAAAGATTGTAAATGTATTAGTGACAAATATAGCAATGTTAACGTGCCTTCGGGGTCTACACCAAGAAAAAAATATTTATCAACGGAGTGTGAAAGTGAAAATTTCTTCTGAGCTAAATGGGAAATACATCTGGCCTAGTGTGGACAAAACCACTAATGCTTGCGGTTTTAAGGTAGCGAATGTTTTAGTGGAGGAAAATTGTTGAATGAGCGGGCACTTGATTCCCTCTAGAGTTTTAGAAACTACAAATTCTCACCCTATAGCAGATGTAGTGAATTCAAGTCTACAAGTCTAAAAGCAACACGCTTTGAATGTTGAATTTTCTGATTATTTTTAATGCATGAAATATTTTTATTAAACTATCTCCAGAACAAAACATAGAATAAGAAATATTTTTTATTATTAACTGAATTAACAATTCAAATTATTACAATTACGGCTGGGTATACTTTTATTCCTGTCACAAATTTTAAGCGGATTTATTTAAAAATCGAATTTTAAAATTATTATTTTTTATAGAAAAACCTGAAATATTTAAAAGTAGTTAATTAATTATATTCCTTTTGCTTCTATAATCCTACTATCTTCACAGGAAAATAAAAAACCGCTGCCAATTACTTGGGGATCAGAACTTTCTCACCGTAGTAAAACTCGACGTGTGGTAGAGTTTATAATAAAAGTAATTTTTGACGTTTCAAAAAAGTCACATTTTTTGACGTTTCAAAAAAGTCACTTTGACGTTTCAAAAATTGGGACCGATTTCTTGACCTCTAGAATGTGTGTACCAAATTTGAAAGATTTATCTCAAAAACTGTAGCTGCTATCGCGAACCAGACCAAAAATTTTTTCTCTCTGAAATTTTGTGTATCGTCATAATTCGTCGAGATTTACCCAGAGATGCATTAAAAATTTTCAAAATTTTTTTCACGAATACATAACTTCCTCGCTTTGAGGGGATTTTTACATTGATTCAACTGACGTTTTAAGTTTTCAAGCCCAGTGCAATTTTCGTTGTAATTTTATATAAAATTTTCACTTGGATGCAATTTTCGCTGAAAGTTTGTTCTTATTGGAGCAAATTTTCAAAATCTTGCTATTTCATTGGTTCTTATAATATGAGGGAATTAGTCGCTGTAATTTTATATAAAATTTCCACTAGAAATGCAATTCTCGCTGAAAGTTCTTATTTAATTAGGATCTTAGTTTGTGATTGTATTTGCAAAATAATTTGGGCTCATCTTTGATCGCCCAGAACGGTTTCTTTAATTTGGAGTCTTACAAAGATATAAGATAACATTTTAGCCATAAAAAAAATATTAAAATTTTAATATATTAACAAGTTATTTAAATTGGATAAAGAATAAAATATTTTGTTTCTATTAGTAATCAATCTAATTTAAATTAATATCTACATTTCGTCCCTTTTTTCAACTTTTCATTCATATAAAATCACATATTGTAAATTAAAATGAAATGGACTGTAAATTTTTCATAACACCAATTATTTGCTCTCCGGCCTTCCACACAACTGCGTATTCTATTTTAAAACCTTATGAAGATTTACTCTAAACATGTATGTAAGTATTTTTAATTAAACAACACTGTAATTTGCCAAATCTTTCACTTAACCCTGACCTTATGAATCTTATTAATTTAATTAATTTTGTGGTGCATAACCTTAACAAAATTTTACTTACGAGTTTGTTTTATAAACAATGATATTATTTGTTCGTTTTTTATACATATTTGCTTTGAACAAGTTTTATAAACAATGTTGTTATTATGTGTTAAAGATATTAAAATATTCATATTCATGTCCTCAGGGTTTACACGAAACGAATACAGGGAGTCTAAATCATTTATTCCAGAAAACTTCAGGAATAACCAAAACAGTTAAATTTTATTACGAGATTGTGCTATAATAATCGCTACATTTTCAATTTATCTTTAAAAACTAGTATGTCTCCATTCGGCGGAAGATATAGAAAATTACACCAGTTTTTGAGAAGGGTGAAAGGTCAGACACATCTAATTATCGACCCATAATTGTAATTATTAATAATTTCGCAAAATCATTTGTGATGGTGATATTTGATTATATTTTTATTTATACTAAACACCAAATAAATGAATTTCAACATTGGTATTTCAAAGATAGATCAACAGTTACCAATTTGTATACTGCTAAATAAACTGCTTGCTTTCTGTTTTTTACTTGCTTACTTTATTTTCATCCTATTTTTTAAATAAATTTCAATATGTTGTGTACTGTGGTTTTAAGTCTATTGAAGTTCGAGCTACCTCAGTTGTTCCCCAGTCGTTCATTCTGGGATCACTTGAATTTATTTGTTAACGATATCGTTCATACCTTATTAGTTAGATGTCTTGAAATGCTGACGATTTGAAAATTTACTCAGAAATATCAAGTGAAAGTGGCAGCCTCATACTACAAGATAATCTTAATTCTCTAAATGAGGTGCAACAACAATAATTTATCTTTGAATGTATCCAAATGGAATTTTATGTCCCACACAACAAAGCATATTGCCATAAATTTTGCCTATCAACCACAATCTGGTCAGATCTGATATCTTCTGCAATCTTATAATTATGCTTGAAAAAAAATTATCCTTCTTTAACCACATTATTCATACAACACCTAAAACTTATAAACCTATTGGCTTCATAATTAGAAATACCATATATTTTAAGAATACTGATGCAATAAAACTGTTGTGCACCAACTATTGTCAGATCTAACTCGAAATCTACCTCCGTAATATTTTCTACTAACTAACCAGTGTATGTCGAAAATTTAGAGAAGGTTTAACATAGAACCTTAAAGTATTTAAGTCATAAAGTAGTTGGAATATATCCCAGCATTTTCCATCCACAAGATGAACTTCTCAATAAATTTTCCTTGCAATCTTTGTGAATTAGACGATCCAAGGTATATTTAATATTTATTCATTAGTTCTTACATGATAATATTGTTACGTGTTTGCTATCCCCACAAACACCTATATTCGTAGATTCCGTTGATTGAAAGTCCAGGTAAAACTTACACGCTACTTTATTGACTAATTAATAATTAACAACAATAGATTACTAGACTGTCTTAACTATAATCACAATTAAACATGTATAAGTCTCTTTCTTATTACTTCTTTACTCGTTCACTTTCAACTTAAGACTGATTCTCGGCCCACCGTGCGTCTTATTTATACATCCAATCGCACGGTCTAGAATATTTCAGAATATTCCTGGCCGTTCTCGTACAATTCCAGTCTTATCTAACCAGCCTACACAGTCCAGTGGCGTAACACTGCCCCCCTCTTTAAGCCTGAACGTCCCGATCAGGCAAATCATTGATCCCTGCATACTTGGCTAGTCTCTATTTGCACCACCTTCATCTTTAATTTTGGACTTTGCTGAATTCGGTATACGACGTCGTTTATTCTGGTGACAACAGTGTATGGTCCTTCCCAAGGGTGGTGAAGCTTCGGGGACCTGCCTTTCCCTCATTCTGGGTTATATAGCCAAACCAACGCTCCCACCTGGTACCCTCCTGAATTAGCCTTAAGAACATAACAGCCTTCATATGGTCACTTGTTATTGCAATTCGCTCAAAAGGAGCCCTGGCGTTATATTGCTTATTTATTATTTGTGGCCTCATTCTCGCCGCGCAAACTTCACATTGGCGGCACCAAGCCTCCACATCTTGACAACTGTTTACCCGGTATAAACGTTCTCTTACTTTTGTCAGGGTTTTGTTGACGCCAAAATGTCCGCCAGACGTTCCATTATGCACTTACTGAAGTACATTTGCTACGTGACACCCGGCGATTACCAATTTCAAAGTAACTTTCCTCCCATCTGGACATTCCCGCGCTCTCGTCAGCAGTCCATCCTCTATTCTAAGGGAGTCCCATTGTGCCCATAAAGCCCTCAGCCTCACTGATTTATTTGAAATGTCCTTCCAATCGGGTCGGGTTCCTCTTTCTTTCCATTTCAGAATAGGACCAGTTTCTTTATCGTTTAACTGCGCTTCCCTTAACGACTCTTTTTGTCCAATAATCCGGAACATCAATCTTAACAGTATTCATTATTTGTAAATTTTGCTGTTCCTCACGGTGGCAAGGCTTGCAGTTTTTCTGACACGATCTTTTCGAAAGCCCATCTGCCGTATTCTCAGAAGTACCTACCAGCTCGTCAGTTTTCTTGCGGCTTCTCCATTACTGCGACATTTACCCTCTCAGGGCTGCGCTGACGACAGTTACTCTGAATATGGCCCACTCTGCCACACTTATAACAGCGCATGCCTCCTCCACTCTGTCTCCCACTACTTTGCTCTTGGTTTTGTCTCGGCTGGAGATTCGAGTTTATCAGTAGTTGCATGGTATTTTGTACTTCATCAACATCTTGAATGTTGAGCTCGACAGTTCCTCTTAATATGGCCCAATTTGCCACACTTATAACAGCGGATACTTCCGTTTGGGCTACCGCTATTTTGTTGTTCTCGTCTCGTTTTGGAATTCATCTTTGTCAATAGTTGTGCGATCAACTTTTGTACTTTAAAATATTTAAGTTATAAACCAGTTAAAATATATCCTGCCATTTTCCATCCACAAGATGAACTTCTCGATAAATTTTCCTTGCAATCTTTGTGAATTAGACGATCCAAGGCATATTTAATATTTCTTCATTAGCTCTTACATGATAATATTGTTACGTGTTTGCTATCCCCACAAACACCTATATTCGTACATTCGTTGATTGATAGTCCAGGTAACACTTACACGCTACTTTATTGACTAATTAACCCTCCAGTGCCCGCTAAAACTTTTGAGTAAACGTTACCCGCTCCGGTCTGTCAGACCGGGAGCGTTGTTTTATGCATTTGTTGCAATATATACATGTGTTAATTCATAAAAAGACCGCATGATTTTTTTAACATTTTATTACATACATTACAAATATTAAAAATATATAACGCAAAATAACCATCTGGTTCGGGATCAAAATAAATGCAAACGTCTGTAACAAAAACATTAAATTAAAATTGTTTAGAAGCCACAAATTAGTCGTCATAAGGTTGATAACATGCATCACAAATATAATTGGAATGTTCCAGACACATCCATACTTTACAGGAACGGCAAAAGTATCGGGTTTTCCGATTTTTTTTGCTGTCACAGAAATTACATCTACCAGTTTCATTACGTGGATTGGCGATATTTGCTATATTTGTTATACCACATATTTGACGAATTCGACTTTTCGTATCTTTTGAAAGATTTTGTAAATTTAGACGTAGTCGTAAATGGGGTAGAATTAGTTTCATAGTTGCGTCGTAAAATAGATTTTTCTGGATTATTGGCACCATATACTACCAAGGAGTTGATTCCAGCTACATTTAAAGTTGCGTAGAAAATCACCATCGGCCAACGATTAGTTGTTCTGGCACAATTATAATTGGCGCATAGCTGATCAACGATGTCTACCCCTCCATTAGTTGAGTTGTAATCCATGATTATTTCGGGTTTGCAATCAGTAGATTTTTTTGTATCGATAGAATCGTCATGGTGCATGCTCGATACTAATAACACATTTTTGTTCTTTTTTGGTATATAGGAGACCAAAGTACAGCTCTTACCAAATCCAAACATACTCGATTTTATTGGCCGTGTTGCTGGATTGCTGAATTCGAGAGGTAACTCCCGTTTATTTTTGCGTATTGTTCCAACAACAGTTATTTTTTTGTCGAGTAAACTCTCTATCAAGTTTATACTTGTAAACCAATTATCAATAGTGAGATTTCTATTTGAATTATATATTGGTTCACATAGTCTTTCAACAGTAACTTGTGGACTATTACTCACTTTATAAGGCCCTTCAGGCTGCAGTCCAACGTAAACCTCCATATTCATTGTATAATACATTTTTGCATCAGCTAATGCAAAAATTTTTATTCCGTACTTGTTTGGTTTAGATGGAATATATTGGCGAAATCCACATCTTCCACAAAAACCCTCTAGTTTTTCATCTACCGTTACATATCCTGAAGGGCTATAACCTGTTTTGCAATTTTCAACAAAATGGTCAAAGTATTCTCTAATTGGAGCCAACTTATCATTCTCCCTTCTTACTTCCCGTGTGTTTTTGTCATCGAAACGTAACGAGCTTAGCAGAAATCTGAACCTATTCAGTGACATTGTCAATCGAAATATTTCCACTCCACTTCCATCAGTTCTCCAAAGATCGCTTGCATTCAAATGACTCGCTTTTAGTATCCCGGCATAATACAACAATCCAATTAACGCTTGAATTTCTTCGTTATTTGTTCGTCTACAATCACTTTCTCGAGTATATTTATCAGCTATAGAATCGATATAGCGATTTGTGTTGTCGACAATTATGGCCAATAATGTGTCGTCTACGAAAAACCTGAAAATATCAAGTGGTTCCTTTAGATCCCTTGTTCGAATTCGTGCCATTGGTAACCGAACATACTTATTTTCTTTCCTCGTTTTTACTCTTTTGTTAGGGGCATGTTTTTTCCACTGTGTATGACCATCTTTTCCAATGTAATATAACTTATTTGTATAACCCATGTCCACAATTTCATCAGAATCGGAAATTTCTTGTTCTGTGTCACTGTTCAGGTCTCTGGTCTCTAAATTGTCAATTTCACCATCCGACGCCAAATCTTCAGCAATTTCTTCAGCTTCACTTTCTGCTAATACATCTTGCATCATTTTTTCTAAACGCGCCTGTTATCTCATAGTTTCACATTTCTAAAATGTTATTTTATTGTAATAAAAAGCTATTACAAGTCAAAAATAAGTCTTACCTTACAATATATATTTCAATAAAATAATCTAGCACCACAACCCACTCCGGTCTGAGACTCCGAAAATACGTAACAAAATACAACGTCCACAACCCACTACGGTCTGAGAGTCCGAAAATATCATAAAAAATAAAACGCGTTAAGCTATCGGCTCTAGGTAACACACTGAACTTAAGTAGCATAATTTAGGAGGATACTGAGCGGGATGAACTTTTAGCATGCGCATGCGCCTAACTATGTACTAATAATTGCCGCGTCGGTCTGACAGACCGATAACGGGTACTCAAGGGTTAATAATTAACAACAATAGATTACTAGACTGTCATAACTATAATTAAACACTTATAAGTATCTATCTTATTTCATCTTTATTCATTCACTTTCAACTTAAGACTGATTCTCGGCCCACCGTGCGTGCCTCTTATTTATACATCCATTCACACGGTCTAGAATATTCCCGGCCGTTCTCGTACAATTCCTGTCTCATCTAACCAGTCTACATAGTCCAGTGGCATACTTAATTTTTATGTTTCTAGGCCTGCATCAAAACAAATTAATACTTTTTATCTGCCAACTGCAAGCCGAAGCACTACTTAGCCCGGATAAGTCAACGAGTGCTCCGACAAAATAAAACTAGCTCAGACCTCAGGGCGTTACACCCAGTATATCTGAATAATAATTATAATCTTTAACTAACTTACTTCTTTACTTACTGGTTCTCGTTATTGGGTGGTGCTGGGAAAATAAATATCGAATTCACTGCCTATATATGTAGATTATATTTACAAAATATACATAAAAGAAAATAAGGTGCTGTTTAGGGACGTCAGCCTAGAACAACCTATAAACAATTACTACAAAACAAACTTAATTCAATCATATGCCGTTTATACATTCGATAACCTGATACTCATAAGTTAAACAAAAAGGATACTAACATTTTAGTACCCACAATGTGGCCACACCCTGGGTTTACATGTACTCTCACACTGTATAATGGTCCAGGTTATCTCGGTTAATACACCAAACACAAAAAAAAAGATAAAAAAGATATAGAAAATTTAAATTATACAATATAAAAAAAAACTAGGGGTTGATAGGCACTGACGGTTGTTTTTTTTTAACCTTTTTTAATCACTCTCACTACTAACTTGGCTGGTCGGCACTTAGTTCAGCTGCTAGGCAGGCTTCGCCCTCGGATGTGCAGGACTCCAGACTCCGCGTATTTGGTCTGGCCCCGAACGTGGACAATGGACCCTTCCGTGGACCCTAAAGATATATATATTTCATGTTACATTTGTACCGGCTACTTACTGGAAAACCAGTGGCATGCTAAAAACGTGAGCTTAACGGAACTATAAATTATAATTATTTACCTCTAACCAAGAGGGTGCAGGAATTCTCCAAAATAGCTAACATGTTCCAATCAGCGTAACCTCACTCTCTCTGCTAACAGTTAGCACAAATCGTATTTAGCTCCTGTTTCCAGAAATCGGTCTCTTCCAACCACTTACGCAGTCCTCACTGCGACCCAAAACAATCGACCGAACATTGGAATGACTTCTCATAAATCCCTTGCGGATGACTTCAGATTAGTCGGTTGAGAGTCACTCCGTACGACTTGTGCCTTTCACTCAAGCAATCACAATGGCGAACTTCCGGAGGACGGAAAATACGTCAGCAGAATTTCGCACAGAAATATTCACCGTGAATGCCAACTGGGAGTAAGTAGCGGTACTACGAGTTCAGTAGGTACCGTTAGTTGCATATCGTTAATGAGTTTTATACTGAATAAATGCCTACTGCGATTTTGGAATGTAACAGTATATTACATTATATAGGGTTTAACATGCGAGCATGGAAGATAACTGAGCTCGCTATCGCTCGCTTAGTTATTTATGTGAGCATCATAAACCCTATAACGGTCGAATGTTGTACAACGTTTTATGTTATCCTGAAGCTGAACAGAGAGAATAAACTAATAAATTTTGTTAATTCTTGATGACGATTATTAGTATAGGCGAAAATCTAGTTGCATTTTTTGGAAACCAACTGTGTTTTCATAGCAACGGGTAACAAGTCTTAAAATAGACGTATCGGTAGAAATCAAAATATGTTGGTAACAGTTTTTACCAATCTAACCTGTTATGACCATTTTTACCAATAAAGGGTAATTATTTTTTACAGTTCAGGATAACAAACACTTTTGCAGACTTCAAATCAATAATCAAATAACAGTTAGTAATTTGACGGAGGACAGACATATTTAAATCAAAATAACGCTGTAGCCAATCAGGCGTAATTTCCCAGATGCGTCTGTGTTTTGTTTGGTACAGCCTACTTCGGCATGTTACGCTCGTTGTAGACACGCCGCTGCCATTTCCGCGAGAATTTTAATGATACTAATATTTGCTACAATTGTTAATAATGTTTTAATTATTTACGATAACAGTATTGTTATTCTTCAGAGTATTAATGTAAATAATGTTTTTCCGTTACAAAGTAGCGTAATAAGCTATTTACTATGCTGTGCATTATTTTTCTAACACACACGTGTGTTAAGAAAATGATATACGTATGAGTTAGCATTTGTTTTCGCATCTATTCTCGGAATAGTTATGTGTACTTTCTTTGCAGGTTGTGGGAAAAGTACTTTCCTTTACGAAATAATTATTGTAATCCTTTAAGTGAGAAATGTAATTCCTTTACGCAATAGTTGCAATGTTTGTCAAGTGGTATATTTGACAAACATTACAAGGCACAGATATATGCGAGTCGCCAACATTTATTACACCACAACTCACAAAATACTGAACTTCAAAATACAACAATTACGTTTAGTACAGTTTACAGTTACTTTTTGCAATAGTGTACCGATAAACACTAATACAAACGTTATGCGAATGACGGTCCCTATTCTAAACAACCCTAGTATTTGCACTGCAACGATATATTTGTCAAGCAGTAAATGTGTCTGTTGACATTTTAGCTGCAATTTAGCCAGATTAAAAAAATGTAATCAAATATTTCATTTTTCATTTTATTTTCTATTTTTGTATTTTTTGTATTGTTTTTAATTGTAGGCTACTCTTTCATTGGGGCTTTAATATGTTGAGTAGTGTAAATAATAAAAATAAATAAATAAATAATCATGTACAACATTTTACAAGAAAATCTTCCTGTTTTAAAATTATTAACTAAATTCGATTTTTATATCTCAAATTTAACATTCACGAGTATTAACTATACATTTTATGAGGTTTTCTGCATTATTAGTTAACTGTGATATTGATTCTTGAAGCTTCCCAGTACAATATTAAGTCACCCTGTATGTAAGAAAAATCATAATAGTTTCAATAGTAGAATAGTTTCAATACATACATAAATCATCCAAATAGTAATTAATTATATATTTAAAATGACATACATCATTACTGTAAAGGTCGGATAATTCATTGTTTTTTAACATTAAAAATAATTTATTAAATAGATGATGGATTAGTAGATTATGGCCTTATCTATGTCACTTTTAGCCAGCGCAGCAGTGTAAAAATCACAATATTTTTTTTTAGGAAATGATGAATGTGTTGTAAATAAATAGGTATAAGTTGTTTGGTGTCAGTGGCGTATCTCTCAAGTTTCTGCAAATTCCGGGGAACTAGGGTTTGGAATTTTAAATATCTGATGTGGTCAGCACATAACTTTCTTATACCAGTATATATCATCCTGATCTAAAAAAAATCATTCTATTTAATTCTCCACTTACCTCAATTAAATTTTAATAGCGTACCTTGAAATGTTTCATTAAAATTTTCAAATAATTCATTATCAGCGTCATTCGATACTCTCACTAATAATTCATGTCATATATTTTAATAATTTTTTGTTATTGACAGTGACATTTTTATAACTAAATTAGACCTTTCAAATGTCACACTGTTAAATTTATCCTAACTCCATTTTATGAGGCCAAATGTGTAAAATATTTCAGTTTACATTAGATTTATTTAAGTACTTGGAAAATATATTTTATACGCTTGATATCGTAGACATGATTTATAATCTTTCATCACGAATATATTTTTTTGCAGTCAAATATAAAAAAAGTTTGGGTCACGTGGATCTACTTTCAGCTGGCCAATTTTGCTCATCACTGAATTTTTCATTGTCTTTGGCCTTTAGAACAAGTGTACCAAATTTGAAAGCTTTGTCTCAAAAACTGTGGCTGCATTCACGATACTACAGACATGCGGACAGATTTTTTTTTCATAAAGTTATGTTTTTCATTATAATTCGTCGAGATTGGTCCAAAAATGCAATAAACTTTTTTTAATTTTTTTTCCCGAAATTTTACCTTTTTGTCTTCTTTCATTCATTATGTCTCTTCTGGTGGTACCTCATTCACCAAATTTAAGGTGTCATCTAAAATGTTGTTGACAATCTTAACTGCCAAATTTGGGAAGTCTTCCATTAATATTTTTTGCGTTATTGGGGATACACACGCACCGACAGACATCATTCGGAAAATAGTCAGAATGGATTCAAGAGGGTTCAAAACGTATATATCAATCAAAATCTCAAGGTCGAAAAAAATCACGATTACTATACTTCCTTATATTTAGGTAGGTACAAGAAAGTAAAAAGCACGAGTCTGAAAGGCGATAGAGAATCTTGTCATATATTTTTTATTTAACCCGTATTTTGAAAACCAGACAACAAGCAACAGATAAGTCCTACACTGATTGTAATTCTTCCTAAATTTGTTTTCTTTTTATTTATGTAGTGTTTTCTCAATATTATTTAAAAAAGTTTCGTTGTTTAGATCTACAGGAATCAGGATGTTGTGTTGTGATTTGTGATTTATTATTTTTGCGTTAGTGTAATTTTAATATTACTATCAACCAAAAGACGCAACATTTGAAGTAAGTTTATTTAATCAGGTATATTATATACAACAGAAATATTTAATATTTTGTTATTACGCTATTATTAGCAATTACTACCTCTAACCGTCTCGGTATGGATTTATAATGGTAGATACATTTTAATCTAAATGTTCCCAATGTTATAGAATAGAATCTCGCAGTTTCTTATAATTTCTAGGATGTAGAAAGAAGTGACATGCAGTTCTGACAAAAATTTATTATCAGCTATAAATTTTAGTTACAGGCCAACCATCTTAAAGCTGGATGGGAACTATCCACCGAAACGTTGGCCTGTAATTAAAATTTATTATTGACAATAAATTTTTGTCCAAATTGCTTGTGATTTTTTTTCCATCCTACGAACTGAACGTGAATTGGTAACTACATTTTCTAGGACGACAGTTGACCTACTCATTTTTTACCCGTTAAACCCCGTATATTATCAATAGGGTTTAGGTGTGTACTTTTAGAAGGACATCTTAAGAAGTTAAAATTGTTCCGGACCACGTTTGAAGTGTGGATCATGTTGGAATTTGATTTCTTGATGAATTTGTTGCACTGTCGGTAGCATTATATTATCTAAAATGTTTTTAAAGTTAATCTCTTTCCAATATCCCAACAGATACCAGGACCTTAAGCCCACATATTAGCTCCGAAATGACAGCTGCGTCTTACTTCATGCACATATATTTCGTCATATCGGGAATTTACTGATTGATAAACTCTAACAAAATCATTGTGGCACGACTGAAAAACTTTTTCGTCATAAAAAATAACTCTATTCCAAAATGCAGCATCTCTATTAACAAATTCATTAGCAAAGTAAAATCTTTGTTGCTTATATTGTCCAATTAAGTACTGTTTGTTTGCCTTTGAACAATTTTTTAGTTCACTTACCCTTAAAAGGTTTTGTGCAGCTCGAACACTTCCAGAAAAATTCACCTCTTCTACTACAGTACTTGGGAACTCAAACGGGTTATCCCGTATGATATAACCACAACAATATATAATTTATATTAATATTAAGTCCCTCTATGATTTATAATTACCTGTTTTATTAGGCCTCACATGATTAGCGTTCCAATTGATCACTTTTACATTGCCTGTCGGCTTCTCAATAATTCCGGTGGGTTCGTAGGTCAGGACAGTTGTTAAATCTTTATAAATTTTATCAAATAGGCTTTTAGCTTTATTTATCAACGAGATGTGGAATGCAGATTACTGTGGTTTAAATAAAGTACCACTTATAATAAATTTGTGAAATTTAGAATGTTGGTAGATTCCAGTAACTAATTTTTGATACGGTATGAAGCAAGTTAAAAGACAAGATAAACTTATCTTGTCTTCTAACTTGCTTCATACTGTATCAAAAACTTAACTAAGTGGACGCCATGTTATCAATAAGAATATGAATAACAATAGTTACGCGTATCAATCCAACACACTATTAACTAGATACTTATTTATTTCAGTGAGTTTTTGCATAATGTGAGAACACAGACCCTCCCCCCTTAGAAACATAAAAACATAAAAAACAGAGAATTTTTCAAAATACAAAATATATTACAATTAATAATTGTACCTGTAATAGGTATAACAACAGTATAAATTAAATTGAAAATTGAAAAATTATTTACAACAAAAATTAAATTTTATTAAAATTTGCCTGATTGGCCAAAAAAATTATAATCAACAAAAACAAACAAACAAAACTGTAAAGTAGAACAAAAAAATTAAAACTGTATTTTTTCCTTCACCCCGCAACTACTCCAATATTTACAAAAAATTACTCTGACTGATACGACGGTAAGACATTGCAAGTTCTAGATATTACAGACAGAGAGACGATACCTTATTCAAACCTAGGCTGATCAAAGTTCCAGGTTGATTTTCTGGTTTATAACATCCTGGTTCCTTCTCGAACTATAGCTCGGTGGACAGTTTTTTGCTGAGGATAATGATGAGATGCAGACTCCTAGGGGAACAACGGTTACTACTGGTCTAAATTGTTACGGCTGAACATAAAAATACAATAAGGCAAAAGAAAAAAATACTTTACTGTGTACAAACAGTAACTGATATTAACTAATGGAATTAGTTAAAAATAATCAAAATTCGGTTAATTTACTAGAGGAGAAAATTACCGACAGATAATAAGTAACCAAAAGGTTCGAGTTATACAACAAAGTTATACTATTTCTCTTCATAAGAAAAATAGCGGAAAAGATAATTAATAAAAAATTACTCAACTTGTAGGTAATAAATTTTAGTTTAATTAATTCAATTTAATAATGAATTTAAGGTAAAAAAAAACAATATGATCACTCTTAAGAATTACAATATTAATTAATTATGATATTAATTATGCAATTTAAACTAAATTATGGATTTTCCCAAAAATAAATATATACCTTTATCCAAAGGAAAAAGTACTTGACACTGAATTTTGAAGCGCAATCTAAACAAATATGTTTAAACAAATACAAGAGAAAATATGTTTGCAACTGAAATATAACGATTTATTCCAGTGTCACACCGTGTAACAGTATAACAGGAAAGCAGGAAAATACTTTACTATTTAGATAAATTATATTAATTTTCACAGATAAAGAAAAATAGTGAATAATTTATTACTTTAATAAATTCTATTAATTTTCACAGAAAAAGAAAAGTGGTGTATGCGACTTTAAGTTAATAAACGTTATTTATGATCGGTACAATCTAATAAACTTTAATAAACTTCAATACGTTAACACTAGCCAAAAATTTAGGCAACAGCTCTTATGAATCCGTAAATCAAAATATGTAGCTTTGTAAAGGTAAAGAAAAATAAAATTAACTGACATTAAGAAAAAACAGACTTTTTGAGTCTCTACGAGGCTTTGCGTGTTCTCCAGCAGGAAGAAAAGAAGGACTTGATTCCAAGAGATAAGTGACGGTAACAAATTAGCAACAAAAATGCTAATTGACAAGGTACGATAAGATAATTACTAATTAGATAAGATAAACGATATAAATTTCATCTATAGAGCTAGTAGGGCGATGCAGACTCAAGAATGTTAGTTGAATGTAACGGACGCGCAAATATGGCGTCTAGCCCACGGGCTTTACACTAAACTAATAACAGCTCGATGAAAATCGATATTAAAATCTAGACAAGGAAATAGATAACTTGTCAGGACATAGAAATGCCCTACATGCCCTAATTGTTTAAAATGAAATTATTAAATATTTTAAATTAATAACTTAGCGATAATGCTACACAACGCTCACCTTCCTACTTGAAGAACACCCACAGACTTGCTGCTTCGGCCGCGCCCTTGCCAAGTGATTGACTCGCGCATGCACGAAAATCAAGACATTTCGATTAAAACACAAGAACAGCGAGGTAGTAACCATAATTTACTAAAATTATTGTTACAATAAAATTTTAAAGAACTTCGGCTTGTTTCAGCGTAGATACTTTTCTGCAACTCATTCCTGGAGCTCTCCTTAATGTGTGTTGTTGTCTGTACTTCTCTATAGAATAACAGCACTTCTTCCGATTTCTACGTCCGATATCCGAAAAAGTTTTAATTTTCTTGAGCAAAAATTTTGCAATTCACATAGTTTCAATTGCCGTATTCGAAATCCATTAAAATATCATTAAAAGAGGAAGAATAACTTTTAAAAAAATTGTTTTAACTTGGTTTGCACATTATTTGCTCAACTCCAGTAATTTGTGCAGTGCAAGCAGAATTGGCAAAGAACCTTCGAACAGTATTTCCGTCATTACTAGTTCCGCTGATTTGTCGAGGTTTATCAATTAGTAATCCTAATTCTTTCCGAAACTGCTCCTATACATAAGCTTTTTTTAGATTGCTTTTACTTTTTCATGTCCTCTGAGGTTACTGACCATTTTTTAAATGATATATGAAACATGAAGTACTAACTCCATAAATCGAATCCATGCATGTAAAGATGAGTGTCCAAATCTATAATACTCTTCTTTCTCAGGTCTCTGTTTAACACGTTCCAAATCGTTCATTTCTGTTGGTTTTGCAAGACATATATGGCATGTGGCACTTGATGGAGTATTTGTTACTACTTGTGTAACCTTACCATCTATCATTGTAAAGAACAGCTCATGTTTAATAGACATCTGCTGTTCATTCTTCACTACAAAAAAGGCAAAAGAGTGCTTATTTGAGTTTCCACTTCATTGACAATAGAAGAGAGTCTCTTTTGAGAATTCTATTAAAATGGGCCTACAGTATCGAACAGAGGACGGGGTTGGATTTTTCCAAACGACATTTTTTGTGACTTCATCTACAATTTGTAGTGGAACCAAGGATGTTACAAACAAGTTAGTATTAGATATTACGTCACCAGACAGTATTTGCTTGTACTCACTTTGTCCCGAAGATCCATCACAGCCCCATTTACTGTATAATATTAATTGTGAAAAGTTGGCCACATTCACAGAATCAATTTTGATTATTGTCTTACATGTGTGATCTAGAAGAGACTTCAAACTTACTTAGCACCAATTTCAGTTACTTGCATGTGCTCTGGATAACATTCTCACTTTGCATCTGTAAGTTTGGTATCTGATGGGAGTACAGTACAGTCTTTGTCTTGTAAACAGCTTCTAATGTATGTATATTGGTTTTTCGTTAAATCTAAATCAATGAAAAGAGCCAAGGCCTCTTGATTTGTGAAGGGCTCAACAGAAGTATTACGTCTTAATAATTTGTGGATAAAAGCCCTCCTTTTTTGTAATGCAGAACGTAATTCCTGTATAATTTCTAATTCCCATGTCTCACCAATTGAACGTAATCCCTGAGTATATGAATGATAAATCTGATCAAGTCCAGAGTCTCGAAATAGTTTTATTGCTTTTCGTTTCTGTGTCTTCTCTGCAGATTCGTTAAATGACTTACATGGTCTCCCTCGTGGGTTTTCAAATATAGACGTCGATGGTTCTTCGTCTTCTTGGAATCGTACAAAAAATTCGCCATCTAACCATTTCTCGTTGCTGCGTAAGAACACATCCCTTTTTCTTCCGGCTTTATTCCAGCGTATCTTAAATTCGGGAAATAAGTGTTTCTGAATTTTGATGATAACACATTGCAACTGCTCTTCAGAAATATCGAAATGCTCCTTAACATACCGTTCTGCTGTTGATATATTTTTTCCGTGCTCTATAAAAGCGTCACATATGTTACGTTTAGTAACTTTGAAATTGTTCATTGTTTACTGTCGCAGGTACAGCTGACAGCGGCAAATTATTGATTACTATTAATTAATGTTGCTTGTATACATTAATAATAACCTAAAATTTTAACAAACTCAAGTTTATATACTTTCCTAAGGACAATGGTCACCGCAGAATACACATCCCGTGTATAGATGAAGAAAAAAATATTTTCTCTGGTTTATTTTTCATTTCCAAAAAAATTTTTTTCAAATTATATCGTTAACCATTTTTATCGATATACCACTTTGTTTAATAAGTTTAACAACTACAAATATTTATTTGATTTTATCTAACCGCAAGTCGTAAGCATATTTTTCAAACGTGGAATATGGTGGTACTGCTAAAAAAAATCAGATGGGACCGGCCCGATATACGATTTCTAAAATCCAGGCATTCAGTGAAATGCTATGCTCTGATTTGTTGCATTTGCATAATGTATATATGTATTCTTTATAACGCCGTATTTTGCAAATTCATAATTCTTACGGAACGAGTATTGCAGATTTTTAAGTGTTCGTCGCCCGCGCTTCTTCGCATATTTTGTTGATTTGCAAGAGAAGCGCAAAAAAATCCGCAAGATTTTTTTTTTTTAATATTATACAGGATCATTTTAGTTGCCAGATGGTGAAAATAAACTTACCCGGGCGAACCGTGCTAACAGTTAAAATTTTTCTTGAAGTTGAGAAAGTCATTCCAGTAACATGAGACATTTATCATTTTCTTATTGTAGTAAGGGATAAGTAATATACCAATATTTTTTATGTTTCTAATACTAGAAGAACTGCTATTTGAAACGGTGTATAATACATTACACTTTATTTAATTTTTAAGCACGAAATTGTTTATTTAAAATAAGCAACAAAACAACACATCTCTATATATTCCTACTTTTTGAAGTCTACTAACTGAACCCAGTCAACATTCAAATAAATTACTGAACCGAATTATAAAAGTTTGATGTATTAGTTATAAGAAAATTGAGGTTTGTGTTCCTTATTCGGTTTTTGGTATTTTTGAGACGGCGCCTCCACCATCGGCCCATAGTGCGCCGGCCGGCCTAAGGCGCGGACTGTTAATTTCAATTTTTTTAAGTCCTGTTAACACAGGTCCAAACCAGTGCTCGCGGCTATGTTACTACATTCCTTGACTTAATTTTGAAACGGTGCGGATGTGTGTAAAACATTAAAGTCAAATAATAAAAACAGACAATTCTCAAATAGAAAGTTGCAAGATTTAAACAGTCACTATTCACCGTTAGTGCATCAATGACAAACCTACGTCACTATTTAATATTAATTTAGAAGGCACGCAATGTTTGTTTGACATTATTAAATACCTTACTCAACAATTGGACTTTATTTATGGTATAGGTACTTAATATGAAAATTAAATACTTTGTTATTGTAAATTTAATTACACCCCTGGTGCAATAATTCATGATCTAGTATAGTATTTACAACCTATTATTAATAAATTCTTGCTAATAAATAAACGAGTTATCTACAATAAAACCTTTATTTAAATTACAAGTACTAATGAAAGTGGCCACACAAGCGTACGGGAATAAAAGACCGCTTTTTTATTTTAACGATCTAGGTATCACCTAGAATATTTTCTAATTGTTGAAACTGACTAGAATGTTATTTTAACTGCAGCTTTAGGGCTAAAATAGAACTTTCTACAGATACTGTTATGCATTCATTATGTTTATTCTTATCGATATTTCTTGACAAGTGATTTAAATATTATCCGAATGTTAGTTGTGGCATTCTCTTAATTTTTTGTTTCCTTCTTAACTTTACTACCACATGAATAATTCTTCTAAGATTGAGCGATATCAAAAATAGAGTTACCCAGTTTATTACTGGAAGAATAAATATCTGTCAGTAACATTACGTCAAAGGGATAGTCAGAGTCTACTTTTTGACAAAAAGTATAAATTGAAGAAATGAATTATTTTCCTAACTTTTCGGAAAGGAAATCTATTTTCTTTATCAAGGTTTTATACGTAAAATAAACTATCTTACATATTTATAAAATTATAGTATATTATGTTACTAGGAGGAGAAGGCGAACATTACATGTTGAGCCCAGAAGTTTGCTCAGCCGAGGGGCAAGCCGAGGCCAAAGTTGGCCAAAAACGGTTTTTTCCATTTTACTCTGTCATGGTGCCATAAAATGAAAAAAAGTTGTATACAAAAGTTGTAGAACTATTAAATACAGATCGATCTGTGGAAATCCAATGTCAAAAAAATTCAAAAATAAATTATTTATTTGAAGAAAACCGTTAAAAATCGCGTTTTTTTGAAACGCTCATATCTTCGTGAAAACAAATAATTTTTTTCACGAAACTTGGTAAAAGTGTAGCTCCCCTACTAACTAAAAAAAGATCGTTTTCAAAAAATTTAAAAAATATTATAAACATTTTGCAAAAATTGATTTTTTCGAAAAAAATCACGTTTATTAAAAATCTCGATAGCTCATACACGCTTTCATATTTCTAGTCAATTTTTGAGCTTAAAATTTGCTTGAAATGTACTAACATGGTTATTTATTGCGCGCTTTTTAAATTGATCGGTAATATGCGAAAAATCGGTTGAAAAATCGGTTTTTTTTTTAACAAAAAATTCGATTATTTTTCAAGAAAAAAAATTTTTTTTCTTTTTTGTTAGCAGCATTGAATAGCTGGTATTTTTTTTATAAATTTACAAAAAAAAATGTCTATCTACGACCCTTTGGAGCCGAGATAATTTTTTTTTTTTGAAAAAAATCTAGTGACGCTATCTTTTAATATTAAGGGCTGAAATTTACAGTTTGTAGTTCAATACTTGTATTTTACATAAAAAAATACTACAATGACATATTCGCTCTCTATTCTTTGGAAATTTAATGGCAAGCGGAGCACACCCCGGCTCATACGTTCGTTCGCTCGAGCGGTGTCGTGGGGGTGCGGGACGGTGTTAACGTGGATACATCTGTAAAACTGTATGCTCTTATCATATGTACCGTATCGTAGTTTCAACTGCACACAGAGCGTTCATACGATTATGTCTCTTGAACGTTATGTTGATTCTTAAAGACATATGAGTTGACAGGTAAATAATAATTGTTAAGCAACATTTTTAGTATAAAAATAAAATATTTATTTTACATGAAAGTTCAAAATATTGACAGTGAATATAAACGTGTACAGTACTTAATTGATCCGTAGTTTTTTTATCGGAGACCCCTCCCCCCCCCTCCTCGTTGTCACTGATATGTTCTTCGCTGTATGCAGCGAGTACGGAAGAGTCGGCTTCGCTTTCGATCTCATCATCATCATGGACATTGGTCTGTGATTCATCCATCACCACACGATTAATAGTAAACAAATAATAATAATGAATTTATCAGCGAAAAATATTGTTGCAACGTACCCTTATTTCGTAACGACAACGTGAACACGATAATGAAGCACCAACACTGTAACGGTTTGCTGACCATCTGCACTGCACAGTATACAGTTGAGAAAGAAGCAGACGCACAAAGTGTAGTTGCCGAGGACCCCGAATCGGCTCTCCCCCCCCAAACCGGTACTGTGTGCTCCGTTTGCCATTAAATTTCCAAAGAATAAAGAGCGAATATGTCATTGTAGTATTTTTTTATGTAAAATACAAGTATTGAACTACAAACTCTGTAAATTTCAGCCCTTAATTTTAAAAGATAAAATTTTTTTTTTGTAAATTTATAAAAAAATACCAGCTATTCAATGCTGCTAACAAAAAAAGAAAAAAAAATTTTTTCTTGAAAAAAAAATCGATTTTTTTTGTTAAAAAAAAAACTTTTTTTCAACCGATTTTTCGCATATTACCGATCAATTTAAAAAGCGCGCAATAAATAACCATGTTAGTACAACATTTCAAGCAAATTTTAAGTTCAAAATTGACTAGAAATATGAAAGCGTGTATGAGCTATCGAGATTTTTAAAAAACGTGATTTTTTTCGAAAAAATCAATTTTTGCAAAGTGTTTATAATATTTTTAAATTTTTTGAAAACGATCTTTTTTAGTTAGTAGGGAGCTACACTTTTACCAAGTTTCATGAAAAAATTATTTGTTTTCACGAAGATATGAGCGTTTGAAAAAAACGCGATTTTTAACGGTTTTTTTCAAATAAATAATTTATTTTTGAATTTTTTGACATCGGATTTCCACAGATCGATCCGTATTTAATAGTTCTACAACTTTTATATAAAACTTTTTTTCATTTTATGGCACCATGACAGAGTAAAATGGAAAAAACCGTTTTTGGCCAACTTTGGGCCCAATTTACTATGGGCCCCCGAGGTGCCAGTTGTTTGTATTTTGGTTTATTGAATTCTACGGAAAATTTCCGATTTTTTACATATTTTTGTTGACTGTATCTCCGAAGTGAAAAATTAACATGGGGCCAAAAATAGGCAGACTGCACTATATACCATTTTTTCTTCAAGCGTCAAAATAAAAAAATTGCTACTTTAATTTCGAAAAATGACATCAAATATGTTCAATTTTGGCAAAAAATAAAATATTGGTAATACTAACCATTTTATTTATTAATTAAGCATAACATAGTACTAACCACTTTATAAATTAAACATATAAGAGTAGCATATTTTCTGTATAAATTTAAATAAAAATCTCCAATTATAATAAATTAGCGATGTTTTTTAGTTTTTTGTGTTGGGAATATTTACTAAGATTAAATCTTCCAAATCTTTTGTATCATTAACTTTTATATGAACAAATTCATCGCATCTACAAGCTCCTGTGACTCCAAATGTTAGTACAACCTAAAAAATATACTATATTAATTTTATAAAAGTAAAATAAAGTTAGAAAGAGCAAAAAAAAAGTTTAAAAGTACGGGATTCGAAACCGGGCCCTCAAATTACAACTCCAATCCAATTCCAATTTAAAACATTTATTTCACATTAAAATACATCACATAAAACTCAACTAGGACGCCACATACAGCGTTTACAGATAAATATAAATATTTATAGTACACACAGAATGTAAATAGCCAATCGGTTTACAAAATATTCGTCCGGAATAAATTCCGGGCGAAAAGCAACTTTATAGTGTTCCTCCTAAGTTGGAGGGAGCCTAATCCGTTGGCCAGGTGTCCGGGCCCAGAATGGCTAAGGTGCGTCCTTTTAGTTGTTCCTATAGCTGGACGCTTTCCTAGAAACAACGTGAAAAACATAATTAGTACTTGCTGGAGCATGGTAAAAATTAAAAACCATAATAAATAATACAGTAGTCGTTATAGTAAGAGTCATACAGGAAAAAGCTCAAGAAAAAACCTGCTTAAAAGAATTGAAATTTAGATTTTCTGTAAAATTAGGGTGAAAAGGCAATAAGGCGGTCATCGAGGGAAGTTACGATTAGGGGTAGGTATCATATTTATGCGGAAAAGGTAGAGAAATAGGGATGTCTGTCATTGTGTGTCTGAAAACAAAGTTATTCAAAAAATAGAGGTAAATTTTCGTGTATTAGTCTGTGTGTATGTCTAAAATCGTGATAGTTTCTAATGTCTGTGATGTGCGCGGTGAGTGCGGATTTTTGAATGTTATGTCTAAAAAAATTTGGTGGCCGTCTGTATTATGTAATCTCTAATGTAGGGCAATTAGCCGTCTCGTGCAGTTGTTGTGTGCTTATGTAACGATTTGAGTTAGTGAGGAGGCGGAGTAACTTGTTCTGCGTCGTCTGGAGGCGTCCGAACTGTGTGTCGAAACTCCAACACTCTGACCACTGAGCTATATCCGGGCTTAATCAAAGCTTCAATTCTTTTTATGTATTATTTTCATAGCGGATAGATATAAAATAACTGGAATTTCACAAATTATAACAAAATTTTATATTACAGATATGAAAGGGTTAAATATATAATTTTAAAATTATATATTTATACCTTTGTTGCTAAATATTTATCATTAGGTGCTTTATTAAGGAATTCATCAAACTCTAGTTTAGACAAAACTTTTGACTTTTTAGGTTTATAATTTTCGCCTTGTCGCTTTAAAAAGGCAATTAATTTAGAATAGTTGTCAATTTTTACATTGTGTTCGATGTTTAATTTAGATTTTACCATTGAATACCTATTGCGCCCATAGAGTTAAACTTTTCAGGTTTTTGGATAAATGTATACAATATGCTATCATCACATTTTCCGAATACATATGTACGTTGTTGTCCTTGGCCCATTTTATAAATTTATCGTACGCATTATCGTAAACTTTTTTGGATTTCGAGAGAATTAATGGTGCCACTTATGAGTTTGCAATTTCAAGTAATTCAAGTGGTGTGCACTGCATTTCTTCAGACATTTTTGCTTTTAAATTTGAAAACCGACCCGACGTGAAATTTAAAACTGACAGTTATGACAAGTCAATGCTACTTGGATTTTTAATTCGTTGTAATGATAGGTACACTGCTGTGCAAAACTAAGTAGGGCAGCACTTATTACTCTACCTATAAGAGTTAAAAAAGCGAGATAAGAAGAAAGGAGTATTAAAAGAAGGCCTTTAACTGGGAGACGGAGGATAAATGATGGTTGAATACGATCAGCAATTAGTAAATTATCTGCGTGGAAAGCAGATATATTTATATTACATATATATTACACCACTACTGTCATTGTCCTACTTACTTTTGCACAGTAGTGTACATTGTTTCATTTTTGTCCTAGGAAAAAAATGAAAAATATTTGTATTAGTACAAAAATAGGCTCTTTCTCTAGGACGTATTGCAATATATAATGTAAGTATTGTTATACGCTTGAAGAAAAAATATATTATTATTTTATAAACGCTATTAAACCTTTGAAAAAGGAAACGGATTTCGTTTCCGAAAGGTCAGGGAAATATATATATATTTTTTTCGGTTATAGTCGTTGTCAAAAACACCTGTGACTGTGAAGTAACAGGTGTTATGAGAACTCCACTAAAATTACAAAAGCGTAGAAGATAAACTACTTACAAATGAGTTCCAAGCTCTGAGTTCCTGTCTGTTGAGTATTCCTTTAATATCTGCATCGTTGAGCAATTTTCTAATTTGAGGACCAATAAAATGCCTTCTTTAAATTTGGCGTCACTTAATTGGAGAAAAGGTTCACTTAAGTATTTAAATCCTTCACCCTCTTTATTCATGGCTTTCACAAAAATTTTCATTAGCCCAAGTTTAATATGAAGAGGTGGCAAAAAAAATATTTGTAGTATTTACATTGGGCACATATTTAACATTACTAGGTCCTGGTTCAAATTATTTCCTTTTTTAAACTGTATTTGGAGAAATCCATGAATAACTAGGGTCACTAAAACTTTGTAACATATACAAAGGGTCGACACACTGGTCAGGGCTGTCTGAAGAGTCGTTACTATTTCCATTACCTCCCAAAACAATATTTTACCAATCGAAAGGAGCAGTTGGCTCTGGTAAGTCTCATGCATTATGAGGAACAGGTCGTAGGGCTGATGGCAAATTCGGGTATTTAATTTTTTGTCATTCTTTTTTGGAATATCCCTCAGTTCTTGTCACACAAAAATAGCAATCATCGAAATGTTTGGTGGGTTATCGCCATACCATTGGAACCGCAAAAAGCATGCTTCTTCTTTTCCGTTTTATCAACTGCACTAGTGACACGCTACAACTCACACAACAAACGTGGGGAGCCCATTGCTTGGCTGATCTCCGACTAAAACTCCAAAATATTGAAAATACGCTTTTTTACATTTTCAGACAATGGCCTTGCTAGTGACTTCACAAGGAATTCATCACAAATGTAACAAAACTTGTCAGGTGAAGTTTTGCAACTTCAGCGCGTTTGCCTGGACATTTTTGTTGCAACAGAATTATGTAGACAAACGAAAACACTTTCTAACAGACACAATTGGACACTTGAAAGGTCAAAACAAGACTGATACTAAGAATGTCCCATCTTACTTTAACTTGCTCTTCTAAAATTGCCGACCCATCATAAAATTTATTACCTGGCGATATAATAAGGTCTATTGTGTTCACACAAAATGGTACGTATTAGGACTTATTGGATATTTTTTAGTTAATAGGGAGGTATTAACAATATAAAAGCAGTAGTGTGAACTGTTACAAAATTGTGTCGACCAGTGTTATTAAAACATTATATCAATGAAGCATTACCAACATCCGAAAAAATTTAGAAGTATCTATAGTTGATTTTCTTAGTAATCAGTTAATAAATATTTCAAAACGTCAAAACGCGTCGTTCTATGTGTTGTGTGCAGCTCTAATCAACAAAATGAGCGAAAACAACGATACAGAAGTTCCAAGTAACATTAGTGAAGACGTGTCGGCTACAGCAACAATTTGCTCCCTGTTACATCGCGGGCGAGATACGAAAAAGTTTATAGGAAATTTGAGGCCTGGTGTGTTGACAAAAGAATGAGAAAAATTACTGAGGAGATAGTTTTAGTATATATTTGAGAAAGAAGTCAGACTTACAAGACATATAGCCTATGGAGTCAACGCAGCGACTCTTAAAATGAAAAAAGAATGCAGACATTTCAAATTTTCCCAAAATGAACACTTTTTTGAAAAAAGAACTGTGTGTGATATAAACCAAAAAGTCCTAAAGACTTTACGAAAGAGGAGGTTGCGAAATTCCTATTAGAATCCCCGGAAAAAGGTTTCTTGCGTATGAAAGTACGTACCGCAAATACTTTTTTCCTAAAATTCCCTCGTAATTTCATCATTTTTCACAACAGGTAGTACTGATAATGGGTCTAGCAGGAATATGTCAACGTGAAGAGTTGGCAAAAATGATTCTGGACAACATTGACGATAAGTAAGCAATGCTAATTGTCAATGTTTCTGATACGAAGATTCATGTACACAGAACATTTGTTGTTGTTAGTGTAAATGATAACCTTCATTTAAATTGTTATCGAAAATACGTAGCTCTGAGATTCCAAAATATCCCGCAAAACCGACTGCTCACGTACCACAAAAAGGGACATTGCACAGTTCAACCCATCGGCATCAATACGTTTGGGACGAGTCCGAGTTAGATTGCACAGTGGCTGAAACTACTGAACTCGTAGCAATTCACCGAACATTGTACTTTCTGTCGTACTTTGTCACATTTATAGCAGAGGCTGGTGCAGATATCAGTACTTTGAAACGACATGAAGGTTGGAAATCTCAATCTGTATCTGAGAGATATGTAGAAGCATCTGTTCACAAAAAAATGAATATCGAGAAGAAAATACAAAAATACGGAGAAGATGCTGATAAATATATTATTTTAGAGGAAAAATCTGATGTCCTTAATGTTACCCCTATTGTTTCTACATGTTTTTTTAATAAGACATAATTGTTTAATTGTAATAAATAATTCATAATTCTATTTTTATTCGATTGCATTGAAATGTGACTTTTTGTTTCTAATGTTTGGACGAAAATATCACCTTTTTATTATAGATGTTACGTTTTGATGTGGTTGCTAGGCGACTATATTTCCACACCGAAAAGTACTCCTCGTCCTAGGACGAAATAGTTATTTACGTAATAAAACCGGAAAGTGATTCTTTAATAGGCGAGCTGGAAATTTCCAGGGCGAGCCCTAACAAGTCCTGAAAGCCATTGAGCCCAGTAAAGACTTTTTCCGGGTGTGTTGCGTATAATATTTTCTCTGCAACCGTTCTTGCTAGTCTCAAAAAACATTTTTAGCTTTAACAAAATTCATAAAATTCAACTGACAGATGTCAGACGCTTACTTTCAAAGAAGACTGGATTAATCATTTTTAATTGTTAGCAGATACTCTTTTGTCAACCAAAAATGACACAAGAGATCGATAAAGACTTGAAAAGTAAAGTAAAGACTGATCCCTTATATCACATTACCTGGCTAGACCAGTAAATATATATTTTCCACTTAAAAAAAATAGACAAAAAACAGTTAACTTTTTAGACGGTTGCAGAAAAAAATAATTTACATAAAACAAACCTACCATGACAAACGGAAATCAATTATTTGAAAACAAGGAAGGAATGCTGAATAAGATTTACAGGAAACAACTACTCAGCGGATAAAATACAAAAGCCCCGGCCTGCGTTGAAATAAACCTGCAAGTCTTGTTTGGTATCTAAGATCATTTGTCAATTCATCACTAGACATAGATCGGTTTCGAACTTGTTATGTTCTCCTCGGTATGCCATAAGTAATGCCTTCTAGTCCACCAGGGCTAGAGGTCGCAGCTCTTTGTACCTGCATTGCAGGTCGCTATCAGCCACTAAGGCGTCTAAGATGTCTGACGGGTAGTAGCACTGACCACTAGAGGGATATACTTATAACTCTCTATGTCTGTCTTGCTTAGTTTGCTTTAGGCTAGCCTGCTTTGCTATTATTATATATCTTTTCCATTACTTATGGCATACTGACAAGAACATAACACGTTCAAAACCGATCTATGTCTAGTGAGGTATTGACAAATGATCCACGAAGCAAGACTTGCAGATTTAATTCAACGCAGGTCTAGGCTTTTGTCCGCTGAGTAGTTGTTTCCTGTAAATCTTATTCAGTAATATAGTTTGGCCCACCAGGGCTCATGTTTCCTGCTTTGCAGGTCGCTATCAGTCACTAAGACACCAGTGATGTCTGGCGGATAGTAGTACTGATTAGAGGAATATACTTATCAGTTATTACTCTCTATGTCTGCCAAGGAAGAAATATGATACATTAATACAGATAAAATAAAAACGTATCTTTTAGATAAACGGAACATTCCACCATGGAGGTATCTCGTAACTAAAAGAATTAGAATCAATAAGTAAGAATACAGCAATGCAAATGAACATTTTTGCTTTAATTAATAATGGGATTTCATAAATATTTAATGAGATACCTACGTAACAAGGAATTCAGCATTAAACGTTGAAATAATTCATTAAACAAAGTTGGGTTCTGATTAGCTAATATCTCCAATTAAATCTGATCTTGTATCTTTTTTATGAAAAGGTGTGTTTTTTATTGTCGGTCTCAGATTTTCTCCCAGACATTTTTGCAGGCTTGGACTAATTAATTAATTAGCTAAACTGGATTTTTCTGTCAAATTGTTTCAAATCTCCGGGGGCTTATCGCATAACGATGTTTAACAAGTTGAGCCCAATTATTTATAAGTTCCAATTTAACTTCCTGTTTTCATTTTCCTTTTATACTGGTATTTCAAGTTGAATAATGTTACAGTAAAGAAATTTCACTGAATTTATTTTTATTAAAATGTTTTATCAGAGTGTTTCAAAAACACACTGAATATCTCGTGGGCTGATTCCTGAGACCAATTTAAGAAAAACATTTCCTATTAACATT
Organism: Rhamnusium bicolor; assembly: GCA_029963845.1. Taxonomy (NCBI): domain Eukaryota; kingdom Metazoa; phylum Arthropoda; class Insecta; order Coleoptera; family Cerambycidae; genus Rhamnusium; species Rhamnusium bicolor. Next base: position 564,120 of record JANEYF010000252.1, read on the forward strand.
GGGCTGGAAAAAACTTGTTAGAGAGAAATTACCAGTTGAAGGAGTATGTTTTATTTTATTCATAAATAATTTAGAAGAAATATTGGTTTTTGAAAATTAGTGGGTGCTCTCTACCATTAGGATACAGGTTTAAGTGAAATTAAAGTTTAAAAAAATGTGTGGGTTGGTAGATAAATCAGAGTGTGCATGTTTTTTTTGATCGTGAATTTGAGATCTTTGATAAAAAAACGATCAACCGTTTTTAATATAAATTAGATTTTACATAAAGTCCACTCACTTTTTGCAATCCTAACTAAAGTTAGATTTTTGTATTGTTGAGTTAGACAACAAATTATCATTTAATTACAAACTGCTGCCAATGTCAGTCTTGTTTTCTTATTTCATGCCGTTAATTACATTATCTAACCTAAAAAATTTTTGCCAACTTAACAACATGAAAATCTACATTTAGTTAGAGCAACAGAAAATGAATGAACTATAATATGCATGTTTGTTTCCTCACCGTAACAACAAGAAAAAAGAGAACTTTTTCAATAATAAATTAACTATTATTTTTATGATGTAAACAGGTAATCTTAGGCAACTCAGGAGTTTTATAAACATGACATCGGGGAATAGTCCTTGAATGCTTTCCTTTTTTTTGAATTAATAAAACCTGTTTACTAACAATTTTATTTATTTCAAACATTTTTTGTTTTAATCTATAAAGTAGGAAAAGTTACTTCATCAAGACGACATAGTGCTGGCTTAATTCTCTGGATTACTTTTCGAATTCCGACTTTTAATTGTAGCAAAGTTCTGGGGACTTCACTGTTGTCTTTCAAAACACTGACGTAGTTTTCCAATAAACACCAAAACACTATATACTGCACTCCACACGCCTTTCGCCAACCAAGTTGGCAACTTCTGGAGATGATTAAAACTAACCTTATGCTATTGTCACAGTTCACCGAACCGTGACAATAGTTTAGGTATAAATAGGGTACATTGTTAGCATATATCAGTCTCTTTATGAACAGATTCGAGAGAGAAGCAAAAGAAGAATTTGAGTATTTCCCCAGGGTTTGGCTTAGGTATGTGGATGATATTTTTGCAGTATTGATACAAAAATCGCTGATATTGACAACTTTGTTTCTAAATTAAACAGTCGTTTCGCGTCAGTTAAATTCACATATGAAATTGAAAACTCTGGACAACTACCATTTTTAGATGTATTAATAATTAAAAAAAATAGTGATAATAAGTTAGAATTTGACATATACAGAAAAGATACCAGTACTCTAAGATATATCCCTAAGTATTCTCACCATTGTGTTCAACACAAAATGGCGAGTTTTAATTTTCTAGTCCATCGTTGATTAAGCTTCCCTTCAATAAGGAGAGGTCTGAAAAAGAAAAGACATTGATTAAGGACATAGCTGCGAGTAATGGATATTCTGTAAATTTAATTGATGAAATAATTAGGAAACGAAAATTTAAAGAGTCACTTCGAAATTCCCGACCTTTCAAAATAAATGAGAAAATCCGAAATTTGTATCGATTCCATTTGATCCTCGAATCACCCGTGGTATTGGTAAGATTTTTAAAGATATAGGTATGACAGTGTCATTCATCGGAAAATAAACTACAACTTTTAGGCAATCCAAAAGACAAAATTCAAACAAACGAAAAGTCGGGGATTTACGAAATTAGCTGTAAGAACTGTAATCAAAAGTATGTTGGACAAACTAGACAATCAATTCAAACTAGATTCAAAGAGCATAGCCCATATATTCTTTGAACCTCAAATATGGTAGAAAAAATAAGTCTAGTGTTGCCCAACATACGTTTGAGAAAAACCATAAAATAGATATTAGCAATTGACGATTAATTAAGAATGTAACAAATACTAGACAGCTGGATGCATTTGAAAGATTGGAAATCACAAAGTGTAAAAATAGTATGAATATTGACAAAGGGCCAATTCCAGGTAGCACACTTTATTGGTTAGTGGGTCACGGTTCACCGAACCGTGAAAATAGTTTAGGTATAAATAGGGTACATTGTTAACATAACGTTAGTTTTAATCATCTCCAGATGATGTCAAATTGGTTGGCGAAATACGCGTCGAGTGCAGTATATAGTGTTTTGGTGGTTCGCATCAAAGGTTCCTACCCATTCCAGGTGTAGACTTTCAGTTTCAGGTAACCCTATATAAAAAATCCATGGGCGTTAAGTCGGGACTTCTGGCCAGGCAACGATTATTACTCCGCGAGTTATTGAAAATTTCTGGTCCCGCCTTGAGGAGGTACAGCTACGTGATGAAAGGCATTTTGATGATGTTATTATTCATAAGAAACTTTCCCTTCTTTAAGATTAAAACAAAACGTATCTGAAATAAATAAATTTTTTAGTAAACGAGTTATAATCAATCAAAAATTCCAGGACACCTTGTATTTTGAAGTTAGGCACCCTGAATCTATTTCAGCATGGTTTTAATTTTAGAGAAGCAGGTTTAAATAAATAACATATTACATAACAATTTCAAGCTTTCATTCTACATAATTTTTAAGTAGAGAAGGTTTTTGTTTCTTGCAAAGAATAATCTTGTATTTGCGATGCAAAAACAATAATAATGTTACGAGTACAAAACGAACGGTTTTTGAAATTCTGCATTAAAACGAATATTTATATATTTGTTAAATTAACGAATATTCCTGTAATGTTCGGAGGATCGTTTTAAAATAGTTTATATGCCAGATGTCTGTTTCAGGAGGCGTTGCCAAATCATCACTTACCATAGGAATTTTGCAAGTATGGACCTAAGTGTCATCTAAGTTTTTCTAATGACATTTATTCTTATTTTAATTTCAGTAATATGCCCACGAGATATCGGTGTATTTTTGAATCACCCTGTATAGTGTCTATAACTACTATCTATTTTTAAACCTGTTTGGGTATTAAGCCACTGTTATACAAATTTAACGAAAGTTGTTTAAATAAACTTCTGCTCCAAAAGGATTAGTCAGAGAAAGGTTTTTATTTTAATCTAAAAAAATGTTTTACACCTAAAAAATGTTAACCCGTAAATGAAATTAGATATTAGAGTCATGAAGAGTCATGAAATGCGCAAAAGGCGGAGCTTATTCCGTGGAATAAGCATGTTTTGAAAATATTGACAGCTACCATACCTCGTTTTATAGCCAGGGACGGAATCTAATGTTTTTAGGAAGTGGTGTAACTGAGTCGATGGCCAGAGTTATGTCTTTTGCGCGTATGAAGATCGAGGTTATAAGGTTTTAAAACACCTCTACTAATAAAAAATATTTTAGGTTAAAAAATGGAACTGACTTTTCGGAACACAATCCGATTTCATTATCGAAACTAATAAGAAAATTACTTTGTAAGTATTGGATTTTTGCTGCAATGTCAAACATGACAGTTTTTTGTTTATAAATTTCCATAAACAAGCAAAACATTATTTTATGTTGATGTTGTTTCTTCTATATTATCTTGTTAACCATTTACTACAGAAATCTACAGTATTATTTGTTAAACGTGTATTACGGTCTAATAAAATAATAGCGAAACATTTGAGTTTTCTTGTATTATTACTATCTCTTTTCTCCATAATATTTACAAAATCTTATTTAATAAGATAGTCGTTATTCCACGCATTTTCACATATTTTTGACTTTTCAATTTCTCCTTTTCCGGTATAATTCTTGTGTACAGCGACTCTCATATTGAAAAATCTAAATGATTCGTCGATATACCAAATATATCGACAAATCAGATATATTTGGTCGAATACATTGCTACCTCCGGGGTTCCGCAATGAGCTATCCTCGGTCCATTACTTTTTGTTGTATTCGTTAATGATATTGCAGATGATTTAGAAGTCAGATATTTAATGTATGCCGATGATCTAAAGCTCTTCTGCAGGATCGATAGCATAGAGGATTGTATCCATTTGCAAGAAAACGTACAAAAAAATTAGTAATTGGTGCAATAAACACAGACTTCCTTTAAACACCCAAAAAATGCTATGTTATGTCTTATACACGCAAATTATCCTCAATATCATACGAGTATAGCATTAATGATGATGTACTAAATAGGCCTGACACACTCCGGGACTTAGGTGTTACTTTTGACAAATCACATACATTCAACGTTCATATTAACACCGTTGTGTCTGAAGCTAGCAGATCGTATGGATTTATAGTTAGAAATTCGCGTGATTTTTCGAATATTGACACACTCAAGATGCTTTACGGTTGTTATGTTAGATCGAAGCTTGAATATACCTCAGTTGTCTGGTCCCCTCAGTACAATGTATATATCAATAACTTAGAACAAGTTCAACATAAATTTATGAAATTTTCGTATTTTAGAACCAAGGGTAACTATCCAGAGATTGGTTTTCCACAGCAAGAGCTGCTTGATAAGTATTCCTTCAATAGTGTACGTCGTAGGCGTGAGAGTATATCTCAACTATTTTTATATAAGCTCATTAATAACAATATCGATGCACAGGAACTAGTGTCTAAATTATATTTTTACATCCCAGGAACAACTTCACGTCACAGTAATGTATTTTACCTAGCGACACCTCGGAAAAATGCTCTAAAATTCTCTCCGATTCACATAATCTGCGATATCTGTACAGATATCGACATTTTAATTGCAGCCTTAGTGATCTGAAAAGCTACTATGATGCAGGCTAATACGCTGTCTTTGTTTTTCTTTGCTTTTCTCTGTTTTTCTTTGTTTTATTAGTTATCGTATCTATTAAAAATGTTCTTTATTTCTAAGTGTTGTACGTATTTATTTTAAACTAAGGTTTATAGTGTGTTAACAATGTTTATATACATACATGTGTTCTTAATTTTAAGTTTTAACTCCTTTGTACCTTTTGTCAAAACTTTTTTTTATTTACAATTTCTGTTTGTATTAAACTCTGTCAGAATCCCCCTGCCCTGTAGTTGGGTCTTGTACCTATTGGGCAGTGTATGAAATAAATAAATAAATAAATATATTTCAACGTATTATTGGTTAGAAATACTATCCGCACATACAACTTATTTCCGATTTTACATAAGTTCTCAAATAGAATACACATATATGTACTTATTATTATTGTTGTAGAATGAAACTCAAATCGTTGTATTTGTGCCATGTTTATTCTACTTTCAATATTTGAAAATTCTCTGTGTTTTCTGCATCGAATCTCTGTGAAGTATCATCGATATTTGGGCTCATTATATCTGCTATAGGAGGATAATAATCTGCTGAATTTTGTTCTGAATTAACTTCACAATTCTTTGTACTGCTTTGTACTGGATTAAATTCTTTTATTTCTATATTATCCTCAGCATCTAGCAGAATATTTTCAGTAGAATTTTTGAACTCTTCTGTAGTTAAAATATCTAAAGCATCAAGAGTAGCGATTATTGCTAAATTGATAATTCCAGTTATGCCACCCACATAGGTTTCACTTACTGTTTCTTGGATTGCACAGTGGTGTAAAATGCCCCATTTTTTGGCCAAAAGTCGATTTTCTGGCATTGAAAATATTGTCGATCTAGATACGTTCTGTAACAATACACACTTTTATTCAACATAATTTACTGCCACTTAGTTGATTTGCCACGAGGGTTTGGTGTAGTAAATAGTGGAACTGGCTGTCTTTAGGCCAAACGTCACGTATTATTTGATTCCAATCAGTGTACGCGTAGTTTCGGAGTAAGTAATTATACAACAGATATTTTTTGCTTCAGATACGGTGGATATTCATGTGGCAGGTATGTATTAAACATTAGATAGAGAGGAAGGCTTGGTGCAATGTTTGATGCAATTAAGGGATCAGGATTTGAAATAAGTGTATAAACTGATTTGAATGTAAGCGAAATTAGTATTAAGGTAGACTTTCAAAAAAAATATTAGCATATGTTAGCAATTATTTGTGAATAATCCTATACTCTTCTTCACTGCCTGCGTTTCCTTGCAGGTTGGCAATAATTTTTAATTGTTTCAGATACGTATCGCTTTAAAAATGAAGAACTATTTTACTGCCAGGTATCTGTGAACATTGAAAGTATACTTTGAGGATCAGTGGTTGACGTTTTTAATAGAAGATGATTCTCAAGCATTAAAATTCCTTTTCGTGGGTGTTTGTCTGCTTCCTACGCTGTTTTAGCCTATCTCATCTCGCCCTTATATCGATTAAATAGTCTTTTTTTATTGTTCACTTCACCAGAAAATTAAAGAAACCGACACCTAAAGCACGTTATTCACATATTGAAATTCAACTCTTATTAACTAATAATATTATTATGCTATTAGAAATTTCGTACCCCCGTTTGTGTCTATACATATTAAGGTCCTAAAAAAATCAGACGCGTCACAACCTTTTATCTTTAGCAGATTATTATATAGCTTTTCCTATTTTTAGACTTTTCTTTAAGAAATATAATAAAGAATTTAATACGGTTTCTGCCGTTTTCCTGTTATGCTTTTTGAACTAACTGTATAATTTTAAGCACAAAGCAAAAAATAATCGTGCATAAAGTAAATGGTGATATTTACTTTTTCGTTTTAATGTGTTTAAGTTTTTTTTAATGTACATGATAAAATAGAAAATATTAATGCTTTTATACTCTCTTCATTGTAGCATATTTAAAAGTTCTCTAGAATATTCTTTGTTTGAGAAATAATCATTTTTTCACTGCTGAGTTAATTTTGCAAGCATATTGAAAATATAGAATGAAATGAAAAAAATAACGATAAACATATTTTTCACTAATTATTAACTTTTACAAAAAACTTGTCACAGATAAATATACCATATATCTTTTTAAACAATTATTTTCCCTGCTATTTGCCAAAACACTGAAAGTTGGATTATAAAAAAGATAATATGCACATTATGTTCAGTACAACTGACTCGATAATGTTAATTTTAATTTTAATTACTCTTTTCAGAAAAACCAAACATAATTAAAACAAAAGTAGTCACCAGTTGAACATTCACTTCAAAACTTTAAAACATTCACAGATACATATTTCAATATTTTTATGTCATCAGTGTAGCCCTTAAAAAAGACTCGAAAGTAACTGTCCTAATGTAATAAATATTAAGGTCTTCAGAGAACAGAATAATTGAAATTATATATTGGAAATTCCCCGTAAGGTAAGAATAATTTAAAACAAATTAGGTATCCTCTTCTTGGTAAAAGTTAGAAATATAGAGTGAAATGAAAAATAATAACGCTAAACAATTTTTTTTTGCTAATTATTATTTTCAAACTTTTACAAAAACTTACCACAGATAATTATAACATATATCTTTTTAAATAATTGTTTTCCCTGCTATTAGTCAAAACGCTGAAACTTGGATTATAAAAGTGATAATATGCATATTTTTAGTACAACTAACTCAATAATGTTAATAATGTTAAAATATTGATACTATACCAAATCTGCTAAAAAATTTAAAATATTTTACATTTTGTATCTATTTAACTACTGGTCAGTTCCTCATTATTTTATTTGGCATAATATTTAAAGCTTTGTACAAATATGGAAACAAACATATACTCGTACTATATTAATTTAAAACCATTCCCACAGAGAGTTTTACAGTTTAATTCAAATCAAATTAGTTAATTACTTGTTGAAATTTTTCAAGACTGTTCTTTTATTTATTTATTTATTTATTTATGTATATATATATATATATATATATATATATATATATATATATATATATATATATATATATATATATATATATATATATATATATATATATACATATGCACAATATCTACATATATAAAAAAATAGCAAAGATATCTAATATATAATATTTACGTTACAAAAAACACTACAATTTGATGTGTCTAACATGGTCGTTGCTTAAAAAATAAGAAAGTTACGAGTCTGGGGAGTTTTGAGTGGCGCACCCTGTATATGTGTATATGTATATATATATATATATATATATATATATATATATATATATATATATATATATATATATATATATATATATATATATATATATATATATATATATATATTTAGGTGATTGACAACCAAGAACACAGTTGGAAATGTCAATAGTGCAAGTTTGAAGTTATATTGCAGGGTTGCGAGAATCAATCAAATTTTCTTTTTATTTTCTTTTTCGATATTTATGAAATTATAAAGAGATTTGTTCTTGATTGTGAGAGATATTTACAGGAAATTGGGCTATTAAAAATAATTTTAGTAAGAATGTAAGATAATAATCTATCGAATATGCACTATAAGACAAGTACTCCGTACAAATTTATTAAATTCTAGTTTTTGCTGCTACAAATGTTGGAAAGGCTATTCAATTTTTACAGGGTATTTTTCAAAATATGAGTATTCTTATGAGAAAATTATTTAAATTAATGTGGTTAGGTTAGGTTTTTATTTTATTTGATCGCATCATGATATTGTTATATTCGACGTTTCTGATCCACATAATATTTCTAAGTTGAAAATCTGGCCATATCGCAAAACGTTTTCTTGTCGAGGCTATAAAAATAACATTAATAATTAATTCGTTAAAAACTATTAAATATACCGCAATTTTTATTTTTGAGAATTGCTATTAAATATGGGTACTTTTTAAAAAAAAGAATGAAAATGTTAAAATTCGTGTGTATGTATGTATAGTGTTATAACCCACGTATTGTGTTAAATGACACCTTCTTTATAGTCCTTACCATATTTTTCTTCACATTTAAGGTTCGGTATGCCAATATTTTGTTTAATATGTCAATTTTGGTAGAATAGTTCACATAATATCTCTTTTCTTGACAGAATTCAATGAAATGTTTCCACACATAACTTTGCTAACGTTTCGTATTTAATGGCGTGCTATTTATGATATCGATTTTCAATAACGTACTGCAACCAAATCGCCGCCGTCTTTGTTTCATTTTCAAACAAAATAAATTGAAAAAGCTCCACATACTATTTTGCGAAACACAAAAATGGTGCCTCAATATAGTATATGGACAAATAGTCATTGAAATAAAATATATCTTAAAAAATTGTTTGTGATGTACCAATTGTAGCATCAAATTTGGAGTAATCTTATTTACCACAGAGGTAAATTATATTAGAAGATTCCACTGAAATTGTAATTTTATATTGGCTGCCATTCAGAAACCATCAATTAAATATGGGATATCTCGACCTTTCCTAAAAGATTAATAATAAATTTTGTACTAAAGTTCTCACGTGTTATGAGGTAATATATGATATATGAATAATTCATTACCTATATTAAAAAAGTAATAAATAATAATTGTACAGTGACCTAATCAAGTAAACACTGATGCATTTAATTGTAAGTATAAGTAACTTTCTACTGAAATGTCGTAATTTTTAAGGTACAGCTTTCAGCCTGCCTCCAAGGTCATAAATTAGTATGAATGAAACAAATTTGTAACTTAACTATTTTTGAAAGTATATTCGTATACGTGTGAAACGTAAATAATAATCAACGTGTTTTATAACTAATAAAATAATGAAGTCTTTGTTATCTGAGTCAGTTATTTTTCAATAAAAATGTATATCCGTAATTGGTCATATATTGTGACTTTTCGTGTATAAATAAATGCCACACCAATCATAGGATACTGACCTAATCCGGTATATTATTTTTTATATTAGATTAGTGCTTGAGGTTGTTGAATATTTCTGTTATATAACAGTTCTTTTAGATAGTATTTGAGGATATCCTTATTTTATTTTATGAAGGACGACTGATTCATTAGTAATACGTAAATATGTATGTAAATGGTCATGTGTCATGTGCAATTTTTACCTAAAATTAACTAAATACTGTATCAAAGTATTTATAAATGCAAACATAAATGCATGATTGAGAGATCCACCTATAATAAATAGAGCTATATGGTTTATGCATGACAGCACACTTTAGCCTTATTGTGTGTCAATTTTTGGACACGGCATATCATAGTTACTGAATAAGTCGATCAGAACCACATTTATGATCAGACATCGGACAATTTTCGTGCTTGCAGGACGGCACATGGGTTAAGACACAGTTAAGAGACAATAACAATCATTTGTATGGAAGAACTAAAATACATACCTCGAATGTCTTTAATATTTCATGAAACCTTCTGTACTGTGTTGAAGGTATTAGTATAGATCACAAGGCATGGGCCAGGTTATTGAGTCATATTTGCACCGATTGGGTTGAGTAGTTGACTAGAGCACGCGATGACAAGTGTGACTAGGTAATCTCTTCATCGTCCTGCGGGGTTGAATTCCGCCACCAACACTGGCAATCACAGAACAGAAAAAGACTGGCAATGTCGGTGGGAATGGTTGTTGTGTCTGCGTTTATTTAAAATCGTAACCCTCGCTCGTGCAGCTTCGACTATGGATTCGGGGTTGCCTAATTTCTGTGTTTTTATATGTTTTTTTTATAATACGTAGATCATACAAGCTTGGCAGTTTTTTACATACACTGTTTTCCAGGACAGATGTTGCAAGAGGTGTAATGGACAACAAATTATGGAATTATAGAATGGATTCAGTCCTGGTTGATGTAAAATCAACATATATGAAAAATGAGTTGATCAGTGTTATACAAGGTGTTTTGTAAGTCAATTTATAAAAATCGTTTTCAATAAACTTTATTTTTCAAGATATGAAAAAATTCCATTAAAAAAATTTGTTTAGAATACAGATTGTGCCTAATTACTGAATTTTAAAAATATACTTTTCTTCTAATAAATTGTCGGCAACAGGACGATAGGTTGAATCAAAATGCTACTTTGCCTACTTTTCGTTTATTGTGCATAAACTTCCTTAGGACTCAATAGCCAAATTGATATAAACACGTCTATTTTCTTTCAAAAGAGAACCACTTTGATACAACCACTGTAAAAATATAGTCGTATTCATATCAATTTGACTATTGAGCTATTGAGCCTCGAGAATGTTTATGCACAATAAACGAAAGTAGACAAAGTAGTCTTTTGATTTGACCTGTTATCCTGTTGGCGACAATTTGTTAGAAGCAGAAGCTAAGTTCTCAAGTACGAAATTTCCACAATTTTGTTATAAATTTACCTTGTTGGAACTGACCATTTTTTTCAATAAATTAGTATTTTATTTTGAATTTTTAAAAATCATTTTTGCAAGTTGAGAGTCTGAAATCACAAAAATCTTGTCTAAAATAAATTAGTATTTTAAATAACTTTTGTTCTTAACATCTTACCTTAGTTTCAACAAAAAACTGACTACTATTAAAAAAGGTGTACTTTGTATTCCTAAAATTTGGTAAGTTGGCATAGATTGCATTCTAAGCAACTTTCTTCAATAGCATTTTTTTGTGTATTGAAAAATAAAGGTATTTTCTGACGAGTTTTATAAATTGATATAGAATACTCTGTATAACACCTATTCAACACATTTTTGATATATCATAATTTCACATTAAACAAGACTGAATGAAGTAGTGCTTTTCACTTTTAACACCATCATAATACAAAAAAAGCATTTACCATTATTTCCTCAACTGTTCCCGCATTGGTTTGCAACACCCGTTTACTACATATTAACAGTGAGGTGTACTCTGAATAACACTTAAAATACGGATAATAACATTAACAATTATATATCTCTTAAAAATCCATGGCTTCATTAACACAATCCACATATACGGATTTTTCGCGTCCTTCGTGATATTGTCGACATTGTTGTTACTATTTATTTTTATCCTCGCGCTGTCTGTCTACACACTGTTTTTCGGTAAAGTGAATTCTGAATAAACACAGTCTGGATCTCTTTGCGCACTGTATTATCTTATGAAAGCTCAAACAGACCGGTTGGGAGGCCGGTCCGGGACTCCGAAAATTTATCAGTGTCTAGATGATCTCGATCACCAGACGCTACTCCTAAGGAAAATGAAAAAGATTATATGAAACCGGATTATTAATGTTTGTGCTATAATACCAAGGGTTCCTGGGAATTTTCGCTTGTTTATGAGGGGAAGAAATATTCCTTTTAATGTGTTGATTTTTTTTTATTTCATCAGAAACTAAAGTAATTTAAAAATAAAGCATTTGCAGATCCATAGTCTTAATATTTTTTTTATATTCTCGATCTAGATGCATTTTATCGAGATACTTATATCTCGATAATATACATCGAAGAACTTTTTTGGTTAGAATAAAACTGTTTTTTATAAAATGTATAAATTTGACTTTTAAATTAATTAGATACAGTTATCTTAGTCAAACCTAGGACTGGCTCTAGGTTATGTGTCAGCGCGTAAATATGTTCATGCATGTATGACACAATACAGTACGGAAGCGTATTGTGCGCCCCGGTCCGAGTAAAGGATGGAATAATGAGATAGATATACGATGCAACGTATTGATTGTTTAATCTACCCTCCTCTCTTCGAGACTTACTGACGAAATCACAACGCTGCTATGCAAAAGTTCGTGAGCGCTCCCCACTAAGATGACCGTATATCTATTTCATTATTCCATCCTTTATTCTGATCGGGGCGCACAACAGGTTTTCATACGGTATATTTCAAGTTGTAATTTTTTAGCGAATTCCTTAATATCGAAGAGGATCGGAGAGGTAGCAGGGGATGTAACACTAAACTAACACACACACACATATAGGTTACCTAAAAAAATAAAAGTATATTACAAATATCTGTTCTAAATATGTTGGAGTTAAACTAGTAGGTATTGGGTCACTTGGGCGTGGAAACTTTTTGAAGACCGTAGGAACTTTCATTTTTATCTATACACCCATTTTGACCAATACAACCTCTGTCGGCATACATTACAGGAAGCTGCAGGCCAGGTGTTAATTGACTATCATCAGATGTGAACGACCTTGAACTACCTATCTGTACCAATCCCTGTGGCTCTCGTACTATAGTTCTCGAATATGGCTCCCCACAATAAAGATCCTGGATCTAGCACGTTGGCTCTAGTATAAGCAAAGCATTAATACATTTAAGTATAATTTGATCAAGTCTAAGTTTGCTAAGCCATTCCCTATAAACAAATATTTAGGATCCAGAAGGGCACTAGTTACGGGGTTGAAACCCCTACCGCTGAATAGCCCATGTCAAAGAACCAACTAAATGTCTTTACAGAATTTAAATATCTCCAGTCGTTCACGAGTTATAAGAATTAATGTAGTGTGACGTCACCCTAAATTTGGCTAATGTAAAAATACATTTTTTTTTGTTTTTGTCATTTGTTTTCCGATAAAACTAGTTTACGTATTAACATTTGAAAATGAAACAAAATTTATGTACATTTCTTCTCATCTAAACACTTTTAAGATTCTGAAACTGTGCTTTCGTCGTATCTAGGTCAACAAATATAATCAACGCTTTATGTTTCGTATAAGATGAATTGAAGTATTTTGTTTAAGCAGTCAGTATTTGGTGAATTGGTCTCATTCTTTCTATAAACAAAAAATTAGGAACCAGAAGGGCATTAAATACGAGGTTGAAACCCCTAGCGCTGAGTAGCTCTTAACAAGAAACCAATGTATGAACCAATCAAACGTTTTCACAGAATTTAGGTATTTCCAGCCGTTCACGAGTTGTAAGGAAAAATATAATCACCCCCAAATTTGGCTAGTGTAAAAATATAACTTTTGTTTTTTTTTTTTGTATGCCAGAGGGTGATATAAAAATCTTTACTCGCAAAAGATACAATTTTGTGAAAAAAAAGGACTTTTTATATCACTATCATGATTCACATTCGTCGAGAATTTTCTGTTTTTTATTACTTGTTTTCCGATAAAACTAGTTTATGTATTAACATCTGAAAATGACATAAATCAGTTTATCACGTACATATTTCTGTTGTTTGGGAATGTTTCAGTAGATGTTTACAATATAATAAATATTATGTGTGCATAAATATCGCAGACCGAAGACAACCAAATAAATTTAGGAATCAACCACCCGTTCTTAACTAATGCACGAACTAGATATCGTTACTGTTCACCACGTGGAGATATAGTCGTAGGTATGGTGTCGCGCAAATAGGAGAGCGATCTGAGATACGCCAAGTTCAATTCGTAATTTCAACATTTTTCAGGGGAAATTGTGAAAACAGATTTGATAATTGCTAATGTTTAGTAACACTATATTAGAATATATGAATTAATTTAAAAAATGGGACACGTGCAAAAGGTCTACGATTAATAATGCATTTATACCACAAAAACATCTATTAGACATAATTTTTCTTGCAGAGCTGGAAAGTATCTGAAATTTAAATCTAGTTAATTATTATTTGTCATTTAAAAATTTGTACATAAGACTCTTTTATTATTATCAGGGTTCGCCCGATTTAAATCGTTTGATTTAAATCATGATTTAAATCGTGATTTAAATCCATGATTTTAATCAAGTGATTTTTTTATTTTAATCGATGATTTAAATCAAAAGAAAATTCTGAAAATAAAAATATTATTTATTACAAAACATAAATCAACCATTAACATTCTTGATAAATACGAAACATTTTAGTACAAAACAGGTAGTTTCTAAAACAATTAACATTGATTTTCATTATTAAATTTTTATAGGAATACTAATTGCCCTGATTTATTTCGTAAATGGGAACGAGCCCAAATGTAGAAAATACTCTTTCCACCGGAGCTGATGAAGAGACAGCACATAAAAATTGCTTCAATATAGGTCGATGTTTCTCAATATCAGAGATGTTTTTTTGTGAAATCCACCACTATAAGGCACTAACATTGCATATTACCTCTTCTGAAAGCATAACTGCTGAAAAAGGTTTCATTTTTGTGTCGCCACTTGGCGGCATTGTCAGCTAACGCCAGCCAAAACTGTGCTTTTAATAGGTACCTAGTTATAATCCAAATGATAAGGCCTTACCAGGGGTTAACTCAGTTTCCGTAGTTTATTTCATAGTCGCTAAACTCCAAACTCCAAGGTAACATCTAAACTGCAGACATAGGCAAGGTAAAGTAACCTCGCCAGGGCACGGCCACAAAATACTATTGCCGGCGACTCCAACTTGTCTCCGCACAAACCGTATCAGTCAATTTCACATCACATCTCAGGTCAGTGGTTCTGCATCATCTCCAAAGGTAACATAACATACTTGAATGTACAATAATACCAAAGTACATCACTCAGCGATTCACCTTGCACCGTTGCTCTGCATGATCTGTTCAACGCGCACCAAAAAAGCCATGTACCCCACACTCCGCGAAAACGTCCGACCGGCAAGCGCTAGTTTAAATTGTTCTAGGCCACGTGCTATCCGCACAGTAGCGTCACTATAGCGGGGTAATACAGTAATTTATAATAAAATTATTTTAAGCGAGTCTGGAGTTTAATGTATAATTTAAACCATTTTAGTTAATCGATAACGAATGTGGTACAAATTACTAATTCGAAAAAAATGGAGCGTTACATTTGTCGATTTCTTGCTTTTTATATGCAGGTGTTCGAACAACAAAGTTCTGTAAATTAGTTGGTGGTTGTTTTCCTTATTTTAGGGATAACTAATGAATCAGTAGATGATGACAATCTTGCAAGCGAAAGTGTGCTTGGCACTCGTTTTTGACAATTTTGAGGAAAATTGATGTTTGAAGACATTGAAGTCTCACTGCTTGCAATAATTACATTACTTGAGCCTTCATTTCCTGTAAAAAATTATTAATAATTAACTTAAAAAAATTATTAATCCTACATGATATATTATGGATTTCATCACAACAAGCATTTATTAATTTGTGAATATAAATATACCGAAAATATACATATACAGTGTGTTTCACTTGAAATGGTAACACCCCGATAACTTTTTTATTTTTAGTTGAATTTCAAAAAAAAAATTCTTTATATGTAGCTTTTAACGACCTTTTACAAGGTTAAACAACATGTTAACCTTATTAAAATAGTAGCCTATTGTGATCAAAAATAAAGGGAAAAAAATTGAAAAAAAAACGTTAGGGATTTTTTTTTTAAAGTTTATTGGTAAAAGTTGTTCGGAATCACCTTTTTTTCTTTTCTTCTTCCAGAAAAATCTAATGAGAATCAACAGTGAGGGCCAATGAGAAAATCACCAACAATTTCAACCCATACGTTCACCAAAGACATACTGAAAATATTTCTCCACTATTTCATGTGGATTCTCTTTGGCCCATACATTGTTATGAAAATGCGTGATACCATTTCTTGCTTCGTCGGTGAAAAGAATCAGAGGTAGCATCTACGGATTCTTAGCTAATATTAGCTATCGACATAAATCGACTCGTAGAAGGATATCGCGTGGTGGCATTACCACTTTTTATTCAGATTGTAAAGCTTCAACTATTACGTAGTCTAGACAGCGCATGCATACCTACTGTAACTAAAATTTTAAAATATGTTTTAAGTAGCATCAGTTATTACAATATTTTAATGTAAATTTCAAAGCAACGTATTACTTTTGCTGCCACACAATATTGTAGTTTATAGATGTTGTAATATAATACCTATTATGTACCTACTTAGTAGCAAATTTGCAAGTCATCGTAGATAGTTATATTTTAATTTTAATAAATTAAGAGATATAGAGCAATGTTGCAATATCATTTGTGTTATTCTACGTATCTCTTCTTAGAAGTTAAAATACAAATCAGATAATTATCTCTAAAATTAGTAAAATAGTTCACAAGAATAATCAAGTATAAAAAATTACGGTATATTTTAAAAGCCATTATTGTACATAAGTTGCAAAATTTGGTTTCCTTTTACTTGAATAATTTGTTATCCTATTACTCCAGGGAAATAAGGTAAAAAAAAGCGCCATCTGCGGAATGAAGCCGAACAAGCTGAATTTTTGCAGAGACCTTCGTTTTGATGTTCCAATGAAGCACAAGAAAATTTCATGTGCCTACCCTTGTGCGTCTTGAGATATCGAAGGTCAAAGGTCATGAAAATCGGTTTTTCGCGAAAATCTCGCTTCCAGTGCATCTGACGTCGTAAGAACTCATAACAAAACTTACGTAAAATAGTATTCTCTACAAAATTGTTCATATACATTTTTTTCGTACTACCAACCGTTTTCGAGATATAGCATGATAAAGCTGTTAGACTGGAAAATTAAATTCCCATTATTAAAACCGTTAAAAATTTGTTTATTTATAAAAAAAATATATAATAAATAATTAATAACAAAACAATGTATTATTTTCTGAAATGAAATGCTTATTGAACAACTACAAGCTGCCAACATCGCTACAAAACAAGCCAAGGATGATGCAGATGTTCTAATCATCGAAACAGCCATGGAAGTATCGGAAAAAGAAAGAACCGCCATCATCATTGGAGAGGACATTGATTTGCTTGTTCTCTTAATAGGACGAACTCAGTCACATCACCGACAAATTTTCTTAAAGAAAATTGGCAAAGGGACTACATCAACACTAATTTATTCGTCTAAAAGTCTCGACAAATATCGTCTTTGCAAAGAACATATTTTGTTTTTGCATGCCCTCACTGGATGCGACACTACATCGGCACTATTCAACAAAGGAAAACTTAAGGTTATGACAATGTTTGAGAAACATCCCGATTTGACTCACTCGGCTCAAATATTTCAAGCAGAAAACTGCCCGCCAGATACAGTATTTCAGAACGGAAATCGTTTTCTGTGTATGGTGCTCCAAAAGATGAAGTGAACCTTGACAAATTTAGATACACCCAATTCATTAAGGCTACACGACTTAATAGACCTATTAAATTGTCATCCCTTCCACCTACCAGTGAAGCAGCTCGACAGCATATTTATCGGGTCTACTAGCAAGTACAGATTTGGCTAGGGAAAAATCTACAACCCGAAGAACGGGGTTGGGATTTAAAAAACGACATATTACAGCCGAAAACAACACTACTGCCACCTGCTCCAGACGACCTATTAAATACAATATTCTGTAATTGTAAAAAGGGGTGTGGTGCGCAGTGCGGGTGTAGAAAAGTCGGGCTGCCTGCTCCAAAGTTTGTGGTCAGTGTCACGGACAGCCATGCCTGAATCCGTCAACAGAGTTGCAAAACATCGAAGACTTCAGTGACCTTGAGCCTGAAGAGGTTTTGCCAACAGACATAGAGCCAACAGATATAGAGGAAGCGTCTGACGAAGATAATGTGTTAATCGAGGTGCTAGTGGAACCCGACGAAAACGAGGAGGAAGGCAAGGAAACATAAGGCGAGGTGTGGAAACGAATGTATTTTTTTGTTATTAATTATTTATTATATATTTTTTTATAAATAAACAAATTTTTAACGGTTTTAATAATGGGAATTTAATTTTCCAGTCTAACAGATTAAGAAAAGTGCTTTTATATTTATAGCTCTGCAGTATAATACAGTATTACCTATTACGAATGCGCGCTCCCGCTTTATCATGCTATATCTCGAAAACGGTTAGTCGTACGAAAAAAAATGTATATGAACAATTTTGTAGAGAATACCAGTTTACGTAAGTTTTGTTATGAGTTCTTACGACGTCAGATGCACTGGAAGCGAGATTTTCGCGAAAAACCGATTTTCATGACCTTTGACCTTCAATATCTCAAGACGCACAAGGGTAGGCATATGAGATTTTTTTGTGCTTCATTGGAACATCAAAATGAAGGTCTCTGCAAAAATTCAGCTTGTTCGGCCTCATTCCGCAGAGGAAGTTTTATTTCTCTGGAGTATATATATTATATTTGTATCCTCTCAGCTAAAATTAGAAAAAGGTCTTAAAAATGCCACAATTTATTAAATTACTAATTTGAATTTGATTAGCATAATGAGCTCAACCATTTAGACTGTCACAAAATTGCACAATTATCCATCTTAGTCTAAGCAATAACATGCAAATTCGACGATGAAAGATTACCGTCTGCCAGTCAGTAATCAGAGACCATATGGGTACCATACTTTTTTCTCTTTTGAAATTTTATGGTATGGCGGACGGATACGGAGGAGGAACATTTTTTTTAATCGAATGATTACCGATATTTGTCCGCATAGGTAGTTAGTATACTCCACATACCCCAATTACGCTGGCAGACAAAACTTTCTGTCGGCACACGGTAACCGGAAATTGAAAAACATTTCTTTAGTAACCAGACCAAACCTAGCGCAAAATGTTTGTTTTGGTATGTACAGTACTGTACTGTAGTGGCAGACATTTCTATCGGTCAGTTTTTGAGCAATTTGCCAACAAAGTGGTGAAAAATGGATCAAATTTTGAAATGTAATAGTTGAAATTTAAAAAAAACGTCTGCCCAACGAGCTTATGATTCACAAGACACTAAAAAATCCTAACCTTGGCTAGCAGACATTTTTGCCAAATTTAACCCTCCAAACCACCCCATAAAGTGTTAAAATTTCCCAAACAAAGCTCAATGTTTTCATATTTTCTACTGTAATAACATATCCAAATGACGTTTTTTAATATAGGTATATATGAAAAAAAATACGGATACGAAAAACTGAATTTTTTTTTTAACTCTTTAAAGGGTGGTTTGAGGGGGTTAATTTGACAAAAATGTCTGCCGGCTAAGGTTAGGGTTTTTTAGTACATTGCGAACATAAGCCAGCTGGGCAGACGTTTTTTTTAATTTTAACTATCTTTTATCAACATTTCAAATTTTGTTCCATTTTACGCCACTTTGATGGCAAATTGCTCAAAAACCGACCGATAGAAATGTCTGCCACTACAGTATAGTACTGTACACACCAAAATAAATATTTTGTGCTAGATTTGGTCCGCTAATTAAAGTTTTTTTTTTCAATTTCCGGTTACCGCGCGCCGACCAGAAGTTTTGTCTGCCAGCGTAAATGGGGTATGTAGAGTATACTAACTACCTATGCTGACAAATATCAGAAACCATTCGATTAAAAAAAAATTTCCTCCCCTCCGTATCTGTCCTCTATACCAAAAAAATTCAAAAGAAAAAAGTATGGTACTCATATATATGGTCTCTTTGATTACCGACTGGCAGATGGTAAACTTTTATCGTTGAATTTGCACGCTATTGCTTAGACTATTTCACAACACAACATCCTAAACTCAGATAACGAAAAAAAGTTTATCTTTTTGTAATATATGCATATCTATCAACCGTTTCTACTGTCTGATTGGGGAAAGATGACCTGCGTGATTTCTGCATTTCATTCATAATTAAGCCCAAATGAAATAAATAAATTAGTACATGACAAATTTTTGTGATCGTTTGCATCTGCACTACTCATTTGGCGAGATATTACATTCCTACTATATGATTTCACAGAAAGCTGGCGATTTATCGACAATACTCTCCCTTGCCACGTGGGTCTTTCGCTGGCTGGACAGTAGTAGCTACGGTAACTTTTCTCATACCCAAAATTGGTACTTCGAGTAAATCTCTCTGTTGACTAGTATAAAATATTGGTCTCAACAAATGGCTCCGGTCAGATTTGTTTTATATAATTAGTTCAGTGGCCCACCCAAAAAGTCTATGACCCACCTGCTAGTCATGAAAAATGCATTTACAGTTTTGCCGCCCATAGGCCAAGAATGTTTTTGCTACCTCTTGTAGCTGAAATAATGAGGCATTCAACTTTTTTTGTTTGATTTCCAACTATGAAAAAAATTTGCAAAGCGACAGGCGCATTACGGAAGCGACTAGTTGTCCAGCGGCGGCTGGCGAATTATAGATTATGCCATATCTATCAATTGGAGCAGGCCATATTTTGAGATATTACTACCAAGGCTAAATACTTCTGGCCCACCTAGCGGCACACCTTTAAATTTGAGCTAGTTCCGCCACTGAATTAGTTTGAAATTAATCACATCATTTGCTATAGAACTGGCAAAATACAGTAAATGGATGATACAAATACACTGATAAGCCAATGTGCTTTCGATGGTAAACGTGACGTCAGTAGCGAGAAAATATTGAATTACCGAAGTTTCGTAATCGCTTTAAAATGTCCTACACTTAATTAATAATAAT
Source organism: Rhamnusium bicolor (assembly GCA_029963845.1). NCBI lineage: Eukaryota > Metazoa > Arthropoda > Insecta > Coleoptera > Cerambycidae > Rhamnusium > Rhamnusium bicolor. Next base: position 585,177 of record JANEYF010000252.1, read on the forward strand.
TTAAAATAATATAGGAAATTTAATGGAAAATTTTTTATTTTAAATATGTTGTACAAATATCAAAATATTTCAACTGAACTTGCTTGCGAACATAACCCCATAATTTATATACGTTTAGTGCAACTTTTAGAAGTTTTAGCTGCGATTTTCACGGGAGATTATGCTGTAGTGAGGAAAATTGAAGATTTGCATTTTCTTGCTGCCTGCATAATGCTGATAGAAAACGATATAAATTTTCCTGGCAACGTAAAATGGGGTCGATAGTTTTAAAAATCAGTGTTGAATTTAGAAAAGTACACACTAATATAACAAATAGTGTAAATTACTTATCTTGTCAATGACATTAAATGATCATATTTTTAGAAAGATTAAAAATTGCGAATATGCGTCTTTTTATTATTATTTTTTTTTTGTTTTGTCTCTATTGACCCTCCGATTGGCGTCAATCGAGACAGAAATTTATTTATCACTATAAATTCTATTTGGAGACATTTAAAATCACAAAATATATAAATTCCCAGAGGAAATTTGTAGAAACAAAAAAACATTTTAAACAACTCATCTTATTTATTAAAATATAAAGATGAAAATATAAAAACATTTTCTTTAACAGTTTAATTATTAAGACCCATTTCTTAAATGCCTTTACATCATTCTTAGATCCATTATAGCCAACGGTATATCCCCATTCTGTAGAAGTATTTAAACGTTTAATTTTGAATTTTTTACCTTTTCTTTCAAAACAGTTTACCCACTTTGATTTTTGATGTGGGGATTTGTAAGTCTGTACAGGACGGACCGATTAATTCTACATTTTCTTTGAGCCACCCTCTAGAAGATTACATTTTTATGTCCCTTATTGCATTCTACAACATCTCTGGGTCATGTTTTGCATAAGTTTTCGCACCAGCATTGTATATTAACCACGAAAAAGCGCTGAAAATTTGTTTTTTTTTCTTGTAAGATTTATTTCAGAACATGTTGATAAAAAATTTCCAAGTTTTTTTATATCATAATCAAGAGAAACTATTTTAAGTTCCATTGTAAGAGTTGTTTGAAAAAATTGAAACAGAATGCCAATTAAAGTTTTTCGACCTACCTGTTTGTTGGTAAAACGCCACTCTTTTCAACGGCTTGAGCAAAGCTAAATCGTTCCCAGTAATACACAAATGCATAGTATATGCTGTTAGAGACCTTAGAATAGATACTATTTATGGAAGAAAAATAATGTGTTTATTGTCCCTGCCATTACCAACCCCTTTGACTCTTTCCTGAATTCTGTCTTTCCATACACTATTTTCTATTGGCTCCATTTTAGGGTAGTAAGGTTTTATTGTTTCAATCAGATTATCTAAAAATATATCTCACATTTTATGCCTTTGTCACTACCAAATGGCTTATCTATTGAGCAACCTTAGTTTCAAATATGAATAGATAGATTCTTAGAGACGGACATCTACAAGCTTTGTAGAATGGAAAGAAAAGCCTTTTATTCTTTGATGGAGGATGGAGAATATATTTATTACTACATTGTTTTCTTCCTCGAATTCCACATGTGTATTATTAATAAAATATTTAACAATAACTTTCGGGGGCGCACAGCTCAGACAACTTTCCAGTTTTAGACAATCAGTCGAGGACATAACCTATCGTTTATAACCTCCTAATCAGTGTTTTTTCAACTTCAATTTACTACCGCAAAGTATAACTTACATCAGAGGTTGGTCCAGATATGTTACCATTTAAACCGCACTCCAATTATGACCAATTATGACCTAGTATCGATTTATATGCTCGAATCGGCATATTATTATTATTTTTTTTTTTAATAATCGATCTTATTCAAAAGTAAAATCCAAACTATCTATAAATAATATCAATATCCACTGCTTCACAAGATCTTCGTTTTTAGAAAAAATAAAAACACCCTTATATCAGTTTCTTTGGTTAGCCGATCATAATTTCTAACACCAGCTACAGCACAATTCTGCTTCTTTAAAATAAACAATAGTTGTCTTAACAGCACCCATAACTACTTGACACTAAAATAATCTTACAATTTCAATAATTTAAATTTCGCGCCAAATTATCTTCGTCGCTGACATCATGCGCAGAAGTGAACGAAATTCGGTCGCTGGATTAGCATACCAGTGTGTTTCTATCATGAGTAAATGTTAGCACTTATGATATCATAAAATAGGATTTCTTTTAGCAATAACACTGGCGTAGTTTTCCACGAAACACCAAAATGATGCCAACTTGGTTCGCGAAACGCGCGTCGAGTGCAGTATATGGTGTTTTGATGTTTCGTGGAAAACTACGTTAATGTTATCTTCATATCAAAGATTCCAACCCACTACAAATCTTTTAGCAATAGAATAGAGTAGAACAGAATACATTATTTATCTAATAGACCATATACATGACATAGGATAAGTCAGGAAAAGAGAAAAAAAAAGGATAATGATGATAAGAGAAACAACAATGTTGGCACAGTAAACAATATACATTAATTAAACATTAAAAATTCATCTATAGAATAAAAGGAATTTGAGACAAGAAATAATTTCAACTTCGTCAAAAACAATTTTGTACTTGTGATATTTTTTTATATTAGTACTCAGTTTATTCTAAAAAACATGACCCATATAATAGGTTTGTTCCAACAGCAGCCTCGGACCAGTTTAAAACCATCAGAAATATTCACACAGCTGCCTCATATACGCTAAGCTCACTGTATTTACATTAATACTTAACTGGGTGAATATTTCTGACGGTTTCCAAACTAGTCAGAGACTGCTGTTGGAACAAACCTAATATATATAGTTCAAGTCTGTATACTTCATGCTGTAAATCGGAGCCATTTGGTTAAATCCTTTTTTACTAATTTCAAAATTTCAAAAATGTATAAGCACGGTAGAGTAAGAAAGGATATTTTGTTGTATAAATGTTGCTTTGCATGATTATCATACTGTAATCCAAACATACAACGTATGGCTCTTTTTTGTAGCACCAAGACTCTATTTGCCCATGTTGAGTTACCTCACATAATAATTCCATACCGAAAACATGAATCAAGGTTTGAGAAATAAAAATTTTTTACGGTGCTTATATTTGTAACCGTTTTAGTGCAAAACAACTACTTACCTGCACACTTATTACATACGTACGTTACATGAGTTTTCCAATCAAGAGATAAATCAATATTAATTCCTAACAATTTGTATGATGTGACTTGCTGAAATTATTTTTCATTATTTTTTATGTATACACCTGAGATATAATGTGCACCAATAGGGTGAAATTCCAAAGTAAAAGTTTTACTTTAGTTTAATACTATTTTTTTTATTTTTGAAATATTCAGAAATTAAAAGTAGGTTCGTGTTTCCTATATCTATTGCGTCATTTAAATATTTCTCCCAAGCGATGTTTGAAATATCATCTGCAAAAGCACAAAAGAACGTTGATAGGTAATTATCCAAATCGTTTGTATATAGAATAAATAGAAGAGGATCCAAAACACTCCTTTGAGGAACTCCAATATCAACCGGCAGTTCTTTAGATCGTACACCAAAAAAGTCTACAAATTGTTTTCGGTTAGTTAAATACGAATTCAAAAGTTTATTGCACATGCCTTATAGGCCATACCACTCTATTTTTTGTAATAAAATGTCATGGTCTACACAGTCGAATGCTTTCGAGAGATCTATATATAAGGCAATAACTTTGTTTCCTCTGTCAAGATTTTTATACACAAGATCTAAAATATTTGTGAGTGCTGATATTGTTGATCTATTTTCTCTAAAACCATGTTGGTTTAAGGAAAATATATGTCTACTCTCTAAGGAATTCTATTATGCGTTCAGCTAATAATTTTTCAAATATTTTAGAGAAGACTGATAAAACTGATATAGGACGATAGTTGGAATTTCGTTTATTGTGTCCACTTTTAAATAAAGGTATAACTTTTGAAAGTTGTAGTAGGCTGGGGAAAACACCACTCCTAAAACATTCATTAATAATATGTGTTAGCAGTTTAGGAAGCTGTTCTGCACATTATTTAATTATTTTTATGGAATAATCATCTGGACCAATCGAACTTGTTAGTTTGAAGTTGATTATTATATCGATTGTTTCGGAAATACTGACGGGATTTAAATATATCGATTCTTCTAATGTAGGATGTGAAACATTTATTGGAATATTAGTACTATTTTTAACACACGGCGTAATTAACGATTTTGGCAAGTTTATAAAAAAATTATTGAATTCATTGGGAATCGTTTCTTTATCTGTGATTGATTCATTATTTATATGCATTTCAAAGTTTGTGTGAATATTTGAATTATTTGTTTACAACTATTATCTATTATGTTCCATACGGTTCTAGATTTGTTTGCAGAGTTTATGATAATGTTATCAAAATACATATTTTTTGCCTAATTTATCACTCGCTTATACACTTTTTTGTATGTATTATTGTGATCTTTATAGATGTGATTATTGTTTTGCATTTTAAACAGTTCTTTGAGATGTACAGATTACATTTTAATGCCTCTAGTGATCCAGTTTTTATTATTTTTGGAGTCAAGGTTTTTAATAATAAATTTGAAACTAGAATTATAATAACCATGTAGTACGTATACTGTAGTAAGCTTGATATTTGTTTCCACCGTTTGACTATAAAAAACATTATTCCACGACTCTTTATTTAAATATTCTTAAAATTTTTAAATACTCTTTTTAGAAAAGGACCTAAATGTGTATGGGTTAGTATTGTGTGAAGTACTCACATTAAATACAATTTTTTGGGCAGTGTGATTTGACAAACCTGTACATAAGATACTTTTATCCTTTAATTTAGTGTTAAAATTAGTTAATACGTAATCAATAGCTGATGTTCTATTATCGCTTAATGCTGGGTTAAGGCAGTGCATTAAGAACTTATAAATCTATAAGATGCATAGTATATCTATTTTTACATAAAAAGTTTATGTTAAAATCACCACATATAATTATATTACAAATCTTTTCATTACTACATATGATCTAAACATTCTTCAAATTTAGATAAAAACATATTTGTATTTGAATTTGGCGCTCTGTACAAACAAACAATACAATAAACTATATCACCTAATGTGATTTCAATAGCAGAACATTCATATATGTACCTTATCTACACTTAAATCGACTAATGTTTTATTTTCTGTTGCCTTTATAAAAATTTTTGTCAGTATAAGATTTCCACCATGTAAGAAGGATTTTCTACAATAATAACTAGAAATATTGTAGCCAGGAAAATTCACATAGTTTATATGAGAATCAATCCAAATTTCAGAAACAATAGCTTGCGAGTTTAATACATATTTTTCTCATATTGGCGAAAGGCTTGCATCTGAGATTGTTCAGGTACCATTAGAAAATGAAAATGTGAATTTTCCTCATTCTATGTATTTGGACTATACTAACGTAAGAGAAATTAAACAAGTAGTCTTGGAACTTAAGAATAATAAAGCACCGGGCCCAGACGGTATAAAAAATGAAATATTGAAGACAACAATTGATTTTATTGCTGAACCTTTATGCTTTATTATAAATTAATGCATCGAATGTGGAAAGATTCCCTCACATTTTAAGATTGCAACGGTTAGACCATTGTTCAAAGGAGGCAGTAAAACCAATATTTCAAACTATCGCCCGATTTCGTTAACATCCTCGATTGTGAAATTATTTGAAAAAAATTATAAAATCGCGGTTAGTAAATTACTTAGTAAAAATAAAATTTTAGCCAGCAAGCAGTATGGTTTTAGAAAAAAATCTGTCAACTCAAGACGCAATTGCTGAACTGACTTCATTAATATACAGTGCAATCGACAATAAAAAACCATACCTGGGTGTTTTTATCGATCTAGCAAAGGCCTTTGATACCGTAAGTCATGGGGTCTTGCTGGATAAATTGGAAAACATCGAAATTAGAGGGAACGTTCTTAATCTGTTTAAAAGCTATTTAGAATCAAGGAAATAAAAAGTTGAAATAAATAATGTGTTTAGTGATGAAGATACTGTGACCTGTGGTGTACCACAGGGTACAGTTTTAGGGCCTGTGTTATTTACTATATATTTAAACAGCTTATTTACGTTAGATTCCTCTGGAACTATCATTTCTTTTGCTGATGATACTGTTATCTTGTATACTGGACATTCTTGGGCTGATGTAAAGGAACTGGTCGAAAGGGACTTAAGGAGAGTGTTAAATTGGTTAAGTGCAAATTTATTGACAGTTAATATTAATAAAACTAAAATTCTACCTTTCATTTCCTATAGAAAATACCTACCTGAGTTCAGCACTATATCAATTGATAACCTTGTTATTTCTTTTACTGGGTCAATCAAATATCTTGGCATTTTTATCGATACACACCTAAGATGGGACGTACACGTAAACAATATTAAAACAAAAATTCGTTGCCTAATGTTTAAATTTTACCAATGTCGACAAATTCTTCCATTGTATCAGCTCAAAATATTATATTACGCCTTCACAGAAGCCATTTTACAATATGGTATAATTGGAATGGGGAGGAGTAAGAAAAACGTATTTGAAACCTCTTGAGAAAATTCAAAAGAAAATTTTAAAAATTGTTTATTTCAAACCCTTTAGATACCCCACAGAACAACTGTTTCAGAATTGAAAATATTAGATTTAAGGCAGCTATTCTCTAAAACGGTTTTTTTATTTTTGTTTAAAAATAAACAATATGTAGGTGAAATTAGTTATGAGCGTAACACTAGAAATAAAGAAGCTCTCCACTTAGTTTTATCTAGGGCATATAAAAGTATTGGCCAACGATGTTTTGTCTATATTGGACCGAAACTTTTTAATATTTTACCAAACTTTCTGAAAAGCATAAAAACAGTGCAACTTTTTAAAAAAAAAGTTAAAAACATGGATTACTTCAAACGATAGAAATTTATTGCATAATATTATTGACCCTCCATTGAATTAATATTTTAAGTTATTTATGTTTTTCCCTTTTATTTAGTACCTATGTCATTGAGATAAAGAAATGGCAATTTATTTATTTATTCAAATCGATTAATTTTATTTTGTTTTATTTTATTTAATTTTTCTACTATTCAATTATTCTTTAGTTTTTTATGTTGTCTTGAATCACTTAAAATTTAAATGATTTTCTGAATTTTTTCTGTATTTTTTTGCATTTACTTGAGTGAAATATATCCATAGACAGGCTTTGAATAAGCCTAAATGGATTTTCTATATTTATTTGCGAAATCCAGATTATGCCTCATTATTTTGTATTTTGTACTTAACATTTTTAATTCAAATTTTTGTATTTATCTATCTATTTTTTGTAAATAAATATTATTATTATTATTATATTATTATTATTATATTATTATTATTATAAATAACAGAATATAAAAGCCAAACAGCCTGTATATTAATATATCGTTATATAATTTGGTTTGCACTGTAAAAACAAATTTAGGACCTATCAACATATAGATATTGAGTAATTTATCTTAGTAAATGTATTATTTTTTATGTACTTCTAACATTTTTTTACTTCATCATTAAGTTACGTAATACATTTGCTTATATTAGTTTAATTATTTTCTATAATTATCTAGGCCAGTTTTTAATCAGATTTTTTAGAGGTTTTATATTAAATGTTTGCTTAGAGCAAACGAGATGTATGATGAAACAATGATTGTAACGCCTTAGCAAATTGCTGATTACTAAAATTGAGTTTGACAAATAATTGTCCTTTGACCTTAATATGTCATATTAAAGATTTAGTTAGGTGAGGTTTAATTAATCGATCGTATTGTAAATATAATTTCGATTTAATTTAATTTGTTACAACAATAACTACCTCAACAGATTAATTTTAAATCGATACGTGCAACTATGTTCATAAGATTAGCCTCGATTGTCAATTGTAAAGTGTGAACTATGGCGTCTTAGAGAAGGTTGACACTCCTCGTTATACAGAAAATTTTCTTATGTTTATGTAATTATTGGTAATAATTAAATACAGTTATATTTCAACAGCTCCCCAGAGTATATGGAAAAATTAGTTCCATTTCTGTAATGTTTAGATACAGCAATAAAAATTGTAGTATAAAGATGGTCCAAACCGTTGCAAGAATTTGAATTGTTGCTTTCAGCATGTTATTAGTGTTGTCCACAAAACGCAACAAATAACTACAAAATTTGCGTCTTTTTGTGTGTAATGTCATGCCATTCCATCATTTTATTCCTCATGGAAAATAATACAAATATAGGGTTGCAAAAATTCAATTTATAATGGATAAAATAAACTTAAAAATACATACGATCTAAATTTGTACTCAGCTAAATATCACGCGGATGCATAACAGACAACTGAAAATAAAATAACGTCCACAAATGACACCCTATCCAACCAACATTGTTTTGAATATTTTCAGTTGACTGCTTTAATGAAACAAATTCGCACATTACATTTGTTGGCGGTACACAGAGCACATTGCAAATGTAAGTAGAGCCGCTCCCTAAACTTGCAAACGTTACCAATCGTTCGCAACAGGTCTCCCCGCTTGGATCCGCTTTAACTAAACGTAAAGGGCCCCATTCACATTGAGATCTGTATCGATACATGTTTCAAGTATCGGTATCGCGATACAAATCTCTATATGTATTTGATTGACTCAGTATCGGTGTATCGGTATCAGCTGGTATCGCCGCCTGTTTCACTGTCGAGAAACTTCGATACCGCGCGAGTGCAACTGATACGAATATCTACTTGTCGCAACGTGTATTTGTCTGTCTCTTGTATCGCGCTAGCATACATCAATATATTATTATTCTAATAATAATAGAAAGTGAAATAGGTAACGATGTCGGCAGACAGAGACTTTTGGGAAGACTTTTTAAATATTTACAAATTGTATCCGTGTTTGTGGAATTCTGCATCGAAGGAATACTCAAATAGACAGCTATTAACCATTGCTTGGTCCATATTCTCTTTCTACGCCTTTTTTCCTTTAAAGCTTCCGATAGTGCTACTGCAACTGCCACCATCACTGGTTGAGTTAACATTTCGGTTTCGCCTTTGAAACTGAAATGGAGTTTCATGATTCCATTTCAGTGTGTATATCATGATTCCGTCTCAGTGTGTATGTGGTACTTGATACTAGATACACATCTCAATGAGATTTGTATCGATACATGTATCGATGCAGATCTCAATGTGAATGGGGCCCTTAAGAGACAAAAATATCGATTGTGACTCCACTGTAATCTGTTATTTGTGTACCTCACATGGCTGTTTTTTTTTACGACGAACCCATTAAAATTTGCGTACAAACTTGCAGTCAGAAACCAATTGATGCATTGGACATAGACCTCAGTCTCCTTTAAAATTATCTGAGAAGCATGTGAGTTTACCCTTCTAACGATACAACTTTTAGTAGAAATAGATTCATGTTTATAAAAGATATAGTCGGGCCGTTGTAATATTGCATCTTTCTTCTTAAAGAATCAAAGCCATAAATAATTGTAATCGTTTCAATTGGCAGCATACCAGTTGTGTACAGATATACGCATAAGCCACTTATATATAACTACTTTGTTCGGTAATGGTAGACTAGGATCGAAACAAAAGTAATCTTACAATGACCCGACTATAGACAAGAAACCTTCGTAGATATTTTTAATTAAGTAATTGTTTTTATATATCCACCCTAAGCCTTTTAATTTAAAAAGGAAATGTTTATCTACATATTCCTGTAAATCAGTTTAATCTAAATATCTAATGTTTAGTGTCCCCAATGACTCATCAATGCAGAACCCAAACCGGAAGAGCTAGAACCTTAAAATTTTCAAGAGATGTAGCTTAGGCACCCTAACCACCCATTAAGAAGGGTTTTTGATAGCTTTCCTTCAGAGGCTGATTTGGGAAGTTAATGGTTTTTACCAAACGCTTCCAGCTAAAATGTTGAAATTTGGTAGGGATGTAGAGTTGAACTCTAAAAGGGTAAACTTAAAGTTTAAAAACTGGTCTCCTAAGCCCTTAAACCTAAGTAACGCTGTGTAATTTCAGCCAGTATTATATGTATTGTTCACCCAGAAACAAATGAATTTAAATGAAAAATGAAAATAACTGATAACACGCTTATTAATAATCTTCTCATTTATCTAGTGTGCATAATTTAATTGTTTTAAAATTAATGAGATCGAAGAAGAAAATTTGGAGGATATGAGTGACATAGGGGCAACGTGATGATGATATGGATTCAAACTCTGATGCAACAACTGGAGATAGTAGAATAGAGGAGGACTGTAGATTTGATTTTATTCATTAACCTATTGTTAAGAATTATCGTGCTGTACGAATGAACTCCCAGGTGTTTGCGAGCAGTTGTGATTTCTGATTAAATCAAGTGTGTAATTCATAATGAATGACAATGTGTACTTAAAACATATAATCTAATCATTATTTTTAGACACATTTTAGAAACCATTTATAGTTTCTATATAATTTCATCACATCACCGTTTTAAAAATATTTACGAGTATAATGTACCAGTTGCATGGAACTTAGGAAAATCATATAAATATGTATTTTATTAAACTCAACATTCCAGATCATCCCAAAAACAACGTCACAGATATAACGAAATAATCCAAGAGGTATTCTATATTAATTTTCCTATCAAATAGACTGTCATCTATAATACACTGTCCCTTTATCTTATCAAAGAAAATAATTCTGAAAAATAATTACAACATTTAACGCAGGTTTAGTTTTTGTATCATTTGATTAATTTTTAAAATCTAAGGTGTTTTTTTTCTTAGTTATAACATGCAGTAAAATGCCCCAATCTAATAATTTTTGAACTGCACTTTCTTCCTTTCTGGAAAGTCTCAGCACACTTGAGAAGTCTAGTGCCTTAAATTCTAAAACTTTTCCGGTTCGTGATTACAAGATGTCATTATTAACCAACTTTTTTACCATATATTATCCTTTTTTTATCAGGACATTCTCCAAATTTTACTTAATTTTCTAATAAACCTTTAGATATTGACGTACCAACATTTTGTGATTAAAATTCTTAGTACATATCACAGAAATTGAATTAGAAATTAAAAGCTGTGGTATATCTGTTAATTAATTATATTTAAAAGAAAATAATTACAATGTAAATTATTATGTTATAAATTTTAATATTTCCATATCTTGCTTCACATTTATTTCATTAGTATTATTGCATATTATGTAGTTTTCCCATGAGAAAAATTAAATATTAATAGAAAGAATATGCTGGAAGATTTTAAATTCTAATTCATTACAAAAGTGTATTACTACATGTAAGTAATAATTGTGTAACTTTTGCAAAATTTATTGAGGGAATATTTATGTAACACACTTTATCTAGAAATTATTTAAAGTATTTAAAGTAAATTATTTACTGGACAGAATGGTTGAAATTAAAAATAACATTATTGAGTCAGTAATACTGAACATAATGTGCATATTATCTTTTTTGTAATCCAAGTTTCAGCGTTTTGGCAAATAGCCGGGAAAATAATTGTTTAAAAAGATATATGTTATACTTATCTGTGATAAGATTTGTAAAAGTTAGTAAATAATAATTAACAAAAATTTTCAGTTAATATTATTTTTCATTCCACTCTATATTTTAACTTTTATCAAGAAGAGGAACTTAATTTGTTTTTAAATTATTTCATTGACCCTAAGGGGTATTTCCACAATATAATTTCAATTATTCTGTTCTCTGAAGCCATTAATGTTTATTACATTAAGGTTTACAAGTTTGGTTACTTTGGATTCTTTAAATGTGCTGGCTACCCTGATGAAGCAATGCAGGCGGAAACACGTGTCGGTAGATAATTTAAAGTTTTTTAAAGTGAGAGTCAACTGGTGATTACCTTGTGTTTTATTTATTTTTGCTTTTACTGGACAGAATAGTTGAAATTAAAAATAACATTATTGAGTCAGTAATACTGAACATAATGTGCATAGTTTTTGTAATCCAAGTTTCAGCGTTTTGGCAAATAGCCGGGAAAATAATTGTTTAAAAAGATATATGTTATACTTATCTGTGATAAGATTTGTAAAAAGTTAGTAAATAATAATTAACAAAAATTTTCAGTTAATATTATTTTTCATTCCACTCAATTATTTAAAGTGTTTAACGACTTTATTTATACAATAAATATTACGTCCTGAAAGTGAATACCAATTGAGTTTTTCAAATGAACGCATATCTAAACTAATTACCCTGCATGTCTATAAAAACAGGCAGCTTTGTACAGGCTTATTCATTATAAATTACCCACCCCTTATCATCGTTATTATCCTATAGAAATAAAAAAGTTTTAAATAAAAGTTGTGTGGTTATGACTGAATTTTGTTAAAATGCTATCAAAAGTACAGTATCGTGCAGATTTCAGGGGATACAAAAAAATAATTTATTTCTTTAAATGGGATACCCTGTATATTATTAAATTTTTGGAATGCTCCTTTGTTCCTGATTTCAAAAATATACCATATGTTACCCTTACCATATACCGTTTTTGAGTTATTAAACGTCGAATATTTTAGTTAAACTAGTTATTGTAAATAAATAAAAGTTAACATTATTAAAGTGTGTTATGAAAATGACAATAATTATGTTTGATAAGTAACATTTCTTTAATGAAATAATCAAAATGGTTTACAGTGAGGAAGAAAAAACCAAATATTTACTTGTTATATACAAAATAACAAAAATAGACACGCAGCAAAAAGAGCATATAGGGTGTTTTATCCAAATCGTCCAACACCATCAGAAAATACTTTCAAAAATATTTACCGAAAGGTGAATAATACCTCCAGTTTTGGTAGAAAAAAGCATTTAATTCAAGCAAACCAAGAAGAACAGCTAGATATAATGCTTCATTTCGAAGGTAAGTCCATCCATATTTATTCGCGAATAGACTTTTTTGAAACATTGTATTATTTTTAAGAAAATTTTGAATGTAGTATAAATAATGCAGTCGATCAATTAGGTAAAAGTTATTCCAAAATCCACTTTAAAAAATAACAGCTACAGACTATATAAAATTTTACCCGTACAAGTTTTAACAGAGGCTCATAAAAAGGAAAAGGCTGGACTTTTCCCTCGAAATTTGGATGAAGATCCCGATTTTTTTTACTAAAATATTATGGACTGATGAATCATCCTTTTCTACGGCAGGAGTTTTTAATAGGAGAAATCGAAGATCGTGGGAAAACAAGCACAACAGAAAAAGATTAGTAAAATAAATAAAAAAATCAGGAAGAAAAACTGTTAGCGTTTGGTGTGGTATTTTCAGAAACAAAATTTGTTGGGCCTATGTTTTATGATTATACTTTAACTGGAGTTACCTATCTGGAAATAATTATCCCAGAAGCAGACAATATTCTTTTGCAGAATTTTCCGGAAGCCGAACTTGATATGATTTGGATGCAGGATGGAGCAACTCCGCATAGTATCCTATCTGTTCGAGATCATTTGAATAATGTATTCCCAATATGGATAGGGAATAATGGACCTATTAAATGGCCACCTAACAGTCCGCATTTGACCCCTATGGATTAATTTTTTTGGAGATTTCTAAAAGACATTGTCATTAAAGGCAGGATTCGACTTGAAATAAACAATCTGAATGTAAATAATGAAGTCATTTCCGGTGCAATTATAAATATAAGAAGACGTTATCAATTATGCATTGATAATAACGGTGGACACATCGATCATCTTTTTTAAGTTATCATTTATTTATATTTAAATTTCCTAAATAAATCTTTGTTATCTATTTTGTATAAATATTTGGTTTTTTTCTTCCTCACTGTAAACCATTTTGATTATTTCATTAAACATAGTAGTTGTCATTTTCATAGCTCACTTTAATTAATGTTAACTTTTCCATATTTACATAACATACATAACTAGTTTAACTAAGATATTTGACGTTTAATAACTCAAAACAATATATGGTAGGGGTAACATATGGTATATTATTGAAATCAGGAACAAAGGATTAGTCCAAAAATTTAATAATATACAGGGTATCCCATTTAAAAATATATATAATTTTTTTGTATCCCCTGAAATCTGCATGTTACTGTACTTTTGATAGCATTTTAACAAAATTCAGTCATAACCACACAACTTTTATTTAAAACTTTTTTTTCTATAGGCAATAATAACGATGATAAAGGGTGGGTAATTTATAATGAATAACCCTGTAACTCTAAAAATTAGAGAAAGATGGAAAATGACTATGTCATCCAGAATGCTCAGCTCCAGATATTCCTCTACGGCGATTGAATTGACGGACATCTTGTCGCCAAATTACGAAGCAACTAATCCTTGACCAATCAAGATTACTTTGAAGATAAAGGCATGAAAATATGGTTAGCATTAAATTCCATATTTTCAAAATTCACGATACAAGAGATGCTTGAAATAGCGACATTCGACGCAAATGCTGAAGGCTCTAAATTCTAAAACTTAAAATGCAGTTGAAAAACTCCATTTTCGAAAGCACTTACTATTCAGGAAATAACGAAATAGAATAAGAGTAATATTAATATATCCGGTTGCTTCCAACACCCTTTACAGGATAGTATTGTTTATATTTTACTACACATCTATATTGGTAAGTGGCGCCACCCAGTTCTTAGGATTGAGAAAGTTTATTTTACCAATTTTTCCAATTTCCAATTTAAAAAATTTATTTCATATTTTTTAACAACACTAATTTGAAACTATGGTGAAATATGTATATGTATATAAATATAATACATATTGGCAAATAGAGTCCTTTAACGCCGAATTACACGACTTTATTAGGAAAATGGCCGAGTGGGATCTAAATTTTATTTCGTAAATATTTTTATTATTACCATTATTAGGTTTATTCAAATGAGGGTTATGTATTGCAAATTTATGTTAATATTTAGTTAATTTGTACAATTTCATCACGGTAAATATAGCGATCCATCGTATAGGACGATAGAAATGAACTGTATCACTAGATTAAAAAAAAATCTATGTCAAGGACTGGATTTTACCTATACCTACTTTTTATGGGCATTGTCTTAAGTATTTATTATTATTTGTGAATATATATTTATTTATATTTTCTCGGAAAAATTCCCTCTCGTTAATTGATCCGCGAAGTCTAAATTCGGCCCTGTCTCTATACCCATTTTTAAAACTGCAAAGGCTTCACATGAAGTACTGGTAGAAGGCAACGATTGTCCGTATTCTCAAGTTAACTTATAATTTTACCCCCCATAGGACACAGGTGACACAGATGAGGATTCAGGAGAGGAAGATTGTCCCCTGACAATAATTATTTTTGAACCAAGTAAGAGCACACATCCGAATACAGACACCTAATTTCGCTTGCAAGCAATTATGGAATAGCTAAACAGAGATCTATTCCAAAAACTAGCACTTATTTATATTGCTGTACTGACAATGATTAAAATATAAAACTGATAATTGGTCTTACAATCAGAATGTAGTTGATAACTATAAAATGAACAGTCTCTTGTAGGTTTGAATAAAAAAGCAACACCAAGAATTCGTTGAGAAATTTTGTTGACATTTCCAGAAAAGTTTTATTTCATTATAGAGAAAAAGCGATTAAAACGTTAACAAAAAATTTACAATTTTGGATTAATTTGATGTCATCATTTGAGTTTTAAACATCCTTAGAAATACCTAGAATTCGTAGAATAGCCAATTTTCCCCTGTTAAGTGACTTTAAATGAGGTCGAATGGTCGATTAGTCGATGTGAGGAAAACCCGGCTTTCTTTAAGAGATATTGTCAATGACGTGGGCCATAATGTAGTAGCGATATTAATTAATATGCTGGTCAAAGTAGTCTGAGGAGAGTTCATATCAGCTGTCGCTCATATGCGGATCCAGACACCATAGAACAACCACATATTAAGAAAAACGCCACACACGAACTTTGGCTCTACGAAATAAATTGTCCACGATCCAAGCTGTGAGAAATACGTAAATAGAAATTTTAGGTCGGAGATGTAAATGGCGTCAGTATATGGCGGTATTAGAAATTATGGACTTCATTACTACCGACTATTTTTGTGCGTATCCGTATCGAGTCATCGCGCCCTTAAGTTGGCATGGTGTAATGAAATAGTGGATTGAAGACAGAAATGGCAACAAACAGTGTTCAGTTATGAGTTTCAATTTTGTTTGTGGGACTAAGAATTAGGAATTCATGAGTGGTATATACTATGGCAGTAAGTCACCGTTAATCTTCATTGGGGGTAACTTAAATGCTACCGATTACATAACAGACACGCTGAACCCGTTGTATTGCCTTACCTACAAGGGCTAAATAATCCAATTTTCCAGCAAAATAATGCCCATTCTCATACGTAAAAAGTTACAACAAATTTCTTACAAAGAACTGATGTGGTGCTTCCATGGCCGACATGGTCACTCGATCTGTCTCCAATCGATCATGTCAATACGCCATCCCCCATACAATTTCCACGATTTTGCTTCGTATTCAAGGAGCTTGAGAAGGGATAACGCAAGCTGGCATTAATCAAATCATTTCGTTGAGAACATATCTAACAGAGTAAATGAGTGTATTCCAAATCGTGGTGGACCCACTCATCACTAAGCAACTTTTGTATTTCGCGTCTGAAAATTGTGAAATTTCAATCCCTTTTACTGAAGGACAACTTTGGTGCAAATTTCAATAAAATCACTCAACGAAATCATGTTTTGATGCAAGGAAATCTAGAAGAAGGATATAGCATGAATGAAACCTGATATCCAATTTTGGGCGTCATGCGTACAAACTATAAAAGTTAAGCCAATCAGATAAGGACATAAGGTATGAAGTTGGAAGCATAAAAAATGGTTGTCAACTGATATGAGTTATACCTGAGAGCATTAATACAAATAATATCAATACAAAGATAATTGTTGGAGCAGAACTGGTACTGGTTCAATCTAAATGTGTTTAGAAGGGGAAGAAGAAAATCTTAATTTTTTATAGCTTCTTCAATAATATGACGCTGTTGATATATCGCTCAAAGTTAGATATAGGAACCATAAGATTTACTCTAGTACCCCTTACAATAGCAGAATAAGACATCACATATAATACAACACACCACATACAATACAACTCCCTGTATCCCTAAACTAACGTTGTATGGAAGGGGGTACACATTTAGAGGCAATAGACACACATCCACTGTCTGGCTAACACATTGCATTGGGCTTTTGATTATAAGTAGATTTTGTATTAAAGATTATTTGTTAATGCAAGAGGAGAAAATTAAATAATAACAACATGAATAATTCTTCTAAAATTTAATTGGATCTAAAAAATATGGTTATCTAGTATATTACTGGAAAAATAAATCCCAGCGCCTGTTGCTTTGCGGCAAAGAGACAAAGGGTGTTTTTTGCACTGATGCCAACCATAGCAGAATTCTGCTACGCATAGCTACGTGCTGAAGCAGTGAAGTCAAAGCAATAAAACAGCGGAATTTAAGTAATTCCTGAATTTAAAGTAATTTTCAATTAGTTGCACACTTTGCACAAAGTCATTGTAAATATTTCCAAGGAAATAATTTGTTTCGTTGGCAAAAAGTATATATGCAATTAGTTGCACACTTTACAGAGTCAATGTAAATGTGTCTATGGAAATAATTAGTTTTGTTTGCAAAAAGTATATATCAAAAAAATAATAAAATGTTTCACGTGGTAATGTTCCGAGAAGAAAATATAAAAAAGAAAGTGCAGCAATTAACATCCTGACAATAAGAATAGAGTATTCTAGTCAAGGAACAATTTGTATTAAATGAACAGTTAACAATGTTAAAATATGTTACACAAATATCCGTTTCATCACTCCAGTGCAGCATATAATTATTTCCAGTAATTTTTCTTTGGAAAATATTACTTGTAAAACCTGACTGCTTCATCATCGTCAATATAATTATTGCTGTCATTTAAAATAATCACGTTACCTTGGGATGCCATCATCTTACTATGTTTCTGACAATAGACACGTTATTTATTTCCTTTGAATAAAATATTTATTATTATAGTAACAAGAAATTCAAACAAACTATTGTGAAATAATGGATGAATAAATTACAGATTAACTATGGCAATAGTCGTTTTTTTTCTACTATAACAATGGTATGTTGCTTTGTTGTGCATTGATTAATATTTATTTATTTTATTTAATATTTTATATGCTTAGAAAACGTCACTAAAATGTGAAGCTGAAGCATGACTAGCTCATGATTGATTTTCGATTTCGGTTTCAGTACGCAACAGGTACTATAGATCTGTGATATAATTAAAGATATCAAAAACCTCAAATGCAGTTATGATCTACGATAGCTTCAATAAATATTTGCAAAATCTGCAATCAAGTATGATCTTTATCGTAAATTGGCAAAAAATGTAAATAAATGTTCATAATCGTACTCGATTTTGCCAACTGTACTACTTTTGGAAACTATTCGTCTCTTATAATTAATTAGGTATGTAAAGGTATAACGGGGTATTACATCGTTTTTGTTTTTAGCGTATATAATAAAGAAAAAATGTCTCATTAAAAATGAAAAAGGTGTTGCCATTTTGAGACTTCATGCAGACGCAGAATGTGTTTGTATCTACAGTTTTTTTTTTAATTTTGAAAGTGGTTCTGGAATGCCTCTGAATTGTGCAATTTTACATCGATAACCGCAGTTATAGCTCTTATAATTACTGAAATTACTAAAATCTCAACGGTGACCATTTAAATACAGGTCACCCGGTATACCTAATGAAATAACAAAAAGTACAATTAATTCAAGGATATTAGATACGAAATTGCCACATTAACAAAAAAATTCATAAAGTTTTGAAACTTGGCAGGAACATTCTTAAATGCATTAAAACTGAACCAAAGGAAAGTTCTCTCACCTACCGTGTTAGGTTCATCCTTTAAAATTGGAATAACCACCCCCAAATATGATTCAGCTCATTTATCTACTAAACTGTTCAAATTTCTGGAAATATGCTAGTATTCGCAAGAAAATTTACAACAAGAAATTGATTTTTTTACTTGCAATAAATAAATAATACTTGCACAAATGCGACTCAAAAACAAGGGTAAGTCGGATCACGGTGCTAAATACATCTCTATCGGGGTTTGTGTGTACGATTTATTCGGAAACTACTCATTTTACGCAAAAAAATCAAGAAAACTTAAATTGTTAAGCGGAAAGATGTCTATTGAATACGCTCAACTTTTCTGTTTTTCCATTTTACACTCAATTTTCAATATTTTTACAAGAACTGTACACTTCGTATATCAAGCTCATTTCAGCATTACTCTTGAGGCAGAGTTGTTGGTGTGTTTTTTTTTAATAGTTTCCCTTCTAAAGACCTAATCTACTAGAGTCCTGCTATAATCAAAATCAAGCGGAATCATGGTTTGTCTACATCGACGCCATCATCGTCTTCGGTAGTGTCTGCGCTTTCAATATTTGGCTTGGCCCTGATAATGAAAGCACTATATTTAAACAGCGTAGACCAGATTTTGCACAACCCAATCTTTACGTCCTAATTTGCAGCTGCATAAAATCAGAGTTAGAATGATGTTGAGGCTGGTGCTTCAGTTGTAGGAATCGGTGATAAGATGTTACCGACTTTTTTCATGCCCACTCTCTAGAATTTCCCATGTCTGAATTTGGTGAAACACGTGGTAGGAGTGCTGAAGCAGCAGAAGTCGGAGGTAGTTTATAGATCGCAGTATTGTCTGCTTTACCAACAAATTTCACTGATTCCTATAACTGAAGCAACAGTTTTAATTCTAGTTGAATTTTCCATTAATAAAACTTAATTTCTCTGGGTTAAATAGATCTTTGTTGTCTTTAACTTTTATTGATATATACGTATATAAATTATTATTATTTATTATAACTTATGCGGAAAATATTGAAAGACATCCTCATTTAATACACTGTATGTATGTCGCAGTCATATTGCTTAATCCGGCATTTTGCAAAAAGACTAGGCATATTGTACAAAAGGTTAGTTGTTGAGGTTAGATTTCCTCCTTTTTTATACGACATGACTAGGCTCTTTGCAAAAAGCCGGATTATGTAATATGACTGCGACATGTATATTAAAGTATCAGACATAGTACATTGAAGAAAGACTGAAATTTGGCATCGGTATTGCACGCGCAGTGTAAAGTTGACCGCACGACAGCTACGAGTAGTTGGAAAATGAATTCGCTGAACAACAGATGAGTTGCCTGTCTCTGAATTACATTTAACGCTGCCATTTAAGAGACCCATGTCTAAGGCTAGACTCACGGTGGAAGTGTGTACGCGTGAACTGTGGTTCGTACGATTACGCACGTCTACGAGCGATTAATCCCAACCAATATGTTCTCTCGCAGGGTAGCTACAAACCGATTTAGTCTGCAGCGACTGTGCGAGGATATATCTAAAGAGAGCAGTTGGAATTGATCAGGCGTAGACGTGCGTATTCCTTTGAACTGTATTTCGCACGTATACGCTTCCACGGTGAGTTTAGCCTAATAGTTCAATACACATATTGTATGTATATTTATTGTCTATTATTTTGTACGGAAGATATCACTAATACCTGTTAATCTGTTAAACGGCCTTTATTATAATTTAGTGTTTGCTTTTTGGTATGAAAGACAAACTAGTTTATGCCCTAAGCGCACTATCATCGAAACTATGCTAACGATAGAAGTTACAGAGTGTAAATCCTTGATAAGTAGAAGATACAAGGTAAGATACTAGCCTAAGACGTATTGGAGCTAATAGAGGAAGTTCTAATTTTCATAATCCCATTGAAATATATTATTGCCATAATATTCAGTCATGTACCTTCTCTCTATAGCTACTCCTTGAGAATCTCGAAACTTCTCTGGTAGGCAGCAAGCATACTCCGTCAGTACAGTCCTCGGTGGAAATTTTGCGGAAATAAATGATGCACACTTCTTTTCATTCCCTTTATAGCACTAATGTAGTGTGCAGCATTTTATTTACTAATATAAACACTTTGTAAGACAAATTAAACTTTTAGGTTAACGCCGGGGTATGTTACAATATCTGAAAATCCATGTGAAATAATCAGATTTTTAACAATGGACTCCACAATAGGTAAATAGATGGTACATATGTAAAGAGCAAATTGTTTTTCTAGAGGCAGAGTATTTGGAAGAGACCGAGTTCATTTTATTCGTATACTTGTTATAAGTCAATTGCCTTTGGTCAAAATCTCAATAAAATTGGATAATTGAGTAGATGATGCTTGATATTTCGATTATTTTGAATTAGTCCAAAAGTATCAAAACATGACCAAACTGATGTTACTATATTATAGATTTTTAAAAGTTTGTAACGAAGTTATTTATTTTTTCAATATTTTCCTTTAATTTTACTAGAGTTTTAATATTAGCATTATTATTAGTAGTAAAATGTTAAACCAATTTGCAATTAATTTTATATTATCCGAAATTTATTATGAAATGAAATATTGCCTTTTGTTTCTTAGTATAAGAATTAAAACAAGTATACAGGTATTTTAAATATGATATTTGAATCTGTATATTATGTAGACCGCAACGCACATTCCGCAGTATATCAAATACGAAACTCCCAATCGGGAATATCAGCCAGAGAAAAGTGACAATGATTGGACGAGGTTTACTTCCTGCCTAGCCCTTAAAATCCCCTATAGGGAAACAACGAAATAGATCAAACAGTAATCACCCTGACAAACCTCATAACAGACGCATTGGCATACAGTCGGAAAAACTTCCTAATCCAGTTGCCCATCCCAGACTCCTTCCTGCCACAGAGTATACAGTATTGAAAAAAGTTTACTTACAGTGCCTGTTTGTGTGTGTGCATAAAGGATAAAAATAGCAAAGTCATATATGGGAGAGAAAGAGTATTATGTATCAATGTTGCCTCATTGTACGTTGTCTTTGTGAAGTAAAGAGGGCACCCCCTATCATATCCCTTCTTTTCACACACAGTTTATTGTACAGATATTAGGTGTTTAGGAAAATTCTAGCGATTTGCAAATATTCTCTTTATCTAAAACTAATAAGAAAAACAAAGACAGAGCTAGTGAATTAGCCACTCAGGGTAAATTCTCCTAAAGCCCCCAAAAACCACGAAATTGCGAGCACGACCATTGATATGCGTAATTAGTAACGGGGCAAGTACTGCCAATAAATTATTCATCTTTAGGTCTACGCTGCGATGGCCCGCCCTTAATCATATCAGGTAGCCAATGACACTGTTGGTAATGTTTTGGTTAGTAAATTTCAAAATATTGTGGGGTATAGTTGTTATTTCTGTAAATAACTACGTATCCCTGTTTATTTCGAGAATTTCTAGTTATTTGATGCATAATTGTTTTTAAAATGCATCAAAGAAACTCAGTGGCAATTCTTTGAGTAATTTTTGGCCATTTGGCGTAAAAGTAAACTGACATTCTGCTATTAAATAAAAATAAATTAACAAATATTCTAACGAAAATAAAATTTGTCTACTTGAACAAGGTGCATTTACCTCGGCGAAACTACAGACATTAGTTTCCCTACTAGACAGCGTGAGCAGTGTTGCCAATCTTTGGGTATTTACCCAAAAATTATGGAATTCCTTAGTGCCTTGGATAATATTTTAAACTGGGGAATTTTGGGGTATTTTCGTGTAAATAGCCCAACCTTTACAAGGTATTCAGCAATCAGAAACATAATATTTATTATTTGTAAATCACTTTCAAAATCAACGAATTGCATCAGTTCAGATGAGTTGATCGGTACATCAATTGACCTGGACCCAATCCATAATTCAAATTGTAACTTGAAACCTAACCTAACTTTTAACTTAATTATTTTATAAGTAAGGCATGGTAACAACATTACCATATTAATGAAACGATAATAATTTATACTATTAGAAATGCGACATGTGCTACTTGTTTTTATTCAACTTACTCCTTTGTATTTGGATATGTTTTTGTTATTATCGTTTTTTAATATATTTTTATTATAGAAATGTTTTATATTTATAACCGAAGTATTATTTTTTGTACCTACTTTTATATGTAAATTATTTACAAAAAAATGTCTTGTATTGTACGAATACATTTGTATTTTTTTTGCTGTTCTTAAAAAAATATCATCGGGAATTTTTAGGGTATTTGAATTATATTTTGGAGATTTTTGTTGAATATTCAGGGCAAGAAATGCATTTACGATAGGCAATACTGAGCGTGAACTTCTAAAAATCAGTCCGTTGCCTGCTACTGACCGAGCCAGTCGAGCGCCGTGCAAAGTAAATACTTCCAATATCTCATAGTAGTAACGTCAGATCGACTAGTAGAAATTTTAAGTAAAATCCGTTGTTAAGAATATTTCAAGAAGATATAAGGAGAATTTCTGTCGTTTTGCGTCGACTTTCTGCGCTTCCGCCTGCGTTGACTGATGTTGTTAATATAGATACTTTAGACAATGGAGTCAGTAATCAGTCGTTCTCCCTTCGAATACCGTGTGCAGCAGTTGAGCCATGTCCTACCGTTACTAGACTATACCATCCAGTAAGTAAATTTAGAGTCCGTCAAGAGACAATTATGCTCTACCTTTCCGACAGACCAGACGTGCCAACAAATCCGTTAACAGCACTGACACCCCGAAATCAGGAAGTGACAGTAAGTGGAAGTTTGGACAAGGCAGCCGACTAAGTTATAGTTTTGAATCCGTTATAGCATTACTAATCTATTATTTCTTCTCGTAGGTCTAGTATTAATATAATTTCTTGCTGTACCAGAAGTCCGGCCGGTGACCTTATGCTGTTTGATTCCTTAAGGCACCACTCATATTAATTTAATTTCTTCTTAGCAAATCACGTCCCATGCTGTGTCCGAAGTTCTACCGGCGACCTGGTGTTGTTCGATCTGTAAGGCAGCACCATATTGACATATTGTGTATCTTCTGTTGTTCAATTCCTTAACCACCATATTTCTTCCTAACAGATCACATTCCATGTGCCTGTGCTGAGCCTAAAGTCTTGCTGGCGACTTTGTGCCGTTCGATCCCTGTTGTAAATCCATACATTTTCTTATAGGTTAAATATGCTACTGCTAAGTACCAACGAATAACCAGATCCGTTTAAATGTGGATATAGTTTTCTTGTGTATAATTGGTGTTTGCTTCCTTATTTTTGGTATTCGTACAATGCTTGCTGCAGCCATTTTTGTTATGTTGCTCCTGACCATATAACCGCCTGCTGTTTATACCGTTTTGCTAACCGTTACATTCAGTTATTGCATAATTGCTTACCAGTATCATCCTGTATATACTGTAGTGTAATTAAAGTGTACATAAATTATGTATACAGCAGCACTGTTTCAAGTCGAACAGACGTTAAAAAGAAAGCAAATAATGACGTGTATGGATTACACAGCCCCACAAAAAAAAAAAATTTCTGACCTAGCAACGAGACGAGTATATCCTTATGTATTTTTGCTCGCTGATTCCGAATCCGGGGTCAAAAAAAGTCGTACACCCCCAAAAAAAAATTTTAGAGCCAAAAAAACCCTCTGAATAGTTTTGTTTAATATTTTTGGGAAAAATTGAATGTATTACGATAAAAATAAAGGTGAATTGCAGCGTTCACCCTATCGGTATGAAACGCACCCCCATAGAGGGTGAGAACCACCCTCATCTGTCATCAAACCAATTGATAACGACAATGACTGAAAAACATTTAAAAATGTTTAAGTTTCGTTAGGTTTGCAATAAACTGACGTAGAATTCACGTAATACCCCAAAACTACCCCTATATCGTTATGAAAAACAACCCTTAACTTCAATTACAGAAAAAAGAAAGAAAAAAAACATGAAATTTTATAACGATTTCATTATATGGATGTTCTTATTTGCAGAGATCCTTATGGCTAGCAGTCATTTGTCACCAATCTTAACACCATTTGGGTATAAAACGCATCCCTGAAGGGGGTGAGAAGTACTCTTACGTTAGTAGCTTTTAATTCTTCTTTTTTTCAATCTTTTTTTTATGGTATCTTTTAACTTTATTTTCAAACGATCTTCTTACTGACTGTCGTTTGTGTTGTTCTCTCGTGTCTCTTTTCAGAGACCAACAGTAGTCTGTGTTCGTCCCATCTTCCTTGATATCGTTTTTCCTTTTCGGCTATGTCCTGGTGGAAACATTCCCCTTGTTATTTTATGGTTTTTCCTTTCTTTTTTCTGTAATTGAAGTTAAGGGTTGTTTTTCATAACACTATAGGGGTAGTTTTGGGGTATTACGTGAATTCTACGTCAGTTTATTGCAAACCTAACGAAACTTAAACATTTTTAGATGTTTTTCAGTCATTGTCGTGATAACGACGATATCAATTGATAAATTGGTTTGATGGCAGATGAGGGTGGTTCTCACCCTCTATGGGGGTGCGTTTCATACCGATAGGGTGAACGCTGCAATCACCTTTATTTTTATCGTAATACATTCAATTTTTCCCGAAAATATTAAACAAAACGATTCGGGGGTGTTTTTTGGCTCTAAAATTTTTTTTTGGGGGTGTACGACTTTTTTTGACCCCGGATTCGGAATCAGCGAGCAAAAATACATAAGGATATACTCGTCTCGTTGCTAGGTCAGAAATTTTTTTTTTTGTGGGGCTGTGTTATGCCTGCTCCACATGTAGTGAGAACCGTCATCAATACTCCACATAAGAAATCTACATGTACATAATTTGCTTTCCTTTAATGCCTGTTCTAATTCCATCAATTCTTGCTGTATAATATTTTCCAATAATAAATGTCAATATATGAAGGAAGCGATCATTTTTTTTTTTTTTTTTTGTTACTATTATTTTATCTCCAACTCTGGGTGGACATTTCTAAAACCTGAATATTACCGTGTCTTCATTATAGTTACCCGGCCACCATTATCCTGCCAATGGAGAAAAGTAGTGTTCCTGTACTCTAAAACAGAAATTGGCGACGTTTGAAACCATACCATAATAAAAGTGCAACGTGGTGCTATTCTCTAGAGTGCCACAGTGACATTTCTCTCTTGTACAAACCGGAAGTACGTCACAAATTACGAACATTAATTTCATACTTTTTCACGGGAATTGTAAACACAATGTATTAATTGTTCTTAGACGTCTTGTATTCTCTTTGTTTGACTATATTTTTTATTTCCTCACCCCCTCAATGTATTCGTGAAAAAAAATTTTGAAAATATTTATTGCATTTCTGGACGAATCTCGACGAATTATGACGATACACAAAATTTCAGACAAAAAAATTTCTGTCTGTGTGTCTGTCTGTCTGGTTCGCGATAGCAGCTACAGTTTTTGAGACAAAGCTTTCAAATTTGGTACACACATTCTAGAGGTCAAGGAAGAGATTGAGTTCGTTGATGAGCATAATGGGTTCTTAAAATTTGAAATGTCAAAAAAAATATTAGTGACATTTTTGAAACGTCAATTTGAAATGTCAAAAAAAAATTTTTGCCATTTCAAATTGTAAAATATTGGTGACATTCCATTAATGTGACTTTTTTTGAAGTCAATTTGAAATGTCAAAAAAAAAAATATTAGTGACATTCCACCAATGTGACTTTTTAAAACGTCACACATCGAGTTTTTTGAAACATCAAAATATGACTTTTGAAACGTCAAAAAGTGTGACTTTTTTTAAACAAAAATTACTTTTATTATAAACTCCACCACATGTCGAGTTTTACTATGGTGAGGAGATTCTGATCCCCAAATAATTGGCAGTGGTTTTTATATTTACATTTATTTATATTTTTTGTATACTAAATAATATAAATTAAATATTTTATTCTTCACACACATTAAGACAAAATTAAAGTTGTATGACTCATATTTTCATTCCTTTGAAGTATGGACGAAAAGATGAATGAAAATTAATATTACGGAATAAAAACATATTTTTTTCACTACATAGGTATACAAATCGGCAAAATTCGATAAAGAAAGAAAATTAAATCCAAATTCTCAACCTCTCCAGGGCTGACTGCTTAACAGTATAACGGTTAATGCCATTACCTAAGGAAAATGAATTAGCCTGGTTGAATTTCAAGCAGAGAAGGATGCATCAAAGCCTAATACGATGTTAATAAGTTTGTGTATCACACATGGTGATTTCGCTGATAACAATTAATGCATTGTGTACGTCGAACTTCGTAGCTACAAGACTGAGCATCAAAGTCAATAATTAATCTTCTTGTGTAAAGTTGCTTTGATAGTTTTGATTTTAAGCATGATATTTATTCTCGAAGTATGCTTATTGATTATATATAATTAATTTACTGGGCTAGAACACGCGATGGCTCTTTCGTACTGCAAGTTCGAATCCCTCCAAGCGCAATAACAAATCGGCGGGAACGATTGTGTGTCCGCATTGTGTAGTATAACCCTCGCCTGTGCAGCTTCTGCTATGGATTCGGGGATTGTCTAATTTCTGTGGTGTTTGAAAAGAAAAAAACCGCTGTCAATTACTTGGGGATCAGAACTTCCTCACCATAGTAAAACTCGACATGTGGTGGAGTTTATAATAAAAGTAATTTTTGTCGTTTCAAAAAAAGTCACATTTTTGACGTTTCAAAAAAGTCACATTCTTGACGTTTCAAAAAAGTCACATCTTTGACGTTTCAAAAAAGTCACATTTTGACGTTTCAGAAAAGTTACATTGATGGAATGTCACTAATTTTTTTTAGACATTGGGACAGATTTTGTTCATTTTAGTAGGCTTTGTATATTTTTATGAGGCTTTTAGTATTACCAGCAATTTTTGCAGCTCACTATATCCTCTCCAAAGATTTGGACAGTATAAATTAGTTATTGGACAAAAAAAATTACAGTTTTCTTTTTATTTATAACTTTCATTAATCGATTTATTGAATTCTAAGCTTAAATAGAGTTCAGGATTTCATGACTTACGGCTTTACAAAAAACTGTGCAAAATTGACAGCTTAAAAAACTGTTTTAAAGTGGCTAACAAATTTTTAAATAATTTAAAATTTTAATAATTTTAATTTGTAGTCAAAATAATTAAAATTGACGGATAAATATTAGTTTATAGAAGAAAATTGTAAGTCTTAATTTATTATGACTGAAATTAATTATTGTGAATAAAATTCTATATTGTAAATGACGGTTCATTTGATATTGTATACAGAAAATGAAAATTGTAGATATGATCGCTAACAATTCACTATACTTATTACAATTAGGAAATAGTATGATAATATAGAATTTTGTATGTTTAACCTAGAGTAAAAGTTCACTATTAAACAATCATGAATGATATAGTGATCACAGCTTAAAACTAAACAAATACATAAACAGTTGGCCATAACCAATTTAATCATTAATTATCGTCCAATATACTTAAGGAATTTTGTTAGGCGCCATCTTTTTTTATGTGTTTTTACCAAAGTCTTGGCTAGATCCAAAAACCAATGTTACTGTTAAAAAAGGGAAAAACGTATAACGACTTCAAACAGTCTCTCATTATGTTGATTATTATTAATGTCCACGGAAAAAGTCAAATTAACTTTATTCGTAAGATTCATGAACACAGGCAGATTTGCAAATCATTAACGGTAAATCATTCGTTGCACTTTAGCGGCACCTCCAGCAGACACCATTTGATACTTTCGTTGCTAGGTACCTAGTTACTTTATAATTTAAGGAGGAGGACCTTACCAGCGGATGGGGCACAGCTAACACATCTTTTAATTTTTTACTCCCAAGACTTCAGTAAACTCCAAGGCAACAGGTCATCTCAAACGCGGAGAAAATGCAAAGCAACGTATCTCCAATGGGACATGGCAACATACCCAAAACTCTCACCACCTCTCTCGATCGAGGTTCAACACTGTCTCCTCCAGACACAGGTCCACACCGCGCCATGGCTACAGCGCGTCTCCTCGCATTGCCTGTCTTTCATGCCAAAACACTATCCAAAAACATCGTCTCCTCAATGCGCGCACTAGTTACAAAAACGTTTGGCACAATACAATGGTCCAGTAGCGCCACGCTACAGGGGTGATACAACAATGTTTAACAAAATCATTCTAATCAAATCTGGAATTTAAGGTATAACTCAAACCATATTTTATTTACAACGAAAGTGATCCAAATTATTTATTTCCGAAAATTGACCGATACAAAATTCCGATGAAATTGAAAAATTTTTTTTTTTCGCGGAGCTGAAAAAATTTGAATTTTGGTCGAAAAAATGTTTTTTCATTGCCAAGAACTTCTTCACAATGCGTAGAACATCCGTGAATATTTTGGACTGGTTAGAAAATGTACATAATGAATTGAACAACGCTCCCGCGCGCCACTGGTTTTGAATATACAAATTTGAGCGCGGCTCGCGACTAAACCATAAAAGATAAATACATATATACCGTCGTGGACATTTTTTTGGAGAATTTTCTTATCTACAACTTTGTTTTTATTTCTTATACAATTTTGACGAATCTCTTACGGTTCTCTCAGCGTTTTGGGTGGTGTGGCGGTGCACCTTTTTTAAAATGTTTTTTTATTTATTTTTTTTCTGTATAAGTGCTTGTCCTGTCGGTCGAGTCGTTAAACCTTGGATCATTATACTCAGTTATTAATTCTGAACAACTTCCAAATATTTTCTATCACTACCTAATTATTGTCAACTTAACATGGAAAAATTGTCTCTCTTTCTTGGTCTAAAATGATGTTTGCATTCGCTAGGGGGTTAAGTGTTGAAAATCAGTTGATTGCGAAACTTTATGGTCAATTATTTTCGATCACAAAATACTATTTACTGTTTATATTTGAACAAATATAAAAAACCGATCTGCAAAATAATAAATATATATATATATATATATATATATATATATATATATATATATATATATATATATATATATATATATATATATATATATATATATATATATATATATATATATATATATATATATACACATCCATGCTACGTCAAACCGTCCGTGTAATTTTTTACCTTAAACCGTCCATTTGATATACTTTCGAATATACGATAATTTATTTCCCAACGTTAAGCGGCTCTTATGTTGTTGCAACGTCAAACCGTCCAATTTATGTTGAAACAACGTTATTCCATCCCAAATTATATACATGTGGATCTATACGTTCGTTAAACTATCCTGCGATGTTGCCGCAACTAATTTGTATGTTTCCTTAATATTGATCTAATATTGTGAATTTATGAACGTCTTCTTTTATTTGCATCGGGATTGAAAAAATATAGTTGATAACTGTGTGAGGGATCAAGATTTTCGGAAAATAATCAGCAGAAAAGCTGCAATTGTGGAGTATGGGTTTTTTCAAAATGTTTGATTTTCCCAGAACATTAACTATTTATATTTTTTAAATGAGACCAACATGTTTTCTTCATGGAATGACAAAGAGGGCTGTGTTTTTAGAAAATACCACACCTTGGTATCGATTTTCTTTTGTTTTGAGAGATAATAGTTAATAAGTTTAAAAATGGTGATTTGCTTGTTTTGCAAACTGTATTATTTCTGACTTACATCAGGGATAATGTGTTAAATATATTAAGTTTAGTTTCTTTAAATAAACGAACATAAGAAAAGAAACTGTCATTTGCTGACGGCCTGCAAAAAGTAAAGAAATTTGTGATTATTTTAACAAAAATTTAATTGTTGATTCCTTAAATATATAATACATTTTCCCGTATGTCATCAGTTTTAGAGATATTGCACTTTGCAAAATAAAGAAGACATTTTTTAAATTTAATATCTCAATAAAAATCGATATCGAGTGCATAGTATTGTTGAAAAGCATTAGTGGTCCTCTTTCTAATCTCACGAAGAAAATATTTAAAAAATATAAGTGGCTAATGTCCTGGATAAATGAATCACTCCGTAAAAAACCGTTCTCCTCATTAATAATTCTCTCCTTATACGAATTTTGTGAAATCTCAATAAATATGGTTTCAAAGTGGGTGCTCACCCAATTAGGAAAAACGTTAAAATAAATTTGAAGAAAATATCTAAATTATTTGTTTACGTACATAGTTCAACGGGAGATAGAGGACATCGAGCTGATTTTAAAACACCTGCATATGTAAGCCCTTGAGCCCTTCATTACTGATATACAGGGGATTTTCTAATTTTTGACAAATTTTTGAGCCGCCATATTTTTTTTAATTATTTTATCCAATTATCCAGGGATAAAGGGGGTTGTAATTTCATTATTATTATTATTATTAATAAATTAGTTCAAATCTGTCATGTGGTATTCAGTTCTACACATAGTCAAATCGTGTTTTTTAAAAAATATAGGATTGGACTGGGTAAAACTTTTTTTAAGTCATAAAAATCGCCTGGTACAAACAATTTTTTTTATGGATATGAAAACTACATGAGTCAATAATAAACAATATGTAAAACATTTCTGGGCACTACTGCATTGTTCTTATAAAAACTAACAAAATATTGTACCAAAATGTTAAACAAAATCGAAGAATAAATTTGGGTTTTTACTTACTAAATCTATTACTTAGACTAACAAAAAGTATATATTTAAATCAATACAATGATTAATAAAGTACATTTATATAACTTTGTAATTTTTTAGAATGCGGGCCCGTATTTTAATAAAGTATATTTTTCAAATTTCTTTAATGAATGTACATTTTAATTTTTCATATTTTGTAATTTAAAGACAATACTAAATAATCAGAATTTAAAATTAATTACCTGAAATTAATTGTTTGACATTGTACATTCTCTCGCTAAAAAAGAAAGAAAAAATTTCTGTGGTTTTATTTTAAACAACATTAAAAAACAAAATATTTTTTTAAAAAAAAAAGTTATATTGGTATCCAAGTAGAGACATTTCTTATCTTATCATATTTCTATGAAAGATCTACGTAACACCTACGCTATAATATTCCTTATGGGTATCATATTAAAAGATAAAGCTTTATTATAAAAGAGTAGAAATTTCTTTGTAGAAATCAGATCATAGTAAACGTTTAAAGTGAACACTTGAGTTTTTATTGTACGTTCCCACTTCACTGGCGCAGTCAACACGGCTTGGGGGAGAGTGATTTTGATGTAATAACTAGTGCCTGTTTAGCAAGAGTTTGCCACAACAACCATTCCAAACCAAGAAAAGAATAAAACAGTAAGTACTCATTCATTCCTGTTTACTTTTTCCGTTTTACCATTGAATCTCGCTTGCCCGATTGGCAAATTCGACTTGATTAGTCATTAATTTTAAAACAAAGCTCGACCCGTTTGGTCATTATATTAGGAAAATTGATCTGATTGATCATTAAGATAAGGCATTTGATTAGTTTTAAATTCAACAGATTTTTCTTTTTAAGTTCAATTGATCCGATTGATCATTAAAATAAGGCACTTCATTAGTTTTAAATTCAACAAACATATTTTTTGTTCAAAGTTCAGTTTGGAAAAGCTTGCACTACCTATCTTGCTAGTAAGATCCTTGTCTTAAAGCAACAGAGTAGGCAGATTGAGACTGTTGTTGACATAGAGATCTGAACATCAAGGTCTGGCGTGTGGCACATTCAAAATTAAATTCATTGTTTAATGTCAGTTACTGATCGCTTAAATAGACATAAGATCCAAGACGCGAATCGCAATTTCTCAGAAATTGGAAAAGAGTCTGAAAATTTAGAAAATAATCATCCAGAAATTCTATTAGAAACAATGGCTCCTCCAGAGCAACGTCATTTAGATACGCAACTATTAAAATTATATCTCGACACGATACCATTTTTCGATGGAAACAGTTTAGTGTTACATTCATATATCGATTCAGTTAGAAGCACATTTCTAAATTTTCCCGATGATACACACCACGTTACGCACAACTTAATTCTTCAAGCGGTAAAAAATAAATTAAGAGGACGCGCTCAAAATTTAATAGCTAGCCGTACCGACTTAGTTACCTGGGAAGGAATACAAAGACTTTTAAAATTAACCTTCGGTGACCAACGCGACTTACAGTACCTCACCCGTCAGCTAACATCAATGAAACCTAACAGAAATGAACGACCCTACGATTTTGGACTCAGACTACAAGAATTAAGGGCCGTTATCATAATAAAAATTAACGACGATTTACCCGATCAACAACTTAGAGACTTGCAAATTCATAATTACAACAATATTGCAAAAACAATGTTCATCACTAATTTGCCTACCAATGTTCAGACAATTGTAAGAATAAAAAATCCAGAGTCACTGGAAGATGCTCTAAACTATGTTCTTGAAGAGGAAGAATTTCAAAATTTGGCTAAGTTGCAACAAACATCTAGTAGTGTAAATCATCAGCTACCACCAAAACTCGCTCCACAAAATACAGCTGTCTATAGGAATACTTATAATCCCAATTTTAACCGAAATTCTAATTTTGCTCAAAACTCTAACCAGAATGCATACCCAGCGCAAAGAAATTTCGCATCACCACAATTTGCAAATAATTATCCAACACATTCTCACAATCAGTTTCCGTCACAACCTATCAATGTGCAACCAAGGCAAGTAAAGCATAATTTCCCTAGTAACAGACAAACTTTTGGACCACCAACTCGACAAAATGTTTGGAAACCAAATCCAAATACCTATTTACCCAAACCAACACCAATGTCTGGCATATCGCACAACACTCAACAGAGACCTAAACCAATGTCAGGTGTCAACCAATACCTACACAATGCTGAAACCACTGATCGTGTCCCACCTTACCATAATGAGGCCTATCAGTATGAAACAGAGTACGCTCAACAGAGGTACGAAGATCTATCACTTTTGGAAACACATGAAGAGAATTACAACGATCAAGACTTGGAACAACAAGAACCAGCATATAATAATTACGACCAAGAAGACAATGCAGCTTCAAATTTTATGAACGCCGAGGCAACACAATACCCGACCTAAACGCAATTAACGCACTACCATATATTAATATTGTTCTAAAAAATAAAACTTTCAAATTTCTCATTGACACCGGATGTTCCTTTTCAATAATTAGACCCGCCATAATCGAAATGAATTTTCCACAAGAAATCTATCTTGACCCAACGACAATTCAAACTTGTGCAGGTAAAACTAAAACTCTTTACAAAGCCAAAATTCCACCCTTTTTAGAATTTCAGTCTAATGTACCAATTGATTTTATTTTACACGACTTCCACAATTATTTTGATGGACTCATAGGATTGCAAGACCTTATTAATGCCAAACTAGATATAAATCTTTCAAACCAAACTCTAGATAATGATTATGTACAAATTCCACTATATTTTAGAGAAGATTTCTCATCCTGCAGTTATGATTTGAACCCATTGGAAATTCGTAGAATCAAAATTCCAGTAGTCGTAGAAAATGGACCAGTTTTGATTCCAGAATTTCACTCAACTTCCTTTTATGTTCCTGAAACCTTGTCCACTAGCACAAATTATTTTGCTGAAGTTGAGGTTCACAATTTAACCAACGTACACAAATTAGTCTCATTTACTGAACCACAGAGATCTATTCCATTTGAAGAACAAAAATACGAAATTTTTAACTGCAATCTCACCCCTGTTAATCAAGACATTAATAGTCGAATCAATATAGGAAACATTATTAGAACTGATCACATGAATGACGAGGAAAAACAATCAATAACAAATTTATGCCTGGAATATTCTGATATTTTCCAAAATCCAACTGATCAACTACCCTTCACTAACACCATCAAACACGAGATTAAGACAAAAGATGAAAACCCCTGCTATTCGAAGACATATCGTTACCCGCACGTCTATAAAGAAGAGGTCCAAAAACAACTTTCGAAAATGCTTCAAGATGGCATCATACGACCAAGTGCATCCCCTTGGAGTTCACCAATTTGGGTCGTGCCGAAAAAAATTGGACGCATCTGGTCAAAGAAAATGGCGAATAGTGGTCGATTATAGGAAACTGAATGAGAAAACAACCACAGACAGATACCCTATTCCCAACGTGACCGACATTTTAGACAAACTTGGAAGAAGCTGTTATTTTACTACATTGGATCTCGCTTCAGGATTCCACCAAATCGAAGTGGCTCCCGAATCAATACCAAAAACTGCCTTTAATACCGAACATGGACATTACGAATTCCTGAGAATGCCTTTTGGGCTTAAGAACGCACCAAGCACATTTCAAAGAATGATCGATAACGTGCTCCGAGAACACATCAATAAAATCTGCCTGGTATATTTAGATGACATAATTATATTCTCTACGTCCCTCCAAGAGCACATTACCAACCTTAAAAGAATTTTCCAAACCCTACGTAATGCTAACCTAAAAGTACAGCTAGATAAATCGGAATTTCTAAGAAAAAACGTAGAATTTTTAGGCCACATTGTCACTCCGAATGGGATTAAACCAAATCCTGACAAAATTAAAGCTATAAGAAATTTTCCTATCCCCAACTAAGGAAATAAAATCATTTCTGGGATTACTAGGAATTTAGGAAATTCATAAAAAATTTTGCAAAATTAACCAAACCACTTACTAACTGCCTAAAGAAAGACCAAAAAATTGAATTAACGCCAGAATATACTTCATGCTTTGAGCATTGTAAAACCTTATTAGCCAACGAACCCATACTTGCATATCCAGACTTTGAAAAATCATTTGACGTCACCACAGATGCTTCAAACTTCGCCATTGGAGCAGTACTTTCCCAATTTGGACGTCCTATTGCGTATGCATCAAGGACACTAAATCCAGCTGAAACAAATTACGCAACCATTGAAAAGGAAATGCTTGCAATAGTATGGAGCTGTAAATACTTCAGACCATACCTTTTTGGGAAGAAATTCACAATCTATTCAGACCACAAACCCTTGGAATGGCTGTCCAATCTAAAAACACCAAATACGAGACTAATCAGATGGAAACTACACCTTGAAGAATTTGACTACGACATTAAGTATCAACCAGGAAAATCCAACTACGTAGCAGACGCCTTATCTAGGATAAAAATCCAAGACGAGCCCCACGAAATTCATGTTTTAACTAGAGCAAAGACAACAGCCCTAGAAGACGACCTTCTCTCTATGTTGAACAACGTCGACGAAATACCAGATGTAGATGAAACCAGTCTGAAAGAAGTCCTAAATTCTTTAGACTCCCAAGAAAAACCTATAAACGAGACACAAGGCGAAGATTTTGAGGACAACATCCCACTCTCTATCATTAACCTAAAACAACAACCCACAGCCAAACAAAATGATGAAACAGAGACGATACATTCTGCACAAGAAAATCCTATCCAAGAATTTCCGTATACAGAGAAGTGCGTCAATCAATATGCGCACCAGGTAATCATTACTGAATCAACCAACTGTCTGTCAAATTTCGCAATACATGAAAGCGTATTTAACAATACCCGACATAAAGTCACCATGAAGTCAAATGCGACTGAAGAAGAGATTATAAAAATGTTCAAAAACGTTATCGATCCTAAAAGACACTATTGTCTGTTTTTCCGTACTAAACAAGATGAGCTTTTAAAACTTAGGATAATTAGAACATTGCAAAATCATTTTACAAAGTTAAACCTAACAATTTCAAATCTGTTCGTATCAGATATAAGCACAGAAGCAGAACAACACCAGAAAGTAAAATATCACCACGAAGGTAAAACCCAACACAAAGGCATAAACGCTACACTGCTGTCCATAACTAAAAATCATTATTGGCCTAATATGCTTCGAGATGTTCAAAACTATATAAATACCTGCGATACCTGTCAAACCTGTAAATACGAACGCAAGCCACAGAACCCACCTTTCGAAATTACACATACGCCTTCTAAGCCGATGGAAGTTATTCATGTAGATATATTCTTTGTTAATAGTAACGCATTCTTGACATTCCTAGATCCTTTTTCTAAATTTGCGCAAGCTATTCCCATTGCACAAAAATCTGCCATTGAGGTCATGGAGGCCTTAATAACATTCATATCCTTTGTAGGTATTCCTAAGGAGATTATCTGCGACAACGGTAAAGAATTCAGAAATCACATAATTTCAGACTTTTGTAGACTACATAAAATCAAGTTGCATTATATTACATTACATAATTCTACTTCCAACTCACCGGTAGAGCGTTTGCACTCCACCCTTTTAGATCAACTTAGGTGTCTAACACGTGAAAGACCACACGAAAATGTAAAATCCCTGATAAAATTAGCAATTATGGGATATAACAACACTCCACATAGTAATACTAAACATACCCCTTTTGAAATTCTATTTGGTCACCTAAACCAAACATTACCCTTTGATATAAACGAGGAAAATATATTGACTGACTATGTTGAGAGTCACGCTAGAAACTCACAACAACTTTACGAAAATATTCACACTAAATTATCGACAGAAAAAGAAAAACGTAACAAAAATTTAAATGAAAAGCGCATTGACCCGGAAGAGCTGAACCCTGGTGACACTATTTTTATAAAAAATGATCAGCTACGCAATAAAACAAATCCGAGATTCATTAAAACCGACACAGAGAAAGATTTAAATAAAAAGGTACAAACACCTAAAGGAACCTATCATAAGAAAAGAGTAAAAAAAGAAACGTATCCTTGTTCCAGGTACACGCCCACGTGGTCGACCTCGAAAGAACACCAACGACAATGCACTTGACGCTCATCCCATTTCTCACATTTTCGACAGTCCTTTGTCAAATTAAAATAACACCAGTAGAGAACGGACTTTTGACATTAAAATTAGGTACGATGAGATCTCGTTTAACACAACACAAATTTATACATTATGTTAATTTAAAACCGATTGATGATGAATTAAAATCTACCGAATCCCAATTACTCTTAATTAAAGCCAAAATCATTCAAGTTAATAATTGCACTGCGGACACCGGACTGTTAACATCACTTTTACAAACGCAACAATTTGTTATTAGGACAAAATCAAAACTAGAAAACCTCCTTCCACAAAATAAAACGCGTTCCAAACGAGGCCTAATAAATGGAATAGGTACCGCATCCAAATGGCTGTTTGGTACTTTAGATAATAGTGACCGCGAAACAATAAACGAAGCTCTAACAAAATTAAATGAAAACAATAATCATATTGAATATCAGTTAAAAGCCCAGACGAGCTTAACGTCTAAATTAATCGATGAATACAATGGAACAATCTCCACATTGGTACAAAATCAAAAGGCAATTAAAACTTTCCTAACTCAAACGGTAACAAAATTTAAAGAAGAAATGACTAACGTCTTAATTACTGTTTCTATCCAAAATGTGTTATCACAGCTCTTTATCAATCTAGAATATATTAACGAATTTCTGGATGAATTAGAGAATGCAATCACTTTCGCTTCATGGAACTTAGTCCACAATTCAATTTTACCCAAACACAGTTTAAATTATATTCTACGCAAAGCAAAAGAACTTTATAACAATCAAAATGTCCTAGAATTAAAATATTTTCAGAATTATTACTCATATTTAGGAACAACTGTTCAATTTTCAAATGAACTAATAATTTTTGTAATCAACTTGCCAATCTTAACAAACGAGATTTATTCCTATTACCATTTAATCCCGGTCCCTGTTCAAAACCTCACTATCATTCCTACTACCCCGTACCTTGGGATGAGTACCGACACTTACATCTCCACGACGCAAAGCTGCCCAAAACTAGAGGACGTATATATTTGCAACTCACCCAGTCAACCACGAGATGATAGCTGTCTAATCCAATTGTTATCCAAGGCGGACCATGATAACTGTCCTGTTCACCATGTATCAGTTACAAAACCAATAATTAGTATATTAGAAGAAAATCATATACTGGTCATACCGGTCAACACACTTCAAATTCCCGATTGCCAAAATGGAATCCAAACCATTTATCAACCAGTTGTCCTCCAGTTGCCCATTGGATGTAGCACCACAATAGAAAATCAACATTTCGCAGCATCAAGGAGCGAAATCCCTCTTCCGATGTTCCAGTTGCCAAAAATCGAGGTACCTAAATTATGGAACCTTACAGTGAATAAGAATGAACCATTCCCATTAAAAGAAGTTGACCTCTCTAATATAAGTGCCCTAAAAGAATTAGCTAAGGAAACTAAGAAGACTCGCTTCATTCCAGAACATGTTAATCTCTTGGAGTCCACCAATTACTGGCTACTAATCACCCTATTCGTAATGTTGTTCCTTACAATCATCGTAATGACTTATTTCGGATGCTGTAGACGGTATTCGAATATCCTATCATGCTGGTCCTCCAACAACGATAGAAGACCAATTCCAAAATTTATTAAGACCAACCAAGGAAGTTCATCGCCAGGAGACGATGCCACCACTTCGACGGGAGGAGTTATATTGGTATCCAAGTAGAGACATTTCTTATCTTATCATATTTCTATGAAAGATCTACGTAACACCTATGCTATAATATTCCTTATGGGTATCATATTAAAAGATAAAGCTTTATTATAAAAGAGTAGAAATTTCTTTGTAGAAATCAGATCATAGTAAACGTTTAAAGTGAACACTTGAGTTTTTATTGTACGTTCCCACTTCACTCGGATAACATTTTAAAATATTGAATTCCCCTAAATACAAACAGAAAAAAAATTTTTTTTTTTTGTGAAAAAAGGAAAACCACATCACAAAATTTTTTTTAACACTAAATTACAAGTGAATAATATCTTATGATAAAAATAAAAAAGAAAGCACGAATTTTTTAGTAGCATAATAAGGAAATAATGTTTGAAATATTAAAATAAAATGCAATGCCGATTATTTAATAATGCTTTTAAATGGCAAATAATGAAAAATTAAAATATAAAAAGCTGTTTATTAGTGTTGATTAGTTGAAGCTGAACATCAATAATTAAAACAGGTTTGACACTTGAAACAGGATTTTCCAAAAATAACAACGGAAAAAAAAACATTTGAAAAATATCAGGTCAAAAATATCATTTGCTAAAACATTTAAATAATGGAAACAGTTAAATAGTATTAAATCATTTATACAGAGAAAAAGTTTCTAAATAGTCAGACCATCCAAAGGCTATTTTTTTTTAATTTTTAAGGGGTAAAAATGTTTGAGATAAAACATTTAAAGAGGTAATTTGATTTACCCCCTTAAAATGGCGTGAGGTAAGTGGTAAGTAGATATAAAATGTAAATTTTCAGAAATAAAATGTATCTAAAATTTCAAGATTCTATACCACTAAGCAATCAAAAGTTATTAAATTATAATAGCATTTCACCACTCCCTTTAAATACGCTCATTTTATTAAATCACTATTTAAATAAACCTACTTTTAGCATTTAGTTAAGATAAAATATTTAAATGATAAGAGTTATTTCAAAATTATTTAAATTAAATTAATTTAGTTGGAAAAAGCAGTTTAAGTAACGAGAAATACTTATTATTTTAATAATAACTCGTTTCTGACTCTACATGGTTAATATCTTTACAAAAAGTGTCTAGTCAGTGTACTTTCGCTCGAAAACCACAAGCTGAATATGAGGGTGAATTTTCTTTATATTACTCGGTAGATCCTTAATAGTTCAGTAGAAAGTGTTTCCACCAACCTTTATAACAAAATTATAAGAGTAAACTATATCAAAAAAGAATGTATAAATATTTTTGAAAATAAGATTTACATAAAATTTCTATCGCTTCAGAAAATAGGACCTCTCATTTTAGTAGCCCTCCAATTTTTGCATTGGACGATTTTTTTCCACCAAGTCAAATGGTAATAAAATACCAGACATCTATTAGTCACTTTTCCATTCTAAGACTGTCAATAACATAAGGAATGAGAGAAAGATGGATGTTAATGGGCATTTAGAAAAGATTTTAATTTATTATTTAAAAAATAAATTAATGAAATAATACTTGCGGTCCAACAGTGATAAAAATTTTTTACCACGACTTGAACAAAGTTTCTCCATAACACTTCAAAACTTCTTTAACAAGTATTAGAATGATAGACGATCCTCCACATGGTTTCTTAATCCAAGTTGCCAAATCTCCGGATGGTTTAGTGTCGACAAAAGCTATGTTGGAACATACAGTGTATATACAATTTGCGATGCTAGCGCTCCCAGTGGATATACTTGACACTACCGTTATATACAAATCATATAAACCTTACTTTAAACTATCCACCTCAAATTCAGTAAATGAAATATAGAACGCTTAACAACGTCAATACGCGTGAAAACGTTAAACCGTCCGATTATCGGAAGGTTTAAGGTCTTCGGATAGTTTACCGTCGGTAAATTAATATACGCTGGACGGTTTAACGTAGCATAGACAAACGTATATATATATATATATATATATATATATATATATATATATATATATATATATATATATATATATATATATATATATATATATATATATATATATATATATATATATATATATATATATATATATATATATATATATATATATATATATATATATATATATATATATATATATATATATATATATTTATATATATATATATATTTATATATATATATATATTTATATATATATATATATATATATATATATATATATATATATATATATATATTTATGCATAATTCTTAACAAATTAAGTTACCAATAGTTTTGAATAACATGTTTTAAACAATTGGTATAAGAAAGTAAACCCCTCTATACTATGATTTTGGTAACGACGATTTCTTATTAAATGGCCTAGTAATATTCTTTAGAAGTGAAAAACAATACATTTTAATAAAATTTATGTAAAAGTGTGAATAAAGGCATGTATTTTATTAAAGGCAAATTTATGATTTGAACTTAGAAGCTGTAGAACAGACAATGAACCACCAGCAGAATAATTTGTTTTTCCAACATTAATTTAATCTCCATTCATATTTGTTTGTTTTTTGTTGTGTTCTAGAGCTACAGACTAAGGAGTGAAAAGCAGATATGCTTACCCCACGACCACGGACTCAAACAAACTCAAATAGTCTAAAAGGGTTCCGTTTAAAGAACCTTCAGACAATAAAGAAAATTTAAGT
This sequence comes from Rhamnusium bicolor, assembly GCA_029963845.1. Taxonomy (NCBI): domain Eukaryota; kingdom Metazoa; phylum Arthropoda; class Insecta; order Coleoptera; family Cerambycidae; genus Rhamnusium; species Rhamnusium bicolor. The sequence continues at coordinate 627,472 of JANEYF010000252.1, forward strand.
ACAATGGCTGGTGTCAAATAATCAAAGATTAAATGAAAAGTTGCAATGATCCTTGATCTCCATCTTGAAAGAGTACACTTGTCGATTGGCCAACAAGTCCTCCTAAGGGAAGGAAGGTTTTCATCCACTGGCCCCCAGACTAATTATATGATTAATAAGGACAAACGGCTACTGTGCCACTAAAGCTGGAACTTTGTTATTAATTCCAGTGGCGTTACCATAGTGGTATAAAATAATTAACTTGGTTAACGATAATAATTAAACAGACTTACTCATGTCTCATTTCGTCCGAACTAAAGGTTGAGTCCGCCTAATTACATCCAGAGATGTAATATTCGTAACGCATAGTACTACTGGAGTTCGCTTATATAATTTCCGTTACTGCTTAATGTGGCACAGTTACGCAAAATCGGGATTTTTATTTAGTTAGATATTCAATTTCATTGCAGCTTTAACACCAGAGGTATCCGTTAAATGTTGTAGTGCCATATTTACGTTATCAAATATTTCAAACGATTGTGCTAAGGAGGCAGAACTATCTTGCAATTGGCTAATATCATTTGCTAATATACTGTAAATCTGCTTCAACTTGTGGATTTTCAAACTACTATTGACTGTCCTTGATAGCTTTGCACTCCTTTGGGCTGAATTTGGAAACTACAGATTTAACTGCGTCAACATGTTTATTATAATAAAAAGCAGTTTCCAGCCAAGTTCCCCATATTGTTAATATTGGTTGTGGAGGTTCAGGAATACCTGGGGATAATTTGTGAAATTTTTTAACGCGTTGTGGGGATTTAAGAACAATTGTATTTATTATTAATCGACATCCTAATAACTACTTCGAATATTTTCTGCCACATAGTGAAAGGCATGAAGTAGATGGGTTATATGCAATAAATTAGCGTCAGCGATTATAAGCGATGTAGCTGCTTTATTCATATACGCAGCCCCGTCTGTCATTAACATTAAAATATTACTCTTATGTATTTAAAATTTTCAAGAGCTTACATTACTAACTGTTGCTTGAGCGTTATTTTTTTGTAATCTTTTATTTGCGATTAAATATGGCATCGTTACTTGATTTGCTGTTACAATGCGTACTAAAACATGCATCACTTTGTTGTTTTTTTTGTATCCGTACTTTTATCAAAGGCTATCCATAATATTTTTATCAAGTAGGTCCAATCGTATATTATTCTCAGTTTATTCTTTTCCATGAGGAACATGACGTCGTAGTCTTTCCCTAGTAATGGCCAACTTAGGTACATACTTTTTCCAAAATAACCGAAAATGTTCTTTGAGGCGGAATGTTACACACACAACATAAAAATGAGATCGTACAGTATGGAAACTGGCAATTTTTTATATGACATTGCTTTGGATATGTCTTTTCCAATTTTTGAAATTTCATCTCACTAAATTCGTCTTGTATACAATAAAGCACTCTATTACTGCTCCATTGTAACGTTATTCAGGAAAACGTTTAAGAAATTTGTGTTTTAATTCACAAACGGCAGTTCCCAGCCGGCGCCGGCGTGACACATTACAATAGGTATATCATCAACACGCATTGACGTCCATCAAACAACTAACACGTGGGGTCTGGACTCGTGCATATCTCTTACGTTGCCCCTGCTATCTGCGATAGAGAAATCAATCCCAATGCTCCAGCTTTAGTTATCACGTTGCTCTGACCACTATATAATAGAAATCTTATCTTTAAAATGACAAAGTCACATCATTCTTCATCTGGACTTTCAATACGTAGGATAATAACAATTAAAACCGGATTCCCGTAGCAGTTTTTATTCGATGAGTATGCCAAGCTAAAACAGTGCCATATGCGCTGGTTGTTGATCTAGTTCAACAAAATGAGAACCGTACAAAATTTTAATTGCAGCTTGTAGCTATTAAACACTACTCCAAATTTGTATAATTTCTAAATCAGTTCTGATTTTTTTTTCACGACCTATGTTTTCAAGATTTCTATCATTTCCTAAAGATAATATATTAATATCCGTGATAGATGTATGTATTAAAATATTAAAAACTTGATGAACTTCTATTGGAATTTTAGTTCGTTTCTTCCGCTATAGATAGAATTGAATTATTACGTCAATATCTCCAGTAATATTTTGCACCTCCACAGATATATTTATATCAAAATTAATGACTAAATGTTGTGCATATTAATGAAAAGAATTGTTGGTAAGAAATAAAGATAAAGACGTTTCCCACACTTATATTCCCCAAAGGAATACCCAAGGATTATTAAAATACAAATACACATATTTCTATTTTCATAAGACTCGTCAAAAAGTATTATTGAATATTTTTACATAAAAAAATATTGGTAAACTAAATGGAAGTACAAAATTACATTTTTTCATAAACACAACGTACATTTTCTTTCGTTTTAAGGATACAAGAGAAATTAGCAACGTATTAATAACAAAATTAGTTGAAGTTTATTGCCAGTAGTGCCGGGTAGCCGAGTGGGTAAAGCGCTTAGAGCTATTTATTCGGTACCGAATATCGATGGTTCGAATCCATCCCGGAGCAAGTTAGAAATTTTATTTGTAATTTGTTTCGGATTAAGATGGGAAAGAACTGTCGATGCCCTAGATATGGTTCGGACTCCACAATAAACTGTAGGGCCTCGTCTCTCTTTACTCAAAACAAAATCCTATGATTTTCTGTGAATTACTTCGGTGACTTGAGAGGCGATTAAGAAAACATTTAAGTTACAAATTTAGTAATAGAATAAAAACTGTTCTTGCAACTTATATAAAATTTAAATACAGGGTAATTCAGAAGAAAGACCTTAATAGATCTCAATATACTTCCAAAATATAAATAAATCGGTAATTTAGATTTCGAGTAATGAGTCGAAGGGTGAAAATCATACCCGCCTATTTTTTATTCAATCGAATTTTTATGTCATAAAATTTAACTGATTGAAATCAATGATAAAACCTTTTTTATGCAGCAAAGAGTCTTATCTGTGTAATTAATTATGCAATTGCATAAATAGAAGTACTTCTTTTCAGTGATCGATAAACATTGTCGATAATACCGGTTTGTTGATCTTCTGTTGATAATAATTCGGGATTTAAACGAGAATAAACAGTAATAAAATGGCTTTTACTTTAAGTGAAAAAGACTAAAAAGAGATATGGTGCTAGTATATAATGAAGTAATAGGTAATAGTGTCGTGGCTCAGAGACTCTACGTTGAACGATTTCCTGTACGTCGACATCCCAATCAAGAAACAAGAATCAGTGTAGTGCAACATCTTCGAGATTTCTGAACATTTTCAACTGATTTGAGGGGACATAGCCATTATCACGCAATGCTACAAATTGACGGAAAGTGTTGAATGCCATCGAGGAAAATCCATCAGTAAGCAGCGAAGGCTAACTTTGCAGTTGCAAACATCGCAGGCCACAGTATGTTAACACTACTGGAGTTATTACATTATAAATCACCAATGTTTGTGGGTAATTGGACAAACAATAACACAACTATTGATCTAAATTGACATCGTGTGTAGATCTGACCGCATAACGCAACAATGAGTAACAGTAATCCAAAACGAGCACTTTGACAAACAGAAACGATCTAACGAAATCGGTCTAACAAAAATACACCACAACATCACTACACCTTATCAACAATCAATTGTTTTTTAGATAAATAGTTGTATTATTATTTTTCCAATTATCCTCAAACGTTGTTGATTTAAGATAGTGTGGACACGAAAAACTAACCTTTAAATCACTATTATGTTCAACTAGTGCAAGCGCTGGCTGCATCCGGAGGATCTCCCAAGGCGCCTGGAATATTGTCGGTGGCTTTTGCTAAGAATTATTGTACCTTCCAAACTTGTTTCGGCTTGTGTTGTATACCAATGAGGTTACATTTACTCAAACAAAGGATTTTAATATGCATATGGAGAATCCTCATGCCATGCGAGAACATTGGTTTTAGGAGCATTATCCATGCAATCTGTATACAAGAGTATTGGATGATGATTTAACTGGATCCCACATTTTGCCACTATACATGACCGCAGCACACTTAATTATTAGAAACGTCTTAATCAAAACATTGCCTTAAAATGAGACCAATGAACGTTGGTACACATACGTAATATTTCTTTACGTAACAAGACCAAAAAAGTGATTGTTCATTTTCTGGAGGCCGGCGAGCCCAGTAAGACGCTTTCCGGGTGTGTTGCTTCCAATATTTTTTCTGCAACCGTTTTTGCTACTCTCAAAACACTTTTTAAGTTGAAATGTGTTGTTAATAAAATTCATAAAATTCAACTGACAGGTGTCAGTCGCTGTTATCTAGAATGCATAATTAGGTACAGCTACCGCTACATAAAGGTTTCCAGGTCAATTGTGATTTGAAAGAGAATTTGTATCCTTTCTTCTGTAACGAATAAAATCTAAAGATAGGCAACAAATTACTTCCCTCCGCATAACCCGTGCATTCATTCAAGTAAACACATATAATCCAACATCCAAACTGCGAAAAAATTCCTGTAGGGAAGTGCGTGTAACTTTCGCCATTAAGATTGTGTGGCAAAAAGGATGGCCCTATTAAATGGTCTCCTAGCCCAAACCTTCAAAGAAAATTTTTGTTGGCGTCTTGCCTGCATAATTGAATGGGGATTTTCACCCACACGTGGTTGTTATGGAAATTCATAATTGGTTCCCTGATACATTGAGAATCATCTGTGAATATTACGGTTGTATGGGCTAAAAGCTGCTTACAAAAAACCAATCGCAGGTGAAAGTGTATTGGTAATAAAATTTGCACCCGTTGGATGTGGTAAGGATGTACTGTTGCTCTTTCATGGTAGCATTAGAAATTCTTCTTCTTGAGCGGCTACTTTTCTAGCACTACTTGTAGAATCCTGTTCTATCATGTGAAAATTTGCTCTACGTTGTCAGGAATTCTTGATGTTTTTTGCACTGGTCGATCTGCTGTTCAAGGTAACCTGCTTAACTTAAACTGCCGGTTTACAGCACTGTTTCTCTTTAAACGTTTCAATTTTTCATTAAGAAACTCGTCGGAAAAATTTATACATAAAAGATGCACCAACCAAAATCGTGCAATTTGTATTTAAACATTTTGTTCGAAAATGGAGTATTTTGAAAAATACTATCAGAAAGAGCTTTATCTTTAAACTCAAAAATCCCTGTGGTCAAAAAATATAAACTTTCTTGTCGACTTGGCCTGTAAAATGACAACAAATTTGAAATGCATCCGCCGTGTTTTCAGAACAAGTAAACATCGGTCTCAGTTAAAACAGTACTTCCTCATTATCATATCCAATTTGATATAATAGATATACATAATTTTTATTAAAAATATTAATTTATTTATTAAATTTTTCAATTTGATGCAAGATTAAATTTAGCAGGTTTTTCTGTAACGATTAATGTGACGAAAAAAATGTTCGGAGAACTTTTCGACACGAATTCTTATTTGATTTTGTTTCTGGATTTAGGGCAAACACATTTTGGGCCCTAATGAGAAGTGCCCTCCCTGCCCTTCGATTTACTAATATTCAGTAGGATTCTATCTTAAATTTACCAGATATCTAAAGAATCATATTTCTACATTGAGCAGTTTTGGAGAAAAACATATCCCATCACAGATCAGATATATACAAAAACACAGACAGACACACAGACACACAGGCGACATGCAAATTCTGATTTTTTTTTTTTAATTTTGGGTCTCAAAATGTCCATCATATTCTTGAACTTGATTTTTGTACGACTACAATATTTTTGCTATCAGATGAGAAAGTAAAATAAATTATCGGTATTTAAATTGAACCATTTGCATTATTATACAATTTTTTTCTGGAGACAAACTTTCATCTGTAGGTAAACTGTGTTTTCGAAAAACTTTCTAAGGCTTTTTAATAAGAACACAAACGATATCCAATTTTTTTTACGACGTTATAAACAGGTGTAAAAACCATTATGTCTAATAGAGACTTTCATTGATCTTAAAATGTTGCTTAAAACTGACATTTTTTTGTAGAACTACAAGAATTTAGTATATCAATAATGAATTGATTAGACAATAATTTAGTTCTACATACTTCATGTTTACTATGCGGTAATATAATGGGTATAATACTAACAGTATTATGAAATGTTTCCTAGTTTCATACTATTAATATATTAGTAAATTACAAATACCCTGATTTCTACATGATGGTTGTTTATTCAATCAAAATATTGTATTTGATTACATATAGTTATTGTAAATCGTAAATAAAATAAATAGATAATTTTCTTGAAAAAAAAAGAGGAATAATTTAAATAATGCCATCATTCAAGGGAGCTTCCTTTTCTATCTTTGTATTTTTCAGGCAAAAATGTTCATATTATCCCTTATGTTTTCTGTAATTTTTCGATTATTTTATGATTAAAAAAATCCATTCGGATATTTCTAGGCATAAAATTTTCTGGTTTTCAGTTTTGAATCTATCTACATACATAGCAGAAGCATTACAGGCTTTTCACTCTTTTCACATTTCACAAATATGGTTATGCTGAACCGATTCATTATAGCTCCAATTCTTAAGAGGCTTTCTTCATGTTCAGTGGTTCCTCGAATCCCGACAGTTTGATACAAAAAAGTACAAATCAACGGTTTAAATTGTACCTGTCCACAAAAACAGATTGTTGAATTCACTTAAGTTGACAAACAGCTGGCCTAACAAGAGAGTAATTTCTGCCTTACTGCCATGGCCTGCGTGATTTAATAAAGAAACAAAGGTACACCCTAAATTATTTTTCAGATAAGCAGGGATGGATCTCCAAATAAACAAAAAAAAAATGGTGGTCGATTTCACCTACTGCGAAGGATCGTTTAAAAAATAGATTTTAACACCCTGTTTCTGAAAAATGAAGTATTAACGGACCTATATTTACAGGAAATCTTCTCCTTAGAACTATTTTTTCTATCATCTGTCATAGTTTTAGAATTTAAATTCGGACCACCCTGTATATACAAAACATAAATATATTTTCATAAAAAAAATTTAGAATAGAAGATACCAAAGGATTATAAAACAAGCCGAGTTTTACATTTATAGATAACACGTATTGTCTATGCAACCAGTAATTTCAGTAGTGTTTGTTGTGTAAATAAAGAAATGTTTGTTTTATCCAAACCTGAAGTTCTCACTTAAATATATTTTGTGAAGTCCTAACGCAATCTTATACCGTGTTTGATAAATCAGTACTGATGTTTTAAGAAGAGATTCTATATCCCAGAAGAATAATAAAATACTTATTATAATAAAATAATAACCCTTTAAGCACTTAAAATTTAAAAAAATAAAGACAAATAAATCTAAAATTTTATTGTTAAGTAACAATGCCATAGTATACTATCCCTATATCACATCACAATTAAGATTGAGGGCTCTAAAAATAGAGCTTGTCTAAAAAAGCATAAATAATTAGCTAGTGTTCTTACATATCTTATAATAAACTTATAAATATAATATCTCCCTACACATTAAGTCATGATACAAAATACTGATTTAATAGCAGAAACCAAAAATCACAAGAGTGGTCGATTTCAAAATAGAGGCAATACATTTTTTTAAATAATTTGACTAGTAATTATTATAGAGACGAAATTGTGCATGGGTGTTGGTTCGTACTTTTCAATGGGGCTATTTTGATTACACTCTTAGTGTAGGTGTTTATTTTTAAATATAAAAAATGCGTAGTCTTTATAATAATAATTATTTAAGAAAAATTTATACTTATAATCAGGGGACCGTTCCCGACACCCATGAAACATTAACAGCTATATGTAATCCTGTGAAACAACGATTGAAAAATAAGCTAATAAAACAACTTATTAGTACAATTATGAATAACAATAATGATAATAAATACGCAGCGGGTCAAAATGCTTTCATCTATGAATTTATAATAACAGTTCATATTAAGTATAAATATTTACAATCTATTTTAATAAATAAAACTTCATAATCAAGACAATTCATGAAAATTATTTATACATGAAATACTTTTCCAGTTTTGCCGAGAACGATTTCAATAGTTTAATTTATACAGTTTTAAATATGTTTTCTCCCAGTAGAAACAAAATCTAATGTTAACGAATAATTAGATAAAACATTTTATCTAGAGAGAACATTTCTGTGTGTAGAAGCACAGGCTTTAGAGTTAAAATAAAACTCAATCTTTTAAGTAAGGTCAATTACCTACTGAATTTTCCAAATAATCAGTAAACCAATACCCATGACATTATAATCCTTTTTAAAAATCACTTATTCAACTATTGGCAACCTAGTAAAGATATGTAAATATCAAAAATGATATTTAGTAATATCATGACAATATGACTGATTAAATAATATATGTATAAGTATATCATTATTTTTCTATTTTACGATACTTCATCATGAAGATAAATTTTTAATTAATTATTCACTTCGTTTTTACCCACTAAACATGTCGAGTTGTAATTTGGTCGCGCCAACATTAATGTGACCAAATTACAACCCGAAATGTTTAGTGGGTATGATCTTTATTCTACACACTAATATTAAATGCTAAAATTTCACTCAATAAGTATAAAAAAAAAACATAAATGCGGGACAATCTATTTTACAATACATTTCCAAAATTTTAGTCAAAAATAAATAAATTAAAAATAAATCGCAAAGACCGCCTAGAATTCATGTTAGTATAAAAAATCTGACAACTTAGAAAACATATTTCACAACACTATTAAAAGGGAATATAAGATGATTACTATTTCAGAACATTTTACATAATATCCGTAATAAAAGAGTGAATATTTTCATATAAATGCGTAGCTGTTCACCATAACGTTAAATTTGAACCGGCTGAACCAATGAATCTGAAAGGCAATTTTCTAAACGGAAGACATTTATTACGAAGTGGTAAACGTTCAATCTGATAATCTAATTTGTACCTTTTGCAGCAAGAAACGACAGAAGCTGTTTTATGAAATATAATTTTTGTGAAAACTACATTAATGATAATTATTTGTAAGTTATACAGAATTATTGAGATTGCTTTAGTTATAATCACAATGTAACTTATTATTAATGACAGTACTTTCTAAAAATAATTTTCCAAAAAATACGCAGATACATACTTTAATCTTTCTGACCGATGATTACAGTTGCGAATTCAATAACATTTACTCGACATATTTTATTTAAATGATATATTTTTCTACGATTATACCATACCATTCGAATACAATAACTATAGGCATTTTCACATGAGACTACCACAGCTACCGAGTTAGGATCTGGGTATGTTTAAGTTAGGCTGATGTCACTGGAAGGTAACTTGTATTTGGATATCCTGTTCGAATTCCTTTGGTAAGCTTCGATCTGCTCTCGTTTATATTAGAGAAAACAGCTGTATTTGTTTTAGAAATTTTAGGACCGCCAGAACTTAATACGCTCAATTTTCATGAAATCACAAAAACATAAATTATACCCCAATTTTTATCGTAAACAACGTCTCTTTACTTAAACTTCTGACCTTCGACTAAAGCAAATTTCACTTACCAAAGTTTACTGCAGTAAGATCACGTTATTGATTTTCTCAATCGAATAGATTACCAAGTTATTCAATGAATTTAAAATATCAAATATATCAGAATCATCACAACAGCAAGATTACTTAAATTGGAGCATTTCATATCGGTAATTCAATCATTCGAGGATTAGAATGGAATTCGAATATGCTCGAAAAGACAAAATAGAGGCTATCTGGAACCTTTTAATTCTACGTAGCGTCGTACATTATTGGAATGATTCAAAGTGCCCAGCGAATTTATTGGTACATACGAGCTGCTGATAATTCCTTTGTAACGGTAATTTTTGTCCAGTAATGAACGGCGTAGTAACTTGCATGAAATCATACAAACCTAGAAAATAAGAAGCAATAGCAAATAGAATATCAAAATTTTAAAGCAACCAAACAAAAATTAAGATTGCACCGCTCTTAGATGACTTATCAACAGAAAATTGAATTGCGTTGAATTAATAGCCCATGTATCCAGGGAAATTTGAAGGAAACGTTAGCAAATCACACGAGAAATATAAACCAGGACAAACAAGTGTTCATTGTCGGCTGGTCAGGGGAGGCAGGGAAGGCTGAGCCTCCTCTACAATTTTGGGAGAAGCAGAATATCTCGAAACCAATATTTTTTATAAGTAGAAATTTCTACTTAGGTATATCTCAATTCTCAATGTTGTTTATAATTCATTAATTAATTTTCAGTGTAAAAAAAAATTTGCATTTCCTTTCCACAAACATGTAACATTGTAGTCCGGATAGTCCACTTCACGTATTCATATTTCCCTGTCTCTCATCACGCTTTCGCGCTTGCTTTGATGAACTGAGGTTAGCTGCGAGCCAAGCATCATTTCAATACATTGTTCGTGACCTTGAATTATGGCGCGTATCAGCAAACATTCTGGATCTGTAAAGTTAGGGCAGCTAGCCTTTAGCATCCCATCTCTTTCTAGCGTTTATAGAACAAGGACAGTGGCAATTTGTGGTTTCATGGGAGAACAACATAAACATACATAAAATATTTAACAGGTGGTTGAAAAATGAGTGCTCTAAGTGAAAATATTCCCTACGACATGTCTTGTTGTCTAGACGTGATGGATTATTTGTTGTTAAATGGATTTAGTTATGATCAAAAGGTAAGAATTATAAATGGTCAGACCTACACCGTCAATGCCGTCATTAGTTTTCACAAGTGGTAAACAAAACAGAGAGTTTAGCGATAGCGATTATCAAAAAATCAAGTGATTAACGGTATCAGCAATTAGAAACAAATTATATTGTTGGAAATGTTTGTTATTTACTAATGATCAATCCTCAATTTGGGGCCGGGCCGGGTTTAATAATTTGCAAAATTTGTCACAAGGTTTAGAAAGGCATGAAAAATCTCAGGAGGCATATGTTATCTTGCATTAAATTCGAAATGTTGGATAAACAAAATATTGTAAATTTATTGGATTCTGCGCATAAAAGAGAAATAGAAGATTTTAATGAAAAAGTCCATGAAAATAGGGAAATATTAAAGAGATTAATTGATGCCGTTATATATTTATCTTCTCAAGAAAATTCATTTCGAGGACATGAAAAACGCGATTCGTATAATAAAGAAAGTTTCAAAGAGCAAATAGATTTTTTAAAAACGTATGATCCAAAATTAGAGAACTTTTTGAATAACGCCACTGTTTTTTCGGGGACATCTAAATCAATTCAAAATGACCTAATTGAGAGTGTTAGCTTTATTATTAAACGCAAAATTTATACTATATAATTGCGAATTTTTCTCGTGGCAAATTGATGAAACGACATTACTTGTAAATCTCACCTTTCCGTAATTTTTAGATATGTAATGCATGGTGAAGTTGTTGAAAGGTTGGTTTTTTTTATGTGAGTAGTGAAAGAAACGCGGACAGTTTATTTAAATTATTAATCGACGAATTTGGTAAATTTGATTTGAAAAATAAATTTGCACAAACCTATGACGGCGTTGCGGTTATATCAGGACACCTTAATGGACTCCAAACTAAAATAAAGATATTGCTCAAGTTTACTTCACTCACTGTACTTCACGCACACAAATTAAATTTGGTTTTTAAGTAAAGCCTGTAACGGAATTAAAGAAGTTAGAATATATTTTTTCAAATATTACTGATTTTTCGTAATTTTTTTCCAAATCTAGTAGATCTGATATTTTAAATAGAATTATGGAACATATAATTCCGAGTAATACTCCTACTCGTTGGAATTTTTCATCTAGAGTTGTTTTTACTGTTGACAGGAAAAACTTGACGATTTTAATTTTTAGTTCGGAAAGTGAAGACTTTTTAAATGACGATCTGACTTTAAGAGCAGCTTACGGATTAAAATCGTTATTCTCGGATAAAAACTTCATATTTTTTCTAAAGGTTTTTAAAATGATTTTTGAGCAAACTGATGTTGTTTTCCAAATTTTACAGAATAAATTAACTGATATAACATATTCTAAAAATAGAGTTAATTCACTTTTATCTAAATTAAAAGAATTTCGCAATAACGAAATATATTTCAATACTTTATATAATGGTTTTTTAGAAAATATTGAAGAATTACATCATGAGCCAGTTTAAAAAAGAAAGACAACATATAACTTTGACAGGACAGACATACATTACAAACAAATTTTTACAGAAATTTTGGACACCATTATAGTTCAAATTGAAATTAAATTTTCCGATTTAAATACTTTGCACTGTTTCGATTTAGTAAATCCTAATAATTTCATAATGTTTTCTAAATCATTTCCTAACAGTCTAATGGACAAATTAATGGGCCAGTATCCTTTTTTTAACTGTATTTCGCTAAGAAATGAACTATGTGTATTGTATTCTGACCAGCAACTTTTAGCAAATTCAAAATCGCCTTAAGAAATGCTTACTTTTATATATAATAATAATTTAAAAAGCTGTCTCTCCGAGCTGTACAAACTTTTATCATTAGTGTCAACAATTCCGGTAACCTCAGCTTCTGTAGAATGATCGTTTTCAGCACTCAAACGCATAAAAACATTCACTAGAAACACAATAGCTCAAAACCGCCTGTCAAATATATCGCTTATTTCAATACAAAAACGTTTTTTGTTAGAGTTGAAGAAAAATGATTAATTTTCATTTTATGAAGAAGTATTCAACCATTTTGCTAGTTCTGAAAATTGCAGGTTACCACTGATTTATAAAAATATTTAGACTTTACACCAAAGATTAATATAGTTAGTTATTACTTTAGAAGAAATATTTATTTACGATATTTGTTTTTTAGAAAATATTTTTTATGTAACTTCTTTTTCAAAACTATTTTAATTTTTATTAAAAGTAATAATTTTACACTCTGCCAGTGATAATGAATACAATTTTTGTTTGTAGAAAAACACTTTTATTTATCAGTTTTTTTCCAAAACTATTTTGATTTTTATTAGAAGTTATAATTTAATTATAAGTGGGATAGTAGGGCTACTCTGACGATCAACCCACGAAAAAAAAATTTTACTATCTCAAGGGTGGTGGGGAAATGTGCAAATTGTAATCATATTGAAATTTGGTTGCCATTTAAATTTCAAACTTCCTCTGTGGACAGTATCACGAGTCGCCACTGCAAGTGTTACATTCCGAGAACATTGAAACATTGAATTCAAGATACTAAACTAAAATGGAAGCAGCTATTAATCACATCAATGAAATTTTTTTTCAAGGGAAGGGAGGGGAATTACCAAATGAAAATGAAGTGAATATGTCGCAAGACCTACGTTACGAGCAAATTGAACAAGGACGAAACTATCGAACGACATGGGGAGGAACATGCCAATACTACCTTATAGAGATAAAAAAAGCATCTGGTCAATAACGACATCACAGTAATACTAGGCATACATATGGAGCAGAAACAGATACAATTGCCAAAGCCAACAGATTTTCATCGTTAAAGAGGAATAAGAAGGATTACAATAACCAAAGAAAAACAACAGTGCCAAGAAATGAAAAAACTCACGAATTCAGCTTAAAATCCAAGGTTATAATTGTCACAATAGCACATGTTCGTACAAAACTGGCCATTAGAGTTGCCGGCTCGTGGGTGTACTACTTAGGCCAGTTGTACGAACATGGTTCAGCTAAAGTTCAGCTTAACTTGGTACTAAATCCGAGGTTACGACTATTTCAATAATTGTATCCTTTGGTTTTAAACCATGTACAGCTGAACTTTGGTTGATCCACGTTCACACAACTGGCCCTTTGGTTTGGGACACCACCACCGGGGCGGTACAACATTACGCCCTATTTCTGGAATTTGAGAAAAACTTGTTTCATTTTTAACTACATATTCAATAAGCAATAATGCATTCTGCCTACGGTGCGTACAAAAATTACAAGACACATTTTCACTCCAAAATATTATGGACTATTGACACAAGATTTGTAAATTACAGAATTTTTACCAGACATAATCCTAACATTGGGCTATTGAAAGCATAAATTTAACTGAACATAGTTTGTTCTATAAAATTCATAGTCAAAAATTGATACATCTACCAATATATTAGCATACAGTATTAAATTGTTATAAAACCGGTTAATCGGGTTCTTCTTTATCAGTTACAATTTAAATAAAACTAGATATTTATAATTCTTACAGCATACTCTCAAACTTAAGTAAACTTTAACGTAAATATCTATCACAAGAAAACTGATAGTCAAATAATCACTCGCAGGCGTTCGTCCGAGTGAAATCATTACTAACCTTATTTTTAAAAATCTTTAAATTTCTAATATTGCATTAATAGGCAAGGGCGTATATAGAGTGGGACAGGGGTAAGGGGCATTGGCCCCCTGAAAATTTTGTCAAAAAAACATTCTAATATATAATTAATTATAATGAATTAATATACTTAATATTTATTATTTGAAATGAATTTATACAATTGTCGAAAATTCAACTCTCGTCCAGATCTTTTTAACTCTTCCAACAACAACGTTCCATTGAGAGGTCATTTTCTATTTTGAAAACGGTCAAAACTTGGTTGAGGGCTATATCAGACGATCGACTCAACGCTGTGTATGCTGAGTATGCATAAAGAACAGCTCGCTAAAAGATACGCAATTTGCTGAGAAAATCGTGACAAGTTTGGCGAAAATCTTCGAAAATTGCATTTCGTGTTCAAAAGCTAAATAATAAGATTTTTTTTATAAAAACTTACCTTCAGGTTACTGGAATATTTTTACAAATTCGTAAGTTTTTATTTTTGATACAATATATTATGAATATTAGTAAATATTTGTTCCAATTTGCCCCCCCCCTCAAAAAATAGTATATATACGCCCTTGTTAATAGATATACTTTATTCATTTGAAAAAGGGACATACATCATAGATTGTGCAAAAACTTATATATATTTGGATAGCCATCGCAGTAGCGGCGATGCAGCTAATTAATCAGTTGCTTTGTAGATTCCATAGATATCTTAGTTTTTATGGGCGATTATTATTTAAATATGTACAGCGCTCTAAAGTACAAGATCGCTCATCATGCAATGATGTAAATGTCCCTTTTTTAAGAGAAAACAGTGTGCAGATCTTTAAATTTACTTAAAATATCTTTGTAACTATCAGCAACGTAAATTTGTGTGACGATTATATAATTTATGATACAATAGCTACACATTTTTAACTAGTCAACAAAATAGTCATTTAATATTTTATATTTCCGGTGTTTTTTATCTGACATATTCATACCCTTTAATAAATTTTTCACAATTTTCTAAAAAATTAAATATTGTTTTCCATAATACTTAAACAATAAAAGTGATAACAATACTAAAAGAGAGACACTTTGTAAAAAGAAAAATAGCAAATTAAAACAGTTACAATTTTAGTCTTAGTATGTAAGTAAATAATCATATTGTAAAAGCTTATATTCATAGTAAGATTAATTAAATAGCCCTCTACGTATTTCTGTAAAAGCTATGACAAAAACACAACATCATAATTTATTTGTAACATCTTTAAGTACTGGAAGCTTTATGAAGACTTTTGTTTTTCTTTTAAGTTTAATGCCAGTTTATACCCTAACTCTGGTCTTCTATCATTCCCTTCCACCATATTCTTCACCCTATCCGAATTCACTACAATTCCGTGGTTTTTTATCACAGTGTTTTTAGTTTTTTCAATATCTAGTAGGTCCACTCCTCGGCAGCAATCGTCCAGTAAAATAGTGCGAAATCCGCTAGATATTGCATCTACAGCCGTTGCACCTGGATATTAAAAAGAAATAAAATTTTAAAAATTTTAAACGTCAAACAAGTTAAATATTAACAAAGATTTTTTCAAGGTTAAGTTAAACCGTTAGGTACAACTAGCAAAAAAAGGCGATAGAACAAATAATTTACAGGCCACCAAAAACTGTTAGGTACTGCATCTTAAACGTCAACAAATCAACTTCATTGGATTCTCTCCAAAATTCTAGCCCAACAT
Source organism: Rhamnusium bicolor (assembly GCA_029963845.1). Classification (NCBI taxonomy): domain Eukaryota; kingdom Metazoa; phylum Arthropoda; class Insecta; order Coleoptera; family Cerambycidae; genus Rhamnusium; species Rhamnusium bicolor. The sequence continues at coordinate 643,601 of JANEYF010000252.1, forward strand.
AGTTTCAATCAGTTCTAAACACTCAAAAATACAGCTCATCATGGCACGTAAAAGGTTTGGTTTTTACAGATAGTCAAAAACCACTTGAATCTGAAGTGGAGCAGAAATGAAGAACAGTTTTAATTTAACAATTCAAACAGTATATTTTGCTTTCCTCTTATTTAAAGATATCGTCCCCCTTGCGTGTAATTATATTCAGACATTCTATACATGAAATTTCATAACCTGCGACCACGGAATATAAAAGTTTTAGAATTTTATCATCACAAAAGAAAATATATAGTTCTCATAATAACCTAAACAAATTAATAGCAGCGTTTGAGACATCACCACGCCGGTTATTTCAGTTAATAATTAATGTTAATATTAGTAAAGTCTCAAATCACGTTGTAAAAGATATGACAAGTTGTTCATTTTAATTAGGCTAGTTCGGAAAGTGTCCTCAAGAGAAGAAGTTTGCATGAGCGTTTTTTAAATGACTATAACCCTCCAGAGTCCAGAGTTCCAAAAGCTTTAATACGTCCTAATTTAAATTTCGGATCTTATAAGTAAATCTCTTCTTAAATAGGCAGTTCAATCTCAATTCACTAACTTTATTTAAACTACTCATATTTTCAGAGATTGCTTAGGTTAGACGTCATTAATATCAGATGCGTCTGATGCCGTATGTTACTTTTTTACACATTTGCTGTAGGAGTTCACTCAATCATTTATTCATAATAGTCCAAGATTTTACGGCTTTCAATACCAACGGGAATTGGTATTTTAGTAAACCAATAATGTAATACCTATCTATTTATCTATAATCCAGATATGACTCTGGCTAGGTGCCCCTCGCACATTATTCTTGTAATATAATAAAAAGATACGGCAAAACTTTATATAAAAGAAAAACAATACTCACCTACACACACATCGTAAGCTACTCCACAAACGTATACATCTGAAATATTTCTCAATTTAAGTTGGGCATCTAGTTTAGTATCAGTTAATTTGGAATTGTCCCAAAATGCTGAATATGAATCAACTTCTGGATTAGTCCCTTTGTATATTTTTACTGCATTATCCACCATCTAAAACACACATTATCTATTTTTTTTTCGTGATTTTTTTTGTATATTTTCAAAACTAGTTTGTGTCATTCGATTGCAAATTCTAGACACAATTATTATAACAAATTATCTAATGATGTAATTTTTTTAAAACTGGTAAGTTCTTTGAGACCGATACATGTCAATAAACTTAATTTGATAGAAGAATATTGTCGCAAGTAGAACTATTTAGGCAATAGTTGACAAAAAGGACCACAAAATATGTCTTGTTTTTAGGTAAATTACTGATATTTTGTACAAAGTACATACTTAAAAACGTTTGTTTATATCCAAGAAAATTATTTCTCTTGTGTAAATTTGTTTATTCGAAATATAACTTCCTTTTTTTCAAATATATTTATAACTTTTGTCTATACTAAACAAAAATTTTCTTACAAAATATATATCAATTAATTAAACACGTATTAATTAGACAAATTTTATTTTAAGCTTAACAATTTATCTCAAAATAAAACATTTTTATATAGGTATTTTAGTTAATTATATATTTTCTTCATGTGACTTTTTTTAGTTGACATGAAATTTAAAATATTTGTATTAACAAAAATCGTGCTCCAAGAAACAAATATTTTGCAATAAAATTTATTTTTCCTTTGAATTACACACTATTATTTGATAAAATAAATTTAATTCAATAAAATTGAATTAAATATTTCGTTGATTCAAAAGAAATATTTTAAATCTAACAAAACCTTGTAATGAATGTCCACACAAGAAATGCTTTTAACATAATGAATGTTTTGATCTATGCGAGAAAATATGTTGTTCGTTCAAATATTTAACTAATTTCAGACAAAAACTTAAATTTAAAACTTGTATTTTGTTAATATAATTAAAATTCAGTTAAATGAAATAGAATATATCAAGACTTAAATTCTCTTTCTACAAACAAAAATTTAGTTGCGTTTATTATATACTTTTTTTGTGTTAATAATTTCTTGTTGCTCCAAATATTTCTGGTTAAGTTTAAAAACGCCCATTTTAGGTGAGACCTCGCCAAATTCATCCTATTATATTTAAGTATATTTAACTGTACTGGATGAATAAAGACGGCTTATTATTATTATTATTATTATTATTTTAAATGTGTACTGGATTTGTATTACGTATTTTTTTAGAAGATGTAATTAAAATGGTATTATAATAATGTCTTTTGTTTACAGGTAATGATTATAGTCAAACTAAGATAATTTTGGTAAGTCTGTAACATACTTTTTAATTCTAAACATGTTTTTGACTAAAATATCAAATTGTACTTATGAAAATTTCTCACTATTTTATTCTCTACAAATTGGTCGAAAAATTACATCCACATTTCTGGAAAATCTGTAAGTAAATTAAAATTATTAAGAGATATTCATTGAAATATGATTTGTTCACAATAAAAAATTACATGATAAAAATAAAATGGTAGTAACGCTGTTAATCATGAAAATAACAATACGATAATCATAAAGATAACAATAGAAATTCATTTTATTGCCATCAGGTGATTATCTTTTTTCATTCCCGGCACTTAATATCAAATAAACAATTCATTAATCGTCTGAAAATCTTGAAACGAATCTTTTAGAAACTAATTTCTATTACCTATTCCGTACAATACACGCGACGTTTTCAATTCCCAAACTAATTTAAGTTTTTGAAGTTGTTTACCTTAAGGTCCTTGTGAAGTTCACTTCCCCACGTATTCTGAACACAATGTCGCGGCCACAACCTTTGCGTCATAGGGGGATCCCCCTCAAAAACAACCGTGTCATATAACTGGACATTGTCAACTGAGACAGGGCTGGATTCGTGAAGTTTTCTTAGGTTTATGTTATCCAAAAATGATACGTGGTCACTTGGATGCCAATCAAGGGAATAGAAAACAGCGTCAAATTCTATTTTTTCCAGTATATTGTTTATGGGTTGTATGATGTCTTCACCATTGTGTTTTGCTGGACAATTTCGGATGTCAAGAGCCCCACATATGAAATCGTTTTGGACGTCGATTACTAAGATGGCCGATATTGGACGAACAATCTAAAAAACGATGATGAATATTTAATGTGATTTATTATTATTATTATTATTATTTATGCACTAATGTACTAGTTATTATTTTCTATCAAAATAGTTCCAAATGGAAATATTAAAAATTGTTGATTCGTATCAATAATTTATACAATTAATAAAAAAAATTGTAGAATCGGAATTATCGTTTTCTCACAGTTGAATGATGAAAATAACGATGGTGGAGCGCACACGTGGTAAGTGCATTTTTGGGCAAAAATGAGTTACACTGAACAGCAATTTCAAGTGTTTGCACTTGTTTAATGTATTTAACTAATTTTTGCCCAAAAATGCACTTACCACGTGTGTGCTACACCATTGATGATATTTTTTCTTTTTCCATGTTATATAAGAAGATACCTTTTCTTTTAACATTTTTTTATTGCTCTAACTGAATTTCTTATTTATGTTAAAGTATCTGCATTCTGCAGTTCCAAATAATTTTAATTAATAATATCTTACAACAGATTTATGATAAATACGAGTATATACGGTCTTAAACCCAGGCTTTTTACCTGTTAACAGCGGACTACTTACATCGTACACTTGATTCGAGGCATTTCCTTTTTCTTTGGATATACACTATAATAAATAACATTGTAGTCATAATAACATACAATAATTATGATTTCATTAGTGCAAAGTAATAAATATATGTACGATGTCAAGTTGATTTGAAAAACCGGTAATATTTGGTACATTTTGTATACGATTTTTTAAGTAAATATACTATTTACAGTCACTGTTGTAATGTATCTAGTTATAAGTAATTATATATAGTATCTAGATACTTTTGGTGTATCTTCATGGGTAATAACTAAAGCTGGCCGAAGTGGCTGGAGTACAGCCACGGTCTTGCGCTGGCGTCACACGTGCCGATTTAGAAGTGATTTACGCTGCAGTGTTATTTGAAAGGTTAATGCGTGAGGTTGTACCTATAAATTATACATAATGTCAAACGCGCCAAAGGGTAAAAGACGATCGTACGCGGACACAGTGAATAAATTTATCGGTGAATTTCCGGATTTATTCTATGACGGAGGAAAAATAATTTGTAAAGTTTGCAATCAAGACTTAATGTGCTGGCACAAAACAGATTGTCGTCGTCATATCAATACCGTGCAACATCAAAATAAAAAAAATGGCATGCCTTTGACAACTCAGTTTTTGTTTGATTTATTGTTAATGTTAATAGCCTGTAATATTCCGCTACACATACTGGATAAACAACCATTTCGGAAGTTTTGGAATAAATACAATCCCCAGGTGAACTTACCAAGTCGTACATCGTTACGTAGATATATTCCAGCTGTTCGTGAAGACATTGTAAATAGGATTAAATGTGGATTAAAAAATACACGGCTCTGGTTATGTATTGACGAGACGACAGATTGTAAAAAAAAATCTATTTTAAATATTATAGTACGTGTACTGTACCCTCTTAAACCAACATTTCCACTTTTACTAGCTAGTAAAAGACTAACTGCGTGTACTGGCGAAATAATTACGAGTGTGGTGTTGGAGACATTCGAAAAATTTGAACTTTCAAGTCAAGTATTGATGTTTGTGACTGATGGTGCCGCGACAATGCACGTGGTAGGCCGTTCTCTTCAAAGAGACAATTGTAGGTTTTTACATGTTACGTGTAAAGTGCATGCGTTACATCTTGTGGCAGAAACGATTCGAAAATGTTTTCCAGAGGTAGATGCATTAATAGCAAATACAAAAAAAAGTATTTCTCAAATCTCCTAAACGGCTTCGAGCATTTCACAGACAGTGTCCTGGTATCCCTGAACCGCCAGAGCCGATTCTTACACGTTGGGGAACGTGGTTGAAAGCGGTTTTTTATTATGCTGAATATTTTCAACAAATAAAAGCTGTGATACTACAGTTCAACCCTAACGAGGCTGCAGCTATTAGGGGAAAGCCAGACAAGCTTTTAAGACGTTTCCCTTGAAACAGATTTAAAAACTATTAATAACAATTATAGAGGACTGCAGGACGCAATAGAAAAATTGCAAAATAGTTGGTTGTCGTTAGTGGAATCGCTACAAATAGTGGACGACGTAAATACACAGCTACAGGCTATAAATGACGCAAAAAATAATCGCGTTAGTGAAAAATTCGAGAGTGTATTACAGAAAGATCCTGATTTTACCAAATTAAGACATATTTGTGATGGTGCATCTACAACTTCGTTAAGTGAGTTCACAGATTGTTTTACTTATGCCTGTATTACATCCGTAGATGTCGAACGGTCATTTTCAAAATAAAAACATATTTTTTCACCAAAGCGAACATCGCTGACGGAAACAGCTGTAGAAACATACCTGATGCTATTATACTATAGATCTTCCCCACTTTGTGATGACGACAACCAAACTACTACATAAATCTGCTTAAAAGGGTGAGTTTTATACAAATTTTTATAAAATGTAACATTATTGTTAAAATTTATTTCCATTTATTGTACTTATTCAAGTATTATGATATGATGTAAACATATGAGTCATATGACGGCTCTGTCGGCCAGGTGACCTCGGCCAGCTTTGGTAATAACTAGTTACCTTCCTCGATCGAGTAACTGTATGTGTAATTAGTTACTATATCTCGTATTTTCTTAATATGTCAGATGCATAGATACACTTTTAAAATTGAAGTACCAATACTCGGTTACTTAAGTTCGATATACGGACACACCTCAGTACCTACCAAGCGTGCAAGATCCTCAAACGCATACCACAGCACCAAGCAAGTGGATGATAAACGGTAAACTAGACAGTGACTTATCAATCTTATGACGTCACAGTTTCATTAGCTTAAAAACACTCTGTAGATTTTATGGTACTGATAGTGCGTAACTTCATTAAATTAAATTAAATCGTTATTATGCCGTTTGAACGGAGGAATGTATCACTTTCATGGTAACTATCCTATCTAGTTATTTGCAGACAAACAATATATGTAACAAAATCTGGTTACGAATTGTGGTAATTCTCTGTATGGGTATCTAGATATTAAAAAAATGTTAGAATACTCTACAGTGAATACTAATAAACAACCTGTAAGTATAACATTTGTCAGTATCCGCTTATTCTAAGTATAAGTCCATATAATATACCAAAATTCGCTACTTCTTACAATAATTCAGATAATCCCTGAAAGGGTTGTTTACTGGAACAGCAGGCACATTTTATGTATTGTATTATATATACAATACAATACCTATTCTTTCTTTTTATGAAACTAACAAGCATAATTCGTAACTTGAAATGAAATACAACATTTTACAGAAATAAATTACACTGAAACAATAACGAATTTTAATTAAAGAAATATGTGAGGTTTTGTATGCTGCAATTGTTACACTTCAAGTCTGGATGCGAAACGGTCTCAACTCTAACCATTATCGTAAGGGATTATTGCTATTCTTTAACTTTACGAGTCATTATGTTTTCTTATCGTGTCATTCTCACAACAATGAAATGAAACTATTGTAACAAAATTTAAAATCTTTACAATATCATTTTATATATTTTTTGTCCAATTTTTCAGTTATTAACATTAAAAAAATATTAAATTCCGACATGTACAAATAATGAAATATCCAGACCTCACAAAATATCCTCAGAATATACCATTATAGTCCCGTGAAGGAATGGCTATAAGTTATCCCATACGTTTTCCAAATATGTCCATTACAAATAGGGGCTATTTTTCTTACTTTATTTAAATATATCCACTTTTGTCTCATATTAAATGCAACAAAGTACTCCTGGATAGCGTGGCTTATAAATTGACACTTTATGTTATACTCATGTAGATTTATCATTTCCAAATTACAAACTGTTGTTTATACACAGTGATACCTGCCATAGACAATTCATGGCGGTGATAGTAAAACCTTCCACCAGTGGCAGTGCACAAATCCAATCAGCCGCGCTTCAACAGCATACCTACAGGATAATCTCTAAGGCGTCACAGAATCTTTTCATTTTACATTTCATTAAATGTTTATTGAGTTAATTTTACATGTATTTATTTATAAACACGTTTTTTTAAAATATTTTACGTACTTATTCAGTTTAATCCGTATCAGTTCCACTTTGGTCACGTTTTGGATATCAAGTACCTAAAGACATTCCAGGGGCTTATGAAAGTGTGTTCTAAGGTTGTTCATAGGACAATTGCAACGGTCTCCCCATGCATCCAAGGATATTCTGAGCAAATTGTAAGTCCAGTTATCCTGAAGGTATATTGATAAACCAAGTTTTACCTCCTTGTGATATCCAGTAGATAATTTTGTACTGACTGGGCACAAATATTAGCCTCATATAACATACCTAATAAATATTTAAAAATAAAATATTTCTTTCGATGCAAAAAATACAGAGACTTCAACAATACTGCTTTGTTACAGACAAAAGTTTTAATAACTAATGATCATTTAAATAATTGAAAAATTGTCATCAATTTATAGACAATTATAGACAAACAACCTTGTTTATAAAAAAAATTGCATCGATAAAATATTACTATTTATTATTAATTATATTAAAGGTCAGTTTTTCCATCTCCCATTAAATTTGTGTGGCACATAAATTCCATGGATACAATTATTGATACAAGGAAGTTATCCACTAAATTAATTTAATGTGAGATGGAAAAACTGATCCTAAGAAATGAAAATGTTACATTATTTCTAAAAATTCTCCATTTTTCATATGATTTCAAAGAAAGTCTCCGAACTTCACGGGGTAATTCCTTAATATATTAACTACTATAATCACTTCCCACATCCTATTGGGTTAGTGGTTATAAATCCAAGAATTATTTGCCTTAATTAGGCAGAGAGGACTAAGATGACCTCCTCTATTATTACTAGAATTGTTATTATTAATAATATTTTTATAAATAGGAATTGAGAATTACGTTTTTATATCAAATTTATTTTACATTCGCACATACTTAAAACACGACCTCTGACTTACAGAATACAATTAGCCCGACTAAAGGGTGTTTCAGCGTCTATTAAAATTTGTTTTCAGATTCTTAATAGCTAAATCAATATTTGCACTAACCGAACGACCTAAATACCATTTAAAAAGACGGTACAAAAACACCACAATTTTGATAATCTTCAGATAGCAAACCACCCATTTTTAATCGTTAATCAATGTTCTTTATCCGAAATAAAAATTATTCTAGAATTTAAAAGTTTAATAAGTCAGGTAAGTCAGAACATTTGATTTTTATATTTTATACTAATTTGGGACTCAAATCTCATGCTCTCAATTTTTATAAAAACTTTAAAAAGTGTGTCAACGTTTGTTTTTATAATTTATTTTATTAAAGTAATTTACATTGATACGAAAGATTTTCGACGTACAAATATCCACGATATACAGATTGTTCACGGATGAAGTTCTGCACAGGAAACACTTTCTAATGATTTACGAAAAAAATGTTTATCTTTACAATACTTTAAATAAATTGTTCTTCTCTATTTGCACAGTAGAATAGAATCGACACAATAATAATTGGCGTAACAATTGTTTCTAGGGTATTTGCAGGATTAGAATTAAACCTCTGCGTTGCCTAAAGCCCTTAAATAGGTTAGGTATCTATAGATACTCAAATATTAATTTACATGCACGGATGAGGGCGATGACGTCAACATTCTTTGTTTAGTGATTTATTTTACGAAGATAAGTTCCACTTTAAAAAAATATGCCGTTCTTAGAGCCCCTCAATATCAAGTAAGATGTCCACGATCGAGATTTTTACGAAGAGAGACTTTATTAAAATCACTAAATAAAGATAATTTTACCTCGTCAATGGAAAAACCAGTATTTAAAGACTTTAAGAGATGCAAAATTAATTATGAAGAATTGATCGAAATCTAAATTAAAAAACAACCTAATAGTCCTTTATTGTTGTGTAGGTTATTTAAAGCATACTGAAACCACGTTTCAAATATTTCCAAGGTTACCAATGAAGAATTCATGATAATGTTCACAAACTTAATTCGAGATAAATCAAGACAAGGGCAATTTCTTGTCCCTATTATTCTAATAACTGCCTACGAATTCTGGTAGTATGATCTGGTCTAGTGTTGTAGTTCGAAATATAGTAATACGACGGCTGCAAGTAGTGATGAGCTTTAGGGCGCGATACAGTGACCATCATAATGTATTTTCAGTGCATATAGAAACTATATTTACAAGTTGTGATTTTTTTCACTTTATTATACTATGCTGTGACTAAATATTAAATGTAAATACCCCACATATCCTACCCCTAAAGCAGATGACGAAAATAGACATCACAAACAAAACAAACAGCTAGTCCGTGCAAAGCGCCAACAAGGTGAATAGCCTCTAGAAAATCGCACACCCACCATCCGATTATCTCTTTAAAAATCAAAAATGTAAATGAATTCCATCCTCATGACTCGAAGAAGTATATCACTGTACTTACTCCTTATTGTGTTTTTATAATAATTTCTCCCAGACGCGATTTAGAAGAAGCTGGATGTCAAAAAAATAATAAAAAATCTTCGTAACCTAAGAATATAGGTCGTAAGTCAGCATTTAATTTTTTTTTTTTGTAAAAACAACACCAATAGGTTGATGTTTTATCAGTTACATGGAATTTTTTTGTTAATTGTGCAAAAGTGAAAATATATAAGTACAGTAAGTGTTTACTTTTTTGGCCATATACAGAACGAAAAACCAGAATGCGGTGATTACAAGAAGCTTATACTGTGTCTTGCCATATCGTAATGATGCTTTTGTAAAAAAAAAATAAGTTTTAACTTATTTTCTCTATACTAGTATCTTACTGTTTTTATCCAGTTATTCCAACAATATGTGAATTCTTCTTTATCTATCTGGTCATCGCTATTATTGTCGAATATCTTAAATATGTCTTGCAAATGGCTCTCCGGCATTTCATAGGTTTGTCCTTTGTTATTTCTGAATAAAGCTTGACACAGAATTCTAAATTCTTCTAAATCTAAGTTTCCATCACTGAAAAATATATTAAATTACTTTAAATGTGATAAATAATGCTTATAAGTTTAAGAGGTGTTTTAGGTCAGAAGATTAAAAATTGACATGCTCAAATAACGTAAATAATAAAAAGTGTCGAAATACCAAAAACCATAATTTATAAAAAAATACTAATTATTGTAGATTCTGGACACAGATTATTATTTAATGTTTATTATTGATTATATAAACACAGGAAATTAAGGATATTGCAAAAATTACACTTGAATATGTCCCTAAAAATTTGCTTTCCGTATGTATACTTCTGCATGGCTTTTAGATATCCAGAATAAAAAAAGTTATGTATCTTTTTCATCGCATTGTTGTCTTTTTCTTATTTTCGTATTACTAATTCTCATCCCTTAGTTAATTGCGTTCAACCGTGTTTGAAACGTATTCTATGGAGGTATTGAAGAAATATGAAAACAAGGTGTCATTTATCACAACCTGATGCCAATGGGGCCATTGGTATGCTCCAAGCTGGCTTGCGTCAATTCAATGTTGCTACAGAAGTAAGAGTAAACCAAAGCGTCATTCGTTAGTAAACTTTGGAATCGGTTTTTGGAAACTGATTCTGGACCTCTGTGTTTTAACACAGCGATAAGATCATATCTTCGACTTACACTAAGCGCTTCTCAAGTAAGAATCACCTTACGTGCAACAACACATAGAGTTACAGTAAATGTCGAATCAGTACGAAATAGATTCAGGGAGTTTGGCCTGTCAAGTCACCTTTTATATCGAACCCCTCGATTAAGTTCAGCTGACCATGCAGCCCGTTTAAGATGGACAAGGGAACATCAAAAGTGGGATAAGGAATTGAGTTCAATTTTATTCAGCGATGAGTTTCGTTTCGGCTTGTACAGCGATAACAGACGTCTACGAGTTTGGAGGATATCAACGGGTTCTCCTGATTTGAATCCCATTGAACATGTGAGGGATTTATTGGGTAGGGCACTTCAAAACCATCAACCGGCTCCAGAGAACCTTAGGGAATTGTCAGATATTCGTCCATTTTATGGGCACAAATTCCACAAGATGTGATTAGTCACATCATCAATAGCATGCCCAGACATATACTTGACGTAATTCGAGTAAGGTGCCAGAATACGAGGTATTGATGTTATGTTTAGAACATTGTTAGTTCCCCGCAACTAAACACTCCTTAAACTCCCTCGGACCTGTATAAAAGTCTGTTATGATCTAATGAAACAAAAGTTGAAAAATTAGTGTTTTTAATAACATGAACAATATCAAATATACAACAACAGTCATTGGCAATGGTTCTCAATTTATTGTCAGTTCATCGAATGGTTCACGATCTGAGGATTTTTCGAATAAATTACCAAAAATTTTCCTCATTGGTCAACCACGTTTCCAACTAAATGAATAATTACACTTAATTCTGCAAAATTAATATCTCCATACCAATTACCCAAAATGTGAATTTTCTACATAGTACACTGAGAAAAGCCCCAGCAAAGAATTCTTTGCTAAGATTTTTTTAACTGGTGTAGCAATAATTTTATTTAGATTAGAAGTGTCTGTCCACTACATCAGATAAAACCACTTTACTGCGTGTTTTTATTAGCCCTTAAAAAGTACTTTTCAGCCTTTATTATTTTCTTTACTAGAACACTAAAGCATTTAGCTACCTTTAAAAAAGAAAAAAATATAAAGAAAAGTTTACTGTGATAGATAAAAATTTTTCCAGAACAGCAAAGTTTTGTGTTGAGTTACGTCATCACAATACCAATCGGGCTCAATCGGGCAGCTTCGACCCACGCGTCGAACATCGAAAGTTGGGTTTGTTGCTTCTTTCCTGCCATTTTTCGCTAGGATTTAAAGGGTAAACCTTGTGGCGTCGTGCATTCAAATAGTATGTATTATTTATGTTATGATACGAAGTGAGATTGAAAGACTTAATGACTTAAAAACATATCTAACCATTATTTTTTTGTGTTATAAATAAACCACAGAAGACTTTGGTAAGTCGTTTTTTTGCTACTGGTTTTTTAAACCGCGACATCAATTCTATCATATATCGGCCCCTTCATACTAACAAAATTAATGACAGATCTTAACTTACATAAAGACCCCAGATTACGCAGGTGCGTGCGTGGCTTAGCGAGATTAACTTTTTTGTTTACAAAACGATCTTGTTCTCTCCTTTGCATTTTTTTAATGGTGTATTATTAATGATTATTGATTAAAATTAAAAATAATTCTACTTTAAAATAAAAAATTTGACATCTCATCTACTGCTTTCTAATCTATTCGATCATTGTTTTACGCTGGATTCATTAGTTTAACAATTTTCTTCGCAATATAAGTACCTACAATATGTCTGCAAATGGAGTTCTGAGAGATTAAAATGTCAAAACCTTCGTTTTTTTCAGAAAATTGTCATGTATATAAAAATTTTTGCTTTGACAACATTTAAGTTAGAGTTTTTAATAATAAACTATTTTTTTATTTTGACGTGAAATGTTAAATCAAAAAGTTGTTTCAAACATGATATGGGCAATCAGAGTTCAAAATTTTAAATTAATATTATATTGTTTTTTGTAAATTGAAAATTAAATCACAATTTTAAACATGTTGTATTAGAGCTGATATGCATTTTATCCTTTCTTACCGGATTACATATTATATAATTTTCCAATTTTTTTTTCATTCCAAAATACCTACTCACTATCTAGAGTAGTGGAAAAAATATTAATGAATATATGATAAGGACGGTTTAGGAATATGATTACGCTCTTATTACCTCTAGTATTTCACAAATATTCAAAGAAAAATTTGTATTTATATGGGGTGCTTACTAAATATTAAACAACTTTTTTTATTTCATATTTTACTCTAAAAATTAGAGATTTACTCTTAACCTAATTTTATATTTTTATAATTTTTGAGCACCCTTTATAAAAAATCTAAAATTTCTCAACGTAAGTGATATTTTTTTTAAAGAAGCAAGTTTTTTTATAAAGAATGACTTTTCCTAGAAAAGTTAAAAATATTAGTAGGTACCTACCTATTTTGTCCTTTCGTAAACCCCATGCATACGGGGATATATCGTAACTGGTTTATTTTTATTGGCATAGGTAAATCTACTTAAGTACCTATTTTCTGGAATGGATATATAGAAGCAGTGACAACTGCAATTTAGGAACTTATTTATATTTGGTGACAATCAGCTGATCTTATAAAAAAAAATAGTTAAAAAAAGTTAAATTCAAATACAAATACCTCGACAAATACTAAACTAATTTAAAGAGCATTGCTGTTTAATATCTTGATTGTAATGTTTCCTGGAGGTGAGATGCTGCAGCTTCCTCAGGAAAGACTAGCTTATTCGCAAAAAACAGACGAATGACTCAGGGAAGCTACAAAATTTACCAATATGTAACTGATGACAGAAAATATAGGCAAACGTGATAATTTGGACACATAACTTTTGTTGGTATCCAAGATGGATCCCTGAGTTATGCATTTGTTTGATTTTTGCGAATAACTGATGAGATTTCAAAGCAGTCTTAAAAATTGCCAGGGCAAAAAGACGACTGATTTTAAGTTCCGTTTATTTTCTGTTTCCTAACTTTTTTACTTTTATAGAAAAGGCTGTTAATTTATTATCAAAATAAATGTTTATTTTTTTTTATTGTTTTATTCATTTATGCCAAATCCTTGACCATTGTTTTCAGTGCATTCCAGGGTACACCAGTTTTTTGCTTGCAGTTTCATGTTTAGGAAGTTTAATTTTGATTATTCATTAATATCGTCTTGTTTGTAAAAAAAAACATTTTCTTAAAAAAGAAAGTTCTTCATATTATCTAAAGGTGAACTACTTATCTAGTCATTATGGCTAACATTTATTTTCCATTTTTATAAACATATGAACCCAGTGAGGGAGATACAAAATTCAACAATGGTGAAAACGATGACAGACAAAATGAACAAGTGTGTCAACTGGAAGCAGTTGATGAAGTTTTTGTAATACGTGAATTTGCTGGTATCTAAGGTAACTCCTCACTGGGTTCATTTGTTTGATTTGCTCAAATACATAAAAATTTTTAAAACCTAATTTAAATTACAAACAAAAAAATTCATACATCTGTAGTGAAATATTGGTGTCAGAATTGTTTGCGTCTGAAAATTTTAGATCACTAATAGTAGATTTTTTTAATTAGACAGGAATGTGCATTTAATGTTATTTTAGGAATAAATATTTTTTTGCTGAAAACTATACAGGAGGTGGCTCATAAATGTTTGTTTATGATATTTTCTCGGATACAAATAAATTTAAGAAATAGTTTTGTTATAATGTTTATTTAGTTTATCATCAATTATTATTAATTTGTAATTGTCAATTTTCATATGATACAAGCAATTTTTTAAAAAAATATTTTTTCTCGAAAAATGTAAAAATTTAGGAAAACATGAATTTATTCCGGAGGAAATTTTTTAGAGAAAGAAGCATTTTATGTCATCGTACATGATGGCATAAAAATTGCTCTGGAAAAAAATGTATATCTATAAATTTTGAAATTTGTTCGAGGAAAAATAATTTTTGAAAAAAAAATTGTGTGTATGATAATTAAGAAAATTGGCAAAGATAAACATTAATTGATAAAAAATAAATATCTTTATAACAAAATTATTTTCCTTGTAAAACATTAAATATATGTATTTCTATCCGAAAAAAATTTCATAAACAGATAAACATTTTGAGCTACACGCGCCTCCATGTCGATTTTTCAGCAAAAAATATTTATTCCCACAGCAGATATGCTTTTTAATAATAGCAAAATCACCTTTCTTTTCTAATTAAGAAATTCTACTGTGACTGATCTAAAACTTTTTGACATGACAGAATCTATTTTCTGCGACAGGCTAATTTTTTACTAAATTAGGAAGGCGTATATGCTATAATAAAAAAAAGTAATTAACTACAGTAATAAAAAAACCTCGCAATGGTAGCAAAACTCTTTGCTACAATACCAGAAAAAATTATGGAGAGGTAAAAAAAAGTTGCTGTAAGTGAAAAGAACTAACTCTATCGTAGCCAGATACTTTACTTGAGCTAATAAATATCTTTACTGCAACAGAAAAGAGATCAACTGCAATAGTAATAAAGATATTAAGCGGCAGTAACAATCTTTGCCAGGATAAAAAAGAACTGGTGTTACGGTAGCCAGGTTGTTTACATACTAGTGATATATGTCAGTTTACTACACTAATATTACTTTACTATAACAGTAAAGCTTATTTTTGGTGGTTAGATGAAAAATATTTTATAAAGTAACTTAACTGTCGTAGTAAAGTAACTTTAGCAAAACGAGTTTTACTGCCCCAGCAAAATTCTTGGCTGGCGCCTATTCAAATAGAGTTTTTTGCTACTGTAGCTCGATTTTTGGCTGTCACTGCAAAAATCTTCCCTCAGTGTAGGCTTTATAAAAATCTTGTTTGTTTTTCTACTTTGTTGTATTGTCAAGTCATGATTGTTGACAGATATCGTTTATTAAACAAGCTGTCCAGAACAGGTACTTAATAAAAAAGTAAAAAATTAACGGTTCTTAATTATTTTCAAAATGACAAATTTTAAACTTAGCCGAGAGAATACAGATTATTCGTATAATTGGTGATAATGCTCGATCAATGAGGAAAGCTGCTGAAGAATTCAATAGAAGAAATCCTGATTGTGAACCAATCCATCATACAACGGTCTTCAGGATAAACGCAATATTTAATGAAACAGGTAAAAAAAGTATCACGACAGAGAAACGTAGAGACAAGCAGAGAAATTCTACAATATTTCCAAGAAAATCCAACAACTAGCTTGAGGCAGGCTACACGGAATTTAGATGTAAGTGTATCAAAAATACGCACGTTTGAAAAAAAAATAAAGTAATTCCCTTTAAACCAAAAATTTTGCACACATTAGAACGAGGTGATGATGAACGGAGAATGGAATTCTGTTTATTCTGCCAAGAAAGATATTTAAATAACGAAAATTTTTTAAGAAATATTCTCTTCACAGATGAGGCGACATTTACTACTATGGTGTGGTTTCTACTTAGAACTCTAGGTATTGGGCAACAGAGAATCTACACTGGATGATAAGTTCAAAGACGTAATATTCTCAAAAAGTTAATGTCTGGATTGGGATCTTCAATAATCGTATAGTGGGCCCAGCGTTTTTCCAAGAAACATTAGACGGTGAAAGATTTCTTAATTTCTTGAACACAGATTTTTGGGATTTTATGGAAGTACTAAATGAGGAAGAAAACAGACAAGTTATTTTTCAACTAGATGGTGCTTCCATACGTTATTCGGTGGTTGTACGTAGATGGCTTAAAGAAAAATTTCCATACAGATGGATTGGACGAAATAGCCCTCTTATTCATTGGCCGCCACGTTCTCCAGATCTAACACCTTTAGTTTTTTTTGTGGGGAATTTTAAAAGAAAAAGTTTACCGCACGAGACCACAAAATGTTGACGAATTAAGAGAAGGAATTGAACGAGACTGCAGGGAAATAACACCACAACAATTAATGCGGACCAGTCAAAATTTGAAACGACGTTATGATAAATGCATAAGGTGTGAAGGAGGTTATATTGAGAACATAAATATTTGAATTACTTTGTCAGATTTTTGTGTTATTACATCCGTTTGTTGGCCGAATTTTCTCCAATCATTTGTTTATGTTATTTATTTATTTTTAAATTAGTGTTTACTGTTGTTGTATTATTTGATGTTCATGTTATTAAAAACACTAAATTTTCAACTCTTGTTTCATTAGATCATAACAGACTTTTATAAAGGTCCAGTCGAAAAGTGAAAAATTTTCAAATTTGGCGATTGAGTAATAAACACCCTATATAAGATATCGAGCTAAAATTTTGCATAAGACTATTTGAGATAACTGCTAATCGAATACGCTATCCACTTTTCCAATAAAAAAATACTTAATGGTTGATCTTGAAATTTCGACCCATTTAGGGGACCTTTGTAGGCCTTGAAATTATGAAAATGAATTTCTTTTTAAATGGTCAAATATAGCTCATTGAGTACCAAAAAAAAAAAAAATTAAATCGGCAGCGCGTTCCAAAATAACAGGGTGTTGCGGTATTAAATTGCACACACTGTATATCTTTAGAAAATAATGGAATAGTTTTCCATTATTAAAAAAATATTTATGATAAAAATCGCAGCAATAACTTTGATCTGAACCGTCATATTGTTTTCGATGATCATATTTCAATCTTAACAAAACTATATACGACCTCGTAAAGGTTAAGAGTTTAAAAGTGCATCGCTTAATAAATCGCGTGACAACTATTGATTGCCAGGAAATGACCTGCCAGGTAGGTGTTTCCTTTTTAGAACTACATACAAAGTGACGTTTAAATTCCCATAACTGGTGCCTATGAATACCTGATAGTGGAAACGATTCGATGATAAACTTTGTCTACTTTTATAACAGACAGGGTCCTAGTAATAATACAGCATTAGTACAGACTTGCCTATCAATTCTTGTAATGAAATGAAATGTAATTGAAAATCGTAAGGATATTTTTAACAGTGTGTTCAAGTACAAGATGCGCCATAATATAGCAGTTTTTTCTGAAATTCTTGTTGTACCAAGACAGTCTATAGTACAGACCAGCACCAACATTAAATCCATTATCTTGAATAATAATTACTATTATCGATGAGTTTAGGTTATATAGTGCGAGAAGGAAAATATCAAAAGAATATAAAAAAAACTGGGTTATTTTAGGTAGATCGATTCGCAATGCGTGTCAAATTGAGTTTATAGGGTGAGTATTATTCTTGCCCGTGCGAAACTAAATGTTTCAGCGCATGAAACATGGTTATTTTAATACAATCTAGACTGTAATTCAAAGCGGCATTTATATGAGAAGCCCATCTCGAATAATTTATATTTTATTTTTGTTTCTATTTTCATTCACGTTTTTTTTTATTTAGACAAAATCAACGGTACACACATACAGACACAATAAACGGTATATACAGCGAGAGTTGTTTCAAATCGAGGAGGCGTTAAAAGGAAAGCAAATAATGACGTGTATAAATTATGCCCTCTCCACCTGTAGTGAGAACCTTCTTCAATATTCCACATAAGAAATCTACATGTATATTTCAAACTTATTTGCAACATAAAAACCGTCGGCTTGTCTGAAGGTGGTAAAGGGATTAAAGAAGCCGACGTTTTTTATGTTGCAAATATGTTTGAAATAAACTTTACATCATTTGCTTTCCATTAACGCCTGTTCGAGTTGATTCAGCGCTCGCTGGACTATAATTTCACAGCATATCTTTAAAATATCGGTATATACAAGATACAGGAGAAATGTTGACATAAAACATTAATTCTTCATAAATGTTCTTTGGAATATAGAAAACAACATTCTTATAATTTCACTATCGTGCAAAAGGTTTTATCTAGAGTTTATACGACGTGCTACATTTCCTGCTCTTCTTGGGAGAGCAGAAACTACACCTTTTTCGTTTAGATGTGGGAATACCTTCTACAGGGACTACTTCAACAAATGTTGAGGTTATTGGATATCAGTTGACAATTATTGTGATGGGAGACCATACCGATCTCTTTTGAGGAAATTGTATTCTTTACGCCTTTTCCATGCAGAGAAAATTTATCTAGTCACATTTAATATGCAGTAAAAGATAGCCATTGACCAACGATGAATCCTTCTGACAGACAAAGAATTCACTTATTTCGGGTTTTATCGACACTGGATTAATGGTGGCGTCATGATGCATGCTTAACATCAAGGTAACCGTCTTATATTTTTTGGGAACATGACTAACCAATGTAACACCTTGAACCTTGAAACACGACCACTCAGACAATTCAGGACAACTTCTATTTAGCTGAAATTTAGGTGGAATTTGTCTTTATTCTTCTTCAATTAGAAGTAGTTCAAGTTAAGTTCATCTTACTCCCGTGAAGTTTATGACAATAACAATGATCGACACTTTTGGTTTTCATATTTTGATACGCCGTTGGCTAACTAGGTGGGTAACAATTGCGGTCGGTTTGGTTATGAACTCTTAGGTTCTTTTATGTTGTTTTTTTCCCAAATATACCTCAGCCCTGCAAGGCAAGACCATTTCTAATTTTAGGCAATACGGAAAAGGAAACCTGAAGACATTACTTTTGCGATAGTACATACGAAATCCACACCTTCCTACTAGGTATACCGTTTGCCGATACTATACATAGAATAATTTATTGATATACAAATCAAAATAAATGAATAACAATAATAGGAAGTTATTTATTAAATATGGATAAAAACTTTGTTATAGATTATGTAACTTGGCCAGTATTAAAAAAGTCCAAAAAATTACTTTCAACATAAATGAGTAATAATAAAAACTTGCAGCAACGCATACGCTATAACTCATACTATCATATGAAACAGATATGAAACAACTGATAAATATAGAATTGCTTAAAATTGTCAGCAATTTTTACGAATAGAATATTGAAATTTCAGTGACATGCGATATATAAATAATATAAAACATAATTCTTTTACATTTTCTTATGAAACTTCTAATCTCTTCTTTGGCAACATCAAACTTTACATGGGTTATAGTATATAAGAAATATATGGATGTAAATCATTCTAAAGGTTGTTTATTCTACTCGTATTGTCATTTTTACTTAAATGAAATATTAAATGTACCGTTGGAATGATAAGAAAATTCCAAAAAAAATCTCAGGGCAACAATAAATCGCAAGAGACAGTTTTATTCTCTTTTACTTTTTCAGTACATTCACTACTTATTTTGTCAACAATTTGTATGATCTTTTACACACTGCGTCCACAAAGTCACCCCCTAGTAAGTATTTCCGGCGCACAGTGAGATATCTGCATGCGACAAGAAATAATAAAATTGCATCGGAAACAGTGTTTTTTGTGAACAGTGCATCGTTGTCACTTTAATGACAGCATCGCGAGGTCTATCAAATCGAACATTTCAAATGGCACATGAATGACTAATGACAAGATTACTAGGTTAAGATGAAAGTAGATGAGAATAATATATGGCTTCCGGTTAACCGGTATCGTCAGTCACATTCAACACAAAGAACCATATGTTTTGACAGCACACTGACAGTAGATGGGTACCTGCAGTACCTTCAATATTAACAATTTTATTTTCAATGAAGATAATCCAGATTTACCTAATGAAAATTTTGGTTTTATATGGCTTCCCCATACTATTTAGTTATTGTTCTAAAACATGTAGGTGAAACTTTTCCATGACGATGGATTGGAGGCATGATCTTTTGGATTGGCTGGCTAGATCATCGGATTTAACATCAGTTGACTTTTCTAGGATAATTTTAAAACGATGTATACAATTAAATCAATTAATTAAATTAAATAAAAAAAAAGAAATCGTCAAGAAATTAGAACTTTCATAGAGGATATTTCAAAAAATGGAAATTGTACCAATTTTGTCTTGCCAACCCGTTAACGAAAACAGCTTGAATAATTTAGTACTCCACTAAACTTAACTTATGTTTCATCTCACAATTTCAAGTTTAACTAAACAATTTAAATCAGTACTTACTTGAATTTATGAATTGTCTATTTTTCTCTAAAAACTTTCAATATGAATCACGAAAATTATGTTACGGGAAAGCAAATTAAAACGAAAAAAATTATGGGCTGCTCTTTTTAAATATGGATGAAATATTACATCGCATTAAAAATTGTATGTTTTGTAAATCTCTTAAGCATAACATGAGCAAACAAATTTTACCCGCAATTACCCGCCATTTAATTTAATTTAATTTATATTACCTGTTACCTGCGGTAGTTAATTTTATCGATTGGTTCCAGGATTTTCTACATTCTCTGTATACAAAGTGGGTTAGATTTTAATCAGGAAACTTAAGGAATCGATAGAACATACCAAAATAATTTGGATTTGTAATATACACTTACAGCTAAAAATGCTTAATTTTCTAGAAGGAAGGCGTTTTAATTTATTTTCAGCTTTTCTCATATTTTTCCGGAATCAATTGAGATATTGTTATGAAATTTGGAAGGTAAACGTTACGTACATCAGTACACTTCACACCGTAGTTTTCTTCCTAATTAATATTTTTTAACTGTACATAAAAGCACACAATAAAATAGCGGGTTTAAAAAAATAGTTATTTGTGACACGACGAAAAATGTAGTTTTCGTATACGATTATGGAAACTTACCGGACAAGGCGAAGCGGAGTAAATCCGAAAAACATTTTCGTCCATGTGTCATACACTATTTTTTAATCGATTGTAAGAAGAAAGTCCGTGTGTCATACACTATTTTTTAGTCGATCGTAAGAAGAAAGTAATAAATTTATATTTATTATATTTATTTTATTTGAAAAATCTGATCGTAATCGACTTTACGTCACTTTGACACAATCGAATAAGAATATCAATCCCTAGTTTGTTTAATTTGTTTATAGTATCCATTATTTTGTTCATAATTATTTAACAACCAAAAAGCACTTGTCAGCCTGGAAAAGTAGTCGCTTGGCAATCACAACAAACAGTAATACCTAATATAAAAACATGATTTTTTTCGTCCAGATATTCGAACCAAAAAAACGTCACTTTTTAATACAATCGAATAAAAACTAAACTTAATATAAGGGTTAATATCCAGAAAGGAAAATGATCATGGGCACTCGCAGAGGAAGGCCAGGAGGAGCCATTGCCCCCGGGAATCCGGATACCTTTATTAAAATTGTGTTATTAAATTAGACAAATTTCATTTAAGAGCTTTATTAAAAATCAAAACTAAAAATAAATGACAATAGACATCCAAAGGATCCAGTGACAGTCCCCAATGTAGTAAGTTTTTTATTTCAAATAATTCAGTAGGTAAATCAGAACTATTGCCAATTGTTTTTGAAAAAATTATTATTAGATGTCTTAAAAAATGTAGCCTCCGGAGAAAAAAATTAATAAAAAAGCAATTTTGGATTCAAAATTAAAAATAAAAAACTCTTACTTCTCTAATTAAATTCAAGGTCTGGAAAATGCGTGACCTTGAATATCGAAAAAAAAATATATGCCCCCACCCCTGAACTCTGCGGACGCCCATGGAAATATAATTTTAAGAAAACTATTTGAAAATTCAAAATTATAAATTATAACAGTTCCATAAACGAGCAAACTTTTCAGAACTAGCAATAATTAATTTATTACATAAATCAGTTAAATATTATAGTGTGAATGATATTATCCGTGACAAACAAGTACTATTTTATGCTAATTTATTTAATACTACTCGATTATATTATATTTATCAAATAGAAAAAAATAATCATTTGATATGAAAGTATAAGCACATGTAGGCATATTAAACAAAAATTTCTTGCAATGATATGAGAAAATACAATATTTTATATTATGTATGTGCATTCGAACATAGTGCATTCGGCTACGATATTTATAATAAAATATTGAAAAAATGTGTAATACAAATAAAACGTAAATAACTATTACGTCAACTATCTATAAACGAGATAACGTAGTTGAAAAAATACGAATTCATTCACATATCCATGCATAACATTTTAAATGACAACCAACAATAAAGCAACTACATATGTATAACTTATCGGATCGGTTATCGTAAGTAAACAAAAGCAAATTAGGCTATAAAACAAACAACATCTAACTCATAAAAAATAATAATAAAACAGCTCACATTAAACCCAATTAATATTTACCAGTTTTTATCAAAGGCATTGAAACACGCTTCCATAGTGCACGTGAAATTGAAATTCACAAAATCGATGAAATTTGTGCTAGACATGACGCTGCAGCTGAGGTGAAACTACGCGCCAAGCGCCAAGTAGTTTGTGTACGATTGGGAGTCGATATCAACGCGACGGCGTTACTCACAGCCTGTCACGATCATGCAAATGGGGAAACACCGCAAACATCCCAGGTCATACCAGTCTATTTGGACACATGTTTGCGTTCCGGTCCATACCTTACTAACGGTATTGCTCTGCAACCTCCGTTACAATAGGAGCTAAAAATCAAATTTTGGTCAGTTCACAGTTTTAAACAAAAAAAAAAATAATACCTAATAATTTGTATTGATGTATGTACCAACTTAAAACTTTTGAAAATCAATATACATAGGTATACATATGAATTAAATATTAAATTAATCGAGTGCATCTTTTTTTATAACCACGCCTATACGAGGCGTCTCCGAAAGATCAGGTCAAAATTTAAAGGCATTCGACATATCAAAATAACAGTGGCGTGCCGAACTGGTTAAGGTGGAGGGCACATCATTCTTGAGTTGCAAATTATAATGATAGTGTCTCCATGCGCATTTGCGCTAAACCTATTGCGCGTCGGATCAATTACTCCATAGGCGTCACATTAGGAGATAGGGCACAAAAATACAGAATTAATGGGCTCGAATCACATTAATATTTTTTATGGCGGACTACTTTACAATGACTATTTGGCCTAGTTCAGATGAATCACCCTATAATTTTGACGTATCAGTGAAGGTCTCTGTTATAATAGGTTCGTTCTTTCTAACTGAGATCTCAGTTAATTTAAGTAGTTTTACGGTTATGGCTACATCAAATGAAATTCTGCTTTTATTTATGCAGTGTAACCGTAAAATTACTTAGATTAGCTGAGATCTCAGTTAGAAAGAACACACCATTTAAATGAATTTTTGATTTTTGTAAATATTGTTATGATATACTGATATCCCAGTTTTGTGAACATAAATTATTTTTAAAATTAGTTATCTTATTTATATTAATTAATTATTAATACAATATTTGTTTTATAGTACTTACCACTGTGGTTTATACTTATTAATTTCTTTAGAGAACTCACTCCTCAGGGTTATGTGTGTTCAAAACATGTTATCACTTTATAAACAGAGAAATAGGATTCTTTTTATTATTTTCTCTTATTTACTGATTTTACAGTCAAACGTATACCTGGTTGCATATATAGTAGTGAAATAAAAGTAATGTATTTCAGAGAAAACAAGAAGAGAAGTTTATTTATTTGTAACAAATAAAAATTATTTTATGATCCAAGACAAATGTTTTTCCCTCTCTTATTCTACCTGACGGGGAGTTAAATTAAACTAATACATAGTTTTATTTTTATAAGAGAATATCCACTTACTGTTAGTGCTGCTTATATAGAAATTTAAATTTCTCTATATTGGTATGTGAATATTCACTAACACTGTTTGATTATTCTCATATAAGTAAACAATCAATTTATAGTAAAAAAATCAGACAAATGTCATTCACTTTTTTGTGAAGTTCTCAGTTTATTTAATCAGATAAAAAAGTTAATGTCACTTACTACTTATTTTTTTCAATACTCGGATTACAGCACAGTTTGTGAATCGTATCAGCTATTCCAGGTAGGTTCCTTTTAATTACTATATCATCTGCGTCTTCTATTCACCAATTTCTCATTATTATTTTTCTTTACTCAGCTTTATCCTTGTCTCTAATTATTTATCATATAACCTGTTTCTCACCTTTATTTGGTTAAACTGAAAATTACCTGTTTTCAGGAATAACATTTTTAGATGCTTCCTTCAAATAGCAACTCTCTAGAATTCTCAGATTTTCTATTTATGGATCTAAACAAACTAAAAAATAAATTCTCTTCTATGAACATTCAATTATAACTTGCTTTTTTTACTATTCTTCTCTCCATTCCCATCATCCTTCTTTTTTTCTTTTCAAAATCAACAACCTCCTCTTTTTCTTTCACTGCCTACCTAAATTCTTTTTTTATTAAAATTTTATCAAAATTGCTTGATTATAAATTAATTTTCTCTAGACCTACATTTTATCCACTTATCATATTTCTATTAATGTTCCTAGTTTCTCCAGCATTGTTTTTATACATAGCAAATATCATTACGAGAAGTATTATTAAGTCTCAAATACCTGTACCTACTCATATCAAGCTTTTACATTCCCCGCACTTTGTTTACTTTTACACTGTATACTTGCTATCTCTTATCCATCATACAAACTACACAGATTCTTATTTTAATTAAGGCTGGGAATTTTCCAGATTTTAGTATTCGAATAATCGTTCGAAAGAAAATTCGAATAATAGAACTATTCGAATATTCGAATTAATCGAATTATTAGAATAGGTATTCGAATTATTCGGATATTCGAATTATTCGAGTATTCGGATATTCGAATACCTACTCTATACATGAAAAGTCAATAGTTAAATATTTACAGGTTTTTCTAAAATTTAAAATTTAATGTTAACTCCTGTCTTAGTACAGTAAGAATAAGGTCGAGGTGAGAAAGAGATGGAATAGTTTGACTGGGAGTAAAACGTGCCACTAATGTGGTCTATATTTGGATTTTAGAATAGGTACCTACCTATACCTACTATCTACCTATTTTGGTTGGATGCATACTGCATACCTATTCGTACATAATTTAATAATATATTTTAATATTCAAATTTACTCAAATATAATCGAATATTCGGATACTCGAATATATTCGAGTATTCGATTATTCGAATATATTCGAGTATTCGAATATTTCGAATATTCGAATACTCAAATACTCGAATTATTCATATTTGATTTCCAGCCTTAATTTTAATATTTATGCCAAGTTTGACATTTTTATCTTCATATTTTTTTCAATATAACATTTTAATGTTACTTTTCTTCTTGTTTTATTTTATTTTTAAATTTTGATTTATGTTTTGATTATAGATTACTTTCTTTTATATGTCAACCACTTTTGTGTCTCCAGATAAAACCCAATGAAATGATTCAACGTTGCAGTTTTGGACCTACTGTATAAAATGTTTTATCTACAAGCAATAATTTCCCTGTCTACATTACACAGTTATGCATTTTTAGGATAAACCTTGATTGTGACATAATATACTTTTGCATGTAACTTAATAAAGTTATTAGATATATTTATTTTTCTTTACAAATTCATTTTATTTAAAGTTTATTTTTACAAAAGAGAATTTCTCAATTCATATTTCTATTATATTGTCTATATTTTTATACTTATTTTTGCTTTTAATTAATTAATAATGTTACTTATAATTGTCTCTGTAGTAAAATACACCTCAATATGTAGTCTGATGAAAATATGTTAATATGTGAAAATGTGTTTATATGTGAAATGTGAAATGTGTTTATATGGGAAAATATGTTTATAAGAATTTCGTTCCAAATAATAATAAAAATCTGAACTCAAAAGTATTAATAAATATTCAACATGCCGGTAGCTTCTACCAAATGTTTTACTGACACATTTGATGATACCCTCAACTATTTTTGTATATAACGCTTCAAAGATAAACAGCAAATTTCAAGAAAGAAACGATTTGTTTTCTTAAATTTTTCTTCGTTTTATTTGAGGCACTAGGGCGGCAATAATCGAGAGGGGTTGGGAAGAGCTTGCGCCCCTAGGGCTTCCATGAGCAGACCACTGAAAACAGATTCATATGGACATGAATTCTAAAGGGTCATCAACTTGATCTCGCCCCCCCCCCAAGCTATTTTTTATTCCCACTCTCTGGCATACAATTTTTACATCGGGCACAGCCTAATACAATAGTTTTACGACTAGCACACCTTTACGTCATAAATACATAAGGGTTATATTTTAGGGGCCAGATTGACACTAGCCTCCCCCCATTCACTTTAAGTTTTCTAACTCATGCACAAATAGCCCAAGTACCACAGTTTGGTATAATTACTCCCAAAGCTAGCACATTTACAAAGGCATCAATCATATATAAAGTTAAAATTTTCTTCTCAGCATACTTCTAGAAAAAGGTTATGTAGCCCTCTTATCTACGCCAGTGGCGTTCTGTTACTATTTTTGACTTGAACTGTAGGTGCAGGTTTACATAGAAACGTGGTGTGCCAAATTTGAAAAAAGATAGCTTTTGTCTTCCCTTAGATATTAAATAATAAACTTTTCTTTACTAAAACTTTTACACCGTGTATCCAGAGATGTACTAGCCCAGTGGGCTATGTCCCAGTTTTCGGCTCCTATCACGAAACCTCGGTGCGTCCACGCTTTCACATTCGTATTTGACATTTGAGCGCTATTTTGGCTGCCTTAGATGCCTTTAAGTACACGCCATTGCCACCAATATGCTCAGCGTTGAGCCTGCTGCGCGTGCACTTGATAAGTAATGTTTCATTGTCGTTTCTATTAACTTACTCAGTGGCTCAATGTCGGTTTGGGCAGCATGGTTAGCGAGTGTATGGTTACAATAAGGATATAGACATACTAATGATGCCTCGCTGCTTGCGTGGAGACCGCGATCGCGATTGCTGCATCGATGTCACCTCTATGTAAAACAATCCTGCGACCGCATATACCGATGATGCTAGTAGCATTTCACACTCACCGTTTACATCGAGGTCTAGCGCGATGTTGAGGTCGATATAACAAAATTTGTTATTCCATATCTGCAAAAAGGAAGGTATCTTGCACATGATTGGTTCACTTAAATCGCTTAACACTCTTTCAGTCGCACGCTTCGCCATGCATTACACAAGCAGCAGGTGGTCCGCGTGTTTCTTTATCGTAGGCTTTTGTGTTGCTTGTATAATTTATGTTTTGGTTTTTATTTTGTTTCTGAAAACTCGACATGAAGGACAAACTAATAGATGTAGTGATCTATACTCCAGAGGTATGAGATAAGCATACCTAATTCATAATTTTCAATAATAAAACAGGTAAACTGAACTGAAGATAATATAGAACAGAACTACCTTACAAAAAACATAACAAAACCCTTCAATCCACTGAGCCTGCACAAAATATCTCTGGCATATCCACTCATCATCGACATCCACCTCGACCAAGACCACGACTGTGATCGCGACCACCACTGCGAGAAACGAGACACCTTAATTATATCGAGTTGCGATGTAAAACAATATATTATTTAGTTTGGCGCCCTAACCTCTATGTCATCCCATACCTTTTTTTTGGCCCAGTCCGTTCCTGGAGATAAGTTATGGTGCATTTTACGGATTATATTTACAAAGCAAACTCCAATTATTTTTATATACTCTACACACTTCTGAAGTGTGCGCCTTGAAAACCGGACCACCCTGTATATCCACATTATTTTGAAAATAAAATAGTCACTAGAATTTAAGATTTCTCTTTCATTTTAAAATGTCAAATCATTGATTCTCGTTTATCGTTAGCATGCGACCATTGTCCAATGACGAAATAAACGCCTTATTTCATTTATTTATAAAGTCATTAATTATAATTTATTTCTTGACGCTTTTCGGCAGTGGAAAAGGGAAACTGTATATTATATAGACCCATTTACATGTTTTTTCGTACTTTTTGCGTTACTCGAGGCTTTACTGTTATAATAGAATTCTTATAATGCAAGTTTTAAAATGCACCTGTTCTTCAAATCAATATTAATGGATGTGATGACAACAAACTTCCCCCATTGATATTTAAAATATTAAGGTTTTTTATTATATGCTCTAACGATATTTCGTTGTAGTTTAATTATTTAAATTATGAAAAGAATTGTGCAGAAAAGTACCATTATTATCATTATTAAATAGTAAATTTATCACTTTTTTTTGTCTCGTCGTAAATATTGAATCAGATTATTTTGTCCTAAAAAAGTAATTAAAATATAGTTACATTTTTTTAACAACAACCAGAACCAGTTCATCACATCAGTTGTTAATTAACCTCCAAACTGTTTGTAACATTTTATTTAAAAAATATAACCATATAATTCCAACCAACATGCAGTAGCACCATACATTTCTGCAATAAATTTCCTTAATGTTATAATAATTATTATTTGCGACAGTTTTTTTTATATGAAATGTTTTCGATATATTTTTTTTAATATTTTTGCTATATTTCGAATTATAAATTTATTTTTTAGTATTGCTTAAATATTTTTGAAATAATCCGTTTATTATATTTATATTTAATTATTTCCTAAATACTGCTGATATAGCTTTAATTATATACTTATTACTAAATGTTTTTTAAATATGTTCTATTACTCCTATTGTATATTTATTGTCAATTATTTCTTAAATATCCTTAAAATATTTTTAATTATATATTTATTATGATATGTTTTTTACAGAAAATAACCCTGATCCTAATAAACTACTTTATAAAATCGATTTCAGTGACGTAAATTTGCAGGATATTTTTCAACAGTGTGACTTAAAAGTCGGTGTGTTTATTTCCTTAAATAAATAAAAGAGTTATCACAAGAAACAAAATATTTACATATTCTTCGAATATCTGGAAATTTTCAGTCGTTTATTAATATCATATAATACAAATTCTAATATATTTAGATTTTTTAATTCATTCAACGTCAATTAGGGCATTAATTTTCCTTGACTTACCTTTAGCTGAATTGCCACTTATCTATGTGTACAGTAGCACTTCACTTTGTATTAATTGTTTATGTGACTCGTATACAATGAATTACGTCATAGGATATAACGTCACTTCGTACAGTTTGATCAATAAAACTCTAAATGGAAACAAAAAGCCGACTCTTGGATAAATAGGTTCCTTGTTCTATATCAGGAATATTTTTTGAGCATGGATCAGAGCTCTCTTTCAAGGTCGAAAATACACCTCAAAAAAATTTTAATTTAGTGACGGAGTTAAGTATTTTTAAAGAAGTTCAGGTCTGAGGCAGTAGAAAACGAATGCATTGTTTACTTACAAATGTGCATCCCAAATTTGCTTTGAAACTTTTATAGCAATAACAAATAATATGTGTATTTGGGGAGCAGGTGTGCAAAAGGGAATTTTCTGTAAAAGAGGAAAACCACTTAGAAGAGGCACAGTAAAGAAAAGCTATATTTCTTTTCACAGAATGATTAAAGTAATATTTTTCTTTAAATATTATATACATTCCAAGTTTGTTTAAATACATGATAGTTATTTTAATATTATGATTTTTCCGTTGGATTTATGCCTTTTTGCCAGATCATAGTGTGGATTTATTTCATTTGCCCATTCGGTATGGAATTTATTCCTATCTGCTAAATCAAAAAGTGGCTTTATTGTGTTATTCTCTATTATTTACAAGAGTTAAAAGGAATTAAAAAATATTATGGCTTTAAATCAAAAAATATTTTTATTAATAAACTACATGTCTCGTCGTTGGATTTTGGATTTTCATCAAACTGGATATTTTAAACCATAGGCTGGGTGAACAACAATAAATTTTCATGTTTATCTGAAAAATGGCAAAAAATGGATTTATTCCATTTCTCACAGTTTATTTTAAAAATTTTAAAATATTTATAAAAAAGCAATACAGCAGCAATCAACTTTGAGACTACAGTTTTAAGAAATGCTATCAATGTCAATTTATTTAGGCATGTATATTGTAGAATTCTGAATATGTTTTTTTAATACCTGTATGAAGAAAATACAATTTTTCCATCTGCATTTTCAAGTTGTACGAAACGTTGTCGAAAATTTATAAAAAATTTGATATAAAATTTTAAGGTGCTAATTTTAATGGTATCTTCTATGTCTTTTTCCACAAAAAATTTTTATTTAGCCTAAAAAAAACAAATTACTTTTTAATTCGATCTATTTCTTTTTAATATTAATAGGACATATTTTTTAAATAATGTTCAACCGACCTTTCATATATATGTAGTTTACTGTAATAATAATGTAATAATGTAGTAATAATGTAAAAATATAATAATAATGCAATAATGTAGTAATAATATAATAATAATGTAATAATGTAATAATAATGTAATATTATAATTTGCCGGCTCGGTGTTGTAGTGTGACTAGATAATCTCTCCATCGTCCTGCGAGTTCGAATCCCGCCATCAGCACTGACAATGTCGCGTCGGTGGGAATGGTTTTGTGTCCGCGTTTTTTTCATAAGTGTAACCTTCACCCGTGCAGCTTCGGCTTTAGATTCGAGGGTTGTCTAATTTCTGTAGTTTTTTTTTTATAAAAGTTTTTAGAAAACATATTGGAGTTTAAATATATTTCTTTTTCAACACAATATTTTCCGCAGAGGCACTCCACACGCAATTGTCTGTTGGATAACTATATAACCTCCTACGCTAGACGCAGGTAGCGGAAGTTCTTCGTTAATATGCCTAATATAGGCAATGTTTCTGTATTGGTGCTGACAGGCTTTATCACTACCAACTACCAAATCATTTTAAACGCCATTTGGTGTAAGAAATTGTGCAATAAGTTGCGCAATTAATTGGAGCAAGTTGTCTCAACGAACAAAGAGACTTATGAAGTGTCCATACACTTAGAACTAACTTAGATTCGGAATCCCGTCAAAATATGCAGATCGAGCCAAATCACTTGATACACGACTAGCGGTATGCGCAGTTTACCGTTGCCTGTCTGAATACGAAGTCCAAACGAAAGTTAACGATTGTATCAGGACGCTTGCTGGGAGGAGCATACGAGAATTTCGAGATAAAGAAGATTTCAATATCGCTAAAGCTGCGGTAGAGTGTGTTACTCGATGATAAAACACTAAAATTATGAAAAATATCAGAAAAGCACACAATTAAATATTGATTTTTTTTTCGGAACAAAAAGTAATTATATGAACATAAATTAATATTCTCATAAATAATAAAAAAAATAATACCACCTTAAAAAAAAATAAAATAAAACGTAAATAAGTAAATAAATAATTTAAAATTGAGCTCAAACAGACATCCTTCTTGAGCAAAGCAATATCCTAACTTACTGTAAAAGCCCCTTCTGAAATTTGCGCTGCAATCACCCCATCATGCTGGCAACAAATTGGCGACTGTAAATAATTGTGCATACCGCTAGTAGTGTATCTAGTGGTCCGGCTCGGTGTATAATATGTCTGATACCGAGAGTGCATAAAGTGAATAACAGTAAACCTAATGCAAATCTTAACAGTCAGACTGATATGTCAAATCTTTGGAGTTATGTTTACATTACAATCGTTTTTATATTTACTTCCTACATATTTGAAATATTTTTTTTTAGTGGTAAATGTTATTTTACTTTGAAAATTACGTAGATCCATAATGATGGGATATTTCACGACTTAATTAGTACATCTACAGGCTTACACAGACTTATCTTCTTCCTAGCATAACTGTCAAATTAATGTCAGAATAGTTTCATTTTAAAAAATGGTAGGGTCACAATTTCTAAAAAAAAAACCTATTGATATGTTTACGGGTCCTATCAAGAGCGAAAGTGTAGTACGGGACGTATATTTCCTTTACCTCAAAATAAGAAATCTATTAAAAATACCTGTGGCAGTGAGCATGTTAATTTTATAGCTCACCTAACGTATTTAAATTTACTGTGGTGGCACTGAATTAGTGTGAAAATTTTTAAAAAAAAGAACATTCTCTAAATACACTATTTCTCGCGTAAGTTATGAAATAAAATTGTTGCAATTATTATTCTTACACGGTACCAAAAAATGTGCAATTTACCATGCATTTCTAGCATCGTGTAAAGCGGCTTAACCGCAGCACTTTTGAAATCACAGGATTATTTAAAATCTGAATTGCAGAATGCACACAATATTTTTTATATTGATACGTTAGGGGCATGGTAGCCAACTGGAAATTATCGATGACTTAGATGTGGTTCGGACTCCACAATAAACTGTAGGACCTCGTCTCTCAAGCCGACACAAAATTCTAGAATTTTCGGTGGGCTATTTCGATGACTTCAGAGGCGGTTAAGAAAACATTAAGGTATAATATACAATAAAACCACGAAGGTGAGAACACGGTCATTGTTATGAGCAATGTACGCTTGACCTTTAGAAGCGGAGGAGAATCCACAGTCGCGATTAGGTGAGCACGATTGAGAACAGCTAGTTTTATCTGTATGTACACCTTTCACAATTTTTATCTACGTGTGTAGCTATCTGGAGGAGAGACACGAAATATAATATTATATTTTACATATTTTAGTTTTTGTTTAGTTGCTATAAGGTATAAGTTAAATAATTAAATGTAAGAATAGCTTTTGAAAGGTTATCTTCTTCAAAATCGGTGACGAAACCGGTCATTTTTAAAAAAGAAAAAAAAAACAGTGCTATTGGATGTCATAATGTTCTCTTGAATAAACTGAGTTTATGTTGAAGGATATTATGCAAATTATGTTTTTTGCAATTTTATTTTTAAATTTTTTTTAAATTATCAGTTTAGTTGATACTTATAATATTTAGACAACTGTAAGCTACAACATATTTATTCTTTATCATATTTATGATTTATGATTTATAGGTATCATCCTATATCGCATATAAAAACAAAAAAATCATTTCTAAAAATAAAACTGCGACTAATTACACAATCACTGAAAGAAATATAGAATTTATATCTAACAAAAATAATAAAAAATCATTCTTAAAGCATTAGGCAAACAACCATCACTTCTTTTCACGATGGGGATTTAAAATCATTAATTACAATTAAATCTTTTACACTTTCTACGTAAAATATTTTCTTTTCCCCTGTATCTGTTTCGGAAAGTTCCTCTAGAGTCTGCATATTTTCCATGTTTTCATTTTCTTTTTTTTTTTCATCTTCACTGAGACTTTCTAAATTACTCTCAGTATCTTTAGGTACTTGAGTTTTCACATGGCCGGTTTCAATTTTAATTTCATATGCCGAATTATCATCGTCACTTTCATCAAGTTCGTCATGAAATATGTTATCACTCTCATGATCACTATCTAATTCATCAGTATCATAATCAACTTCTGAGTTATTCTGGCTTCCATCACTATCGTTAAAGTCATTTTGTATTTCTTCATGCTTGCCAGTTTTCCTCTTTTTCCAAATCACCTAACACATCTTTGTCTCTAGATTCCTTTTCTCTTATCATTTGTAGTTCTTTCAAAGGCGGATCCAGGAGCTTTCTAAGGGGAAGCACTTGACACAAATATTGAAATCCTTAATATGGTAATAAAAATTGCGAGTAATGAAAAAAAAATACAGGCATTTTGAGATTTTTTTTGGTAATTTCTATGAGTCGAAACATTATTAAAAGTATGGTAATGTTGTATATTAGAAAACATCTGAATTTTGAAAATTCGAACATACACATTTCTGCCTGCTGAACACGAATTTCCAGTCAAAAATTCTCCCTCGCCTATGTTTTTCCAGATATTCAGGCTTAAAGAGCAAAAATGTTTTCTCACTGCCTGTTACAGTATTTATTCACAATTTTTTTATTTTATTAATAGTATTTGCCTGTTGTATTCGTTAAAAAATGCAATAGTATAATAAATACTAGTAAACACTATATGTGCAATAGCATAATAAATACTAGTATAACCTAATTTTATATAATTATCTGTTAATTTGAACAAACAAGCAAGCTATGAAATATGAAACTGTTGATAAAACGTCCTCTTTTCTTATGAAACTGTTGATCAAATTGTAGCAACTTTGGATAGTTGGCAACACTGGAGTAGTCAACTAAATATTTAATTTTTTTGAAATAATTTACGGTTCATATGCTCTACCAGGATGCCAGTTTTACTTCACGTACCCACAACGGAAATACTCCTTTGCCCAAGCTATAACCAATGTGGCAATAAAAAATCTCTAGATTCAGCTGATAACCTGCAAAACTGTTTAGAACACTAGTGTTATATTTTGGTGCATTTTTCAACGAATATATCAGGCAAATATTATTAAAGTGAATGTGTTGAAGTATTTGAAACCATTTTAAGAATCCCTATTGATATTAATAAACTAAAAATTTGTGAATAAATTCTGTAATAGGTAGTGCGAAAATGGAACATTCTGATAACGTGTACCCTAATATCTCGGAAAATATGGCCGAACGGAGATTTCTTACTCGAAAATCGTGTTCAACAGGCAAAAATGGGTATGCTATGAAAAAATATCAAAAATCGGATGTTCTCTGATACAATATTACGAAAAGTATTTATATTTTCAAAAAAGATCTACGTGAATTTTCGAAAAGTAATGTCATTTCTTCAATAAGATTTTTTTTAACGGCCCAATGTGGGCACCCATTACCCCTCCCCTGGATCCACATTTGAGTTCTTTAAGCATTTAGGGTGTTAGTAGGTTCATATTGTATTAATGATACTAGTTTTCAGTTCTATTAATCGTCAATCTATTATACTTTCTCGTTCTTATGCTTGAAAAACTTTACAATTGGGCTCGCAACTAGCACTGCTTGCTGGTAAACATAACACAAGGCGCACAAAAAAAAATTCTGTACTTTAAATCAAAACCATATTTCTTTATTTTAATGTGCTGAAACCGAATCTGTCCATAAAAATTACAGTTATTGCGTCAATTTTTAGCTAGGGGACATTTTTAGCTACCGATAATGAATATTCACCTTTTTTTAAATAAAAGAAATTGGAATTTGGTTAGACGATTTTTTTTGCCTAAATCATCGTAATTTACGTTTCCATGGGTACTAAACATAATTTTGACATTAAAATAGCCTTTTTGGAGGCTGCCAACTGCCAAACCGCAAATTGTAAAATTCCAAAATTTGTAACACACACACACACACACACACACACACACACACACACACACACACACACACACACACACACACACACACACACACACACACACACACACACACACACACACACACACACACACACACACACACACACACACGCACACGCACACGCACTCGCACACGCACACGCACGCACACGCATACGCGCACCCCCACACGCACACGCACGCGCACGTACTCACCCACACACACGCGCGAGCGCGCGCGCGCACACACACACACACACACGAGGATGTAGAAAATATGCTGTCAAATGGGCATGTTTAAGTAGACTGTATCTCTTGATCTCAAACTTTCTTCAAGTTGGTATTGGTCGCTTTGAGGTAAGAAATCTTTACTTTTTTGAATTTACTTTTTTATGTTTATAAATAATGGAAATACTTGACACATAGTCTGATACTTTTCTCCTTCCTTGTTGAATAGCCTTTGAAAGGGAACCAATACTTATCCGTATTTCATCAGTTTCTCCCAAAAGCTTTCATCTAAAATGGAAGATTTAATCTTTTTTAGATCTAGCAGTGAAACAATATTCTTATTAAATACAACAGTCTGTATAAAATCTGTGTTGCGCACTAAACTTTGCAAAAGATTTTTTTATATAGTTCAACCGTTTATTAACAGTTGGTCTTGGTCTGACTGTATTTTTTTAAGCTATATGTTTATTTTTAAAGAACTGTATGATGGTTTTTGCTACGGCAGTTGCACAACCACAAATATCTTTTACAAGTGAATTTATGCAAAGCGCGGCAAATCCGTATATAATGAGATGCTCATATTTTTGCTGGAGCAAATTCTACGCAGCTCTCATAATAGATGCATTGTCTGTGCACACGGCAACAATTCTGTTGCTTCCAGTTTCTTGAATAGCATCGTCAAGAACATTGAATATGAATTCTGCCGTGTGTTTTTCAGTTTCTGAATCTATTGATTTTATTAATACCGGTGTAGGTGTAGCCAGAATTATATTAATGAGAGGAATCCTGTTAATGTCAGTCCAACCATCTGACAGTAAGGTTATATTCTCCGCTTTACTTAATTTACTCTTTATATATTCCGTATAAGAGAATATTCATTATCTAAAAGCTTCCTGCTACACTTTTTCTTGTTATGGGGTGATATGCTGGTTTTATCAATTTTAAATAATTTATAAAATGTCCATTTTCAACAATAGAAAAAAGGCAATGCCCCACCAAAAATAACACGAGCTATAGCTTGGTGTAGTATATCTTTCTCCTGGGAATCACACTTATCTAAGAATTTTGTAATTTTAACTGTTTCACTACGTGAACAGTGACGGATTTAAGGGAAAAGGCAGGGGGGTTGACGTCATACGCTCGCAGCTCAACGGCTGGCGAAAGATCCATTGTATGTACAGCGCTGGCAGACCGAAGCCCATAGTACCATTAATTAGAATGTTATGGTTATTACATGGTTTAAAAGGGTTAATATTTGTTTATTACATGATAAAGAAATTGAAGATTTTCAGAAAGGCGATTCGCACGATTTGGTCATAGGCGGTTCAAATATAAGATATTTAAAAGTATTATAAACGTATTTGAAAAAATATAACAACATTTTGTGGTAGCATTCTCTGGTTTGCATAAAGATAGAAATAATTCGCACCATCTTCTAAAAATATTGTTTTGAGAAATTTAAACACAAATGAATCAAAATAATTGCAAACAGAGCTATAGGTTATGTTATTTATAAATTTCAATCAAATGACATGCGGAGAACTGAGAAAGTGCGAAAAAGCAGAAGAGAAGCAAAAATTTCGTTCCAGCAGTAAACATTGCCAACTAATTCCCGACTAGTTGATGTTTAGACATGCACTTCCAAAAAGCTCATCAAACCGTTTGTGATTTTCTGCTGGAACAGACCTAATGTAAGCCAACATTTTGTTCCAGGGGTGTACAATTTAGCTACACTCTAGAAAGAAAAAAAACGATGGTTTAACTACTACATCCTAAATACGCCACTGTTACACCTATTCTTTAGCCAAATTCTAAATCCGCCACTGTACGTGATGAACCACTCGAGGCCGTTGTGGACAAGATGCTATTACTGTTAGTCTACAGAAAAAAAGAAAGACACAGCAGGAAAATTATACCCATCGTCTAAATTGAGTTCACCTTAAATATTTCTTCATCACAAATGTTCTCGTTGCGCATTGGTTTTGTTACAAATTCATCTAACGCAACAGTTTTTGAAGTTCCACTCTCTTTGGGAATGAATAATTGTTTCACAATTTTGAGACATTTTTTGCAATTTTTTGCTATGTGTTTTGTCATGCGAGTAGCATGGCTTTGATACCTCATTCCACAGAACCGGCATTTTACTCTTGTTTTTACCACCAATTACTGTTTTTTTTTTTTTGAAAAAAAATCCCAAACGAGAGTTTCTTTGCCAACTTTTGGCATTTAAAAAAAAAGGAAAAATAGTCTACTAATCACTCTTATTACAGAGAATTTCGTTCAATTTCTTTGGCGAAAAACGTGATTGACATCAACTGTCAAATGTCATTATTAGAGTTTCAAGGGATATGGCGGAAATTTTAAATTGGACAAGTTGACCGTGACCGTGACTACCTTTTACACGTTACTGTTTTACCGGTCAACTAAATCGTGACCTAACCAGTAAAGGACCGGTCACTGACCGATCATGGTGACCGTGAGTGAATGATTGCCAACACTACTTGCAAGTATAATTTTTAATTACGCCAGTTGAAGCTGGCATTGAGGATCAACACACTACTTTCAGCAGATTTTGCGCGGGGAGGGGGTCAAATCAAATCAAACAATTTATTAATGATATGAAGAATACAGTTATAACCATTGGGTGAGCGGCAAGTGTCCCTAACCTCTCGGACACCGATACATCAAAAAAAAAAATGTTTTCAAGTGCGTAAATTTATTAAATGATTTTTGCATTTTATATTACTTGCATAATACAAACCTTTGAGGGGCGGCAACACGCTCTTCTTATGCACTCTCTTACCATATACTGCTTTTCACTAAATCAATTTATATAACACTTTTAAACAAAATATGTTTTTTTATCTGAGATTATACTTTCTCTAAATTAGGTCTATTATTATGACAATATAGCTTAACAACAATCAAATTAGGTAAAAGAAACATTTATTTTTGTAATTAAATTACAAATAAATAACAATTATTTAATGAGATTGATAAACAGCACAACAAAAAACTAACTAAATTCTAATTAAATACTACTAAATTTCAAATGATTGCAGATAACAATTCAATAACAGTGTTCGACATGGAATAACAAAAAAATGTTGATTTTATAAAACAAAAACACATTTTTGTGTGTTGAACAGTACATCATAATTTATTTAACTTCCTTCATATTTCTTTGGACTACAAATTTTATATACAAATAGAGATTAAAAACTAAACAAAAAACAGTCTGATACAATATACCAGAGCTTTTTGAGTGCAGTTAAAGGTATAACCAGTGATTATTACCAATCAGTTGTCACTGGATGTTAATTTTAAAATCATCAGAAATCAAGGTGACACTATCAGACACTACCATTTCTGCACCCAAAAAACATTTATTTAACATAGAGTAAATATCGATATCAAAACGAACTTTTCATAGTATTATAATAACTAAAGGAAAAGAAAAATTTTTTGTGTAGTTGTTTCATCTGTCTAAATCAATTTAAACACAGAAACATGAAACAGACTACATAAATTAGACATCCCCCAAATTCAGGAGCAGAACCTATGGCTATGTGAAAAAACGTGGATACACAAGTATTGACATTGCAATCTATCGGAGCTGGGATTCGAACCTAGGAGTACGCTAGAGTAATTAGTCGCGCCCAACATGTTCTAGTCAACTACAATTAATCAATCACAAGTTATTAATGAATGAAGCATAAGTTGGCTGTGTACATTTAGTAACTTATTGAAATTTTATTGTAAAAAAAATACTATAATAAATAATCAATTAATCAGTCACAATATTTACTTAATTGTATTAAAACTATATCCTATTTGCACAAAAAATGGTTTTTTAAATATTGTATCGTAAATATGCATAACACGTTTGATATTTTCCAATTTTTGATGATGATTCACCTTACTCGTTCTCACCGGTTCTCACGAACCTGTTTTAGCACCTCTTGCTGAGCCGACTAACATTTCCAATGAAAAAAAATTAAAAGAACTTTTCAATATATATATTATATTATATTCAGGAGAATGAAAATAATGTTTCTAGTTTTCATCTTCTCGCTGCTCCAACATCCTCAAAATGGGAATGTTGGGAAATGATCATTCCGTTCATTAACATTTTCATTTAAGCATGGTGCACAATGCAAGACGCGAAAAGTGAATAGTAAGAAGTGAAAACCTAGAAAGCGAATGCAAACGCCAAATATGATTTGGTGGTTCACATTAGAAGCGAACTGTAAGACGTGTAACGTGTAACTACATGTCTAAAATAAACAAAACGTTTTTTTAAACTTAACCGTTATATTTTATTAACATAGTAAATGGTTTGAAATATTAAAACTTATTTTATCCTGGCATAATTCCGTTCTGTATATATTTTCATTTAAAAAAGTATGATCACATTTATACAGCTGGAAGTAGTGATGAGTTAATAGCTCATCACTACGTCTAGCTGTATGAATGTGATCATGGAATTATAAGGAATTATCCTCATTTGTATAATAAATTGCTTAATAAAAACAATCAAGAGACACACGATTTGGTTATAAAACACCATTTTATTAGGTCAATGTAAAGCAGCATACGCGCATGCACATGATTTCGAATTTCATTGGTACTATTATCACTTCTCGCATCAAAAAGTTGAATGTTGAGTAACTTTGACGTTATACATTTCGCGATTCGTGTTAGACCTTAACTATTGCGAATCTGATAACCTCAACACAAATATCTCAACTCTTTTGCGTCTCCTTTTTGACTTTGACCTCTCACTTTTACTTCGCACATCTTGCATTGTGCACAATGCTTTAAGATATTATTGTTTGAATCGAAAAGTCTTATTAGCTTCCAATGAGAGCTACCGCGTTTGAATTCACCACGAGAGGCGCTAGTGTAGGGTAATGTCCATATCACTGAACGTTAATGTTTACTATGGCTTTTTAACGCGAGTTTTTAGTTATTTTTATAAAAATTGCTGAAAAATATTTAATACAATGATGGCAGAAGAGAAAATAGTAATTTACTTGCTCAGTAGGGAAATTAATGTACCTATCAGATGTGTCTTATATCATTAAAGTTAGGTTATATCAAGTATGAGCATAATGAAAACAACGAATGTACATGATTATTACTCACGATTTTCTCTAGTAGACTCCTTTGGTAACGCATAATCGTCAGGATTAAAATATTCATTACAAACACACGAATGTTTCGAAGGAGTAAAGTTATCCCTGCGAATCGCTACCAACCGCTGCTTTAGGCGAGCTTTATCTCTCGGAAGCATATGCTCGCCTTTTGTTTCCGAACAAAATGAAACTGCACAACACTAAAGCATAATTAGCAGCAAGTTTTTTTATTTACTGGTGTACGAAATAATTATAATAAAATCCTATAAACTTGTTCCGCACCTAAGAATAACTTTTGACAGCGACCAGTGGCGCCAACTGGTGGCGTAAAAACGGTAGCCCTCATTATCGACAGAGCAGTAGCGGGGTCTATGTATAACAGACCGTGACCCAGCATTATTGACTGTAGCTTTGGCAGGGCCTATAATTAAGAGCATTATACACTGAAACCACAACATAGAGACAACTGAATTTCTGCTCGTAAATCTTATAAATATGAATTAATGTGTAAACAACAAACCATCCAAGATTTAGGAACTTTATTTTGTTGCAATCTGTTACAACGGTTTCAAGAAATAATTATGTCACAGTGCATTTTGCAAATCACGACTTTATGAAATATAATTTTTCTTAGAAAAATCGCAAACCGCAATAATATTCTATAGTTTGACACATGCGTTTGAGAACAACCATAAAATAAATAGTAGCAATTTAAGATTAATTAGGAATGTAAGAAATACTAGTCGGCTGGTTGCATTTGAAAGCTTGGAAATTACAAAGTGTAAAAATAGTATGAATAGTGAAAAAGGGCAAATCACTTATAATCTGCTCTGTTGGTTAGGAAGTCATGGTTCACTCAACCGTAGCAACAGTTTAGATATAAATAGGATACATTGTTAGCATAAGATTAGTTTTAATCATCTCCAGATGATGCCAACTTTGTTGGTGAAACGTGCGTCGAGTGCAGTATATGGTGTATAATCATTTTATTTATGTAACAACTCAGATGAACTATATTCCTTGCAGACCCTAATTATTAATATATCAATGTTCTTAAACAATAGTTGAAAGTAGTATAAATAGAAAATTGTTAACTGTAAACCTAAACGTCTATTTCTCTACAAAATGGCGGTATATTCCTCAAAATGGCACCACCAAACACTCTCACCGGCGACTTAGACCAATTTATCAGTACTCCCTTTCCACTAAGTGGTGCACCTTTTTTAAATTCACAATCAAAACTTAATTCCACCAATAGTAATCCCAAAGGCTTTGAATTGTCGTTTATATCATTTGATAGAATTCGTCGTTCACTAAATTGATGACTATATTTTGGTGTTAACTTGCCATAAACCGGAACACGATAATTTTTTACTTCGGGTTCGAATAAATTAAACATGTTGAAAATATTTCTTCCAACTTCCATAAGTCCTTTGGGTCGTCTGTTCGGTTGCACATTAAAATAACTTAAAACACTAGGAACGTCTACTTCAGTCGTCGTTTCAGAAAATTCTTCATTACTATT
This sequence comes from Rhamnusium bicolor, assembly GCA_029963845.1. NCBI lineage: Eukaryota > Metazoa > Arthropoda > Insecta > Coleoptera > Cerambycidae > Rhamnusium > Rhamnusium bicolor. The sequence goes on from JANEYF010000252.1 coordinate 686,383, forward strand.
CAGAAATTCGTGGTTATTATTAACAATAATTAAATGCTTTGCTACCGTGGGTTCAGAGTTAAATTGTTCTGAGGTCAAGGGATGATAAATATTCATCGGTTTTGCGGCGTATAATTGAGGTTTAAACCTGTTTCCATCAAAATGTCTCCTCAAAGGATAGTTGCCAAGTTTGATTGGATTAATAGGATGTTTTAAAGAGCTTGATGTCGACGACAATACAAAGTTAAACCCAAATACGTCCCCTTCAATGCCATCGTCTAACCCTTTGTCGAAGTCTGTGTATTCTTGGCCAACAACTATATCTCCGTCGCCTTTGATTGGAATTCCTTGCAACTGAAAAGAATAATTGTATTATTAAAATATTAATACACGTATTACAGGGTGGTTCTAATGCAATGATTTTAATAATTTTACATAGTTATCTCCTTAAATGCAAGGACGAAGAAAATGTTTTTAACTCCCACAATTTTCTTTTATTTGTCTCATTGTTCATGTTGATGAATGATGACTTTATATTGTATGAAAATACAAAAATTAATATACAGTGTGTCCGCTTTTTGATAGATACACTCCAATCAATTACTTGTATTAAAGCAATTGGAATTTTTTTCTCTAGATAATACAAGGTCGGACTGCTTAGGAGGCAGAGCGGGAAAATATCCGGTACGCCCTTGTAAGGCCAAAGTATAGAGTAAATATGTGGTCTGACGCAAATACAACCACGAAAACAAAGAATAAAAAATGGCAAGAGCTGATCCAGAACGGCACGTGCCATTGTACCCCCTCCCTGTTATTTTCTTGATAAAAAATCGATTTATATGAACATTTAGAGATAGCGCTGCAATAGTGTTTCAGCATTGAACATGGGAGATTACACTATCTACCTGGATTGTGTTTAAAAAGGATTACCTAGTACACAAAGTTTACCATTATACCTGACACTCGTAGCTGTGAAATGCGAATTTTTTGTCCAAATTTGATGTAAAATTTATTCGATTTATAACAATACAACTCCTAAAAGAAAACATTTTAAATTGTATAATTCTAAAAAATCAACGACGCATACAAAAGCATACGCCGTTGATACAAAAACTTTATAACAATGCAGAAAAATAAAATATATAAAGTGTAAAAGGTTGTGTATAAAAATTTTGAATTTTGATAATGCTACGAGCCAAACTGCTGCAGTAAAAAGCTCGCCTCTAAATAATACAGAATTGGGGAACGGGAATCTCCAACTCCGTTTATTTTTGGGTAATTGATAATTTCATGTATATATAATAACGTGTCGCAATTTACTGATGGTTGGCTTTTGGAATAAATTTTGTGGGGAATTTTGATAATAAAACCGAACAGAAAAAAAAGAAGAGATAGGTGAAAAAAATTTTGAATTTTGGTGCGCTTTTTATAATTTGAGTGTCCTCCCATTTTGTGGGAAGAGCGTGGTCTTAAGATGTCTGAAAATTGATAACGTTTGGGTACGGTAATTTGTGTTTTATTCGAAATGGCGCGTTACACTCCCTTATTTATGTTAGTCGTTAGTGGACAATCAGAGAGTTTAAATTCGTAAAATGTTTGTGAAGTATCTCTGATATAATGATTTATGGGTACAATGTCTGCGGAACGCCTGGTCTAATATCCTTCTGTGTTGGTAGAGTTTTGTTCACTCTCACTCGCAGATTTCGGCCCGGAGAGTCATACCAGTGCAGTTTATATATGATACCGGGCAACCAGACGGTATCGATTGCTTTCTCAATATCTAAAAGCACCATGCTCTTGTCGAGATTGTACTGTCGCTTGACATTATTGATAATCCTGACGATCTGCAAAGTCGTACTTCGTCCCTTCTTGAAATCGTCGTTGATTATCGTCCTGGGCGGTGTTTAGCCGTTTGAGGACTACCTTTTCAACCAGCTTAGATATCGCCGATAATAAAGATATCGAAGGGTAACTAGAAGCCGTCTTCAGATTTTTGTTCGGCTTTAAAATATGACACACCACCGCACTATTTCACTAGCTAGGCCAGTGTTGCAGACGCAGAATGCTATTGATGATGTAAGTTGGACAATACCCTTTCTCGGCAGATTCTTAAGTAGCTTAAGTACAACTCGACCACGAAACCATGAATTGTGATGCCATATAATTAATAATAATTATGCAACCTACGTGAAAGAGTATGGCTCACCGGTTGCCTGTATGTAACACTGGAACTTGACCTTTAAGGTCATGAACATAAAGGCGACATTTTTGAGGATTAAAACATAGCACAGAATTTAGTTTTTTTTTCTCCCTTGAGAGAAATATTAAATAACTTTTAATTACCATCCACTATGCACAAAATATGTTAAAATATATGCAAGTATAGCGTATTACAGTAATTTTATTTTTATTATTATTAACAAAATGTCTATTGTGCACCGTATTACATATATTCTAACACACATATATTGTGCATTGTGAATGGTAATTGAAAAATTCTTAAAAATTTCTTCCACGGGAGAAAATAAAATTTCGTGCTGTGTGCCAACCCTCGAAAATGTCCCCTTTATGTTCATGAACATAAAGGTCGTTAGAGTATTACATATAGGCAACCAGTGTGTCGAGTCATGACTCTTTTACATAGTGACGTCTCACTAATATGGTCCATTAATTATGTAAAATAATATTGTTGTTATTCTTGTAAAGAAATCTGCGTACTGCATACAATTAGTTTATGTTAATTCAACGGATCTCGAACAACACACGGGTATTTAATTTTCTGGTAGAGAGCAATGTTAGTAAAGTAGCGTCTTAAGCAGCAATACACGACTGGAAACTACACAAGCCAAAGAACAAACATCGTTGAACCATTTTTATTTAATTTGTTCCACATAATAGTATATAATTTTCAATTATTAGGAAAGTTGTGTTATTAGTTACAGTCTATTATTCGTATTAAAATTTGACCTAACTGGAACGTGTTCACCTATTGTTAGAATAAATAATAGAAAATTTGATAGTTGACAACTTTACGCTTGGCAAACTTAAGATGATTTAAAATAAATTTTGGACTTAACTGTTTCTCCAAATTAACACGTTGACTTCTTTGCGGGTCCCCGGAGACCTACACCATGTCTTTGTATGATGCATAAATTATTTTGCGAAACTTCCTCTATTTCCGAAAGCAATATTTTTGTTAATAAATTTGATAAAAAATTTTAAAGATTAGAAAGCCTATGCAATGTATTTTTTTAAATCTGTGAATTACTTACCGGTCTCCGAAGACCAGCAAGGAACCAGAATAATAATTATTATCTCGTTACGTGTCGGTTTCCGAGGAACGTGTTTAATAAAATTAAACAGAATATTATTTACATTGGTTGTGAGAGTACAAACATCTCCGTTGCAAATTAAGTCGGCTCTAAATTACAGCGAAATAAAGACGTTCCAAATTAAAAAACTGTTCTGTAATACATACAAAAGATATGATTAGTAGTTGCAAAAATTATTGTTTTTGGCACAATATGCACAAGACGATAAAAATTTAGATCAAAAAAGTGCAAGAGAACTTGAAATCGAAAAAAACTATAGACTGAAAATTCGGGATGGCTTATTCTATTAGTTATTGTATGCATTTATACTTGCATGTATTTACTATTTTTGTACAGAAGTGTTTTATGTTTGTTTCCTAAAATAAAGTTCTATGAATTTAAAATCAAAATTTTATTAATTGATATTGAAAAAAATCAGTCATTTTGGTGCGGCTAAGGCCCCCAGAGACCGATACTACTTCAACTATATCTAAATACATATAATATAAACAGAACCCTCTAAACATTTTCCAGCCTCTGTTTGAACTCAGTCTAAGAGATGACAGAACATCAACTGTTGAATGTCGGTCTCCGGGGACCGCGTCGAGTGCAGTATATGGTGTTTTGGTGTTCGTGGAAAACTACGTCAGTGTTAGTGGATGTGATACCAAGTTACAATTTTTTTTTCTGTTGAAAATATGTCTAAACATGATTTATATTTGACTAGCAGGGGCGAGCTACCATTGCATCAAGTGTATCAATGATACATTGTCTACTAGGTAAGGGGGCCCACCAGCCCTCCCGTCCTCAGAAACAAAATCTTTGTTAGTTGTGCATAATTTTGGCCAAAAACTTGTCATTTGTGTTTCAATTACTATCGTTCTGGTTTTTTAATTAAAATATTTAGTTCGTTTATTTACATAGTAAAACCTATACTATTATGACTGATGGTGGAGAGGCAAGGACACTTCTTCCTCACCCGGTTCGAATCCCGGCCGTGGCACCGGCATTTTTCTGTGAGAGAGATTAATCGTAGTATATTGTAGGGGTCCACTTGACAATGCTTGATACAGGACCTACTACGACCCTGTTGACTCTTATTCCGTTATAGAACTTTATCTTTATTGTGCTAGAGACTTTGAGTTTGACTTTTTTTTTCGATCGTGGTAATCATTTCTTACAGCGCAAAATTTACATCTCTTAAGGACTATTTGTTAATCATTGAAGTAAGTAACCAGTACCTACTTGTTAAGGACAGGAATGTAGTTTGAATAAACTATACTGAATCCATAGAGTAGTCAGTAGATCCGGCGACTGCTCAGTCTACTGTTCATGTCGTATAGGCAGCAAAAGTAAGTGGCTGGACGTAGTCAACAACGGTGCCCGCTTGACTTCAATATACCTGTTATTTCCTTTGATAAAAGTGACGTTCATTTTTTGGTCTGCAGACTTTTTTGGATTCAGTATAATATTGTTTCAGAAAATGTGAAAGGAAATGATAAGAGTACAGTCTGTATGTAAAAATAACATGTTTGACATGACTCCAATACATAGTGTTAAAATTTTATTTTAAAATTTACATTTCTTTCAAATATTTTAAGAATGGCCAAGAATAAATTTGCAGTTGATTATAATTTTAAATTAAATATTAAACTGTATTGTAAGTAAATTTAATGAAATAAGTTCAGGGACGTACAAAAATAAAAGAAAAAACCAGTATGTTAATGGTTACTTAACTGACTGATACAAATTTTTAAAAATGGACATATTTTGAAATCAAAATTATTATTTCTGAAGGATCTAATGCAACTTTTTTGTTACAGGTAATTATGCCATATCTTAGAAAAAGTTAAATGAAATAGGTAGGTAAACATAAATTTATTTTAAACACATACAAAATGATAAAACGAATGTTCCATTAGCTTTGACATGATCATTATTGATTATTAATTACATTAATAATTACAATAAATATTCTAAGTGAGTAAAGTACTTTAATGTTGAATTTACAGAGTGTCTCTGAAAGATCTGTACAAAAACTGCCACATATTTCCGAGACCAAAATGGAACGATTAAACCAAACTTAGCTCTATCCAATAGCGCACCGATAAGTTGCTATTGGGGGTCAAAGTTCTTAAGAAAATTTGATACGGTTATCTTTTATGGCAATAGATGTTTTTTGACGTAATAAAAAACCGATAAAGCTGGGGAATAATTTTTAAAACACTGCAAAAGTACCCTTAACAATATCGCTAGCACTGTTATTTACTGAGATCCTCCAGACTGGAAACATCCTTCATCTATTTAAACAAACAAAAATAGTAGCCTTACAAAAGTCTTTTACAAAACTACTGATCAGTTGCCCCTATGAGCTCAGGCCACAAACACCTAGAACATCATAACAGGATGAGCAAAATAATATTTGAAAGGTTCTCTCACGAACAAACAAGTTTCCTATCGAACCGGAGCTACACGGATTAAGTACTCTCTCTGATCACACATAGAGGCAGGCCTCCAATGGCAGAAAAAATCACCATCGACCTTACCGCAGCGTACGATAGTCTGACGGCAAGGATTAATCTGTAAACTCGTCTGCGAAATTACCTGTATCTTGTATTCTGTTGCAGATTACGGAACTTCGGTTTGGATATGATGCTGATTGATATTAAACTGAGTAACACCTTGAGCTTCATCTCAGGTACAATCAAACCAACTGCCACCTGCTGACTCCTAACTCTGAGCCATATAACAACGTCAGATTTAAGCAGACTTAATGCGCTCCTCCATAAACACAAGAAGATCATATTTAATCTAATTCTCTACCACTCAGACCTCGAAAACCTTAATATTAATAGACTCCGCTTCATCTAGAACCACTATGGTGCTCCTGATGCTTCTGCTTAAATTAAAATTGGTCAACTAAGTGGTTTGACGAATCACCAGTAGACTGTCCGTCAAGATCATATAAGAGAAATCCTAGCGACTTCTTAAAGGCAATCGAGGAATCAATAGAGTTTATTTGCAACCTAGATCTTAGTTTGTAATTTTTAATCGTCTGTTGTATACGTCTTGTATATTCGTTTACCATGTGATATATACTTTTAACCAAAAAAAATTACGTTAAAAAACATCTATTGCCAGTACAGATAAACATCCCAATTTGTCACAATTCGTTATTATTCGGAAATGGTTCGCATTTCGACTAGTATATACAACTGATATTATTTGGAAGTGTTCTATCGATTCCCGAAACATTGCATATTATTTTCGGGACACCCTGTATATAATCCATCGAAACTTCAACTACATAGTTTTAGGTTGAAGTTGATTATTAAAATCTTTAAATTTTCTTTAAAAAAATCGCACTTTTAGAAAGTCGATACTTCTAATGTATCTTGCAGCTGAATAATGAAACAAAATTTGCCGACTAGGTGCGCATTCTTAATTAATTAGAGTATGGAATAAGTTTTGTAAAAAATAAAAGTGCTCAATCATTTGTCGTACAAGAATTTTATGTTATGTGATATTTTTGTCCTTGTGAAACTCAAGTTTTATTCAGTTTTCCTCTTGTATATTATTGTATAAGTTAAATTTTATTGCTTTAAACTTTTTAATTTTGATAGTGTCAAAAATCAAGAAAACTAAAATTGACTAATGAAAAATATTAATAAAATAAATATAAGTTTTATGATGTGTATACCACACATGCTTCAGTAATTTAAAAAATGCGTTCGTGTAAATTTACCTTTGGAACCAATCCACTAGACCTTAACTTTCCATTTAAATACAAATCCCACGCTGCCTGGTGTGACGACCATGACTGGCATACATGATACCAGTGGTTTTCGACCATATTTACCGGCACTGTAAATATTAGATGGTCCAAAATTTCCAAATTTAAGTCTTTACCCATTGGTGAAATCCATACTCTAATAAGCCGTTCTTCCTCATGTTCTGAAAATTGTACATAAATAATTTGTCACTTTGGATAACAAGAAAAACAATAATGTTTAACAAAATCTTTTTTTTTAATATGGATCTTAGAAGAAAGTGCCTATAAGTTACATTAAATTTATTGTACATTAAAAACCGCAGACAAATGCAAAATTTATTTTAATCACAGATTACATGACACTAGTAATAATAAATAACAATAGTTCAATAGTTTGATCAAAACTGGTTCTATAAAAATTATCATTTCGAACAGGAACTATTGCTGACAATGGCAACATTAGACACTGCCTATGAATTAATCCCAATCGTTTTTATATTATTTTTTACTATTTCCAAAACACTATTTAATAAGTTTGATAAATAGACAACCTACGATACATAAAGACATTTCGGGTGACAAGAGCGGTTGTATGTACACCCGAAATGGATGGTAACAGAAAACAGAACCCCTTTCACTTTAATATTCGAATTTTGAATCTGAATGATGTGATGTCACTGATGAATCTTCACCAGAAATTGTTAATAAATGTTCTATGCTTTAATGTTTGTTAGACTGTTAAAAATAATAGAATATTAACACTAAAAATATGGAGAGCGATAACATGCAAATGTGTCCAATGGAAGCAACTTTCAAATTGATTGAAGGAGTAACCATTTTCTGGCCATCCTTAAATCCAAAACATAAACATAAACATGAAACACACCACATAAATTAGAAAACCCCAAACCAAAGCCCAAGCTGCACGGACAGGGGTTACGCGGTTGAAAAAAATGCGGACACAAACAACCAAACCCTTAGACTTTGCCAGAATCGAAACCAGGATTTGAACCCGGGAGTCGATAGGTAGTAAACCAGCTACGTTTGTCACTTAACGCTCTGACCCACTGCGCTACCGAGCTCGGTACATACAACAAGAGTTTTAAATTCATGTAATTCAACGAATGTCGTATTATTAAGAAGGTTTAGGGACAAACACATATGGTTGTCGAACTGAGTTTTAATAACATTTTTATATCAATTCTATCATCAGTCATCACAGAATATAAAAATTGTTTTAGCACTAGTCTCTGTGTAGTTATAGTACGTATTCAATATGACTGATGGTCGAGAGGCAAGGATACTTGATTCTCACCCAAAAGTCCCGTAGTATACTCGGATATTGGATGTGTGTCCGTTGTCTCTAAATAACTAGCCCCCTCTCGCACAACGTCAGTTTAGAGATACAGGGGGTTGTATTATCTGTGGTGTTTATTAATATTATTTTTTTTTTCGGAATATCCGATGTCGGTCAGTCCTCCCGCGGCCTCCGACGCCTCACGGGAGTCACGCCGGCGCATCAACTACAGCCACTCCCCACATACCGCGGGGTTAGTGACTGTAGATACCAGAATCGTGTGCCCTAAGCAGACGGAGAGAACCCAGAATGACCGCCTTCTGCATTTGGCCTGCCAGTCACTCGGCTGATTTTTGGCAGGCCGATATGATCTTCAGTTCTGAGAGCAGCGTAGGCTTTATCCCTCCGAGTACACCGATTATAAGGACGACAATTTTTACCGAGTAGCCTGGTACAGCACTTGGAGCTCGTACCGGAGATCGCGATATTTGGTCCGTTTCTCCTCCTCCTTCAAGGTGATGTTTTTCTCCGCAGGTGCCGAGAACTCGATGACATACATCACCTTAAGTTGATGGTCGAGGAGGACTATGTCAGGCTTGTTGGCTTGAATTAGCTTGACCGTCGGGAACGAGTAGTTCCAGTAAATCCGGCATTTCTCGTTCTCGACAACGGACTCAATATCTCCGGGGACGTAAGGCAGCACTGGTGTCTGGTCTACCCCGTACAAGTGCCTTAGATGGTAGTATAGCACTCGTAACGCCGCGTTATGTCAGTGGATGTAGGCCGAAATCGCGTATATGGGGCATGCAGATAGTAAGTGCATGAGCGATTCCAGCGCCTGATGGCAGGTCCTGCGGCTGATATCAGGAACCTCTACCCCCACACGCGGCTACGGTAGACCAAGGTGTTGATAACACCATCTTGGCAGGCCATAATGAATCCCTCGGTCTCCGACTTAAGCCCGGCTGACCTTAGATAAGCGAATGTCAGCCTGGCCGATAAACCCAGTGTTTCTATGTTTTTATAGAAGACACCATGCTGGGGGTTTATCGACGTGCTGCCGAAACAGATTTTCCTGTTCGGCAGCTCTAATTCGGGCTTTCAGACGATTTGGCTGAAGTTCGGTGACTGACTCAACATCAGCACCTCGCCGGCCTCCTCGCCTGATGTCAAATGCGAGACCGAGTTCATCTGCGGCTCTTTTTGCTGCCTTGAACAATCCTGCTCCCACTCCTACAGTTTCGTGATGTTTTATAAACCGCAAGAGGGAATCTGAGCTCCTGAGGATGTTGCATACCATACTCAGTACTACTCTGCCATGCGTACACTCCAGGCTCAAAAGTCCTCGCCCCCCGTTGACGTGGGAGGTACACACGAGCACGGACGATCTAGGATAAATACTTCTGTGAATATTCATCATCTTGCGGGGATCTCTGTCTAATTGGCGCAGCTAATCTACCGTCCACTTTACTACTCCGAAGGAGTAGAGCAGAACCAGAACGGCAAGCATATTAGTTGCAGACACCTTGTTCTTCCCCAAAAGTTCGGAAGACCAAATCTTTCGGAGACGGTGTCTGTACTTGCCGCAGAGAGAATCCTTTATTTGTGTTACATCCTGGATGTGCCTTTGTGGCACACCCAGATATGTATAGGTCTCTCCGGCATCCAGATGTCTTAGGATGCTTCCGTCTGCGAGCTGCGCATCTTCAGCTAATTCCCCGCATCGTCCTCTCTTGAGGTGGACAAATGCACATTTGTCCAACCCGAACTCCATACCAATTGCCCACGTATATTCTTCGACCACCCTAAGAACGTTTTGTATTTCGCGCTCTCCGGAAGTATAAAGTTTAAGGTCATCCATACAAAATAGATGGGTGACCTTATGCCTCCGGTCGCTGGGTGGTCCACATTGATATCCGCGGGTTTGGCGGAGCCCAACAGACAACGGTAGCAGTGAGATGCAGAAGAGGAGAGGACTCAGGCAGTCACCCTGGAAAACTCCTCTCCTAAATGCCACTTTATCTGTCGTGACCCTCTGTGCACCTGATGTTATGGTGAAGCAAGTCTTCCAGAGTGGCAGCAGCTATTCTATGCATCTCACTAGTGGTGCTGGTACCGCAAGACATTCGAGCAAGTGCAACAATAGCTCGTGCGATATTGTATCAAATACCTTGCGGTAATCAATCCAGGCCATCGATAGATTCCGCTTGTATTGCACAGAATCCTGTGTAATACAGCGGTCTATCAGCAGGCTGTCCTTGCAACCTGTCATGCCCTTCTTGGCACTACGCTGTTCGTGTATCTGCTGGAAGACTGGATCAACAGACCTCAAGATACGTGTAAATATCTTGTAGCAGGAGTTGAGGCAGGTGATCGGCCTATAATTCCTCGGGTCGGAAAGATCCCCTTTTTGGGTATAAGCACAGTACGTCTCTCGACGAAGCAGTCCGGAATCTGCTGCCCCTCGTTCAACCATGAGTTGAAAACTCGCGCCAGACGGCGGTGAGTGGAAGGAAATTTCTTCCACCACCAGTTGTTAATGCCGTCTGGGCCCGGGGCAACGAAGTTCTTGGTACCAACAAGTGCTTGTTGAACTTCCTCCGTACTGATTGCTGGTCACACTTCTGGCTCTTCAAGATATCTGTGGCACAGTGCCTCGAAGTGTGCAATTGCTGGAGTGTCGCTGTTGAATGGACGCGTCGTTTCGTAGATTCCCTTCCAGAAGGTTTCGACATCTACAGTCGGCGGATTATCTATAATACGCTGTGACTCTTGAAAGAGGTGGGAAGGATTCGTACGGAACAAATTGTTTTGCTCCATACTCCTTACCCGCCTCTTCAACGTTTTCTTTATTGCCATAAGCGCTCGGATCCTATCTAGACAGTGCTGCTTGATGATAAGCATCACTGTCAGATTTAGAGTATAGTGTTGACGTCTTAATCCGGCGGCTATGCGCCGGATTCTGGGAGTAAAAACTCTACCACTCGTCTTGTATTCCACCACACTCTGGATCCGAGAGCGTGTTGTCTGGCCGACTATATCTTGCCCTCGATTTTTTGTACACGTCGCTTGGCTTTCTCGACCCCGTGATTGGTTGACATCTCACGGGGGACGAGTTGCTTCGCGGCGTTGTACACGGCACAGTTGATTTGCTAGATGTCTGCATCTTCTATCCATTCTAGACCGGTCTTGTGGCTTTAGGTTAGCCCTGGTGTTAAGGCTAACCTTCGTCCTTAAGTCTACATCGGTGATCTCTAAAGGATGTTCCCCATCAGCTGGTAATTGCCACGGTGGGACTTCGGCTGCCAGTTCTTCCAGCTGACGGGGTGCCCTTACATAACCTGTCCTGAGCAGAAAGGATATTTGATCTCTCAGATGTTGTTGAGAGAAGGCGCGATGCTCTGGATATATTTCGCATCAAAGTGCATGCATTCGCGCCATGTATTCCCTTCTCTCAGGTTCGCTACTCTCGCGGCAGGTCAGCAAGTCATGTCGAAGTTCCCCCGTCCACTTGAAGCGTCCGTGTTCAATGCCTTGGTTGTCAACGTTGAGACCATCCGATAAGGCCCCTCCCACCTGTCTCTGACCCCCATCCGCTTGAGATCGATTGTGAGGGGCCCTTCTTAGGTTATAAGGAACCCGATCTGTAAGAGTACCAGGGTGGTTAGCCCTGGTACCCCCGGCCGGCATTTGTCAGGCAGAGTTGCCTCTGCCTGTCCAGGGTGCACCGTATTATTATTATTATTATTTAACGCAATCATCTCATAACCGCTGGTATTAACCCAAATGAAGACTTGAGTTAAATCCAACTAATACCAGGTAATACATGAAGAAATACCTGTAAATATATTACGCGCCGTACGTTTTGTTCGGTTACTTAGGTCATGGCGCCCAAAATTCCTTTCTCTATTAACTACGCTTAAGAAGCATATGGCCCTTTACAAATCTTATATAAAATGGCATTGGACGAATTAACTAATAATTCTGATTAGGCTTAAGAAACATATGGCCCATTGCAGATCTCATATAAAAGAAGATATGTTTTCTGTTTCCCAGCGGTCATTGGATAATTATTGTAGAATACATTAGCAACTCAAAATGATGTTCCTAATATAACAGACAGTAAATAAAAAGCCTTTGATAATCCCGAAATTACAAACTGTGAAATTAGTATGAATATTAATAATCTTAAATATTTAAATGTATTACTCCATTACGGTTCATCGAACCTTGAAAATGTTAAGTATTAATAATGTAGAATGATAATTTAGTTTAATTATATTCACATTATGCCAACTTCATATACAAAACACATGTCTAGTGTGGAGTTATTTTACACATACATTATATGTATTATTTATGATTTATTCGATAAAAATGTGAGAAAGAAATAAGATATAATCTTATTTCTTTCTGGATAAACTATAGCCCACTATTTTCGCAAAAAAAATAAAATTTTCAATATTTAAAAAAAATGGTAATCACAAATTGTAGATTTTCAGTTTATTCTGAAAAAAGTATTTTGAAATTTTGTTCAAAATTATTTTTAGTAATGTTAATGCCACTATTGCTGCCACTTAGGATTGTATTCGTAATTAAGACTCGAATTATTGGGAAAAATCTGTTTGTGAGATAGTATTCTCGTAAAAAATGTGACAGAGTATTTGCTTTCTATTTATACATATCAATATTTTTTTGCCTCTAATACTAAGAACACTGTTATTCAGTGCAATTCTTCCTGCTGGATTGAGTGGTTGTTTTAATAGTTTCTATGATAAAATGTATTGGAAGTATTGTTTTTGATTTATTATCTAAAACTTTTATAGTAGCGCATTCAGATAAGAATGACAATATAAGATGTGAAGAACTATAAGTATTTATTATTGTTGTTAGGTTTGAAAGGATGCTTATGTAATACCCAATAATTATTTTATTAGCATTCTCTTGTTGAATATGAACTACTGATCAAACAAATTTTTGAATTTCTTGTTTATATAATAATTTAAAGAAGGTAGAGGTCCTTAATTAAAAACTAATAAAATTTCCATCGCTATTATGAGCAACATCTATTGAAATATGGACAAATAGAGTGGAAGTTAGTTAATTCATTCTTTCAGAGCTGTATTTTAATGGGTTCTTAATTACGAAATACAACGAAATAAAAAGTTAATTATTTGATAGATAGTATTTCTTTTAACTATCAAAAAGAACCATCCCGTAAGGTTTTTCTCGTATAAATAATATCGATTAGAATATTTTATCAATTAAAGACGTAAAATTTACATAGGAATTTACGTTTTTCCTTTCTTTCATAAACAAAATTTAAAAAATATGCTAATAGCTGATGTTTTACGTATTTTGAGGTGAAAGATATAATTAATTGCATGGCAAATGATAGTAGTAGGTACGTACAGGGTCATCACATGAAAATGTCGTTTTTTTGAAATAACTTGATTATTTTTGAAGTTATAGAAGAGGTGTAAAGACTTTAATTAATTAATTTTTTTCGCAGAATCCAAATTTTGAATAAAAAAAACAATTGATCATCGCCTTTATGAAATATGACATTTTATTGTGTTTTATTTTTAGTAGAATATTTTAAAATAATTCGAGTCACCTCATTTTTTTTTGTTTCAAAAATACCAACATGTGTCATGTTATCTCATAAAGTTTTTGAGATATTTGGATTTTGGTATTGAAATATCGTTAATGATTTTGTTAAATGTACTTGCCTTTGAAAAGAAAAAAGAAGAATTAACCATGCGGGATATTGATTTTTAAGGAACATTACTTTGATTAGTAAACTGCATCTTTATTTCAGAAATGAAACTATTTTGTTTTCAAAGGCAACTAAGTTTATCGAAAGCTTTAACGATTTTTTAATACCAAAATCCAAATATCTTAAAAACTTTATATGACACGCATGACACATGTTCGTATTTTAGTAATTAGAAAAATCAGGAAAATCGAGTTATTTTAAAGTATATGTGTTCTATTTAAGAAACAATATAAGATGTCATATTTATTAAAATCGATGGGCAATTATTTCATTAATCAAAATTTAAATTCTGCGAACAAAATTAGTTAATAAAGGTCTTACACCTTTTTGATAACTTCAAAAATAACCAAGGTATTCCAAAAAAAAGACGTTTTCTCTTGATGACCCTGTACAAAGTTATCCAACGAAAAGACCCATCCTTATATTTTACTATAAAAAAATTTTCAAATAAAAGTTGTATGACTCAAATGCGTTCTTTTAAAATCTCTGTAAAGAATATACAGATGGTCTCATAAAATCGGGACAAACCAAACCGATATTTTTTTTAAATGGAACACCCTATATTTTTCATTTGAAATCTGCCTTGTTTTGTGATTTCAGATATATATATATATATATATATATATATATATATATATATATATATATATATATATATATATATATATATATATATATATATATATATATATATATATATATATATATATATATATATATATATATATATATATATATATATATATATATATATATATATATATATATATATATAACATATATATATATATATATATATATATATATATATATATATATATATATATATATATATATATATATATATATATATATATATATCTGAAATCACAAAACAAGGCAGATTTCAAAAATGTAAAAAATATAGGGTGTTCCATTTAAAAAAAAATATCGGTTTGGTTTGTCCCGATTTTATGAGACCATCTGTATATTCTTTACAGAGATTCTAAAAGAACGCATTTGAGTCATACAACTTTTATTTGAAAAATTTTTTTATAGTAAAATATAAGGATGGGTCTTTTTCGTTGGATAACTTTGTACAGGGTCATCAAGAGAAAACGTCTTTTTTTTTTTGGAATACCTTGGTTATTTTTGAAGTTATCAAAAGGTGTAAAGACCTTTATTAACTAATTTTGTTCGCAGAATTTAAATTTTGATTAATGAAATAATTGCCCATCGATTTTAGGAAATATGACATCTTATATTGTTTTTTTAAATATAACACATATATTTTAAAATAACTCGATTTTCCTGATTTTCTGATTACTAAAATACCAACATGTGTCATGTGTGTCATATAAAGTTTTTAAGATATTTGTATTTTGATATTCAAAAATCGTTAAAGCTTTCGATAAACTTAGTTGCCTTTGAAAACAAAATAGTTTCATTTTTTGAAATAAAGATGCAGTTTACTAATCAAAGTAATGTTCCTTAAAAATCAATATCCCGCATGGTTAATTCTTCTTTTTCTTTTCAAAGGCAAGTACATTTAACAAAATCATTAACGATATTTCAATACCAAAATCCAAATATCTCAAAAACTTTATGAGATAACATGACACATGTTGGTATTTTTGAAACAAAAAAATAATAGGTGACTCGAATTATTTTAAAATATTCTACTAAAAATAAAACACAATAAAATGTCATATTTCATAAAGGCGATGATCAATTGTTTTTTTTATTCAAAATTTGGATTCTGCGAAAAAATTAATTAATTAAAGTCTTTACACCTCTTCTATAACTTCAAAAAATAATCAAGTTATTTCAAAAAAACGACATTTTCATGTGATGACCCTGTACGTACCTACTACTATCATTTGCCATGCAATTAATTATATCTTTCACCTCAAAATACGTAAAAACATCAGCTATTAGCATATTTTTAAATTTTGTTTATGAAAGAAAGGAAAAACGTAAATTCCTATGTAAATTTTACGTCTTTAATTGAAAAAATATTCTAATCGATATTATTTATACGAGAAAAAACCTTACGGGATGGTTCTTTTGATAGTTAAAAGAAATACTATCAAATAATTAACTTTTTATTTCGTTGTATTTCTTAATTAAGAACCCATTAAAATACAGCTCTGAAAGAATTAATTAACTAACGTCCACTCTACTTGTCCATATTTCAATAGATGTTGCTCATAATATCGATGGAAATTTTTATTAGTTTTTAATTAAGGACCTTTACCTTCTTTAAATTATTATATAAACGAGAATTTCAAAAATTTGTTCAATCAGTAGTTCATATTCAACAAGAGAATGATAGAGAAAGATAGTTTATATCTTATCTTTACTCTTTTTTTATTTATTGCAAATTTTATGCTACCAGCATCTGCCAGGTTATCGGGTTAGCCATGGATAAAAAACACTTAATTAGACACTTATGTCTTACAGAATAATTTAATGAATTCAAAAGCAAACTGCGTTACAATTATTATTATAACTACTAGGTATTATACATACTGTACCAAATAAAACTTTACCCATTGAAGAATACTCGTTACTTTTTATAAATAGTGAACATATCGTATCGCTTTGATAAAATAAACGTTTTCACAAATAATATAACACACAAAACCACACAGTTTTTTCTTTGAAGGCATACGTGTCAAATTAAGTGTTTTTCATCCATGACTAACCCGATAACCTGGCTGATGCTGGTAGTATAAAATGTTCAATCAATGAAAAAAAGAGGAAAAGATAAGATGCAACCTATCTATATATCTGAAATCAAAAAAAAAATAGCAGATTTCAAAAATATTAAAAAAAATATATGGTGTTGCATTTAAAAAAACGTAAGTTTGGTTTGTCCCGCATTTATGGGACCACCTGTATATTCTTTGCAGGGATTCTAAAAGAATTAATTTGATTCACAACAAGTTTTATTTAAAATATTTTTTTTCTAAATCGAAAATTAAACAAAATATAGGGGTGGGCCTTTTTCACTGGATAACCCTGTACATTCACCACTCAAAATTCTAGATTGTAATTATTATTTTCCTTGCCTGGATAATTCTTACAGTAGTAACATTACTTTAAGTCTATGAATAACTACTAGAAAACTAATGAAGAAATTTTTAGAAATTGATATATCATGTAATTAATTATATTCTTATTGTACTGTAAAATTAAGATGTAAAAAAAAAGATAAAAATGAACAATATATGGTCTGTGGACTTTATTTCTGAGATTGTCAAGTATTTAAAAAAGAATGTTTTCTTAATATCTTCTAAACAAAAGAGGTTTATTTTTCGAAAGAATAAGTAGGCAAGATATTATCTTTCTTTTTGGCCTAGAACTGTGATTTACTCATTGGCGTTAAAATGCTGCTTCGGTGGTTCCAAACTTGGATCTTGAACATATTAAGAAAAAATGACAATTTTGAAAATGTTCAGTATCCTGCATGTCAGAAAGAATACTCTTCAGACCATGTGTTCATATAAACTCTTCTTCATAAATTGACCTGAGGAATCATTGCCTAAAATCATGAATGTTGATTGTTAAGGTAATTTTTCTGTTAAGGTAATTTGTTTATACAAAACCACATAGTTGAATGACTCTTAGTTTTAAAAAAGAAAGAAATTATAAATTCTAAATCTCGAAATTTATATTATTTGCATGTAAAAATGTATTTCTCTCTTTTGGAAGAATTGTGTATTTTACAAATCGTTTAAAAAATAACCTTGGAGGCTCACAATTTTTCTAACTTTTTTTCGCAAATTTCATTAGGAATTTTTTTCTGCAAAACTTCTTCATTTAATCTTGATAGTTACCCTTGAAAGTATCGCTTGGATCCCATGCTCCAATACTATATGACATAGCCTAAATTTCACCAGCCGCCACTGAAATAAATATTTTGATACGCTGATAGCGTGCGTTAAGGATTTATCACACGTTATGTGAAATCAATAATTTTTAACCGTAGTTAATAGTTCGTTTTTAAGCAATTTTCAAAGCAATCGTAGAAAAAAGTGTTTAAATGCTCCTTAATATAAAAAAACATAGACATAACGTAATATAACTAAATGGTACATTACTTGTAGAACTTTTTAGACCACTACAACGAACGAACCGCTAAGGAAAAATTACAGATTTTTTAAATTATAACAAACGACTTATTTACAAAATATTGCCATATTTTAAATATTTAACTAAAACTTGTTAAGAAATACCATTTAAACTATATTTGCATATATTTACAATTGGACGTGATCTCTGTTGTCAAGTCGATTTAATTTGAGGCATGTTTTATAAACTAACTTTCTCGGGAAAAAAAACTATATTACAAAATATCACGCATGTTTGAATCGTGGGTACGCGTGTTCCAATGAGCATAATTGGTCCATAAATTATTTTTAGATGTCAAAAGAAAGTAAAATAAGTTTTCCGTATAATTTTAAATCCTCGTGGTTTTAGAAGGCGAAGTTATTTGTATAATTTTATAGCACTTTCATCACATCTTAATTTTATTGTTATTAATTTAGACAATTTATTCAAAATATTCTACTGAAATTTCATGTATTATTCGTACTAGAGCAATAGAAGTGCCATATCATAACTATGTATAATTAGAGACCGCAACTCAGGTGATCATTTCGCAATTATCTGGGGTCAAATTAACTCGTTATAATTTTGACAAGTGATTTTTGTAATGTCAATAATTAACATGAACGCTGAATATTTAGCAAAAAACACTATTGTATTTAACAATTATTTTGTGACACTGGAATAAAAGTATATTAATAATAATTATTGTTCTAAATCGTTTAGAGTTAGATTCTGATGTAACTGCAGCGTATTTAAAATATTGAAAGTTTTTCAAAGAAACCACATTTACATTAGGATCGAAAAAGTCCACTTCTTTGCATATAAAATGGTCCACCATATGACACATAGTATTAAATACCAGTTTATTATTCAAAACTTTGAAATTTCTGTTTCACATGGTCCGCCGTGGTTCTGTTAATGCTGGCGTTTCGCTGTAGATGCACACTGGCATGCGGAGGACAATTCTTAAATCATAAATGCTACACCATAATTGTATCAAAATGATAAAATGTTAAATCTATGGGAGAAAGAGGGTTGATTTTACCACAATACCTCGCAGAATTTTTCCCGGCGAATCGAATAAAACAAATTCCAACCCCTATATGCAACAGGGGATGAGAGTTTCAATTTTACTTCTTTCGGCCCTAATTTTCAACATAAAATGGTAAGTATCTTGCTTCGTATGGAAGATAGATGGTTTCAACTCTCTATATACAACTGGGGATGAGGTATTCAATGTTTACTTCGTTCAACCCTAATTTTCAACATAAAATGCTAAATATCTCGGTTCGTATGGGAGATAAACGATTAATTTTTCCTCTACAGTCCCAACGCCCCATAGGATTTTTTCCGACAAATCTCGTAAAACAGTTTCCAACCTTATATATGCAATAGGGGATGAGATATTTAATTTTTACTTCTTTCAACTCTAAATTTCAACATAAAATGCTAAATACCTGGGTTCATGTGGGAGATAGAGGATTAATTTTTCTCCTAGAACCCCAAGGGCCTTAGGATTGTTCCTGACAAATCGAATAAAAGAAGTTCGAACCTCATCTGGTTGAAACATTGAATTTTTTGTACTTCGCTCATTACAATATGCTAAATATCTCAGCACCTATGGATGATTGGGAGGGGGCGCATTGCTGACAAAACTATTAATATGTTATTATTAAAAAGTGAAAATACAGCTTATATTTGTAATATGTAATGTTTCAGTTAATTACGTGAGTACATAAATGTGTTGCATTTTGCAAGAAATTGACAATATACAATAAAATAACATGTGAGAGGATAAGGAATTAATTCCTTTGCATTCCACAATATTTATTCTTGTTTTATTTGTTGTACGAGAGTTTTACGTAAGTCCGTACCTGGATTGACCACCTTAGTTACGACCTCCATTTATAATATAAATATGCTAGTATTTAATTTTTAATTTATACCCAATGGGATAAAACACATTTTCACATTTTCTTTAAATTTTTATAACTTTGAGAGCACCGGTAGAGGGTTGACCTTTCCATATTCTTTGTTCTAATATATTTACGCGTTCATAGGCGATATTCATTTGAATCATTTGATAGAATAATTTACGAACCACGAACCACGAGCGCAGGCAAATCTTCTATGTCAGGCGGTCTGTGGTTCGTCATGGTAGGACCTTAATGCTTACGTTGACGAGCGACAGCCTACCTGTTTCTGATTTACATTGTAACGTTGCCATTTAAGAGAGTCATGTCTAATGATGAATGAGTACACAATCTGTATATTAGAACGAACTGGACTCGCAGCGTAGCGGTTACAATGAAAATAAATAATAATAATAATATATGCAAAAGACAATTATTATTATTAAACATACTTACTTGAATAGGAAAGAAGAGGATGATTGTGAGTTAAATTATTGCTTCGAACCCAAATGCAGAAAGTGTAGTCTGTCAAAGTCGGTACTTTACTGATATATTTCAAAAACTGAAATGGAAAAATAAACATTAAATTTATGTTGTTTATAATTTTTGAGGCAATACAGCTTATTAAAACATATACATCTGAATTTGCAACTCCTAGAAGCCACTTCGATCGATCGATACAACAGTTTAGCAGTGAAAATAAAAATACTTATTATTTGAGCAAAATATGGCTAATGAAACATAAATTGGATATGTGGCAGCATAAAAACATTAAAAATGCTTGTCAAACTCATCTAAAAGGTAAGTCCACAGGAATAATACCATCATACCATCGGAAAACGGTTGCCGATTAATTATAAAATCATACTGGTAGCATTGAATGAATAAATTTCTTCACTCAACGCTGGTAGTGTTGATGACTTTGTAGCAGGTGGTTTTACATTACAATCATACTATCACGAAGTTGTGAATGCAAAAAATGTTCTGGACAACAATTGAAACGTATTCCGCGCAGTTCATTAACAGTAATGGGCAAAGATAGCTACACCACTATAGAAAAACTGAAAAAATACCAACAATTTCTTGGTGACAAGCTAGAATTATTCAGAGGCTTTCAGAAAAACAAACAAATTTTAAGAAAACAATAACTCTTTGCTGTAATAAATTTTAATAAACACCGACGATATGGCAGAAAAACGTGGCCTTATTATATGTACTTGGACTACCACTGTATCACTGCATTTTAATTACCTATCTATTTCTCCAGAAAATTGTTTACTTTGAATTATTTCAAATTTCCAATTAACTTTTTTGATAGTCAATGACGATTCATTCATTTTATTTATTCAGTAACTTTCACAGCATTGTTATATTTGGTGTGAATTGTTTCCTCAACAACTATTTCACTCAGTGGTCATACTTAAAAGTAACAAAAAGTGGGGAGAAAAATTGGGCGATAAACGGCTATTGTTTAACTATACTTTCACACATGAAGATTTATGAAACAAAGAATGCAAAGAATGCATATGTTGTTATTCTTTATTTGTAAAAAAAGAATTTTGAAACGTTATGTTACCATATTTTCAGTAATGACGTCAGAATATTTCTTTTTGTTATTAATTTTTATAATTTTTATAATTTTTATAATAGCTCCTTTGAATGAAAAACTCAGTAAAAGCATAATAAAAATAACTGGAATATTTATTAGTTTACATTTTTATATATTTATATTTTAATGTGTTTATTTCAAAGAAATAAGGTAACTATACAAATTTGTATAATGGATATAATTTAATTAATCATATTATGGTCACAACGTGATGAGAACTAGTATATCATAAAGTATTACATAAATCTTAAACTCGACCCTAATAATATAGATGATCGACTAGAAATTTGAAAACCCTATGAGTTTCGCGAAACCTAAAATAACATATCGTTATTGAAACAAACATACTATTTTTACTTATACAAAGAAGGTTCAGCAGCTATAAGAGCTATTTTGGCCCTTGTTATTGTTTCCTTGTTTGAATCTAAGAACGTACATAACCATTTAAAAGTGGACGGCTTATTTCCGTTTCCAAAATTGCTCTTGGTTTTTTTTTTATATATGTATATAAGAAAAAGATACTTAGGTATATGAAAGAGTTCATAATAATGTAGTATTTCTAATTTATGAAATTAAAATTGTTACCTGTGCACCAATAAACAGTTTTATGATGTAGTTTAAAATGTTTTCCTTTAGTTTGATAGTTAATTATTACTAAAGTCCGCAAGTAAATCGTACATGATGCAAAACCAGGGGCTAATCCAGAACACCCCGCTGACATACACATATAAAGATGTAATAATTGTAATAAATAATATAATTTTACCTTTTAGTTGGAGATTTTGTAGTATGGAAAATAACAAGAGCAATAATTATTTCTCTGAACACACAACACCGCACACTAGTAATTTCTAGAATTCCAATAATTAGTAGCGTCTGTTCTAAATATTCAATAGTTAACTTTTCACGAGTGTCGCTCAAAATCCATTTATACGAGGAAAATGACCTTTCAACGTCTACATGCAATTTACGAAACCAGGGATTGTTTTGTAAATCTCTTTCAAATTTATTTTTAATACTTTCAGCAAAGTCTTCTGATAACTGCAAAATGAACCGGTGATCGAATACAATATTTACTGCATTAACTATAGCACATCCAGGTGAAGTAGTTGTACACTCGAAGTTCCTTATTGACAAATAGATTCTTAAAAAATGCCTGTGGATGAACATTAGTTCTTCCCGAACAGCTGGGTCATTAAACACCTGCTAAGCGTGTGAAATAGAATTAATTTATCGATCAATCTCTTTACATCATCAATATGAACGTAATAATAGCTTGCCCCCCTCTAACCATTTGCCCCAACGCATCACAACGGACTGTGGTACTAATGACGTATTCTGCAGTTCATCTTCAAATAATTTTCTTCGAGACGGTGCTTTTGAAAATGTCATTTTCACGCTGGCTATTAATCTGTTTTGCTTTTTTAGGTGCACAAATACGTCACCCAGTCAACTGTTTACGAAATAAAATTAATGCGTAGTGCATACGTTTTCTTACTGAAAATTGCTAATTTGAACCCTCAGAACAAAAATGGTTATCTGAGGACGAATTATATAACATCTTAATAAATAATGATGAAGATTTTGAGGAAAATAATTAATTATAAGACGAATCTGACTACAAAAATATTGAAAATATTTAGAATGTTGTTAATTGTCAATCAGTTGATTTAGATGTTTCACTAAACTGACAATTAATTTTTATTTTTAGTAGTAAAAATTTTTTATTTTGTAGTTTTATTAGTCGGTTTGGATAAAATTAGTAAAGAAAACCTCAAATTCTCATTTAGTCGACGTTTCGACAAAATTTATTGTCTTCCTCAGGACTACAACATATAACATAAATTATGTATACATTCAAATAAATAAAGATGTAAAACATTTAAACACACAGTATGACTCTTTTTTTATTTTGTAGATAACAATATTTAAAAAATTGAAAAAAATTATAATTAAAAAGTTACATAAATACACAAAGTTATAAGTAACAAAATGAGGAATAAATATATTATTTAAAAGGTAAAAAATTATTTTTGGTTAAATATAAAGTAATAAAAAGTAATAAAATATTAGATTAGGAAATCACGCTTACCTAATGAGGTCTTTGGTTTTCAGTCAACATAATCATAATCGTCAAATAAATAAATAACGTCACTTATAATAATAGGATTCTTGGGTCAAACCATTGGGCAATAAATTAATGGTTTTTAACTAGTTTTAATGCAGATCGATATGAAAAGAGTGTAAAGGCAAAACAGAAATTAACCAATATATTAACATGAATTTTAATACACATGAATACCAGTTCCTTATCTTATCACAGTAACAATGAAAGAACTATACTAAAAAATTTTTAGTAATCACAAAAAAGACATACCGAATTGTTCTTATTTTCTTATTTTCATGTAAAAAGTTAGTAAAAAATGTATGCATATTTATAAACATCTATTATTGTAATAATTATACAGGAGCTATAATTTTACAAAGTTAGCTATTAAGTTATTATATATTATTGTGTTTGTTAATAAGTATCATCTCGCTAATCAATCGTTTTTTGTAGTTATGTTCATTGTCTAAAATGTTAAAATTATCGAAAATAAACTCATGGTTTAACTCGAAATGATGAGCTGCTAGAGCAGTTTTTTCTTTTTTGTGAATGTATCTCATGTTACACGAGCATTTGTGTTCCTTGATTCGATTTTTTAATAAGGAACACAAATGCTCGTGTAACATAAGACACATTCACAAAAAAGAAAAAACTGCTCTAGCAGCTCATCATTTCGAGTTAAACCATGAGTTTATTTTCGACAATGTTAACATTTTAGACAATGAACATAATTACAAAAAACGATTGATTAGCGAGATGATACTTATTAACGAACGCAATAATACTGTTAATAAAAAAAAACAGATACGGAAAATTTGAGTAGAATATATAATAACTTAATAGCTAACTTTGTAAAATCATAGCCCCTATATAATTATTACAATAATAGATGTTTATAAATATGCATACATTATTTACTAACTTTTTTACATGAAAATAAGAAAATGAGAACAATTCGGTATGTCTTTTTTGTGATTACTAATATTTTTTTAGTATAGTTCTTTCATTGTTACTGTGATAAGGAACTGGTATTCATGTGTATTAAAAATTCATGTTAATATATTGGTTCATTTCTGTTTTGCCTTTACACTCTTTTTATATCGATCTGCATTGAAACTAGTTAAAAACCATTAATTTATTGCCCAATGGTCATTATTTGACCCAAGAATCCTATTATTATAAGTGACGTTATTTATTTATTTGACGATCATAATCGTTGTATGTTGACTGAAAAACCAAATACCTCATTAGGTAAGCGTGATTTCCTAATCTAATATTTTATTACTTTTTTATTACTTTATATTTAACCAAAAATAATTTTTTACCTTTTAAATAATATATTTATTCCTCATTTTGTTACTTATAACTTTGTGTATTTATGTAACTTTTTAATTTTAATTTTTTCAATTTTTAAATTATTGTTATCTATAAAATAAAAAAAAGTCATACTGTGTGTTTAAATGTTTTACATCTTTATTTGAATCTATACATAATTTATGTTATATGTTGTAGTCTTGAGGAAGACAAAATAAATTTTGTCGAAACGTCGACTAAATGAGAACTTGAGGTTTTCTTTACTAATTTTATCCAAACCGACTAATAAAACTACATTAAGAGATTGTGGATACGAAACTCCTTAGCTAAAAATTTTTTATTTTGTATTTAAAATATCGCTTAATATTAACTATTTTTATTTATTCTGGTTAATATAATCTTAATCTTACTAACTTAAAAAAACGGGAAACTGCGGGAAGTGGATTTTTTAGAAAAAAATAGAACATTAAATTTGAAGTCACATTTTTTGCAGTTGTTACTAACTCTGGTGGTGTCCCAAACATCTGGACATCATCATCACTGTCCATTTTAAAAAAAATTTTAATATTTGTTTAGCACTTACAAGTATTGAAGCGAAATAAGCATTGAATCTGACTTTTATCATCCCAATAAATAAACGGTGATTGTCAAGGAAACGATTTCATAAACAATTAGATTATAATGAAAAAAATTTTATGCACTAATAAAAATTCCTTAAGTTATAATAATATTGATTGCGATTTCAGAAAAAATAGTAAGTGTACCTCGTAGTAAAAGCACATTTCTGGACTTCAATGCCTCTTGGCCTCGGCTTAACACATCGGCCAACAACTTACGTCGTGGTCCGGGAATGTATTGCTTTTATTACTAGATATATAATGTACCATTTTATTCTTTAAATCGAAATTATTTTGTCTAAGATATGGCGACTGGTAAAAATTTGTTGTTCATTCGTTAAGTTTTTATTATTTTTATTAGCTTTGCTTATTTCCAGTTGTTCTAAAAGTCAAGTTTCTTTCCTTTCTTTTTCGAATGGAATAATTTAACATTAATCAAGCTTATGAAGTTATTGTTTTATATACAATGTGTTGACATACCCGTACTATATTCATTGTCTACAATAAATTTATTGTGTTCCTCGCATTGCATTTTTACATTTCATCCAGTTTGTCCAATGTATAGCATCACACACTATATTTTAACTCATGTACTCCTGTTTTTTGTAATTTATTAAATGTTATCTTTATAGGCATTATTTTTTATAATTTCTTTAATTAAGCTGACTTATTTTTTAAAATTGTCTTCACTTAACGGAAATATTAAAAGGCGATGCGCGATGTATGTAACTGTGAAATGGTGCCATTTTTATTTGTAATAATTATTTCGAATTATTATAAATTACCATGTCAACACAGGTACTTTTGATACTTTTTTTTCTGGACCAACGGAGAGTGTCGTAATTTTTCAAAACATGTAAAATTACGCGCCTTATAAAATGGTATGGGTCTTAAGAAACCTAGTATGCTTTGAAGCTTGTTTAATAATAACTCACTGAAAGCCCACATCCTCATATATTAACCTTCCCATTAGGTTCTGCTATACAATATAGCACGTAACAAATAAAACAAGATAAAATATACCGTCTTATTTTCTTATTAAAGTAAAGCACGTACCTGTATGTAGCCTTTTTGTGTAAGAGAAACCTTATGTATCGTAAAGTCTGGATCCAAATGCTTGTAATTCTTGACGAAACTCTTAGAACTGGAATGGATGACTGCATCGATTTTGTCGAGGAAACACAAAAAGAGGAAATAAAAGAACAGCGAAATTTGTTGCGACAGTATCATGTTGAGCTGGAAAAAGGAAAAGGAGTTGAATGATAATAAAATTACAGGGTCGGTTTAAAGAAGCGTGATAATTTTATACAATGATGCAGTGTGTATTTATAATAAATACGCAATACATATATTCAGTAGGCGAGTTAACAACAATGGACATTACAAAATATAAGAATTCATTTATAGTAGTATGGCTCCTCAATTTATGATTAATGAAATACAGTTATAATAATTATAGCAGTTATAAGCTGAAATTGCTTAAATTCACAATGATCTTTAGTCGAAACGCATTTGCCCACTTTAGTGACGTAATATACAGGGTGCTGTAAGAGGTGGTGGAGTAGGAATTTACATAAAAAAATAAATTTACGTTTTGTATATTAGATGTTAGTGAAAGTATTGAGAATATGTGTTAAATTAGGCAAAACAAAATTTTACATAGGTTGCATATATAGGCCACCTAATTATAACTGTAATGAGTTTATGAATAATTTAGAAAATATTCTAATTAATTTAATTCCAATATTTGATCAAATTATCTATCTTGGTGACTTTAACATAAATTTATTAGATTTAAATTCTCTTAATGTCTTAAATTTTTATATCATAGATAGTTTGGGTTTAAAACAAATAATTACCACTCCTACAAGAATAACTGCTAACAGCTTAACTTTGATAGATTTTATTCTCATATCAGAAGATTTAAATTATTCAGTGTCTGATACTGCAGATCATGAATTAATGGTGACACAGTTTACGGTCCATGTTTAACGGCTGCCACAGCTCAACGCATACGAAAAATCCAGAATTATTGCCTTAGATTCATTTATGGTATCAGGAGACGAAATCCTATTAGTCACAAATTAAAAGAAACGCTTTGGTTAAATATGAAAAATGCACGCCTTCTGCATAGCGGTACCCTTTATATGAAAATTATTATAAACTATACTCCTACTTATCTCTACCGGAAAATTAGGTTTCGAACTGATATTCATAATTTAAATATTAGGTTTAAAGGTAATATGACCCCACCTATTCACAACACTGCTTTGTTTGAAAGATGTTACAGTTATAATATTACAAAGTCTATAACTCTCTTACGGCACCCTTGAAATTTTTATCTCTTAATAGTTTTAAAAAGAAATTCAAACAAGAACTCTTGGTTTCTCAATAAAGCTCGGACGATACAATGACATGAGGACTTTTAAGTTTATGCTTTGTTAAAGACAACTTAAATACTAAAATCCTAGAATGATAAAATTAGTTTATATTTTGGATATTTATTAAATTTCATACTGTTATTATAATATAACATCTACTATTATTTTTTTGGGTGAAGTGGAAAAACAGATATGCAGCACGTGTGCACAGCTGAACTTCGCCTTATATTTTTCTTTATGTTATGTACAATTTCATAATTTCTGAATAAAGTGTATTATTATGATTATTATTATTTTGAATGGGAATTTTAAACTTAAAAAAGCTTAGAAACGCTGCATATAAAAAAAAACAATTTTATTAATATTAACTTTTTTATTCTCTTGTTGTTGAATTTAAAAACTGATTTACATAATGTGAATAACAAATTTAATTAAAATATACTTAATCATAGAATTTTAAGCTAATCCAGCCCTGCACAAACCATTAATTTTTTAATAAATGTATATTTCTTGTCCAAAATAATAAAGATGCTTAATTAGTGTAGGGTATTAAGTAAAATTAATAAAATAGTGACGATAGCTAGTTGATTGCCTAATTTATAGTGAATTTGATATTTGCATAAACAGTGCTTTTAAAAATTTATTGGAGAAAAACCTTAAACGTGCCATGAAATATTATGACCTTATTTTATACACTGATCCATTGACTTTTTAAACAGTTAGTAATATTTACCTAAAATGATACACAGGGTGATGTTACCACCACTGAGAGCAACATTATGAAAATTTAGGCCAGTCCTGGAATTTTTCCACATTGAATTATAATTTTGATTGAACTAAAGGAGTATAATATGTGTACCAAATTTTAGTTAAATATTTAAAGCTGTTCCAGAAATATATGGCCGACTACAACAGTTTTGGTCAAAAACCATAAAACGCTCTCTATCTCAAAAACGGTTAATATTTAAGGGTAAGTTTGGGGGTGATTTGAACCCAAGTGTGCTGTTTCTCTCATTACTCATCACTTTAAATCTGGATTAAGAACAATAACATAAACAGTTTGTACTGAAATATTTTTCTTATATTTAATCCCCGATTATGCATTAATAAATCATCAATGTCGACGTAAGCCTCTATACAAAAGAAAATTTCTAAATTAAAGGTATGTTAAGAAATATGACAACATAGGGCTAGTTTATTATCTCAGTATGTGGAAATTAGTGACACCACAGCCAATAAAATAGCCTGAAATTAGCGATAATTTGTCACCGTTTGAGTTGATTAAGAATTGTTTCTTTTTTTTTTTTGGTCGGATAAAACATTATTTAAAAATATATATGAAAGCATACAGTATTAAAAGATACTTTAACTGCAGTAAAGTAAAGATTTCATTGAGATTGATACATTGGATGTTTAATTTTTCCAGGCCAGTTATGTTTTAACTCACCCTAATTTTCTTTTGCACTCATATGATGGTCCCATATTTTCTAGGTAGAAAGTTCACATAATTTGCGAATTTTTTTACAATCATAATTTTCCGATACTTCTAAAGGTTTAGGGGCAATTAGGCCAAATGTAGCTAGCTGTGTTACATAAAGAGCGAAAATATGGATTAATAATAAATTTTAATTCACTTTTGATTTACTGCGTACGTCACGTTCGATCAATTATTAAAATTTTACAATAATATATGATTTTCGAAGGTTTTAATATGAAGATTAAAAATGAAAGAGAGAGTGGAGTAATCTGGTGTGGAAAAATTAAACATCCAGTATATCAATCTCAACCAAATCTTTACTGAAGATATGTATAATTGGCCTTATAGTAATCCCGTATTAAAACTGGAAAAGATATCTCAAATGGTTCCGAATATAAATCTCAAAAACCGTGCACTTTGGTATATAGGTATATATGGCTCAAATGCCATAATTTGGGGCATAGAATCTACCATTAAGAGATTACCCTCCTATTTCTAGACACCCTATATATGTTCAAGATAAGCCAAAAATAAAATTTCACATTTGGATTTAGTTTCCTATGTTTATGTGTTTCCATGTGTTTATTTATTGTTGTTTTAATGATTTTGAACCTAAGTAAATTTTAATATCGCATAAGTGTTACATATTTACGAATAAGTCTAAAAGATCATTATTAAAATATTATTTTATTTTAAAGTTTAAAATTTATAGTAACTGAAATCATAGATTCATTTTAATAAGGTTAAGAAAAAATGTGTCCTGTAAATCGATGAATTCATTAAAATCCTGTTTTTATTTAGATTATTTAAAAACAATATTTTGATAGATTAAATAAATAGTTTACATATTTTACACTGCAGTCAAATTATACCATTTCGATAAATACTCTCTATAATTTACAAACCAAAATAATGAAAACGAATATAATCATATTTAAATCCACTTTTAACGTGTACCTATTCTGGAGCATACAAAAATGTGGAGTTAAAAATGCTCAAGTCGGTTTACTGCTACCATTTTTATTCATTATACGCAATCTACAAACATTTTGCTAGGAATAAAATATCAGTTGATAACATCATTTATAAAAAAGCCGAAAATCTGTTTTTGTGGCCGACATTTACGACAACATAATTTTCACGAACATGATCTCCTTGATTTATGCTTCTATTCTGTAACTAACAACGACATCGTTAACCAACGTTAACAAACGTCTTGCCGTACAATAATTAACATTATTATAGGAGTTAAAACAATGAATCTTATGCTTGAAAACACTAAAATGGGACAGAATATATTTTAAACTGTACCAAACAAAAAAAAATGTTATTGCAGAATTAAATCTCCTCGAATCAAGAAATCTAGCAATTTTAAAACAATTTTTTTGCTGGTTTTTAGATGCAAAACTAACCAGGATTTATAATACCGAAGTAAATTACAAACAAACAAAACTGCTTTGCAAGAAAAATAAAAACCCAGAAATATGGGTAGTTACCTGGAAAAGTTAGTTATATAAGAATTCTTTACGTAGAAAATTTTTGCTTCGAAATCATTAGCCATTGAAAAAATTCCACATGATATTTTATGTACTTTGGTACGCCGTAGAACAAATCTGAATGTGTAAATAATATCCAAACGCAATTAAAAAAAGTTGTTTTAAACACTTATATCAAAACAAGTTTAAAGCAAAATCTATTCAAATATTATTTATTTATTCAAATTAATATTAACATTTATGTTAAATTGTGGCCAAGATTGTGTCACATTAAATGAGGTGGGCACTTCTGTCTCAGGTTTAATAACCTCTCCAGGCAACATTTGTATTTATTCGTTCTTTATATTCTTGAACAATCAAAACTCCTAGATGGAATGGCTGTAAACGATGACGGCTGATAACTTTTTCCAAGAATTTGCCTGGAAATTTTATTTTTATTTTCGATGAAATTTTCGGCGTAGCCTACTGCGACTGTTTGGTTCTTCCATCCTCCATGATATTTCAATACTCCTATGTCTGCTACTGAATCGGCCAATAATGACGCTGACGACCTTCGAAAGCAATGGCCAGTAAAAACTGCGAAATATGATAATTTTGAAAACGTGGCTATTTGACAGGGCATTCTACCAAGAGTGTTATCCCTACTGATTGTAAAGAACCACTTTTGTAAATCAACAGAGACGATCATGGCAGTTTTCAGCTTTTCTTAAATAACCTATCTTTTATCACCATCAAAAATATGCATTTGAGAATTATTGATAACCGAGAAAATTCTTTCAATTTTTGTTTTTGTGTCCGGTATCGTATCAATTTCTTGTTCCAGGAAATTTCAAATTTCTTATTTCTTAGGTTTGTAATAGTAACCTTCCGATTATAGTTTTGTAAATTTACTTATATCAATGTTATCCTTTACATTTATCGTTGATTTTAACATCGAAAATATCAGCCATAAAGTTGAAGATTTTAGTTTTACTGATTTTTCGTTAAAATACATAATAAAACATTTTGTTACCTTTTCAGCATGTTTGGTTTCACATCATTTATTAAAACGATTGTATGTCAACTCGTACACTTATCTTGATTTGATGGCAACAAATTACAAATTGTATCGTTTTCAGGATTTTAGTTTCTGCTGAAGTCAAACTGAAGTCACTATCGTAATCGTTATCCATTTTTCTTTAAAATAAGAAATTAACGTGTGCTTTTACTCTTAAAAGATTTTTTCCGCAATCATCTAGAAAGTTCATTACTTTTGGTCAATTATTTAAAATGAAAAATACATATTTGCTGGTATAGCCTGGTAAAGTGACATACGGAATCGATAATAAAATTATTACGAATACAAGGTTGATTATGGCATTTTTAACGAAATGAGTTTGATTGCCCAGAACGAGGCGATAAGCCGAGTTCTGCGGCAATCAAACAAGTTTCGTAAAAACCATAATCAAACCTGTATTCAATATTTTATCTTTGTCTATGAAAGTAATAAGTTTCCATTTTATTATTATGTGCAAGACAAATGTAGATTAGAAATGCTAGAAACTTTTACGTAAAATTCAAAATAAGTCAAATTATTTTCATCTTTAACTTTAAATCATCGGTGTATGTACGTATTGCTATGGTAATTTATATAAAGAATAAATGTTGTTATTATTGTTCAAATAAATAAATACTGCTTCAATTTATGTCATTCCTTGTTTTAGAAAAAAACAGTGCGGTTGAGGATTTATAACAGCACTAGTGCGGTAACAACGATCTTAAGGAAACTCGAATTAATTTTTCGTCAACCATGTAAAAAAGTTA
Source organism: Rhamnusium bicolor (assembly GCA_029963845.1). NCBI lineage: Eukaryota > Metazoa > Arthropoda > Insecta > Coleoptera > Cerambycidae > Rhamnusium > Rhamnusium bicolor. The sequence goes on from JANEYF010000252.1 coordinate 719,333, forward strand.
ACTGTTTTTGGTCAATTTTTTTTAGTGAATATTACATATTTACTGGTCTAGCCCGGTAAAGTGACATAAGGAATCGGTAAATTCTTGGTTGACAACAGTAGGGTACGTACCTAATTAAGCTCCCTAGACAACAACGTCTGATATTTTATGAATTTGATTTGCAATAGATTTTAAGTCAAACAGTTGCAGAAAAAATATTGTACGCAACACACCCCGAAAGTGTTTTTACTGGGCGTGAATCGATGATTTGACAAGAACTATAAAAATTTTAGAAAATTGTTTCCTTATTTTTCCAGTTATGGTTGTAATTTCTCTTACTTTTGACACAGGTGTAGCAAAAATAGCATATGCAATGCGTACCAAAGGGTTGTTTTTGCATTCATTGTAGACCTCGTCAATTAGCTCGGTTTACAAAATTGCTTTTTTGGCATTTGTTGCATAACATACCATAACAGCATATTTAACAGTGTCAATACAAGTTTTACGGATGGCAAAAACGTATTATCTTATTTACATTCATTCAGCTTTTAACAATAAAAAAAATATACCGAAGATTGCATATTGCCGAGAACTAATGTATTTTTATATTGATGTGGTATAATTTAACGTGATTAAAGCTATTAGGCAATAATATATTTGTAATTAATTAGTACACAACAATATGAATAATTCATTATGTTGCAAATAGAAGTATTATTATTTCCAACAATACGTTTATCCCATATGAATCCATGTAATATTAATCGTGTCCCTTCCACTGCACCAAAGGTCAATCATCCAATTTTGTTGTTAACAGAGACATTATGTATGACAAAATGCAGGTGTAATGACTTCAGAACACGCCTTTGCCAAGGATGCATAAATGTGAATGTCGCGGTCACCTAACCACACCGAAAAAAGTGTTTTATTTACGCGAAAGCTATCCGTGGGAATCATTTTACTTCCGTTAATTTATTCAAAAACCGGTAACCTGATTAAATGATCCAATTTCATAAGTTATGTTGAAAGTTTTAAGTATTAACGATGCGTATCAATTTGTGTAATTCTCCCGCTTATACAACTAATGTATTATTGATATTAAATATAAAGTATTATTGTCTTAATATTTCCAATATACTGAATGTCAATATTATTTAAAACAGTCTAGTACATAGGTGAAAAATCATTTTTTTTGTATTCTCAGACTATTAACCTTATTTCTCTAACTTTTTATGGTTAGGTACTATTGGGGCCGAATTAAAATAATTGATTTTTTAACAAGTAGTCTGTTTTTACGGAAAATTTTTGTAAATGAGAGATTTTACGTCAGTTATGTAAATTATCTTATTTTGAAAACAAATCATGGAGTCGTATTTATTTTTTTATGAAAAAAATTAACAAACAATAATTAGTTACCATTTTTTAATTATAGGGAAGAAAGTATAATTTTGGGCGACCAAGAAGATAAGTATTTAATTAAAAAAAAATTATTGAGAAAGAATTAATGTTTGCTACAACCGCTAGAACACTTTGTAATCTTCTAGGTGTGGAACAAATTAAATTTTGCATGTCGTAATTTTCTCCTAAATTCTTTCACTCATTTTGAATGACTACAATTAGCTCCTTTCGATTTCTGGGTCTAAATTCATATTTGTAAATCTTTTTTAAAAGATAATCCCAAATATTTTATATTGGGTTTAAATTGGGTCATTTTGCGTTGCTATATTATTTTCTACAACCTACGACATGACCCCTGGGATGGTAAACTCTCAAGACTAAATATCTTTTCATTGGAAAATACCACTCGCTCACAGTAACGAGCGTTCTCATTAATAGAATTATTTGTAAACGACACTCTTGCTTCTTTATTAACGCCCGTTAGTCAGGGCTTTTTGGCACTGGTGAAGCTAAAAAAACCTTGCTCTTGCAACCGTTTTCTTGCTGTCCTAACGGACGCTGGGAAGATTTTTTCCTCTTTGGGTTGAATGGAGTTGGAAAATGGGTATTGCCTCAAATATTGCACCAGAACATTGTTGATTACTGAAGTTATTTTTCTTGGCCACCCAGAATTCACTGCCCTACTCAGATCATGAGTTTATACCCAATTTTAGTTTGATTTTTAATCCGTGCCATTGCTACAATTAAGAACTATACGTTGTTGAGACCACCCTTGTCTAAGTTTGGCGATGATATAGCCTTTTTCTGCTTCACTTCAAAAATTGACACTAATAAAAAAATATTGTGATTGATGCATCACTGAATCCTTAGTTACAACAGGAAAATCAGTCAGTTACTTTAATTCGACCCCAACAGTATCTTAATATACAGGGTGAATTATGTTATAAGGTACAACTTAAAACGTAAATAGGATTAAGGATTTTAAAATTTTTTTCTCAAACATTATATTTCATAAAACTCATCTTTTCTCTTAAAAGGAAGGATATTATATATTTAATTATTTTCCATTTTTATTTTTTAATTCTGAATATATTCACCTGAGCTCTATATAATTTTTATGTGGTATGCCACTGGTAAATTTCCGGTTCTGAATTCAACTAATTGTATTGTTTTTTTAACTTTTTTATCATCAGTGAATTCTTATCCCGGTTATTTTCTAAGTTCAGAAAAAATGCGTTATGCACTAATTGCAATAATTAAATATGAAATTTACTGTTATTTTCTCTTATTCACTAGTCATTGTTCTTTACACTCATTTGTCGCATTTTAGAAGACATTATTGTGTCGAATTGTGCTTCTAGCTAACTGATGTCGGTGAAGTTGCCGGTAATCCTGACTAGAAACTCATCCCGGTTATCGTGAAAAAATTATTCTCACAAAGTAGACATGTCAATTTACAATAATTCGCATAGAGCTGAAAATTGGTACAGATCTTGTGAACACTATTACAAATAAAATGTCAAAAATCCCCATCGATCCCACGTCTGCTAAAAAAGTTATTCAAGGTCAAATGTCAAAAATATTGGTTTTTTGCATTTTTTCTGGTAAACGGTAAGTTTTATCATAAAAATAGGTCAGACGAAAGTTGTATATCATGAAATATCTACAAAAATTGTTCTTATACTTTTTTCCTAAGAATCACCATTCCTGAGAAATCGCGATTCTAAAAGTTGAAGAAGTCGTATTCTACATAATATGCACACATTTCCGCATCACCTGTGAGGTAGTGTACTTGGCGCATTTTTTTTAACGTAGTGTCCCCGGTAGGCATACTCCACGATCTATTGTGAATGAGTTTTGTTAAAAAATATTCCATTAACTAAAAAATGGCACTATTGGAAATGATTTAAGTGGCTCGAATTATTGTTGATTTCGGAAAAATGTTAGTCTGACTGATAATCCTCAAATGCTACTTTAACAGTAATGTCTTCTTCGCTTTCTTCTTCTTCTTCTTCTTCCTTTTCTTCTTGCTAGATATCTGAAAATTGTTCTGAAAAAGATACATCAGTTGTCTCCTTATTGATATCATAAAAATCTTCATCTATTGCATTTGATTCAACATTGGAGCAAGATTGGCCTTGACAATTGGTACATACTGGTGAACAAAATAATCCGTCTTTTTTACAGCCACATTTTTGCACTGCAACATTTTTTGCAATTGCAAAAAATAGTGTTAAGAAGTCTTTCCGGAGCAGGTGGGAGGAAAGTTTGAATTGGCTCCAATGTATTCTCTATTAATTTCCAACCCCAGTCTTCTGGGTCCAGTTGATTGCCTAGCCACACATGAACTTGAAAGTATACTCGATGTAAGTGTTGATGAGCAGAAGCAGATGTTGGAGGAAGACAAGATAGTTGTACTCTTTTATTTTTCCGTGTATTTTTTACAAAACTTAAATATCTATACTTGTCTAAACAATCAATTTTTTTTGGAGCTCCATATAGAGCAAGCGAATCCCGTTTGTGATAATATCTTATGGAGAAGAGTCAATCTTTTTAAATACTTAAATACAGACCAATATTTTTACTTATATTAAACATCCGATGATGTATTTAGGCGGATAAGCGTGCATATTTTCGATGTTTCAGATGATGATATGTCAGGAATGGTGATTCTTAAGAAAAAAGTATAAGAACAATTTTTATAGATAATTTCATGATCTGCAACTTTTGTCTGACCTATTTTTATGATAAAACTTACCGTTTACCAGAAAAATGCAAAAACCAATATTTTTGACATTTGACCTTGAATAACTTTTTTAGCAGACGTAGGATCGATTGGAATTATTTTATTTGTAATAGCGTTCCCAAGATCTGTACCAATTTTCAGCTCTGTGCGAATTATTGTAAACTTACTACTATTTTGACTACTGTGACCGGATAATAAATATTCGATACTATTTATTTATGTACTAATACACTTATGCCAAGATGATAATAACATGAAAATTTGATTATCACAGCAACCGAGTTTTAGATTAGGTATACGAAGAATTGGTATAGGTATAAACTTAAGCAAGAATAAGTCTATTTTATTATTAGAGTCCCCGATGAGGATTATCGACATCCTCACTATCAGTCAACTAGATGCAAAATGCAATAACTACTAAGATGCGAAAAATGAAATAGAAAAACAACAAAAGATTTCATATCTAATCATTCAATAAGTGGTGCATAAAGCATTCTGAAATTAAATATTTTTTTATTCAACAGTGACAAAAAAAATTAATTACCTAATTAACTTAATTCATAATTTGAAAGGCCAGGTATGAAGGCCTCACACCCAAGTGATAATGATACATGTACGAAGTTTGAGAACGATGGCTCTAATTAACCCAGGATTATAAAACAAAAATCAAAAAAAAATTAAACTGCCTGCGTATCTGGTAAATGGTAAAATTTTATGATGAGATATGTTTATTTCCGAAATAGTTATTTACGTAACAAGACCGGAAAGTCATTCTTTACTGGGCGAGGTGGCAACTTCCAGGGCGAACCCTAGCGAGTCCTTAAAAGCCAATGAACTCAGTAAAGTCACTTTCCGGCTGTGTTGCGTACAATATTTTTTCTGCAACCGTTCTTACTAGTCTAAAAAACTTTAACTTTAACAAAATTCATAGAATCCAACTGACGGTTACTTTGAAACAAGTCCAGATTAATTATTTTTAATTGTTTCAGATACTGTTTTGTCAACCAAAAGTGGCTCTGTAAAGACTTTACCTTATGTCACTTTACTGGGCTAGATCAGTAACGATGTATTTTCCACTAAGAAAATTGACCAAAAACAATTAAATTTCTAAACTGTTGCAGAAAAAAAAATCTTAATTTTATGCGATACCTGTTTTCAATTTGTACCTTATAAAATGACTCACCCTATATATTAATCGATGATTTTGACACTATTTAATAGGAAAAACATTTAGGACATGTAAAAATTGTTAAATATATGTTTGTATTTATGTAGAAAAATGTTTGTTCAACTAATAAGAATACAATCGAATTTCAATACACAAAATTGCCAATAACCTGCCAAAATTTGAGTCAATTGCTCCAAAGAAAGTTTGGAGTTAATTAAGAAAATAGAATTAAAATACATTTTACTTATACGAAGTTTTAGTTTGTTAATTTTAACGTATTTTTTAACTTATTTTTCAGTGTTGATGATACCAATTAATTTCAGTGTTCAATGTTAAATAATAATGTTGATTAATCTTGTTAATTAATTCTTGTCTCAGTATTAAGAGGAAAAAATATAAGAACTTCTTTAACGCAACTGCATAAAGAATTTATGACATTTTATAATTTACATCTTTAATGAAAAACATTTTTTATTTTTTATTTAAGAATAAAAAATAATTAAGATGATAATCGGTAAAGCAAATAATATTTATTAACACGATATAAACTGTAAACAATAATTAATTTTTTTGTTGTTATTTTTATTACTACATACTAGTATAATTTTTAACCGACATCTACATATAAACATATCTATAAAATATTGAATAAATAAATTTCTAGTACCTAACTAAAGTTTTCAGTTATAAACTTACATCAAAAATATCGGTACATAAATGTCAGTAACAAGTTGATGACCAGCGGTAATTGTAAAATATCCATAAACACATAATTCCGGGCACTAATTATTTGACAACCTCACAAAGTTATAATCACACGTGAGATTCACATCATTCAATAAACTTGGGTTCCTTGTCTGATCGCCTGTTGAAGTCTTTAAGTTTACTTAATCAGTCGCAAGCAAATACTAAACTACTTCTCATACGAGCACATCTTACAGACAACGAATGTAAACCATTTCTACTACCATTTAGTCTCATGTTCCGTAATAAGATACTCGTTTATTTCTTTTTCGCCTTTAGCTTTGGTAGAAACAAAACACCATCTCTACTCATTTTTTACTTAACGTTACGGTATGCACTCGCTTGCACACCAGACATGTGGTGTATGCAATATTTAATAAACGTTAAAATATTTATTAAGGTCGCTTAAAGGATGTGCAAGGTGTATAAATTTTAACGAGAAATTTTTGCAACTAAACTGTATCTAAGCCTGACTGCCAATCCTTGGAATTACGTTTGTAAATATGAAACATATCTATTATTTTATTGCTGTTTATATTGTTATTTTTATGATTTCATTTGTTAAATTGCAAAAGTGTCAGCTTTTGTTTTTTGTTTCATGTAAAATTAAATACATAAATAGAAATCGCACTAATCGAAAATATGAATGACCGTTAACAAAATAATCATTGATTGATAAAAAAAAACATGTTAGTAGCTAACTTGTCACAAGACTTGGATTCAGCGATCTCTATAGTATATTTTATCATATCATTTGCTGTGTATCGTTGAAATGTTAAAGACGATTTATTTATTTTATGTCATATTTATTTCGACCTGTGCCGTGTCCTTGTACACTTGATTTAAAAAAAAACTGGTACAACTCTTGTAATCGAAAATCTTAATAGTTTAGTTGTGTGCATATGTCTGTAAATAGGGCTGGCCAGGCATGTCGAGAGAGGGGTGGAGAAGAGGTGATTTACCTCGGACCTGGGTTTTTTTGGAGGAGATCGGTTTTCTTTGTGTTTTTAAACTTATTAAACCTTTCTCTTTTATTTTATTTTAAAAAATAATTAGAAAATAACTTTTTCAAAACATTTTCAAGCCTGCCATATTATTGTTTAAAAAAATAATATTTGTTACGGATAATTCTACAAATGGTTGTAATTAAAATACTAACTGAATAATGATAATTCTATTTTTAAAATAAGAACATAAAAATACCACTTGAGATTAAAAAAAATGTAAACAATGCAAACTGAACATAAAAGTATAATAAAAAAACAAAATAAATGAACTTCAATTACGTAATACAGAATTAACTAATATTTTGTCATTGCTCCATTAGCGCCTAAAACTGCCTGAAGTCTTGCAGGCATGGACAAAATCAGATTTCTTGCAAGGTCAACTTCTTGCGACAAGTTCTCCCAAGCGTCCTCAATTATCCCTTCCAATTCTTGGGCATTATTTGGATGGTTATTTAATTTTCTTATATGTTTCACCATTAGTCCCCATACATTTTCAATTGGATTTAAATCCGGACTTTTAATTGGCCACGGTAACAACTCTATGTTTTTATTAAGAAACCATTGCCTGACACGATGGGCCGTATGTATGGAGCAGTTGTCTTGTTGGAAAATAAAATCATTTTCCGGAAACACCTCTATTACTGACGGCAACATAATATTGTCTAATATTTCAATATATTTAATGGAATTGAGATGACCACCACTGTTCCAATACACACCTAACCCATTTAGGCTCATCGAAGCCCAGACATTGACTGAAAACCTTCCTGATATTTGTGGATCGAAAGTATATTTTTCGTCGTATCTAGTGGAAGGAGGCCTGTATACGCGAACATGTCCATCGTTACAGGATTTAAAAACCTTTTCGTCAGAAAAGACAACTTGTCCCCAGAAGTTTTCATCATTGATTATATAGTTGAGTGCAAAAATAATCCTACCCTGCTTCTTTTCTTCTGAAAGTTTGTATTTTTTAGCCGCTGAACAACTCTTCAAGTCGCTTTGTAGTTTTATTCTTCTGCAAGCAGTAGATACCGAAGCAGGGAAATTTGTCTTTGAAATTGCATTTACTGCAGTCTGAAAAGAGTTTTCTATTAGGTAATTTATAAGATTTTCATCTTCTTGATTATTGCTCTTTCTGGACCTACCGGAACCAACTTTACGGGATACCGTTTGGTTGGTTTCCCATGTTATTATGTTTTTTAACACTCATTATCGTGGTTTTACTCACATTGTATTCAGCAGTAAGTCTTCTTATGGACCAACCATCTTCAATTTTAGAAACAATTCGAAATTTTTGAATATCTGTTAGATGTCGAACCATTTTTAATAATGACGCCACTGATTAACGTCAAAGGGACATTTGTAAAATTATTAATATCAATCAAAGAACGAATGATTTACATAGCTAAAAGAAAGTGTACCAGTTTTTATTGAAATTAAGTGTACCAGTTTTCGTTTTTCTTAATTTATTAGTGATTATGAACAAGATAAATTCAATTTAACTAGGTCTGAAGATGCTAACAAACATAGCGAAATGTCGACTAAATTGAGAAAGTTTTTCGGTTTTAATTGACCTATTCTCGTCAAGTTGTAGTATTAATAAACCGGGTGTAAACGAGATCATGTACCAGCCCGTCATATTTTTGTTTATTGTAATAAAATTTTGAAACTTGAAACACACATATTAGAAGAGAATAGACGTATTTTGACATACGCATATTTTTAGTTGTACTTCCGGTTTCACCGGAAGTGCTATTAACTTTGAATTTTTAAATGGTATATTTATACATAATCGGATTCTACATAAAATTTGCTACACGATGAATGTCAATTTTAACATATGGTGGACTTATTTTAATTTTTCATGAAAATCAAAATTAATAATATTGAAAATCTTTGCACAATAAAAATTTACCAATCAGGCATTAGAAATGGCTTATTTTTGACATTTGGATGTAATGCAAAAATAATGATGATGAGGGGGTAATTATAAACGAGGAGACTGATGTAAACGTACTTGCCCTTGTTGAAATATGCAGGATAGTGTCGCTCCGAAAAATTTATCATGAATTTAATATTAGCCATGAAAGGATTAAAAAAACATAATTACAAAAGCTTTAAGAACATATCAACTTAATCAACATTTATGTGCACGCTATTTTGAAAGAAGTGCAATATTTTGTGACTGGGTTATAATTAGAGGCCGGATATCGGTGACTCATTCCAGTGTCGTCTGCAGGAACCTTGAATAGAAATGCAAGTTTATGTCATGTAAATTTATTTACATTGTACACATTTTTATATAACTATATAAAAGCTAATTCGTTTATGCATTTTCATTAATAATGTAATTTAAAAAACGAAAGAATTAGTTCAATTATATATCAAATTCGTTTAATAATATAATACTGTTTGCGGATTATGTAACTGCATAGACATTCGAATATGCTCTAAAAAATTATGTACCTACCTAATGCAAACTTTGAATTAACATTTGCATTATTCTCGCATGTTATGCAACACTTCCCCGCAGGTGCTGCGATGCGTACATATGTATGTGTTTTTACATGAATTTCTACCCAATACACCATACGCGATGGGGCACTTGACTGAACATAGCATCGTATTACTACAGAAACTTTGACGATATATAAAGAGCCATACGCTAACAGAGCAGTTGCTATTGTAAATGCTCAAGAAGATATTGTCGATCCAGGTATCCAAAAATATTAATAATTTATACACTGAAGCTTTTCACGAATTCTTTTCTGTATAAAACAACTTGAACGTCGACCAAAAACAGGAGAATTTACCATAATCAATAGATGAATGTAGTGTTTGATCTTCGACAATATATGTATCAATTATCTGAACACGTAAACAAGAAATTTTAAAGTGTTTTACGCAACATTCCTAGTTTTGTCACAGTTCATCGAATAGTGGATCCACTACTGGGCAAAATAGTGGATTATTTAAGGCTTCAAATAAATAGGGCGTCTTTATGAATATTCCGCCAATAACAGCTGTCGAGATAACACGTTCATTTTCAACATATGAAAGGATTTTTGCAGACAGGCGTCGAATTTTAACAGCAGAATATATGGAGCAACTTTTAATAATACACTTCACTTGTAAGGAATAATACCGCAGCAACAACTAAATAAGTATACAGCGCAGCGAAAAAAAATGATTTGTGTAAACTGTTAGTGCCAATATAGTTTCACTTTATTACCTCACTAGTCATTTTTAGAACCTCTACACTACAAGGTAAGCCAATAATAGACAATAGTTTACAGTAATAGTTTAAAAAATATTTGGTTTTAATTTGTATATAAAATAATAACAAATATGCCCTTGCGCTGACCCTGTTTTTTGACGTCATGACACGCCGATATCTAAACTCTACTTATAACTAACGTTAGAGGAAATAACGGAAAAATACTATTTTCAGATGAATCAAGATTCACAAACCTGGGATTATTTAACTGTCAAAATGCAAGGTACTAGGTATATTTGGTTTTAATGTCTGATTAGGAATGATTGGTAATATTCCGCCGCCTCCAATAATTTTTAATGGTCAATAGATGGAGAGCTGTCTGAAATTTTTGACTAATGTTACCAATAATTTTACAAATCAATTGCTAAGAGAGGATAGAGTTGGACTATTTCATCAGTAAGATGGAGCTTATACCTCATAATTCCCGAATAGTGACCAATTATTTAAAGCAGATTTTTGGTACAAATGGACCAGTTAAATGGCCTCCCAAGTCACCTTACGTAACATCATTGGACTTCCACATTTGAGGTTCCCTAAAGCATTGTACATTCATCATTCGGGAAGAAATAGAAGCGCTAGTCAGAAGAGCAATAAATGAAATATCTCGGCATCGATTGGATAATTATGTGAGGGAATTCGTTAGAAGAATTAATTTAATTGCTGTGTATCGCTAATACAGTAAATACCGGTTATGTGCTTAATATTGTATTTACTTCGACCTTTGTTTTGTACCAGCTTTCGTTTGTTTAATGTATTACTGACTGTGAACAAGAAAAATAACTAGTCCTGAGGATGCTAATAAATATAGCGAAACGTCGACTAAATTGAAAAGAGTAGTTTCTCTGTTTTGATTAATCTATTCCCAAGTTGTAATATCAATATACAGTGTCACATAATTAAGTACCTTCCTTTAAAGGGCTGATAGAACTGGAACAAATGGGTAATTACAACATAGTTATTTACCAATAAATTCAAAAGTTGCAAAAATTTAATTTGGACCATTTATTAACTTCATAATGTTACATATTTTGTTAAATTTTTATAAATATCATGATTTGATGGGGTAGTTATAGGGGGGAGTAAGGGTAAATTTTCGATATAATTTCTTTTGTTATCTTTTTTTAAAAACATTTAAAACGGAAAAGACACCAGTGTAAAAACTGCATAAAAAAGGTGTTCTTAATGAATTTCGATAGGAGCTATCATTTTGGAGTTATTTGTATTTTAATATTGCATTAATGGTAGGTGACTAACTACATACCTCTACAAAAATAATTCCACAATATTTTCAACTATTGTTTTGTAGAGCAATTTAAAATATCGTTTTACGCAATTAAGCATGTAATTTAACAAATGTTTATAAATAAGCATTTTTTTCTTGGTCATCTTCTGGACTTAAGACAAACTTAAAATAGTATTAATTTGAAAATTATTGTAAATAATTTATGCATATATATTTCTTTTATAATATATTTGTTAATAATTTGTTTAAATTGTTGTTTTTAAAATTTAAGAATTTGACGATATAATAAACGTTTCTTTCAACATTGCATCCAAATGTCAAAAATAAGTTATATTATCAGTTTCAATTCCTACTTGGTATATTGTTATTATAGTAATATTTTCAATTATAATTTTGATTTGCATGAAAAATTAAAATAAATCCACCATACTTAAAGGAAATGTCAAAAGTTGATTCCATCGTATAGCAAATTTTGTGCGGAATCCGATTATGTAAAAATATATAGGGTGTTCCATTTAAAAATTCAAAATTGATAGTACTTCCGGTTAAATCGGAAGTGTTATTAAAAATATCCATACCAAGCACGCCTATTAGTTTCTGATATAATATGTGCGTTTCAAATTTAGAAGATTTGTTATCATAAATAAGAAAATGGCAGGCATGATCTCGTTGATCCCCCGGTATAGCAATCATTCAAGGATCAATGATATCTTATATTTTTGTAGTGTATGTTATGCTGACATTTTAATGCCCTGCATAACGATTTCAATAGTTAGTGTCGTTGGTAAAATATATCCGCCAAAGGTACCAAAAGTAGGAATACTTTAACATTTTTTTGAGAAGTTTTGGACTCCCGATCATGATGGTGAGACCAATTTATTGTTCAACAAAAAAAATACATTATTGCTGTCATAAGACTTCGGGTAAGTGTAATTATATCATTTATGCTTAATTTAAAAATGTTAACCGTTTTTCTCCATTGCCCATACGCTATTTTGAACATTTTTGATATTTGTATCTTCTGAACGGAACATGATAGACCCATAGTGGTAACTATGGACTTAAATTAGAGCTATAACGATGTAAGTCAATAAAAAAAACAACAAAAAAACGATTTCTGAACAATCGTTTTTAATTCGTAGTGATACCCCCATCGTACAGTGGGATAAGGAAATCCAAATTAATGGCCAGAAGAAAACATAGCAAATTCAAACGACCAAAATTAAAATTTGAAAATGGCGGATTCAATATGGTGGACAAAATAATTAAAATTTATTGTACCTACTTAAAAATATCTATGTATAGATTTTTGAGCTAATTTTAAAACTCAAAATGCTGGATATATCTAATAATACACGACCAAAATATTCAATTTAAATAAATTCTCATTTAAATATATGAAAACGGAAATTTTTAATCTTTAAAGCCGAATATGATGACCAATATTTTAAATACACTAATCTAAAAGCTTCCTAAAAACAGACTACTAGAAGAGCAGCAGGTAACCTAGTACAGGGCACTGAAAGATTGAAATCTTGCCTGAGGAGATCTACCTAACCTAACAGAGTGCGATGAAATCTTACATGTCCGAAACTAACTTAATAGATCTCGTTACATTCTGGTAAGTTAGGACTAAGCTTATGTTTATGTTAATATTCACATCATTGCATTAAAATTTATATTTTCCTGCCTACTAGATTGAAAGTATTATTTTTTACTCTTTTTTATATATTGATTATTTTATTTTGTCATTAACACAGAAAATTTTAATTAAGATTTCACTGATACTGGTACATTTCGAATTTCTCACAGATTTGTCAGATTCTCATTCACTTTGACGGATAGTTTTTTTTCTTGTGGATATTTGTTTATTTCTGTTTCTCATTAATATGGTAGTCGATATTTTCCTATGATGTTATGGCATTTTCAATTTTCAAAGAAATACAACAAAATTTTAAAAAAAATTATCCGCCATTGGATCTGCCATTTTAAATTTCTAATTTTGCTCAATGTATTTAAAATCAGTGAATTCAAAAACCAAAAGAAGCCTTATTTTTCATTTTGGTAGTAAATTAAAAAATACGGAGCTTCTGTTTTATATAAATCCGTCGAACAGTCAGTCCTGGACAATCTGTATTATTAAGGATAGTTTTCATCCCTTCCCCTCTCTATTTATTTAACTATATAGCCAACTACGCTCATAATTTTTTTATAATATAAAGGCATTTATTCCTTATTGTTTTTGTCTATACATTTTGATATCTCCAACCATTTTGAGACAAAAAAATAAAGTCCGTTGATAAAATTTCTCTATCAAAATATCAAAGCAACATTCATGATACTTATTAAAAATATTACTGGTGTTCAATATTTGGCACAATGTAAGAATATTTTACTACTTGCCTCAAGATATTATTAGGAATAATAGATTGTGATGTAAGTCCGTTTCGGATTCAAGTTAAGATTTTTTTCATAATTTTTGTAAAACTATGCAGTATTTTTTTTAGGTCACAGAACTTTCTTACTTCGATTTGGATGAGGAAACAATAACAAATGTACACAAATAACACAAAAAAAATTAAATAATTAAAATCCGAATTATATTTATTCAAGGGTGTAATAGCAATTATATATACCTGACTTAAATTTCACTTACATAAGTGCCTTTTTAAAATTTCACTTTAATAAGTGCCTTTTTTATGTTTCAATTGGACCTGATTTTTTTCCAACTGCTAATACTCATCAGACTTTTGTGAAAGTTTATATTAACTAAACAAACAGATTAAGTGAGAGTATTATATATTTTTATGAAACCAGAACTGAATCAGTCAATAATTTAGCAAATCACATTGTTTATAATTACCATAAACAGAAAGTTAACCAACTGGATTTTAATAATCAAAAACTATAATTATATGTATCTAATTTGGAAGGAAATTTTTTCTTTTATATTTTCAACCTAGCTCCATACATACACTTATTATTAATTTGGAAAACTTTATAGCATTATAAAACTTACAATTAGTTTTAAAATTGTTATGCTCTTTGTTTTTTCATTATGACGTTGTACGAATGGCCTTGCTACAGCCATATGTAGAAAATAGATAAATATATAGATTTTTTTCATTATAGAAACGTTTTAGATGGGGTTTACGCCTTCTTGTAAAAACTAAAACATAATTAATAATGGTAAATATTGTGAACAATAAGAAATGGGTGAAAATTTTCTTCTTAATAATAATAATATAGTTTATTTGCCAAAATAAGGTATATACAAACAAATAAACAAATATGATAATAAGTAAATAAACAAGCAGAAAAAAAGGAAGTGTTTCACAAAGACAATGCTATCAGATGGTACACTTGTAAATACAAATACGAAATACATATATATATATATATATATATATATATATATATATATGGAAATGACACATATAAAGAAAAGTAAGGTCAACCCACAAAGGAAATCCCGCACGTGGACTAGACCTACTTATTATTACACATTATTAAAATCTTTAACACTAATACTACCAATACCAACATCAATAAAAATGAAAATAAATTACCAAATTATAAATAAATACATGTTTGTTTCCTGACTATATTGTGAGAATAAAGTGTAAATACAAATATAGATATAAATGCGTGTTTTTTTATATTTTTTTTATTTTGCTTCTTTTATTATTGTTTTAAGGGGTAATATGAATAAAAGTAGGAATAACCATAACTGACGAAGTAGTTCTGCACTGCGTAATTTGTAACTTACGTATTCTTTATATCGATTATTTGATGAATCTTTTTTTCTAGGAGTAATTATTAACCAAGCATTGAGCCTCCTTTTTATCGCGACAGCGGAATGAGCATCTCTTACGTATTGTGGTATCTCGGCTTATGCAATAGGATAAGGTAGATAAAACATTTTTAACTAATGGTTTTTTTTTACTTTAGGTATTAAGGTAGTTTTTTTAGAGAATTTGGTGTTATGTTGGGGCATTATCGGTAATAAATTATTTTGGAATTTAAAATGTCCAATTATTAAGCGCTGGAAAAACAGTTGTTTTTATATCAAGTATCCTGGGTTCTGTGAATAAGGCATCAGATGGGTAGGTACGACTTTTCCCATACATGATTTTTGTAATCCATTTTTCCATGACTTCTAATTTTTTAAGTGGTTATTGGTTATTGGTTTTTGTAGATTATAATATTATTTTGTTCAATTTTTGGTCAGAAGCTTATTGCAGATTTTATTTAAATTATAAATGCCTGTTTTGTCATTTAAGATAGCAATTTTTTGTTTATTCATTATTTTTCTAATTCCCGTTTCCTTGTGAGTTTCTATTGCTTATATCTTTGTTTGTAAAATTTGTGTTTTGTTGTATGTGTCTAGTGCTATTTTACTGAATTTTTCGGACTTCTCGTATGATGAAATACTTTTTTCTCTGTTCGGTGGTTTCTCCTATGTATACTTTATTACTCTTTTCACACGGTATTTCATATACTATATAGTATTTTCTCGATGTTTTACTTTTTATTTTACTGATATCAGATTTTAATAAGACTTTATGACTATGTCATATATGTTTAATTTTTCCCATTTGTTCTATATATGGCTCCGTGGTCTAGATGTAACGTACTTGCCTCGAAACTTCGGGGTCCCTGGTTCGATTCCCGGTCGAGGAACTGGGATTTTTCTATGAGAGAGATTAATCGTAGTATACTCGGATATTGGGTGTGTCCATTGTCTCTAAATGTGTAGCCCTCTCCCACACAAGGTCATTCCAGACCTTCAGGGATAAAGGGGGGTTGTAATTTCATGTTGTGTTATTATTATTATTATTATTATTCCTTTAGTATCTGAGGTGGTCTTAATTTTAAATGGACAATATTTTTTTTCGGGAAAACTTTTTCAAACACCCTGTATATAAAAAATAAAGTTATAACTATAATACTACAATGGTAAAATGCTATAAATAAATCACTAACTAGAATAAAATACTAATCAGGGTAGTATTATTGTTTGAGCTCATAGCCGCATACATATTTGTGATAAGCAAATCAAAATAGAGTAATCGCGTAACTCAAAAATCAATCTGAAACGAAGACATAGTTTAAAAATAAGTGAGTGAAGTGAGAGTTAAAGCAGAAGATACTGTAGTAAATTGCAATATATTTTGTAAACACTTTTTTTTCACATGTTTATAATTTTACACAACTAGACCATTTCATGTTCGTATCTTTAGTTACACCTGTTATCATATAAAATAAGTTTTTCTTTCACACGATCTGTCACTTATCAAATTACTTTTTACTCTCTTCTATCTGAAACTCAATAAAAAAACTATCCTGTAAGATTTTGTCACTTTATCTTTGTCATATAAAGTGTAGATATATAAAGTTTAATATATATTTAGATCTTTTGCCTAAGTAACTGTAAAGTTGGAAATATATTCAAACACTTAGCTGCTTTTGATGTAATACATTAGTGAAAAATGAGAGTTAAAAGGTACTAAATATTCCAAATATATATTGTTTACCAAATTTTATGCATTATTTACAATCTGATGTTTATTCATTGAATGTATTTTTCGTGACATGACTAATTAATAATTTTGTCGTAAACCTTTTCATTTAGACAAGGAGAAATCTTACAGCCAAGAAAGTTACTAGAGCATTTGCTGTTTTTTGCTTTTTCAAAATTATAACATGTACAGATTATTTTAACTTGAATTACACGGTAACATACCAAGTGAACAGAATTTGTTATGGATTCTGTTTGAAAATAATTTGCCGTAATGTAAATTGGGTATATCTGAGGCAAATTATTTTCACCTCACAAAACTAGTGCAAAGCTGAAATTTGGTGCATACATTGATCCATCCTCTTGAACAACAAATTAAAATAAAATAAACAACTAACGACATATGTGCGTCATCATATTTCAAATGCGAGTTGTTGTTTTTGTTTATTCAGAACAAATTATGATCTAAAATCGAAAAATAACAAAACGAGGTCCAAAAATGTTACAAATCCTTCGTGTGTGAAAAATTGGGAATATAAATTTCAAAATATGTATTTAACAAATTTAGGTTAGAAAGTAAAATTTAAACAATAAATAAAATTTCAGATACCGCTATAAAACGTCTAGGGTTTTAAGCCAACAAATATTTACTTAAATATGAAAATAGTATAATTCTTAAATATAATTTTGTAAACGTACTTAAATTGCTATACCAGTAACAAATATCTGATATGGCCAGCACATAACTTTCTTATACCAGTTGTATCGTACTGATTTAAAAAAATAATTCTACTTTATGAGGCATGGTAGTGGATAAAGCGATTATAACTATTTACTCGGTGCCGAATATCGATGGTTCGAATCCGTCCCGGATCAAGAAATGTTATTTGTAATTTGTTTCGGATTAATATGGGTGAGAATTGTCGATGCCCTAGATGTGGTTCGGACTCCACAATAAACTATAGGGTTTCGTCTCTCTTTACTCAATACAAAATCCTAGGATTTTCTGGGAGTTATTTCGGTGACTTGAGAGGCGATTAAGAAATCATTTTAAAACTTAGTTCTTTACTTGCCTCAATTAAATTTTAATAGCGTACCTTGAAATGTTTCATTAAAATTTTTAAATAATTAATTACCAGCGTCATTCGATATTGTCAATAATAATTCATGTCATATATTTCAATAATTTCTTCTTATTGACATTAACATTTTTGTAACTAAATTAGACATTTCAAATGTCAAACTGTTAAGTTTATGGTAACCCCATTTTATGAGGTCAAATGTGTTAAAAATTTCAGTTTACATCAGCTTTATTTAAGTACTTGGAAAATATATTTTGTCCACGACTATTAAATAATGTACTCATTATGTATGCGTTTCCTCCTCAAGGATAATGCTATCCATTATTCCCTGCAGTGAATAATGAGGACAGTCAGTTGTTTATAAGAAATCACGTTGGTGACTTTATTAAAAATTTAAAATGTTAAAATTGTAGCAACCAAAAGACAAATGTTGTCTCTCTAAGTTTTCTCAGAAGCACTCAAATGTTACATGCCGAAGAAGTACTTTAATGAACACTCAAAAACTACAATAGTAAGTTTTTTCAAAGCATCATCTACCTGTATGCCTACAAACTGTATTATTTTATTAGTAAGCCATAACAATGTGTGAAAGCGTAATTTTGTTATTGATTTGAGACGTCAAAATTTGTGCATCATATTTATCTCGTTCATTTAAGTTTGTTAGTTGTTTAAAATAAAAATGTCTGATGTGGCCAGCACATGACTTTCTTATTCCAGTATATATTATCCGGATCTAAAAAAATCACTCTATTTAATTCTTCACTTACCTCAATTAAATTTTAATAACGTACCTTGAAATGTTTCATTACAATATTTAAATAATTAATTATCAGCATCATTCGATACTGTCAATAAAAATTCATATCATATATTTTAATAATATCTTCTTATTGACATTGACATTTTTGTAACTAAATTAGACATTTCAAATGTCAAACTGTCACATTTATCCTAACCCCATTTTATGAGGTCAAATGTGTAAAAAACTTCAGTTTACATCAGCTTTATTTAAGTACTTGGAAAATATATTTTTTTTAGCTTGATATAGTAGACATGATTTATAATCTTTCATCAAGAATATATTTTTTGTAAAGGCAAATACAAAAAGGTTTGAGGCCCGTGGACCTCTCTTCGGTTGGCCAATTTTGCTCATCACCGAATTAATCATTGTCTTTGGCCTTTGGAACATGTGTTACAAATTTGAAATCTTTATCTTAAAAACTGTGGCTGCTATCGCGATACTACAGACATGCAGACAGATATTTTTCCATAAAGATATGTTTTTTCATTATAATTCGTCGAGATTCGTCTAGAAATGCAATAAAAATTTTTGATTTTTTTTCCCGAAATTGTACCTTTCTTCTTCTTTCAGTCATTGTGTGTCTTCTGGTGGTACCACATTCACCAAATTTAATGTGTCACCTATAATGTTGTTGACAGTCTTAACTGCCAGATTTGGGAAATCTCCCATTAGTATTTTTTGAGTTATTGCAGACACACAAATACACACACGCACCGACAGACATCATTCGGAAAATAGTCAGAATGGATTCAGGAGGGTTCAAAACGTATATATTAATCAAAATCTCGATGTCGAAAAAAAATCACGATTACCATACTTCCTTATATTAGGCATAAGAAAGTAATAAACGGCAAAAATATAATAACCTGTTAAAAAAAAATCAACAAAAAACTACGTTGTTGTCAAATGGTTGTTAAAATAGCAATTAATTCAGCGTTTTACAATAGAAAAGAAAGATATTAAGTATTGTTTAGTGTCAGTCGTCAATAAAAACACCAGAAAAAATACATATTCATAGTGATTTAAATTGATGGGTGGCAATGTTATTAATAATGTAACTGCTCCTCAGTAACCGAAAAAAACCATTCCAGTTAATTAATCATATAAAAAAGAATAGAAATACAGGCGCGTATTTACTAATCACCTTTGTTAATAATAATAGGTCTGTTTGGTAACCCAGCCCAAAATGTTCTGAACATGGATTAAAGATGGACATAATAATTATATAGGACACTACATCCAAAGTCAACCTATATCTCTGTTCATAATTAATATACCCATCTTTAGCTCATGGTCGGAATATTCTGGACTGGGGTATCTAAGAGACCTATTATAACTTAACCTTAAAACAATATGAATAAATTATCTAAAACTAACGTTAAAAGAGCGTATGGAAGACCTATTATAAGTTAACCTTAAAACTTAAGACAGTATAAATAAATTAATTTAAGCTAACGTTAAAAAAGCGTATGAAAAGTAAAATGCATTAATAAACAATTAAATAATATCTATGTAAAAGTACAGAACAAAATTTTTTAAAGGAAGTGTTTACAAACTAACTTGTCCTTTCCGGAAAAGTAGTCCAGGTAGCTTATTTCAGAACCCAAATTCCTGCTTTGTGCTGGCTCGAGGGACCAAATTGTAGCTATAATGGAGTACACGCTTTCCACTAGGAATTTTCTCATTTCAGGTTTTTCCAGTAAGATTTAAATTGTGGTTATATTAGGTACAACATATTATACGGAATGATCTCTAAAGCTAGTATACAGGGTGGAAAGTAACAGAGTTTGCTACATAAACTAATAAAAATGTCAGATTTTTAAAATATAAACTAATGTCGAAAACTCAATTGTTTCCTCCAAGATACAGGTTGGTAAATTTACATTATATTTTGTTTTTCTTAAATATTTCTGAAACTAACGAAGATGTTTTAATGAAATTTGGTAACGATTATATTATACAATTTAAATTTTTATGTTTAGGAGTTATATTTTGTTATTGTTTTAGTTTTAAGCCCCGCTCAGCCCGACCTAAAAATAGCCACGTCATCGCCACACGCGGGGATGCCAGGTCGGCAACGGACTGGGTGTCCGACGAGGGCCATATAAATTGTTGTTTATTTAATTGTTAATAAATTGTTTTGATTTGATATGATTTAGTTCCCCAGTTCACCCAGACACATTGGGGTGGGGATATTGATGATTTTTAAGAAAAGAAAAAAGGGTATGCCACTGAATAAATTTTAAACTTTTGCGTCTTTAGAATCTACTCTATTTTGTAAAAAAAAAAATGTTTCTGTAATTTTTCGATAAAGCGAATCGTGCTTCTGTAAAATTATTTTTGTCAGAATCGAAGAAATTTGCAAGGAATTGATGAAAATTCCGCATAAGTATTCCAAAGTTTATGAAAATGCACTAATGGCCGTTTTCATTTTAAACAGATCGTTTAATAATATTTTAATTTTATCAGGTAAGATGTAAAAACACTTTTTTTATTTTTTGAGACCTTTTCTACATAATTCTTTTAATTGGTATTTTTTTCTGCTAAGTAATTAATCAGTGAATCGAACGTGTAAAGTTACTTGCTGAAAACGGTTGTAAATTAGTAATATTGGGTTTAATCCAAAGAAATTTCCACGTTAAAGTTTTAGATACCACTTAGCTGCTTGATTCTGCTTCAAGTAAATTAATGGCGATTCATAATTTATTATGAATTCCTCAAATACATTCTGTCGTAGTCTAACCACACCCTCGAACTCGTAACTAGTTATTAAATATTAAAATCAGTCCTAATTGGTATATTCAGACCCTTGATAATCGAACTAACTTAACGATTAAAAATATTCAGAAATATAATAATTTAGAGCTTATCCTTGATAAATTTCCACACATAATAATTGTTAATCATAAGTACCCATGTTTTCCACATTTACGCAAGGACACTAAGATAATGATAATGAACGTGATTAACAAACTAGTGATTTCTATTTTGTTCATATCCGCTTTATTTACAGTGCAGTGTAAGAAATAATTTCAATGATATTTAGTGCAAATTATAACGTCATTCGTTTATTTATTCTGTTAATAATTAATTAATAAGCACTACACAATAAATGGAAATTAAATTTATAAGAACGGATTTAATCAATTTATAATAAATATGTTTAACAAGATTTTTAATTTTATACAGAATACTGGAATTGTATGAAAGTACATTATATATTTTTTACTTTAATTGTTTAACTCAGTAAAAAATAAAACTCGTAAAACGTAAACCAAAGGAGAATTTTGTACATAATTTGAAAATTTCAAGTAGCAGTAGAGTACTTTTTTAAATACATCAAATTGTAATATGAAGCGTTCAGTACCTACCCAGCACACATTTTCCATAAAATTAACTATAAATCGGCTTGGTAAAAGACGAATTTACTTATTGAGGTAATTAGATGTAAAATTGATTAGAAAAATACACTTCCCATAGAAATTTACCAATTGGTCTTACTTTATATTTAAATTTACATAAATAATACCAATAAATCTACCTCATACACTAAATTTGCTTAAAAATAATTTTAACCAAAACAACATGGGAAAACAACTTAAAGAATCTACCACAAATTACCTTAAAGGTAAGTTTCTATGAATTTCAAAATAAGTAGTATAATAAATAGATGCCAGGGTACCTATTTATCTTTTTTGGTGACTAGAAATTGTCATGTTGGTAGAATATCCTAACTGGTTTGTAGTTTTAGCACTAAAGATGATGGTTTTGTTATAGCAAAATAATCTTTTACAATGTTTATATCATATTTTGAAGAATTGCCAGTTAGTTTTCTATAAACGATAAATCTTCTTTATGTTTTGAAATTCAGTTTTACGCTCTATCCTACAATAATATTTACTACTAAACTAATGTTTGGTGAAACTAATTTCATTGTAGTAACTACAATCAATCAGTCATTTTGATATCCTAAGGGAAGTTGAAATCACTTTTAACTATCTTAAGTAGCAAGAACGTATAATTCATATTAAATATTACTAAAATATTCCATAACTTAGAAAAATATTCCGTAGAGGTCGCAGACAATTTTAATGACAGTTTAAGGTATTGCTAACTTTTAGGTAACTTTTAACCAATATGAAATCGTCCTTGCTACTATCAGCTGCTACTTTAAAATACCAAAAAGCCATTCTCTTTAGTAACCTGCTGTTCCAAGAACCTACCTTAAGGGCCAGTTAGAAATTATGAAACTCCAGAAGTTTAGTATAATTATTTTAGGATGTCCTATAATGTGCAAAATTTCATGGTATTTAACCATTATGGAGATTGGTTCAGATTTTAAAACTGCTTTTATAAATAGCACGATTGTTCCAATTTCGTAGTTAAAATATCTTAAATGTATACTCAAAATACCATGAAGCAGACATATGCAAAGTGATAGAATAGTGCACGAATGAGAATAACTTAAAAAATATTTTTGAAAAAATGTTTTCTTAACCACTTCCCAAATCACCGAAGTAACCCATTGAAAATCTAGGATTTAATATTAAGTAAAAAAATACTATTGACCATCAAGTACAGGAAACTATAATATCTCCCGCATATTCCGAGACCCAAAGTATAAGCAATTTTAAACAGAAAAATTGACAGCAAAAATAGAGATTGGTCGTAAAAACTATTCTGGCAATGAAATATACACTCTGATCAATATGGAGATGTAGACATGGGTATTACCAACCCAAAAGGAATATGACGTCAGAAAACACAATCAAATAGGGCAATTGCTCGTGTAAAAGTACCTTCACACACATTTCAACACAGTAGAATACACGAGCGGATGAGAACGTACCGGATGCTTGTGTATTCCATTGTACTAAAATCTATGGTTCCTATTACGACGAATGAAACGCGGCGTGCGACACGCGGCGAATGAAACAATCATCTGGCACGTCCTCATCCGCTCACGTATTCTACTGTATTGAAAAGAGAAACAAATTTATTCAATGATCTTTTTAACACGTTATTTTTTTGACGTAACAAAACGGTAATTTTCGTTTCGTGTCACTTTGGCAGCCTTCAGTACAGTAGCGGTACTTTGGAACTTTTTATTTCGGTAAGGTCTCGAGAGCCAGTTCCTGTTTTAAAATGCAGGAACACCACTTTATTTTGTCAGCGGTACGATAGAAGCTAAGATAACTCAGTGAAGAAACGGAATGTCCAGGTGGTCTGTGTGTATGGTTGCCCGTTTCGTAGCAATGAACAACTTCACCTTACCTGCCGAAAATAATTCTCGGTGTACAAAAAGATTCATTACTTATATCTCTGTTTTAAATAAAAGGCAGTAGTTCAACATCACTTATTCTATTTATTTAAGACTGCTTCACACATAAAAAAATAAATATATACACAACAGGTATGTTGTAAACACAATGTAAATATTACCTATATTACAAGCAAGCAACCAAGGAACCAAGCAAGAGATTATGAAAATGCAAAAAGCGGTGATCGGTTATGTTATATCAAGTACAGCTAAGCTATGGAAGATACTACTACAGTATTACTATCAAAATGTTTACTATAAGCATCTACACAAGCAAGTAAGCGGTGATTCAAAATAAAGCACGGGTACGGCAACTACTACTACTGGTAGCTACAGCAAGCTATTAATGAAGCGGTATTACGATAAGCGATCGGTGCAGTAATATATTTAGTGGTAAACAGTTACGGAGTACTAGCAAGATATAACTATAAGAGGTCAGTCCAGGCACGGGCGGTATATTTGACTGTCTAATCGCGAGCGTGCTATAGTTTAAGATTAGCGCCTAATATCCCTGATTTGGGGTTTATTGACTACGTGTGTTAGACGGAACGGCTTATACATTACACCACGGGGCACTTTGTGAGATTCTATCCACATACGAGACCGTAAAACCCCACTTATGCCGCTTCGCGGCACACATTTAGGTGTGATTACAATAGGAAACTAGTAACGGAAAAATCACTTCGTTACATTTTAAATAATTATTTAAAATTAATAATAAATTGTTATTACATAGTTCAATTTTGCATGTAGATATCAAATTAGGTTCAAGTGAATTATAGCCATAGACATTTTTTTTTAATCTATAATTATAGTTGTCGTTGCCACCTCTACTCGTACAAATAGGTAATTCTCTCTCTATCTCTCTTTCTTTCTTTCTCTTCAACTTGTACTCGAATATCTATCTAGTCTTGGCTCTCCTTCTCACTGTTTTGTAATCAATTATTTAGATCATGTTTGTGCGAAGTAACGAGGGAAGTCGTTTTGTTTTTTCTCACTATTACCACTTAGATATGTATAAAATAGAGCCATAAATCAATTCTCATAGTTGGTATTTTATGAATCAATAATCCACAATGTTTAAAGTAAGGGAAAATTGAAAGCATTTCTCCTATGGTATCTGAGGAAAAAATTTTAAACAGTTTTTTGACAGATATTGCAAATTTCGGACACGTGTACTATACACTGAAAAATGCAGAAAGATTACGTTAGTTAGTTTGTAATTAACATATATGTAAACATTATCTAAATTTAAAACCTCTTAAAACTTTAAAAATCAACGATAGATCATACCTAAAGGCTTTCCTGTCCCCTTTTAACGTTTTATGTAACAATATTCTATGATAAGAATGTCATAAATAATACAGATAATAATTATTATGCTGTTAAATGCATGCGTGAATATATATTTTCATAAGAAAGTACCAACGCAGCATATTTTAATTACTTCCTTTTCACATATATTTAATTTATATGTGTTTACTTCCACTGTTTTGATTATATATGTAAGCCGTAAATATAAACATATAATAATCATTCATAAATTCTTAGGCCTTGTTCTATTATTATTCATAAGAGATATCTTATTTTTATAAAATATATCTGCGTAGCGCAAGAGTATGGTGTAAATTTGCTACCGTGCCGTGCCGTTAATTAAAATTATTTAAAAAATCTGATCGTCCTGATCACGCTTTTAATATTAAATTTGCAACCTACTACCTACTAGATTCTTTTCGAATCATTTTTCCAGATACCAATGACATTATTTGTTTATAATTAATTTAATTTTTTTTATGAATAAATTCCTAAAACCATTACTATAGTGGGGCCGGAATATCGTGGCAAAGTCCGTCATAAATTATTAGAAAAGGAACACCACATTTTATACTTATTTCCTAACATGGGAGACACTGCAACGCGTGTTTCAATGTCCGCTTTAATTACACTGGCAGAGAAAAATATATATATTTTTTGTAACATGTTGTACATGAAAAGCATATCCGACTGGGATAAAGCCTTCTGATTACAGAAATGTCAAGCAAAAAGTCGTAACACGTAACTTCTTCTTGTTACATTAATAAAACATTATGGGCAGGAATAACATTATTGTTAATTTTACTAATCTATTTATTGCTATATATCAATGATGTATATGACATATATTAAGCTTACATAGATGTATTTACATAGAGAATAATTTTAGAAAAACATATGCTCAGTTCATTTTTTTCTTTTATGGGGGTCAAATCGTCTCGCTTTAAGAACCAACAGTAATCACCTATCGTGACTGGATTCCATCGTCCTTGATAGTGATTTTCCATTGTTCTTGATGAAATCATTTTCCTTGCTCGTCGCTTACCGCACCCAAATAGTACGCTAAAAGTTCGCTTACTAGTTGCTTATAGTTCTCATCCTTCTTCCTTAATAATCCCCTGACTACGCTTACAAATGAGTTCCAAGATCTGAGTTCCTGTCTGTTGAGTGTTCCTTCAAAATCTGCATCGTCAAGCAATGTTCTAATTTGAGGACCAATAAAAATAGCTTCTTTAAGTTTGGCGTCACTTAATTGGGGAAAAGTTCTCTTAAGTATTTAAATCCTTCTCCTTCTTTATTCACAGCCTTCACAAAAATTTTTATTAGCCCAAATTTAATATGAAGAAGTGGCAAAAAAACATTTTTAAAGTCTACATGGAGCACATATATAATATTACTAGTTTCTGGTTCAAATTCTTCCTTTCCGCTCAAATTATTTTCACATATGTAATGGGTCTGATAAATAAAATAGAAGCATTTGCTTGAAGTAAGAAGTAAAAGCAAAAGCAAAAAAAAAAATAATTTCAATGAAATGCAATTTTTTGAAGTAGATATCTTTTTGTCGAAAATTTTGGAAAAAAAAAGTTTTCCAATGAAATTTTAATTTTTTTATCGAGACTAAATGGGTGTAGCTGATGGAAGATGAGTTTCATGGGATTTCGACCTCTCCTAGTTTATTGGTCTGTAACTTTTCTAAAAGAAAATTAACCTACCTCTTTTTTTTTAATCCATTCTAAAAAAGGTTGTTGCGTCTGATGATGTATCGCTTGCTATGTTTTAACAAGTCTTAGATTACTTTTTTAATGTTTATTAATGCCTAAATGTTTATTTTAATTCTTGGTACATGGTTTTTTTATAGAATTTCGGAAAAGAATATTTTTTTAACGAATCTTCATCGAACCAACAAAAAAAAAATTTCAAATTGAAGATTATTTTTTTGTCAATGAAATTTTAACTTTAAAAAAAATAGTTTTCCAATGAAATTTTAATTTTTTATCGAGATTCTACTAAAGGAGTGTACGTGATGGAAAATTTGAGTTTTGTGGGATTTTTGATCTCTTCGTTTATTGGTCTGTAACAAAAAGAAAATTGACCACCTTTATTTTATCCATTCTAAAAAGGGGTGCTGCGTCTAATGGTGTATCGCTCGATTTTCTATATTGATTTAAAAACACCATAATTCGCACATTACGTGTTGTTTCACCGAAGCGAAGTCTACTACTGAGGCACCTACACATTTATTGAAGCAAATACTAAGGTAGATAGTAAGCACGCAGTTTTATTCATATAATTAGTTTTATTCATATTTGTTGAAGCTTTTACTTCTAACAAAGTAAATGCTTTTACTTTAAATATGAAGTAAATGCTCTGAAAATATTAATCACATAGATCAAAGGTTCTGCCTCAAAAATATGTAGTAAAAGCATTTGCTACATTTTATTCATCGGACCCAATGTTCTTTTACTGCACGACTATCCCGCATACAAAGAACACAGCAATGATACTAAAATAGCTACTACTTTTATATCCCCACACATTTGCCATTTGTATTTTTTGTAATTAATTTTATTTAAAAAGATGTTCATACTGTCATAATCCTCTTTCATTGTTACTGAATGGACAACTGCTATAGATGATTTTAAATTTACATTATGTAGTAATATAGCTTTTAAACTGTATTTGGAGGTATCTATGAATAAGCGTCACTCAGAAGGGGAATGCCCGATATTAAGTTCCTGCATTAAACCATAAATATCAATACACGCACATAGTGAATTTTCCATATTATAAAATGCAGAAAATGTTGCATTTCTTTTTCTAAAAGTCGTAATTTTTGTTTCTTTAACCAATAAGTTCCACTCCTTAAGTCGGGAACCAAGAAGTTCTGCTTGTTGTTATGACAGCTTCAAGTAATTTACCAAATCATTCAATTCATTTTGAGCAATTAAATGAGTCACTAAAACTTTCTGGTCTGGGCTGTCTGAAGAGTGGTTATTATTTCCATTACCTACCAAAACAATATTTTACCAATCTAAAGCCGCAGTTGGCACTGGTAAGTCTGATGCATTGTGAAGAACAGGTCTTAGGGCTGATGGCAAAATTCGGATATTTGATTTTCTGTTTTTCTTTTTTGGAATATCCCTCAATTCTTGTTACACAAAAATAGCAAACATCGAAATGATTGGCGGGTGCTCGCCATCTCTAATTCACTGCACTAGTGACACGCTACAACAAGCGTGGGGAGTCCATTGCCTGTCTTGATCTCCGATTTCCTCGCTTGTGACTTCACAAGGAATTCTCCACAAATGTAACAAAACTTGTCAGGTGAGGTTTTGCAACTTTGACGCGTTTGACTGGATATTTTTGTCGTCACAGAGTTATGTAGACAAATGAAATCAATTTCTAACAGACACAATTGGGCACTTGGAAGGTCAAAACAAAACTGATACTGAAAATGCCCCATCTTACTTTAACTGGCCCTCTATAATTGCCGGCTCATCATAAAATTTATTACCTGTCAATACGAGTATAATAGGGTCTATTGTGTCACACAAAAATGGTACGTATAGGACTTGTTGGATATTTTTTCAGTTAATAAGGAGGTACTAACAATATAAAACCAGTAGTGAGAACTATATTACAAAAATTGTGTCGGCCAGTGTTATTCTACAGCTTACGTTGAGCTACCAAACAAATTTAATTTATTTAAAATTTTAATTCAAGTA
The DNA here is from genome assembly GCA_029963845.1 of Rhamnusium bicolor. Classification (NCBI taxonomy): domain Eukaryota; kingdom Metazoa; phylum Arthropoda; class Insecta; order Coleoptera; family Cerambycidae; genus Rhamnusium; species Rhamnusium bicolor. Next base: position 748,659 of record JANEYF010000252.1, read on the forward strand.
ACTCGAAAACATGCCCATTTTGTGCGTGATATAATTCTGTTCTGCCGTTGGCTGAAGTGACAACCATACTTAATATAGTCTGCCAGTTTACTGAAACGAGTTGAGAATCGTTTTCTTTTGCACCGAGTGATTGAATCCAAACAAGTATTTTAAAGCATGATTTAAAAAGTTTATTCTTTCAACTGTTGATTCATCCCCACTCCACCCTATTAACTCGATCACGATCCAGTTTTGTAATCAGAAAATTTCTATAATTATGTGGATTCGAGCATAAAATCTTTATAAACTTAACCATCAAAATTAACGTTTGCGGCAGTTACAAGATTGATATTTTATTTAATTTTATGGTCGATTTAGGTTAAACATATGATTTAAAGGCATCATTTTGTTTGATCATCATTTGATCACATATCTGTATAAATAAAATTATAAATAGTGATGCATCTACCCCTATGTAATTTTTTTCTTTTCCTTTGCTACTAAATGTAGGGCGTGGACCATACATGTTACAGGCACACATTAACATTTATGAACTTGTAATACCAATCGGTTTCATCGATGTTACAACTAGATTCCGTACATTCATGCAAGAGACTAAAACACACTTTACTCCCGAGGTGCATACGAGTACTATATTTTTTGCACGAACGAGCACAATTTTTATTGTAAAAAAATTAAATGTAAACACTATAGAATAATAACTGGACACGGACTTTTGTATTCTATTTAGAATTTTTCTGGCTATTTCGTCACTGTTTAGTCAAAATCTGATGTGTGAAGATTTTGCCATTTTTGTGATATATGTGCCATCTAATAGACCTGGTCTTTTTTGCTTACTATAATAAAACCAGCTATGTGTGAAATCGTTCTTAATCAAATTTATTTACTAATTTAAATTCTACTATGTGTGCAAGTAGATATAACTATGTACGTTGTAGTTTTTCGTATCTCCTGTAAAACTTGGTAATCCCCACATAGCAATTTTTAACTTGACAGTGACGATTTAATTGCCTGTTTTATATTATTTTTTATTTATTTCTGTTTGAGGTTTGAATTACTAAATATTACTGATTACCAGAGCTGTCACAATTACCCATTAAAAGTAATTGAAGTACCAATTACCAATTATCAATCAAAGTAGTAAATATTTCCATTACCAATTACTCCTCATTTTACACAGTACTTCAAGTATCAATTACTCGTCGAAAATAATATATTTTTTTTCAAGTAAAGGAATTCAATTACTTTACCTTATACTTCAAGTACTCTATTTAATTGAATTACTTTGAATGTAATTGAATTACCAAAAGTAATTGAAATATCGACTGAAAATAAAAGAAATTCAAATACCTACCAAAAAAGAGGCACAATGTACATGTATTTTTAAATAATTATTAGGTCATTCAAACACGTACATATGTAGGTAATATTCTACCAAGCTATTTTACATATATAGGTACTAAATTTAAAATAAAATTTTCAACTCTAAAAGAAATTATTGTGTTGACAAGAAATGGTCTACACACAGACATTCATACAGACAGACATTTTTTATTCGATATTTGAGTTCAACGAGAAACGCATTTCTGTGCAAAAATTTTGTTTCTACAATCATTATTAAAAAAATTTTGTCAGTGTAACTAATATTAATAGGTATTTGATTAAATCAAATAGGTAAAATAATAGATATTGCCAATATCGGAGATATATGTATAACATATATTAATATTTAAAAAATAGTAAAGAACAAATTTATTATTTAATATATACTTACCTTGCCAGGCAACTTTTTAAGAATTAAAAACACAAGGACATAAATAATTAAAAATATGGTTTTCTTGCAATCACAGCTACTGTATACTGTGTAGTGCACTGGATAACTGAAGGAAAACGAAAATACTGTTAAACGACAAGCTCAGACAAGTTATTAAAGCCGAGCGCGTTGCGATTTTTCTCGGAATATTTTCGATACAATTTCAATTATTTTAAAGTAATAAAAGTATCTGAAAGGAATTGAATTACCCAAAAGGAATTGAATTATTTGTCCAGTACTTCAATTACCAAAAACAATAAAACAATTACCAACTACAATTACTTTTACAAAAGTAATTCAAATACCAATTATTTTAAGGCGTCCAAAAAAAGTAATTGAATTAAAGTAATTTAATTACTTAAAAATAATTAAATTACTATTTCAATTCTTTTAATTGAAGTACCTGACAGCTCTGCTAATTACCAAATATCACGAACTGTGAATATTACCCTATTAATATTAATGTTAATTTTAATTTGAAACAAACTACATTTTATTGTTGTGTTTGATTCTTAATTTTTTGTTCTTTCTACCCTTAAAAGTTTGACATAATAAAATTGTTGACGTTACATTATGTTCGTTTGTTCATTGGTTGGCATGACAACTTTAAATCCCAAGGGAATAAACGCTTGTTTTACTCCGTGTTTTGAGGAAATAAAATACTGTTTTATTCCCGTTCGTGCAAAAGTAATATTTACTTCTTTAACTATGCATAAAAGCAGGCCATAAAATAACAGATTTTTTTAAAAATATGTCAGCTAATAGGATTAGAGTCAGATAAATGTATATTTGGTTTTTCACACGTCAAAGTAATATTAATATGTCAGTTAAATATGTTCATCATGTAATTTTTACATTCCTCCTAAAACATTTCAAAAAGAACGAAAGAGCCTCGGACATTTTGTTATGTTTTATAACAATAGTAAAGAGATAATTTTGAAAATAAAAATTTCTGGCAAGTGGCAAATTCATTGTCACAATTTTTTTTCTTTAAAATTTTTATTTAATTCGATTTCTTCTAGTATTAGCTGGAATGAGATAGTTGTTTTAGTAGTATACTTTCCCAAAATTATTGCGAATCACTGCAAATTAATGAAATTTTTACTTGAAATACTTCTCTTCGCTTTAAGACAAAAAACCAGTCTTTCCCTTAATTTAAAAATAATTAAATGTTAAATGTTTTGTATAGTTGCAGAAAGTAAATTTAATATAATTATTATCACTTTGCCATATCCTCTCTCTCCCTTTCGTCTTTCATTTTTCTTTTTAGTAGCTAAACAGCCTTTATTAATTTCATTGAATCACACCTATATTTTACAACCAATCAGAATTTAGTTTTGTATCGTTTTTATAGCAACCATAAAATTTCTGGAAATTTTTCCTGTAAGACCGTTTACACAGTATAGGAATATTAAAAAAAAAAATTATAAAATTGAAAATGACAAAACTATACCACATTATTTGACATATTAGTATATGTTTCCACCATACCGTTACAATTATTATGATAAACAAAAACACTGTTTAAAAGTTAAATAGGTAACGACTAATACATAAACGATAATACCTCATTATTACATATTACATGTTTAAGATTATCATATATATAATAAGAAAATTTAGAATAATGTCATGATTTTTCATAAGCACTAACTAGTTTTATGTTGTTTTGATATAATTATATATGCGCGTCACTATTTTGTTGGAACGAGAGGAGATTAGTTTTCATATGTAATAAATAGGCAGTTTATACAGTGTGTCCATAAAGTATGGAATAAATTCATTATTTCTTAAATCAAAAATATTTAGAAATAACCCTCGAACATGTCGATTTTTAATTTCAATTGTGCACCTTATCCGTTACTTTTTTGGTTATGATGTCATCACTGTTTCTGTTATGACGCCGTCGATATTTTTTTTAAATGGAACACGCTATATTTCTCTATTTTTAGATTCTGAATCAACAGCTGATTTTAAAAATGTACACACTAGGGTCTAAAATTGATAAGTTGAAAGATACGGCCATTTTGAATATACGAATTTAAGTTTTCATGTGTTGTTTGAACAAATAATAGTTACTAGAACTACTTGTTAATAATAAAAACCTTGTATATAGTTTCCTGAGAAATGTTTTTTTCTGTTCTAATTCTCTCTTTTAATTCAACAATGTTTTCCGGTTTGTTTCAATAAATTAAGTTTTTTAGATGGCCCCACAGAAAATAATCTAATGGATTGAAATCTGGTGACCTTGGCGGCTATTCGGTGGGTTCACGTCTATCAATCCACCTGTTTAGAAATATTTAATCAAGATACCTTCGAACGTCTGCTGCATAATGGGGGGCACCATCCTGTTGATACCACAGGCTTTCGTCAACATTTCCAGAGTTAATTGTACTGGGGAATAAATTTAATAACGTTGGGATGAAATATCCCATTAAAAATTAGAGATATGCCAGTCAGTTTACAGTTCCATCGAAAAAATAGGGTCCAATAATTCTATTTCTTACAATTCCCGCCCACACATTTACCTTTTGTGGATACAGTGTATGCTACTCCCGCATTTATCGAGGGTTTTCTATTGCGCAGTATCTACAATTCTGACGATTCATTTCACCATTTAATTTGAAATAGAAAATAACATTTATTATCAGAAGAGGATCACCAATGCACATATTCATCATTGCTTCACAAAATTGTATCCTCCGATCTGAATCATCATCTCATGACTTAGTTCTTGCACAAGCTGAATCTTAAAGGGATGCCATTTTCCTAATTGTAATACTGTATGTACTGACGTTTTAGTAATATCATAATCGCGACTAACTTGGCGAACGCTGGTATGTGAATTTTCTTCAACAACCAGTAAAATATTTCACTTTTATCTTCGTCCTGTTTTGGATAAATCTTCCACCGTACCATTTTTCAATTTTAGTCACTGTCGATTGAGTTACGGATCGTTTTGGATATTTAGTATTCAATAAATTACATTTTTGTTCAGTTCACCATACCCGATCAACGTAAGAATTTCAGTTCTCTGATTTACAGATACACTAATATTATAAATTAAAATAAATCGACAACAATTATTAAGAAACCACTACTAGGATAAAGTAGTAGTAGATAAGAGTTCCAGGACAAAATCTTATGCTTTTTCTTATGAAGGTTCATTTTACATAATTTTGATTTGGGACAATGAGAACGGTTTCCAGTTGACATAATGACAGTTCAAACTTTTGGGAATCAGATATAAATCTTGGGATATACTAGAGACGTTTGTGGTCATTATTCTCTAATGAACATGTAATGAAAAGAGTGTATATTAATTTTAATAATGAAATTGTTAACTAATATATTGTATCGTAAAGCCATGTTATACAATTACTTAATTACAATGTACTAAATTGTAATTGTGAAGTATAAATATTTTTCTTTGTATTATTTGTCAATTTATGGATATTTATAATTGTATTTTCATGTTGTATTATTTTTATTATTATTGTTATTATTATTATAGTATATTACCATACGATGTTTTATATATAATAAAATATTTTACAATACTTATTGTTTGTTTTATTGTCTCATTGCTATATAAAATAAAATTATTCTTATCGAGATATCATGTTTTATTTCTAATTTAAAGGTAAAAAAGATATGTAACGTCCTAGTAACTGAAATAAGTTTCTAATTATATGCAACTATTAATTAATTAATATGTATGCAAACACCGTTCCCAGTATCCCGAATTTCACTAGTTCAAATTATGTGTCGATATATTTATAGAATTATAATAATGAGTACACAACGTCTCTAGTATCCGTCATCTGATCCCCAAAACTTCGAATTCTCATTATATCAAATGGAAATCGTTCTCATTGTCTCGAATCAAAATTCTGCGAAATGAACCTTCATAAGAAATAGCATGGGATTTTGTCCTGGAACTCTCATAGCTTATCTACTCATTTTGTATACTGATACTAATTCACTAATATATGAGATTAATACCGATGACATTTATACCTCAATTAAACGTGACGCGCTTAACTATTTTGATACAAGTGATTACCATGACAATAATGTCTATAATATACCGCGTGTAAATAAAAAAAGTGATTGGTTTAATGAAAGATGAGCAAAATGGGTCCTTAATGACTGAATTTGTAGGACTTAGATCTAAAATGTGCAGTTAAAATTCAAGGATTGGACAAGACTAAAATAATAAAAGGTGTTAAAAAATCTAAATTAAAAAAAATAGTAACTTTTGACTGAATGTCTAAATAATTCTACTGAAAAATCAATAAATCAAAATTTAATCAAATCAGAAAAGCATTCCGTGAACACAGTTATTCAAACCAAAATCGCATTAAGTCCTTACGACACTAAAAGATATTTAATTAGTAATTCATATGAGACTTTACCATGGGGTCATTATTCTATAATGAACATGTAATGAAAAGACTGTATATTGATTGTAATAATAAAACTGTTAACTAATATATTGTATTGCCAAATCCATGTTATACAATTATTTAATTATAATGTATTAAACTGTAATTGTTAACTGTAAATATGTTTCTTTGAATTATTTGTTAATTTATGAATATTTATATTTGTATTTTAATACTGTATTAGTTTTATTATTATTATAATAGTATATTATTATGATAGTATGTTATCATACAATATTTTATATATAATAAATTATTTTACAATACTTACTGCTTGTATGTATGCATGTGTCATTGCCAAATAAAATAACATTATTCTTATCGAGATAACATGTTTTATTTCTAATTTAAAAGACAGATATATAACTCCCAAATAACTGAAATAAGTTTCTATTTATATGCAAGTGGTTTCATTAATTAATATGAAAGCCAAACACTGCTCCCAGTATCCCGAATCCCACTAGTTTGAATTTTACCATTAGTTCGAATTCTCATTATATCAAATGGAAATCGTCCTTATTGTCCCGAATGAAAATTCTGCAAAATGAACCTCCATAAGAATTAACATGGGATTTTGACCCAGAACTCTCATAGCTTATCTACTTAAAGTATTATTAAGTGATTCACTGTCAAAGACGATAATAATAAAAAACAAGCAAACACTAGCCTACTTCAAAAAATTTTACTATTTTACTTGTTTTTTTTAATGGCCGTATCTTCCAACATCAATTTTAGACCCTACGTATGATATTTGGAATTAGCTGTTGAAGCAGAATCCAAAAATGAAGAAATATACAAGGTGTTCCATTAAAGAATATCCATGACGTCATAACGGAAACAGTGATGACGTCATAACCAAAAAATATAATGGATAAGGTGCGTAATTGAAATTAAAAATTGACTTTTCCAAAGATTTTTTCTAAATATTTTTGGTTTAAGAAATAATGAATTTATTCCATACTTTACGGACACACTGTATATAAATTACCGGAAAAGTCAACAGATTATATTTTATAAAGATCGGTTTGTAGCACTCTCTTTATCCCAAGTTAAAGAGGAATCTGGCAATTCTTTTTTTGTAAGTGCATGATTCGATTAAATATATCTTTTTCAATAATTTTAGAAATAATGTTTATAATAGACATTAGAGGGTAGCTTTTCAAATCTAATACGTTACCTTTCTTAAATATTTGTATAACCAAGACTAGTTCTAGTTGTTTACTACCGATGTCACATTAATACATAAGGAAATTTTATTATTTTGAAATTTTAGATCAACAAGGTTAGATGCTCTGGAGCAAAAACGATTTGCAAACTTATTACATGGGGTTCTTCATTCATTTGATTCAATACTAAAAATAATTAATTTTTATATTGTTTGCCAGTTTTTTCTTTAACAATTTTCCACACTTTGATTTTACTAGAGCCTCAAGTAATACTTTATATTGCATTTAATTACTTCCTCAACCCTCAAAGTGAGGAAGTTATATATTCGTGAAAAAAATTTTGAAAATTTTTATTGCATTTCTGGACGAATCTCGACGAATTATGATGATACACAAAAGTTCAGACAGAAACAATTTTCCGTCTGTCTGGTTCGTGATAGCAGCTACAGTTTTTGAGATAAAACTTTCAAATTTGGTATACACAATCTAGAGGTCAAGGAAGAGATTGAGTTCATTGATGAGCAAAATCGGTCCCAATGTCTAAAAAGAATATTAGTGACATTCCACCAATGTGACTTTTTTGAAACGTCAAAATGTGACTTTTTGAAACGTTAAAAAATGTGACCTTTTTGAAACGTCAAAGTGACTTTTAAAACGTCAAAATGTAATTTTTTTGAAACATCAAAATATTATTTTTTTTGAAACGTCAAAAAATGTGACTTATTTGAAACGTCAAAAATTACTTTTATGTAAACTCCATTACACGTCGAGTTTTACTACGGTGAGGAAGTTCTGATCCACAAGTAACTGGCAGCGGTTTTTTTTTTTGCTTTTTATAATCTAGTATTAGTTTGTCGTCATTAATATTTGATTTGAGCCAGAACAATTTTTTAGATCACATTCCACATTAATTAATTCTGATGTTACCCATTTGTTTATATTTTTTTCACCAGATTTATTAACACAAATTTATTTTTAACCCACTGTAAGGTGGTAATGAATTCATCATATGTCACTTACATTATTGTTAATACTGTACATATTAGTGTTTATGTATGTGTATAGTATTAATAATAGATGTAGTATTTAGTTCATTCAGTGCCTGATCAGTAATACTAATCTATGTGATTTAATAATACGCTTAATATCTATCTAAAATTCGGACAAAAGAAAATGTAAATAATAAGTACGTTCATAACGCAAAATATCTGCTTGACCTGTATGTATGTGTTGTTCTGAAACTTTTCCATATATAAAAAAAAGAAATTGTCTTACATCATTGACCACTCATAAATTATTGAGAGACTGTATTTAAATGATTCGATAACAATAATTGTTACTGTCCTCAAACATATGAGAGGTACGCTAGACAACAGTGAGATTACATAGGTATATTATTTATACACGACAAACATTTAGACTACTATTTTTTTATGCTTAATCTAAATAATTATTATAAATATATGCATCACAATCAGACAATACACTCTGAAAATTTAATTTATTTAAATTACATTGGAAAAGACACTGAATTTGCTTAATTTAAGTTGTAAAAGAAATTAATGCTACAAGACAAGTGAAATTGAAAAAATAAACTGCTCATTTTTTTGGACAACCATATGTATTATTTTTAACAGTTGCAGGAAATTGATTTAAGGAGTGCTTCAGCAGCAGGCTCTTTCGTGATTTTAACTGAAGAAAGTCCAACTGTGTTCCTTTTCTATCCCAATTCCTCTAACTATTCTCTACAACATACCAAGCTTGGACTTGATGGTAGGTCTGAAGTGAATTTTGCTTCTGCAACTGCTTTTGTCAATGGCAGAGCTGGAAGATTAACTTTACTTAACAGACCTTATAAAATGTTGCAGGGGTGTCTGATAATAATATTCTTTATTATTTACTTCCCATATTTTATTATTTATTAAAACTAGAAGGCTTGCCTGTTTACAGATACCTGATCTGAAATTTTTTCTAATTTATACGTTCTATTTTTTTTTGCTTACTTAAATGTGTCATTTGACAATAAAGATTTATTATAATAATTATTATTCATTTCTGAGATCTTCACATTCTAAGGTTTTCTTTCTCATCATTTTCGGATACTCAGTTATTCAAGGCAAATTGTATTATAATCAATAAACTACCTGCTGAGTTAATTGAAAAAACTAAATCTACATAGACAGATGAACAAGTATAAATAAAAGTGTATTTTCAAGTCGATTTAGACCGATATTGTGTCTACGATGAAAACTGGCTTTGACATGATCTCGAGAATATTTTTTTAAAGTAAACCAATACACAAATTTGTTTTCAAAATATTTGCCCAACGAATAGACAAAAAATTCGCCAATGCCAATAATTCTATGAAAACAGTTTAAAACATTTATATTTTCCATAAATATGGAGTTATAATTTAAAACAGGTTGTTAGCTACTATAAGATTGAAATGTATATTAGATATTAGATCTTGCAATGCAGAAAAATATATATTTCAGGCAAATATCGGTAATAAGCACCAATAATTCTCTCTCCATCGTACCTTATAAATAGAACCTAATTATCAAAGGACACAGTGTACATAGTAGAATTTGGAATGTGTTTACTGCAGTGAAATGTATATTACATTAGCCGTACAATGCAATGGAATTATTGTATTATTGTCATATTGTCTGATTACCAAGTGTCTCTCCCTAGTACGAACAGTAAACACCAGATATCCCAATAAAATGGGATTACATATCTTGTATTGAGATGCTATTTGCTATATGGTTGTAACTATAATTATACCTATAGATTAATATGTCTAATTATATTTACATGCTTTAACAGGATTTCCCCTCTAAAGGAAATTGAAATATTGTTTTTTTAGAGATCTTCTCATTTATAATGTAACGTATTTCAATCAAGGATTACGCGTCTTTTGTCTTCCCAATTTGAATAACCCTCAACAGATTCGAAAATGGCTCGTTTATCTGATTAATAATAAATCCATCCAAATACACCTTTTTAAAAAGTTTAGATAAATAACTGATTCAGTATATAGAACATTTGTAAATGTACGCATGCATCTAAAAATTGAATTACTTTAACATATTTAGAAATATAAAAATTGTATAGATTGTGGTTAAGCCTTTTATATAAAATTAAGGCACGCTTTTATTCTTTTTTCTTTATGTCGTGAAAACAGACCCATAGGTTTTTATGCTTTACTGTCAGTCAGAGTATACAATCCTTCTCAGGATTTTATCATCTGTGAATTACTTACCTCATACGTGTCAGAAAATTACATGGTGATATTATTCTTTCCAATGCACTTTTTATGATTGTAAATTGCAAGACTATAAACTAAAATGAAATATACATATCTTATAGATATTTAAGTATAAATCCCATATCAAGCTACAATTATATTATAAATTCTGATCCACAGTCATCTAAATTCACTTACCTACCCAATAACAAAGGTGGTTGACGTAGTCGAGGGCTGTGCTAAGGACACATAACGGTTTAAATTATGTAATTTATTACGTTCGATCAAATTGTTTAAATATGTTTATAATAATATTTTCAGAAGAATAAGGTTTATTTTATCATTTATTTTTATGAGAGTAGAAATTAATGAATAGAGGATGACAATTCGAGTATCACAATGTGGTCAAATAAAAATAATTTTTAATAGAATTTGTTAATCAATTTTTAAAGAATTGAATTATTCTGTAAAAAACATCCTGGTGTAATAAAAACAAACAATTGAATAAATTGTATTGGTAATGAAAATACCGTTAGCTGCCTTACTGCTCATTTGCCACCTGTTGTCGATATAAAAAATGCCTTTGAATAGCCTGCTTAGTCCCATTCAATTACTCAAGAATAATGAATCTTCCGGGTCATACGATAAATAAAATTTCACCAAACTGAAAGCCTAATATAAAATGTATGCTTATTTTATTACCATAATATAACACGTTTTTTAAATATACTACGTATGCTAAAACATTGTTAAGTACATGGTCTCATACAATACATACGAGAAGTTGGGGATAAGAAAGACTATCGGCCGTTTTCATAATGATTTGTCTAAAGTGACTTTAGTTAAAGTCACTTTAATACTTTACTAAGATTTTAAAGTAAACGAGTTTCATAATAGAATGATATAGTTACTTTGGTTAAGTTTTACAAATGTTTTGAGGTTGATGTTACATATTTTTATCAACGAGTTGCGTGAAGTTATTTATTTATGGAGTTTTTGATGTTTTACTAGTTTGTCAGTTTTTAAAAACCGGTTTTTTACAAATTTGTAAAATTCGAAGACCGAAGAAATTTAAAAAACCGGTTTTAAATACTAGAATTAATGTGTAAAAATTAGTTAATTATTTGATTAAAAACGTTAACATTTTGACTTGAAATCGCCTCGGGGAAAAGCATGTTGTTAAAAGTTTACTGTAAAATTAATCTTCATGAGTCAGGCGATTATTTGACATGAAAATCCATAAACTTGTTCTGCTTAGAGCTGAGGTTCTTAGAGACGGCCTTTATGCAGATGTAATAATATATTGTAAACACCTATTAAAACATTCCCAAAAACAGAAAAGCAGAAATTTGTACATCATAAAGTGAATTTTATTTAATTTATGTTAATACGTAAACTAGTTTTATCGGAAAACGTATGATAAAAAACAAAGAAGTTGTATTTTTACACTGGTCAAAGGGGTAACGTCACATTATATTTTTCCTTATTCCTGACCGGCTGGAAAGATCTAAATTCTGTAAGGACATTTAGTTCCTTGTTAAAGACTATTCAACGGTAGGGGTTTCAACCCCGTACCTAATTCTTGTTCCTAAATTTTTGTTTATAAATAGAATGACCAATTCATCAAATACTTAAACAAAATACTCAATAAACCTAGCTCGGTAGCGCAGTGGGCCAGAGCGTTAAGTGACAAACGTAACTGGTTTACTGCCTATGGACTCCCGGGTTCAAATTCCGGTTTCGATTCTAACAAAGTCGAAGGAATTGATTGTGTGTGTCCGCAATTTTTTTTAAATGTGTAACCTCCATCCGTGCAGCTCCGGTTTTGGTTTGGGGGTTGTCTAATTTATGTGGTGATTTTTTTTTTAATTTTCCCTTATACAAAACACAAAACGTTGTGTTTATTTGTTGGCCTATATACGACGAATGCAAAGTTTCAGTATCTTAAAAAGTGTTTAGATGAGAAGGAATGTGCATCAATTTTATTTAATTTTAAAATGTTAATACGTAAACTAGTTTTATCGGAAAATGTACGGATTTATATGGATTGTAATTATTTCAGTTTTTTTATTTATTTATTTGGTTTATACAATCTATAGATTTTGTATAGAATAAAATAAACTCTATTTTATTTTGTCATATTTTTGTAGTTCCATAAATATTAAATAAACTGAAAACTTTTAATATAAGTATCAATATTTTTTTACTGTTTTGATATATTATATTTCGTTTTTTTTTTGTACAAATTTTAAAATCGGTTTAACCGGTCTTTTCAAAATACTGAAATTCGAAAACCAGTTTTTTCAAAAGCCAGTTTTTGTATAAACCCTATGTTTTACCTTTTGCTTTGTACTTGAAAATGCAGAATTATACAAAAATTCGTAAAAGTGAATCAAATCGTGTAAGAGCAACAAACTTTTCTAAAGAAAAAGAGCTGCATTTAATAAATATTGTATCTAAATATAAAAGTATTATAGAGTGTAGGTACACAAATTCAATTCCTGTCGGTCAGCGGCTAATATTATTCATTAAAATATCTTATCCATATTTTAACATTTTATGAAATTATAGGAGGAAGTTTGGAAATTTTGTTATCAGAATTCAGTTGCAATACAATACAAACTTGATCACAATTAGAAAGTAAATACGATACTTCGAAAATATGCAAGCAATATGAAAATAAGTCTATAGGCACACCAGAGAGATTATATAATGAAGAATTAATGAGAACTCGTAATGTAGTAGAACAGCAGTATGACGTATGGAAGCGAAGATTCCCAATTTTATCCTGTGGTATTCACGTGGTATTCAGAAAGATGTACCAGATAATTCTGATGTTCCTCAGGAAGTAGAATATGAAGTACCTATTAATGTATATGAAGAAAATCAAAATGGGCATCAGCTAAGAATAATATTTATTAATTAAAATTTTAATATACCTATAAATTTTAATATACAAATATAAATTTAAACAAAACAGAAAATATTGTTCTGAAAGGAACAAACCACAATTATATGTTCATACCTCCTTCTACAGCATCACAAGATATTATAATAGGTATGAATTTTATAACAAGTAAAATTTCACTATTTCTGGCTTATATAAAATAGTTTTCATACTAACAATAATGTCAATATTTCATTTGAAAAGAATATTTTAATTTTAGAATGTCAAGAAATAGAAAAGGAAAATATTCCTCCACCAATAAATACAGACACTGCAGATGTTTCATTAACAGATCATGAATATATGCATATTCATACGTGGGAATCATATACTCCAAAAATGGTGAAGGGACCGAAAACACAAAATTAAAAGTGAGAAACCTAGTCCACGGAAAGCAGAAGATAAAAATTTTTATGGATTGAAACAGAAATATTGAGAACAAAAACTAGAAAACGAAAGACAAGAAATCAGAAGAAAACAAGAAAGGCATCAAAAGTAAATAAAATTGTTAGAGGTCGTGATAGAAAATTAAAAAAGTATTTACAAGGGGATTAATTAAAAAAATATTTTTTATTTAAATTTATATTTGTATAAAAATTTTTGTATTAAAATTTTCATTAATAAACGTTATTCTTAGTTGACGCCATTAATTGAATTAATTTGTTTAAATTTGTATTTACATATTAAAATTTATATATTAAAATTTTCATTAATAAACATTATTCTTAGCTGCTGCCCATTTTGATTTTCTCATTTACCTACATTAACAAGTACTTCATATTCTACTTTCTGAGGAACATCAAAATTATCTAGTACGTCTTCATTCATATTAATCGCAATGTTGTGCAGAACGGCAGTAACAATTATAATAACCGTGGCTGCATTTAGGTCCACCTGAATACCACAAGATAAAATTGGAAATCTTCGCTTCCATACGTCATACTGCCATTCTACTACATTGCGAGTTCTGATTAATGTTTCATTATATAATCTCTCTGGTTCAGTATTTGTATTTTGGAGAGGTGTTAATAAATATGATCTAACTGCATATTTTTATTATTTATTTTGAGGTTATGAATAACCACTTTAAAGTAGTAAATCCAAGGAAACCTTCCTATATCTCAAAGGTAACTTTAGTTGTTAAAGTAGTATTATAGAACGACCTTGTCCACTTAAAATCTTAAAGCTGAAGTTGATTACGAAAACAGCCCTATGTATTTTTTAGTATTAGTTACAGAATATCCTACTATGTTGTTACAATCCATCAAACCATATAGTTTGAAGAGTGATATGAAATATTTGACTATAGAATTTCGACATATATATGGTAACACAACATATAGAAATTATATAACTGTTTTAATTCAATAAAATGATTAATTACTTAAAATTAAGTTAATGGTTCAGTTGGGCAATTTAAACCATTAGATTATTTTCACTTGTTTTAAATTATGATTGGCAAATTTTATAAATTAATAAGTTATTTATTATAACCTTATTTGTTTTAATTGTACAGAACTGTGTTTTGTATCCCAGGTTCCTGTGTAAAACATTTTTTTAGTTTATTGTTTATAACTTGAATTTTGCTCTTTGATAGTTTTGCTAATTTACTTTGTACATCAATATCACCGATAAATTGCAAAGATCCTCTCTCTAATTTAGTAGTTGCTGTAATCGACATTTCATAATGGGCCACTATGTCACATAAATCTGCATGAATGTTTGGTTGTTGAAGTGCCCACTGACTTTGTCTTGTAGCGCGTGAATCTGTAAAATAAATGCAATCTCATTCTCAAAATTCGTAACATAATAAATCGCAGCTTTAATCCATGTGCAACATCGCGTAGGGACAAGCCGGGGAGGTAACAGTATATTAGGAAAACGTTTTTTAAATTTATTTTTTTTCGTGAACTTGCTTTTGCGAATATGTTTTTAATGCTCCCAGTCAAAGAGTTTTCCATTAAATGCTTACGAATTTCCTCTGCCACCCGATGCAATGCATATGCAAGACATAATGTGAACCATATTGGGATACGTATGTTTTGAAAACTTTCTCGCTTTCACCATGTAGGCCGCTGCATCCGTTACTAACATTAGTAAATTATTATTTTAAACACTTATACTGGATAATGCACGTGTCATTATTACTTCTTTACTGCGTGCTGTAGTTTGTTGTACTAACTTATTGACTATTACTATTGGAGACAAAGCGTTTTGAACACTCAAAATTCTAAGTTTAACATTAACAACCTTATTACACCGAAAGTCAGTTGTTTCATCCACTGTCACCCACAAACATTTATTTCGTACGTCCTATATAATATTCCATAAAATATTTTTATACGCACTTGGTAGATATGTTTTATGTATATGTATATTATGGATAGCTACTAGATAAAGGAGAATCTGGTACGAATATTGCAAAGAAAACTCTAAACTCTAAGATAGATTACATACACAAAACATGACACTGTAATGAATCATACGCATGTTCATTACTATAGTTTCGGAAATTCCCGTTAGTCTTGTGCTGTCGCGCACTTCCTGCCGACATATGATGAATCACGCAGATGTTCATTCCTAGAAGTTTCTGCAATTACCGTTTGGCAGGTGCTGCCACGTACTTCCTGCCGCCATGAAATATTGACGTCACCAAGGCCAGGATTTTGGTATAAATAGTATGGCCGTAGCCGAGGAAAGGCATTCAGTTTTCTGCTGACAACTACCTTCAGCGTGTTGAGCTGGGTAGTTGAGGAGTCTTAAGCCTGTTGAGCTTGACTCCATTTGGTTAGAAATCAGAATCCGACGACGACGCCGCCCGGCTGAATGTCTGGTAGCATCTTGGGGTTTTAAGCGTGCTGAGCTTGACCTCCTGGTGTTGGTAGCCATTTTACCGCTCTGCACCGCCGTCACCAGTCTAGTAATTATTTATCGCCGTGAGTCTTCAGCGTGTTGAGCTGGGCCCTCCGCCGTTAAATAATTATCGAACTTACCGCCGCATCGAGTCCTAGATGTTTTACTTCAGTACATGTAGCTGAAGCCCACCATCACCGTGCAATCACCGAATTACACTCCCCGTAAATTTATCTCACCGATGTAAATAATATTTGTTAACTGTACTTGACTTGGTTTTATTGTTGAAGAATCTGATTTTATGTTTATTTAACTTCATGTTTTGAATAAATGTTACTTTACTAAAATAAACTCCGTTACGAATACTTTGGGCTTTCTTATTTAAAACTAACAGGAATCCTGGATTAATTCTCCAAACCAGCTATCCGAAATCAAACACTGTTACGACGCGACGCCCAAACATACTTCGCTACATATTTTGGGCGTCCGAACAGACACCGTTACATAATTTGGCGCCTGAACAGGTTATTTTTTACTATATTTTGGTGCCGTTACAACACACAATTCATAAAAAAATTCCTCTTTTGTAACTGTACTGGCAATATTCTGTCGATGGATAGCCGAATTTAAATGTCTTTCACAATCACGACGTGTATGAAATATGTAACGTCGATTACATAGGGTACACAGAATATGTGAATCATCTGTTGTAAATTCATCATTATTTTTAGTAGTTTATGCACAAACGATAATGACAACGCCATTATTAAGAGAGTTTGAATCCGCCCTTGCAAGTGACCCATCTTACCCGAAAAAACGTAAAATAACAGCTTAGCTGTTTATTCTATCGCTCATGACCTTCATACTTTTGTGATACAGCTCTCTTGGCATCTTTTCAGCCAAAAACATCAATGTTATGAAATTTATGAAGTTCAATAAATTGCATGATTGGAATTGTATTAATTTTACAAACTACATATTTTTGATAATGTCCAAGTTAAATATGTAGGTACCTACAGTAATTTTTTTTATTTAGCTGAATTTAAGGCAAATATTAAATACCTTGATGTAGTTGACAACGCCCGAATGCCACCTAATTGGTATAAAACTTAATAGGTATAAGTATAAGTTCACATCTGTGTATTTATAAATTGAATATTTCATCACACCTATAGGCATTACTAATATAATTGAGAATGATTTTTCTTTGTAAAAAATGATTGGTCAAAATTAATCAAACCATAAATTTCTCATCACTTTATTATGTAACTAATTCTCTCCTATATAATAAACAGTTTTATTCGAATTAACTTGTAATTTAAAGAATTTAAATGCCCAAAGCAAAAGAAAGTTGTTTTGTACTTAAACTTGAAGATGATTGTAAACTTCTTCACTGTTAATACCTTCTAATTAGGTACACGTATGTTTTTGCGAAATATTGTTGTGTGGATATATACTTCAAACTGAAATGAGACTGTAACATGCTAATTAATCTCTCTGCGGGCAAGTACCTTGTTCAATATGTTTTTGTTTTTATTATTTAAAAAAATCTGTACTTGTGCTAGTTTTTAATTCTATTAATTAATTTACTTCTTATGTTGTTAAGGTACATTCTATCTCAACAAACGTAGGCATAAATTCTATTTTAAAACAGTAACTGCTACCTATTACAAAGATAAACATTATGAAGGTAACAAATAGTTAATAAATGTATTTTCTGAATATTTGTGTATTATGTAGTTCATATATCACCTCTGACGTTCCAATTGTGGACCCCCTGGTGGATACAAATCCTGACTATTTCATACTTTAACAATTTACAGAGCAAGAAATTCTGAATCATTTGAAAAAATTAACCTAAATACACTATGGGCCCTGATAAAATTACAGCTTTTGTTTCCTGGTATCTTCACAATCCCCCATATAGTTTTGTTTAATTTGGCGATTTCCTGATTGTTTAAGAAGTTCTAAAATAATTTATATATTTTATTTATAAAAAAGGTGAAATGAATAATATTGAAAATTGCAAACCTATAACTATTATCAACATTTTCTCTAAAATTGAAATTTTGTTATATGAACCAACATTTTTGCATTACTGAATACCAACACGATATTTTCAAAGGAAGATCTATTTCTGATGCTGTAGATGCTCTACTCTAAAGTAGACGTAGTCTAGACCGATTTTACTAAGGCATTTGATAAGCTTGACCCCGGTATTTTTTTTCAAAATTCCAAAATTTGTTTTTATTTCATGTAATTTGTTGGTGTTCATCAAGTCATATCTTGAAAACAGGCAGCATTATATTGCATACGGTGGTCAAGAGTCCGCGGAATTTACAGCAACGTTTGGGGTACCTCAAGGTTCTGTGTTGGAACCATTATTTTTCAGCATTTTCATTATTGCTATTACAGTTGACTGGTTGCTTTTCAAATGCCTTCCCATTCACCTATGTGACATCTTTGTATTGACTTATAATATTATACCTAATATTTCACCTGTAGGCGGGTGATGGTCTTCATACAGAAGGTCAAACTTTCGATACATGCACGATATTTTAGTATAAGAACGGACGTAACTTATCAGCAATTTTTAGTATCATTATTTCCCATAAATTTAACCTTAAATTCCTCAATTATTTTACTTATATCAACAAGAGTTCTCCACTTGGCTCTAGTTGTTTCGCCTAAAGCGATAAAATGGTCTTTCACAACGTGACTGTTGCAAAGGATTACCTAACTGCGTGCCAGTATCGACATAAAGGTTATTGAGAAGAAAACGTTACGTTATCAGTTTTGTTTTGTTATGTGGGATACATGAATGGAATTTCTAAATTCAAGATATTTTTGAATCGTTTGTGTAAGAATTTTGAATCTCATGCTGTATTTTTCAAATTTTGTTCCGCCCACTTAAAAAGTGATTAGGGTGGTAGTATTTGCTGACCTGGTAAAACGACGTAGGCTGGCATGAGTAAAAATACAGGAAAAGAAAGAACTGAGGTACTGCCGTATAAGTTTTGATTAAAGGTTTCGTTTACCACTAACAGTAGCAATAACAATGAACGAGGTACTCGTAGTGTGACTTTGCTAAATAAATAATTTCCCTTGTTTCGTTTTATTTGTTGAATGCCATATGTTATTAGATTCAACACTGATTTTGCTCGGATAAGTTTAACACTGGCTATAATTGCGGAAAATATAGTTTTACCATCTTCAGATATATAATAACTAGTTGATTATAGGAAAAGTTCTTTCAAAATTAGGATTGGAAAATATAGCCAAAAACATATCGTCTTCCAATAGTCTTAAAGTTAAACAATTAGTACTGTCACGCAGCAGAAGACTATTTTAGTTTTTTAGAACAACTTAGAGACAAGTAGACAACTTTTGGGGATATAATAAAATTAAAATGTTGAGGTTAAATTTTTAAAAATAAAAAAAATCTATGATAAGTTAGGACCGTTATTGTAATTAACATCGTGCATGTACTGAAAATTTGACCTTCTCGATTATGGCAACCTCACCATATTGGGTAAAGTCCATAAGATATCTAACAAATGGAAAGACCTTCTTTTTGGTGTTTGCCTTTTTCTCTTGCCATGACGTTGTAAATTAAATAAATTTAATAATTACTCGTATCATTACTGAACAATAAAAATGTACTCTAACTCAGGAAGGCTTAGGGTATAAATTCTTCTTGGAATTGTCACTGAAAGAATCGAATTTTTTAATAGTTTCATAATTATTATTTATTGTTTGCAGGGAAGTACAGGGAAGAACGCACCATACTACATGGGATCTACAGCCAGTCTGCCTCGGGGGGCCACCCTCTTAAGGACCTACTCTCCTGCGGTGGCGAGCCTGCCAGCAGAACGTATGAAACCGCTTCCCACCGGTATGCAACTTCATTTTCTTCGTCGTGCACTGCTGACTGAATGTTTGTATGCGAATGAGGAATGGAATGTCTGGTACTGAAATTGAATTTTAATAACATGCTTTGTAGACATTGTTTTTGTAGGGCTTCTTAGTTTGATACACTGTTGGTAGAACCTATTATATTTCTTAAAGAGTCATGAGAGAACATCTGGGCACGTTTTTAATAAATCAATTTCATTTTGTTTGTGTTCGTTGTTTACAATGAATGCTAAATAATCTGCTTACCGGAAACGGGCAGTGGTCATATTTTATACCTATGCATTAAAGGATTAACTATTTAACTTTTAATTTCTTTGTGTCTTTCTAAATGGAATTACTCAACGCATTTTGAATCAAGTGACAGAAATCACGACACCAGAATGGAAGATCCTTGAGTTGTGAATACAGTAAAATATGTACCAATGGGTTCAAGTCGGATAGCAACAGAATCAAGGAATTTAAAAATATATATATTTTTGTCTTTTAGTGAACTGTAGGTAGATCTTCAATTTTTTTAAATGTGTAATATCAGGTTACATATTTCATGTGTGAATATGGTTAATTCAACTTGATACATTATTTACTCTTGCAAGTTACAGAATCATAATATTGAGAGTTCTACATAATAATTTATTCTGCCTACAAAAACAGTAATGTAGGTACACATCTGTCAGCAAAATATTCGTACGGGGGACTAACTGATTTTCCAGAGAAATCATACAGTTCTGGAAAAAGCACAAAACTCTATGTGATTTATCTACACACAAAAAGGGGTAATTAAGTTTTGAGGTAGGGTCCAAAGATTATGGTCACCAGTTTCAAAAAGAGACAAATAAATAAATCACACGATACCAGATATAATGTTTAAAGTCCAAAAAATATTTCAAAATATGTGTATTTGTCATATATTGCAATTATTGAAGAACAAAAATGAAAATTGAAAATTGACATTATCATTATCGTTATCTACACCATTGTCACAGTTATTACACGTATAGAGCATTGTACATTCTTGTAATGCGTTTTCACATTTACAACGACTTGATAGTTCGGTAGATCTTTACCAGTTGCAGATGGTTATGGAAGTGTGGTCTATATAGATTTTCAATTGGACTGATTTATTTTTGTTCCAACCACAACCTCCTGGATCGTATCATAGAAAAATGATCATCACAACACCGCAACTTCAATATCTATTGTCTTAATGGTAATTGATTTGTGTCCGTAGGTGACATCTTTTGCTACACAATTTTATCTTTTCTTAACTACATACCTGCAAGTTCTGATAATTACATATTGCATTGTATTTTGTTTCCGTAGTATTTATAATCTATTTGCCAAAACAAACTACAATTTATATGCAAATAAATCAAATGTCAGTTTTCTTGCCATTACTTTATTCTTTGAAACCTACCACATGGTTAGTGGACAAGTTATAGATTTTTTTTTTGTTTTTTCCAAACATCTATTCATAAAAGTCTTAAACATTTCAAAAACCAGAACAAGAATACTATGGCTAATATTGACCTCTGCAGAAAGCAATCACAAAATGTAATTGAGATTTATTTTTATAAACCCCCAGATGTTTTTTCTAGAAATCAATTTATTAGGAAAATTTTATATTCTTTCACAATAAATTTTTTACCTTTGTTTAAGGATCATATTTCCGCACTTACTGAATGCGAAATGCTTGGTCTCAGTCAAACTATAGTCAAACTCATTGCGAAAAAAAAAACGATATTGCAGAAAAGAGTTGAGTAGTGTCAGTGATGAAGATAGAGCAAAAAATGATTTCAGAAAGTTATTTAAAATTACAAAATAACCTCGTGTACGAAATTTAAATTTCATATTGCCATTTTTTTATTTATTTTAGCGTTTTATTATTTTTTAGCTGTATTTTTTATTTACTGCATCCAAAATCAACTTATTATTATGAATTATCATAAATAATTTTCTAAATGAAGTAAAGGCAGGATCAAGCATCAAATTAAAAAAAGTCTAAAATGAAAAAATAATTTAATTTTTTTGGCCATTTTGTTTCCTCACACTGAGGACGTAGTAGTCTCACTGACCATCTATTGTATTTCAGTTAGTGTGCAAACATGATAAGATACCTTTTCTTTTTCATTGTGAAGGAAATGACAGCGTATTCATTTGAAATGAAAGGCATTGTATGTATCGATCTGTGTATATTACAAAAAATTAATTAAATATTTGCATTAATTGCTTTTTTATTTTCTGCAATAAATATTGTGTACATTTTTTATTTATATTTTTGCATGCATTAAGACAATATAATCTTCCACGTTAAATTATTCATATCAGGAAGAGCGCTTCTATCTTAAAATTTTAGCCTCATTACTTCCTGGTTATTTTAATAATAATTAACATAAGTCCATGCTGTCGATATAAATTAGATCTGTGAAGTTGGCTACCTCAAATGAGTTTTTTTATATTATGTCCATACCGTCATCTAGTACCTTATTTGTAACTATTTGTAACTTATATACTAAAATGTTTAACTCGCCCCATTAGTAGATATTAAATAAATATAGTTTAAAAAAACTAAAAAACACGCTTTTAAAGCACATCAAACTAAAAAAGTGAAAATAATTATTAATATAAACTGAAAACAATAATGAACGAAAAATACTAGTATTATTGTGAAAAAAGCGTGGGTTGCTCGATATACGAAAAAATATGGCACAAAGCGCCCCACGCTTTTTTTCACAATAATACTAGTATTATTCGTTCATTATTGTTTTCAGTTTATATTAATAATTATTTTTCACTTTTTAGTTTGATGTGCTTTAAAAGCGTGTTTTTTAGTTTTTTTAAACTATATTTATTTTTCACTTTTTAGTTTGATATGCTATGAAAGCGTGTTTTTTAGTTTTTTTAAACTATATTTATATTGCTTATTGATGCTGATATTATAACATATTACGATCCAACAGATACTTCTGAAAAAAAAAAATATTTTTTTTTCAGCCATAGACGAGATTTGAACTCACGCCCGAGGAGTCCGTCGTTTCGCGTCGACTAAGACTTGTGCCTTAACCCGCTCGGCCATCGAATGAACTAAGAATCACGGAATGTACTAACAGTAATAAGCCACTTGCTCTCACGCAGAGGAAACGTGAGGAAAGGAAATTATTTAATTCTGGCGATCCTGATCAGGATAATGATATAAACTTATCAAATTATTGTATTGTTACCGGTTCTTCGTAAGTGTACAAAGTTTCAATTAAATCTGTCCGTTTAAAGTAGGTCAAAATCGAGTCCTAAGAGTCGGTTACAAACAAACAAACAAACATACAAGTGAAGCTAATAAAAGCGTGTTAAAAACATATTTTTGGTGTGAACTTGGCGGGAGCCATACAACTTTTAATATGTTCAATTTACACCTGACCATCATTTAGTAACTATTTGTAACCCATAAATTATAATTTGTAATTGCATCATAGCCGAGTAATAAATTATTAAATTATGGCGGCCAGCTTCTCGGCAGCCACACGATACTATAATTTTGCATTTTTCCCTGTCATTACTTAGTAACTAATTTGTAACTATATGTACTATAGTAACTATAGTCCGCTTTATTGGTTAGTGGGTCATGATTCACCGAACTGTGACGATAGTTTAGGTATAAATAGGGTACATTGTTAGCGTAAGGTTAGTTTCAATCATCTCCAGATGATGCCAACTTGGTTGGCGAAACGCGCGTCGAGTGCAGTATATGGTGTTTTGGTGTTTCTTGGAAAACTGTGTTAGTGTTATAAGAGGTAAGTTTGGAAATTAAATACCAATCATGTATCCGTGGAACTTGAAGAATTTCATATGAGCTAAAGAAACAATAATCATATATTGTATTCTGGGGAAAATATAAGTGTAAGATATATTGGACATACATCACAATGTACAGTCAATGTCTACTCATTAATTATATTATGGCACAGAAAGTTACAAAAATAAAACAAGTACAAAAAAACATAAATACAGTAAATAAAAGAAAAATAAATATTTATGCAATATTATAACATTATCATATTGTTACGTGTATGCCTATAGATTACGAGAAAATGTAAATACAGGTGCGAATTTAGGACCAAATAATCACAAACACCATGAAAAGGATATTAAGTAATCTTCCTTAATTATGACGCAATAAATTAATAATGGAGAATACGTGTGCCAAATATGAATAAAATATACAGGGTGGCTCGTAAGTTATGAGTCAATAGAGAAATAGGTAAAATTGATAAATGACTCTGTATCTCGGTTATAAAGGGCGAAAGACCCATTAGTATGGGTTATTTGATATGCAGACGATCATATGGAAATCAGTGGGGACTCAGACCTGGTATGATGCACTGGCTCTATACCAAGGTAATAAGACCTACAATCACGTACGCTGCGTTAGTGTGGTGGCCTAAGACAACCCAAGCAGCGGCAACCAACAGGCTGAGCCGGATACAGAGACTGGCTTGCTTGGAAATAACAAGTGCTATGAAAAGCACTCCTACTGCGGCCATGGAAACCCTTCTGAATCTTCCTCTACTTATCAAAGTGATTCAGGGGGAGGCCAGAATTGGGGCCTACAGGCTGCATAACTTAAATGGCCCGAATCTGCATAGCGCACGATCGGGATATATGAGGATAGCAAACATAGTAGGAGATCATAGACTGGATATGAGATCAGACCACATGACACCAAAATGTACGTTCCACAAACCTTTCGACATAATTATTGGAAAGAGGAGGGAATGGCATACAGCAGCTCCTGACATTCTACGCATGAGACTGACCTGGTACACAGACGTGTCTAGGACAGAAACAGGAGCTGGGGCAGGAATATACGAAGAAAGACCAAGGGAGAGTATAAGCCGCTCACTAGGACACTACTCCTCTGTATTCCAGACATAAATCTGCGCGCTACTACAATGTGCACATGAAAACATAAGCAGAGCGTACGAGAATCAACAAATATTTATCGTATCGGACAGCCAGGCAGCACTGAAGGCACTAACCTCATATAAAGTGTCATCAAGACTGGTATGGCAATGTCATGAAGAGCTCAGAACTCTGGGAGAACGGAACAGAGTTAAATTACTCTGGGTGCCCGGACATTCTGGGATATCAGGCAACGAAAAAGCAGACGACCTTGCTAGACAAGGATCTGCTGGCCCATTTCTCGGCCCAGAACCCGTGCTGGGTATTCCTAAATGCTCAGCGAGGGGAATCATCAAAGACTGGATCAAGAAGCAACATAACAATTACTGGAGGAACATTCCAGGCAACCGACATGGGAAAACACTAATCAAAGACCCATGCTCCAAACAAACTGAAGAACTGTTAAGAATGACTAAGTTTCAGTTGAAAACAGTAACAGCACTTCTAACAGGACATATGGCTGTTAAAAAGCACGTACAAACAAAGCAAAATAGGGAGTGCACAATAAGCCCAGGAGGCTGCAGTGCCCTCGGAGCCCTAGTGAAGGGGAAAAAATGGGTTATTTGGAACCACCTCGGTGACCTTTATCCACAGTTAACGTATTTCCCTTTCCCAATGAAACACCCTGTATACATCGATGTACGGTCTAGAACATTCTTGAACATTCCCGGCGCTTCTCTACAATTCTAGTCTCATCTATTCAGTCTACACAGTCCAGTAACGTAAATATATATTGATTTAAATATATAGGGTGTTCGGCTTTAACTTTCCCAACAAAGATATCTTACGAGTGACAACATCGATTAAATGAGAGAAAAGTTGCTTGATTTTCTTACTAATACCCTAAGACCAACAGAACTTAATTACCTAATTCTAATCTTCGACATTTTGTAAGGTTATAGGTCGAAAGGAAAAATCAACAACATTTTCAAGGCTCAATTAATACTGTTGTTTATGTCTAAAATACAGGAGTTTGTTACGAAATACGATCTCATAATTATTATAAAATAAATCTTATAATAAATTAAAATGTTTTTTTAACAAAAGTGAAAACTTATGGAATAAGTAAAACAATACACAAACACGTTAAAATAGTTACGTGTATGTGTATTGTTTTACTTATTTTATAAGTTTTAACTTTTGTTAAAAAAATATTTTAATAAATTTAATAAATTTTTCAAAACGTTGGCATTAAATTCAATAAGTGTTGTTTTTTTCCCATTCGACCTATAACCCCACATAATTCGAAAATCATAATTTAAAAAAGACGGTCGCTACACTCCAGTATTAATTACCTAAGTTGGTTTTTCATAAACCTGAAAAAAACTGAGAAATCCGTAACTTGTTTTTCTCCCATATGCTGCTTTTTTGAATAATTCGGGGCTTAAATGAAATTTTAATATAGAATTATGTTATGTCATTGTAATAAAAAAAAATACGAAAATTTCATATGACTGCCATAAGAAAACATTAAGTTAAATAAATAAATAAATAAGCAGTATATAGAAGAAAAAGAAAATACGAATTCTTAAATTTTTTCCAGATATCTGAAAAACAAAATTAGTTAATTAACTTTTGTTGATACCATAGTCTAAGCAAGAATATCATGCAACTTTTTTTTAATTTAGCCGATGTTGTAACTCGCAAGATAAGCGAGATATCTTTGTTGGGAAAGTTCCGAACACCATGTATATATATATCAATATATTATAATTTTACAGTAATATATAAATATGTATTTCTCATTTATTTATTGTATTTGTTTTTTTTTTGTTTTGTTTTAAGTTTGTAACTTTTGTGTGCAATAATGAAATGAATTAATAGACATTGACTGTAAATTGTGATGTATGTCAATACATCTTACGCTTACATTTTTCCCAGAATACAGTGTATGTGTAATATTTCTTTATCTCATATGAATTAGCAAAATGATTCCTCAAGGGCCACGGACATATGGTTAGTATTTAATTCTCAAACTCATCTTTTATAAACCAGATGATATCCAACTATAAAATAAGAAGTTTCCAATTTGGGTAGATCCACAGATTCATAATAGCCAAATTAACTCGCAAATTAATTAGTTAGGTAGTTACTAGTTAATTACTGGATCGGTCATAGCCGAGTTGGTAAAATCGCTTATTCTTACTTACCTGGTAGCCAATATCGGTGGTTCGAAAGTCGAAATCATCGCGGGACGAATTGAAAATTTTTAATTTGAAAATCGTTTTCGACTAAGACGTCATATGAAACTGTCGATGCCTCAGAGTGGTTCAGATTCCACAACAAACTGTAACGCTTTATCTATCTTTACCTAACACAAAATCCTAAATTTTTTAACCAGTTACTTCGATGATTTCGGAGACGGTTAAAAAGACATTTTTTTAAATAACACTTTTGAGAAAAGTTCTGAAATGGAAATGTTTATCCTCAGGAAGTTGGCGGTTAAAATGTAATCAGTTTTACTGCTATAATGATTGAGCTACAAATTTAAATTTTTGTTACAAGTAATTAATAATTAATGAGAGAAGAAAAATGTGAAATTATAGTGTCGTGAGGCGGCTGAGAAGCTGACCGTCATAATTTAATAATTTATTACTCCACTATGATGCAGTTACAAATTCTAATTTATGGGTTAAAACTAGTTACAAATTAGTTACTAAATAATGATCATGTGTAAACTAAAAACATTAAAAGTTTTGCGGCTCCCGGAAAATTTATACCAAAAATATAATTTTTTAGTGTTTACTAACGGGGCGAGTGATAAATTTCGGTATATAAGTTCCAAATAGTTACAAATAAGGTACTAAATGATGATATGAACAAAACATAAAAAAACACATTTGAGGCGGCCAACTTCACAGACTGATATAAATTTCTAGTTTACACGCCTTTGCTGCAACATAGCTTCAAATATATTTTGCTATATAAATGATAACTGTCGAGCTCAGCATGTATCCTACTTCTGTTATATATAATTTATTTATAGAATGGCTGAAAACCCAATAACTTTAATTTAGAAATAGTGAAGAGGCCATTTTAAATCAAAATGTTACATAAGTACGAACATATTTTTAATAAGAACTAAAACATTCATTGTAGTTAAAGATACCTGCGTATAAAATAGTTCATCTATGGACTGAATATGAAATATTATAATAAAAAAATATCTTTTTGATGTGTTTATATAGAAAAAAATTATTAAATTTCAAAATTATCACCAAATCTCCACTAATATTCTGGGTTTAATAAATTAAACTGTGTTATGATGTGACAAAAAAACAAAAATGTCCCCGGGTTGTAGTAGGAGATGATTGCTCTTTTATACGTTAGCATACGCTGACTATTTAAATAAATGTTCATACTTTTAATACAAAATGACCTAATTTGCTAGCTTAAAGTTATTGTTTTTGATCAGTAAGATATTTACGATTTACCTGCTTTTTAAAGTTATTCATCTTATTGCTTTTTTCATGGTATACATATTACAGTTCTCTTTGATATAAAATGCTTAGATTTGTTCAGTAAAAAAATGTTTTGTTTTCAAAATTAAATTTGTAATAGTTGAACAATAGATTCAGCTAGTTTTGAATTGCAAATAACATTTGAAGTATATATTTTATTTTCTTTAATTTATATATTTTGCAAAAACATCTGACTACACCTCAGTAAACTGCTGTGCAGCTACTCTACAAAATGGTACGGGATCATGAAAGAAGTCTGGTGAGAAAATCTACAGCACATCCATAACCTCCTCAAAACATTGACAGGGTTGACCAATAAGCAATCCCTTACTGAAATATAGCCAGGTTCCAAAATTATTATCCAGGCAAAATCATCAATATTTAAATACTTTAAATATGTGTACATGAGTAGAGTTATTGGAAAAAATTAATGTATCAAGTTATGGTAAAGAAAAAATACGGATATCACAGTTAACCTCACAAAATTCGCAATAACAATAGGAGACAACTTGATAGGAACTTTATGAATTAGTACAATTGGACCCAGTCTGGCTGGGTCTAATTGTCTATTGACGGCGCCGCGCCGCGGCGGTCAATAAGAATACATAAGAGATAAATTTACGACTACACAAGGTAAAAACGAAAACCACAGAAGAACAAAAAAAAATTACACAGCCCCACAAAAAAAAAAAATTTCTGACCTAGCAACGAGACGAGTATATCCATATGTATTTTTGATCGCTGATTCCGAATCCGGGGTCAAAAAAAGTCATACACCCCCAAAAAAGAATTTTAGAGCCAAAAAACACTCCTTGAATAGGGATATGAGATAACGCTCTGAAAATGATGTTATCATTTTAATCAATCGTTTTGTTTAATATTTTCGGGAAAATTTGAATGTATTACGATAAAAATAAAGGTAAATTACAGCGTTCACCCTATCGGTATGAAACGCACCCTCATAGAGGGTGAGAACCACCCTCATCTGCCACCAAACCAATTGATAACGACAATGACTGAAAAACATTGAAACATGTTTAAGTTTCGTTAGGTTTGCAATAAACTGACGTAGAATTCACGTATTACCCCTAAACTACCCCTATATCGTTATGAAAAACAACCCTTAACTTCACATGATAGCAGACTACTGTTTGTCTCTGAAAAGAGACACGAAAGAACAACTCAAACGACAGTCAGTAAGAAGATCGTTTGAAAATAAAGTTAAAAGATACCATAAAAAAATATATTAAAAAAAGAAGAATTAAAAGCTACTAACGTAAGAGTACTTCTCACCCCCTTCAGGGATGTGTTTTATACCCAAATGGTGTTAAGATTGGTGACAAATGACTGCTAATATCCTAGCCATAAGGATCTCTGCAAATAAGAACATCCATATAATGAAATCGTTATCAAATTTTATATTTTTTTCTTTCTTTTTTTCTGTAATTGAAGTTAAGGGTTGTTTTTCATAACGCTATAGGGGTAGTTTTGGGGTATTACGTGATTTCTACGTCAGTTTATTGCAAACCTAACGAAACTTAAACATTTTTAGATGTTTTTCAGTCATTGTCGTTATCAATTGGTTTGATGGCAGATGAGGGTGATTCTCACCCTCTATGGGGGTGCGTTTCATACCGATAGGGTGAACGCTGTAATTCACCTTTATTTTTATCGTAATACATTCAATTTTTCCAGGAAATATTAAACAAAACGATTCAGGGGGTGTTTTTTGGCTCTAAAATTTTTTTTTGGGGGTGTACGACTTTTTTTGACCCCGGATTCGGAATCAGCGATCAGAAATACATATGGATATACTCGTCTCGTTGCTAGGTCAGAAATTTTATTTTTTTTGTGGGGCTGTGTTATCTATCACGAAGAGATAGTGTCAAGAAAATGGGACATTAGATGACCCGAGTATATACTCGTATAGCAACAACAAAGGACCACAACTAGTGATAAACCATCTTCAATTCAGAGTGGCGAGCTCTAGTCCTGTACAACAAAAAAAGTAGTCCTAATTAATTTCTTTCCGTCACTGATTCTTATCTATTTTCATTGATGCAGATCAGGTTCATTATAATAATGCTGTTTAAATTTTTCTTTATATTTCGAAAAGTACTCAATTAGTATTAAGAAATTTATATCATGAATTGTACATCGTAAATTGTATATCACATATGTCATTTGTATATCATGAACAAAGTCGATTGTAATAAATATAAAGAATGTAAACATAATTTTCAAGAATAAGAAAATATTCATATCCACAAACTGCTTGTAAAATAATAAAAGTAAATATAGTATCAAACTTCTAATGGTAAAGGTAACGTTCTAAAAGGTGCGCCCCCCAAACCCCAACGAGCGTACAGCACAGGGGCGCCCCGGTCGAGTGATGGCCCACCTAGACCTCCAGATCGGTTCGTCCCATTCCAAAGGCCTGCCAACCCCTTATATAATGTACCAGGTGGGTCAACACCACCTAACTTTTTACGATAGTAAACTCTTCTGAAAGAAAAAATTGCATCTATAGAACAGTATTCTTACATATTATAACAAAATAATTTATTATATGTTAACACAAACCCATCATATAAAACTCTTAAAAACATTGTTATCAATTCATTCAGTATCAAAATGATTATACCTAATATGAGATTAGACAATAGTTTAGATTAGGTAACAGTATTGTACAGGTGTCCCACTTTAAATTTACACTCTCAATTGTTCTTTAATTTTGGTACTAGAATAATTTTAAAAGATAGAGTTTTGTATGATTTTTTCAGATAGGTTTTAATGCCACCTTCAAAAAAATAACTGAACATTACCAAAAAAATTGTAAATATGGTCTATTTTTTTTTTAATGGAGACCACTATTTTTTCTGTACTTATGTGATTAATTTTTTTATTTTGAATGCGGCAATATATAACACTTCATTAAGTAAGTAATTTGTTGTTTTCATCATAATCTGGAAGACTCTAGTTAAACAACTATTATATTTATAATTTATTAATATATCTCAAATAATAGAAATACCTGTTTGGCATTGAGGATATATCAGCAACGGTTTCCAGAGTATAGATTTGCCCAATAGAACCATATTTAAAAGCATCACCAACGAGCTAATGACAAGTGGATCAACGAATAACTCTAAGCGACACAGGATTATTGATGAAAACATAGAATTAGACATATTGTTACATGTTCACTATCGACACAAAAACCTTAAATCGTAGAATCGTTGATTGGAAGTCTAGGTAACACTTACTCATACTACTTTATTAACTAATTAATAATTAACAACGATGACATAATGAAGGACATAACTATAATCACAATTAAACATTTAGAAATTAGTACTTTAGTCTCTAACGTATTTCTTCTTTATTCGTACAATTCCAAATTAAGACTAAGCCACTGTGTGTCTTATATATCCATCCATGTATGGTCTAGAACTTTTGTGAACATTCCCGGCTCTTCTCGAACAGTTCTAGTTCTTTATAAGTCTAGAGTTCCATGATCATTTATTTTGTTTAAATACTAGTAGCGCTATCTCGGGGCACACTCCCGAACCAGTCTACACGGTCTATTGTCTTAATAGTATATTTACACGAATATCCCAGAAAATCGGAAGAGGACTGGACCTCCAAATCTCAAAAAGACGTAACAATAGAATATTTCAAAAACATAAAAAAAATCCGTTCCACATTCTACTATTGGGAAAGAGGACTGGACCTTCAAATCTCAAAAAGACGTAACCATAGAATTTTTCAAAAATATAAAAAGAAACCGTTCCACATTCTACTATTACGAAAGTTTATGTCAAATTACAATATGGAGCAACTTCATTACTGCCAAACAATACTAAATAGGTTAACGAACAACGGCGGTTCGTGGGTCAAGAGATGGGGAGGTCAATTAGAAAAGTTTACTGTATTACCCACCTTTTAAAGTGATTTAAATTCCAAGTCTATCCTCCGATCTTTTTGAGATGCAAAGTGGTCAATTACTTTTTCATTAAAGTCTTTTATCATCTTTATTAATGCCCTTTCTATGGTAAGCATAGCTAAAGAAGATAACCTTTCCTGACCCATGGTATTTCTTAAATATGTCTTTATTCTTTTTAAGGTGGAAAAACAACGTTCACTTTCGACGGTAGTCATAGGGAGAGTACACAAGATTTTTAACAGTTTGGCACTTTCAGAAAAAGTATTGCACAAATTATTATTAATAAAAAGCTGTAAAAAAAGCAACTGCACCTTCACTATTGGAAAAATCTTCTCGGCTATATAATACTTCTAATTCAGTTTTAAGTTTCAAATGATTTATGACTGGATACTCCGTTTTAACTAATTTAAACATATCTTGAGGAAAGCTTTTTTTATAATCTTTAAATCGATCTGCGTGAAATAACTGAGACACTGCTAAATGATTACCAAAGCCAAACCTGTTTTTGATCTCGGATGTAATTATATCACAAACTTCTAATGAAATTCTCCTTTTTGATTCTTCCGTTTTACATCTCTGGGCAGACTGCATGGATGTCTCCTCCAAATAGTTATTCAAAATTTTATTTCTGATGTCTTCAATTTTACTATTAAAAACGCCAATACACTTATTTACTGTTATGACATCGATGTTACATTTTTTTAATTGATTGAACAATATATCATAATGACGCATAACTAAGTGAAAAAAATTTAACCAGTAAAGAAAATGTTCATTTTGTAAGTAGTTTTTTAAACCAACAGCTTGGTTTAGAGTATTGTTTTCTGATTCATTATCAATGATTTTTTCTAAACAATCTAATAATTCTGTTCAATAGGTATAAACAGTCTCTATTCTTTGTATTAAAATTCCATCGTGTTGGAGCCGCTTTAGGTAAACTCACCTTAACAACATTATCTAACACGGTTGTTCTTTTTGGCGATTTTCCAAAGAATGAAGAAAAGCTATGTAAATTAGCAAAAAAAATTTTTATGCTTTCATCCTGACCTGATGCTTTTTGTAAAATTAAATTTAGTAACAATGAATAAAATTTGCTGAAGGATAACTTTTTTTTAATTAAAAATACCTATTAACTTTTTTTTCTTATCAAGAGATGTTTGCTTTATCGTCATATTAGGTTTTGGACGGCCACCACCTTTAAATTTCACTCGGTCTTCATAACCCAACGTATGTCCATCTTTCAGTTTTAATATATTTTGTACAACACTCATATTTAATAGTAAACACCAAAAACACTGTTTTGCTTAATTTCACGACAAGTAGAGATTAACTAATAAAATGTTCACAAATAAAAATATTAAAAACAACGCGAGAGAATTTACCGACCAACGCGTACCTAGTCAGCATTAAGACTGCTGGCTGGCGACTGCTCTACTAAACTTCGTGCGTTACCGTGTCAGGGTCGTCAGGGACATTGTTCCCGACAGTGTTTTTTGTCTCTTTTGCTTTCTGACGATTCGCGCATAAGTCTATTTTACTTTAATTCGTTGTAAATTCGGTCCGTAGCTGGCTTTGAGGACACGTTGTGGATTGACCCAAGATTTTTAAATTCTATAAATGAATAATGTAATGATCTAGATATTTGAATAGTATTGTGCATAGAATGAACTAGAAACTTTAATATATTTTTTAAGAATATTAAAAATATATATATTATATATTTTTCAACTTCAGAAAATGAATAGCTCTATTTTTTTATTTGTATGTGGGAGGTCATTGACCAAATGACCCTATAGAAGAACCGCCAGTGTTAACGAAAACCACGAAATTTTCAAAAACGTTTTATAGACCAACGAGTCTTCCTTCATAACTGCATGTATTTTCAATAGAAAAAAAATTTCATTTTTGGGCATTTGAAAATCCACATGAGTGTAATACCTTTACATCAAAACAGGACATCTATAAATTTATTACAATTTATAAAATATTTGCAAAATATTTTCTTTTTGAATCAGGTGGAAAATGTATCAACAGATTTCAAATTTCATAAAAAAAAAATACAGTCTTTTGTAAAGTTACACCGTTTCGAAATTTTATTTTAGTTTCATTTTTCACTCACTGTGCAAGTTTCAAAAAGGTGCACTTTTTGTAAAAAATCAATATTTTTTTTATGAAATTTGAAATTTTTCGATATATTTTTCTCCTGAATTAAAAAAAAAATGTGTTGCAAATGTTTTACGAATTGTTTAAAAAAATAACCTAACACAACTTTTGCCACTTTTTTCGCCAATTTCAATCGCATTTTTTTTTGCAGAATTTCTTCATTTAGTCTTGATAGCTTGGGTTCTATGCTCCAATAGTAAGATATGTCATAGACTAAATTTCACCAGCTGCCATTGTGTCAAGATAGTGTTACATGTTTGCTATCTAGACAAACATCCCACACCGTGGATTCGTTAAAGTCAAGCTAACACTTACTCACTACTTTATTAATTAATTAATAATTAACAACAGTTTTAAAAACTGTATTAACTATAATCACAACTATAATCGGAATTAAACACTTTATATAAGTCTCTATTTTATTTCTTCTTCACTCGTTCGATTTCAAATTCAGACTGTCTTTCGATCCACCGTGCGCCTTATATATACATCCATGCACGGTCCAGAACTTTCCTGAACATTCCCGGCCATTTTCGTATAATTCTAGTTCCATATATCCGGTCTGCACAGTCCAGTGGCGTAACAACAGAAATAATGATGTTCACGAAATTTCCTTGGAGATATATAATTTAAATAAATAATACAATGGAAAGTTAGACAATGGAATGAACCATTTAACAAAGAATTTGTATAGAAAGTAATGGCGGCCTTGTTAAACATATTTCACTGTATATTAAATTGTAAAATAATATTTTTAAGTATTCAAAGAACATTTTATTTCTATACTTTCATAACATTCCAAAATGGAACATACAGACATTGATGTGTTCTACAGTGTTTGGATAGGTTAAGATATAATATGTTTTTTATTTTTAAAAGTATCCAAAATGTTTTCCTAAATCAACATAATAAATAAAAGCACTGTAAAATATTATATTAAAATCGTAAATGGTTAATTTATATTTTTCATATTAATAAAAAATTATGTGTAATATTTACATAC
The DNA here is from genome assembly GCA_029963845.1 of Rhamnusium bicolor. Lineage (NCBI taxonomy): Eukaryota > Metazoa > Arthropoda > Insecta > Coleoptera > Cerambycidae > Rhamnusium > Rhamnusium bicolor. Next base: position 784,577 of record JANEYF010000252.1, read on the forward strand.
TTCACATAATTCTAAAACAAACTACTAAAAATATAACATATAATTAAAGAAATTAAATAATAACCAATTCGTCATTATTAAATATTATATTTAAATAATAAAAGATGGATGTTGTTTTTACTTTTAGAAGAGTCAACTTAAACAAATTTGTTGCATTAGTTTGTAAGTGGCTGCATTGATGTGGCATTCCTAGCAATTTGTTTGTTTTCCTATTATTGTTTGTAGCGTTAGTAACACCTACCCATAGACTTCTCTCCACAATCCATCATTTTTTTAACTATAGCTTTAAAGTAATAATTGAATCTAATGCATTAATTAAACTTTGCACTAATATTACATTTTTCAAAGTTAAATAATATAACCAATTATTATATTTCCTTACACACAATTAATACAAAAGCAAATATTTCCCACAAAAAAAAATTGTTCATCTTTTAACCTGTCTAAGCCTATCAGCAGAAAAGCTAGTCCGAAAGAAAGTAAACTGTATCTCAGTCACTAAACGTGCGAAGTTAGAAATATTTGATATATCGCATGAAATCACGAACATCTGTGCTAAATTTCCACGTCAGATTTAATTCAAACATCATAATTTTACATTTTTTCTTTCTGCCTGTTTAAGCTTTCTACCACATGAGTAATTCTTTTAAAATTCAGTGTAATCTTATTTTGTTTTCAGTTTATCAAACGAGCACGCAAGTGTATCTACATCCTTGTTTTTCTTGTCGAATTAATAAAACAGAGATACACTCAATGCAACAAATTTTATGTAAATTGAAAACAACAAAAATAATTACCTAATATATTACTCAGAAAGTAAATCTCTGCTACCACAGCATTATGTCAAGGAACTAGAAAGAGTGGAGCAAGCAGGATACTTGATCACTCTGATGTTGCTGAGAGAAGGCGTGATGTTCTGGATGCATTTCGTACCATAGTGCGTGCATTCGCGCCGTGTATTCTCAACGCGTAGGTTTGCTGCTCCCGTGACAGTTTAGCAAGTCTTCCCGTAGTTCCCTCGTCCATTTAAAGCGTCCGTGTTTAATACCTAGGTTCTCAACATTGAGACCATCCGGTGAGGCCCCTCCCACCTGTCTCTGTTCACATCTGCTTGGGGTCGATTATGAGGGGCCTTCTGAAGAACCAGAGTTTTAGGGTACTAGAGTGGTTAGCTCTGGTAACCCTGGCCGGCATCTGGCAGACTTGTCTTTGCCTGTCCAGGCTACACTGCGAGGAGGTTGCCGGTCCTTTGCACCCCTTATTATCATTATTATTATCATTTTTTTTTCGGTTTCCCGATGCCGGTCAGTACTCCCGTAGCCTCCGACGCCTCACGGGGAGTCGCGCCGACGAATCAACTACAGCCACTCCCCACATCCCGCAGAGTTAGTGACTGTAGATACCAGAATCGTGTGCCCTAATCAGACGGAGAGGACCCAGAATGACCGCCTTCTCGGCTGATTTTTGGCAGACCGGTATGATCTTCAGTTCCGAGAGCAGCGTAGGCTTTATCCCTCCGAGTACACCGATTATAAGGACGACCATTTTTACCGAGTAGCCTGGGTACAGCACTTGGAGCTCGTACCGGAGATCGCGATATTTGGTCCGTTTATCCTCCTCCTTCAAGGTGATGTTTTTCTCCGCAGGTGCCGAGAACGCGATGACATACATCACCTTGAGTTGATGGTCGAGAAGGACTATGTCAGGCTTGTTGGCTTGGATTAGCCTGACAGTCGGGAACGAGTAGTTCCAGTAAATCCGGCATTTCTCGTTCTCGACAACGGACTCAATATCTCCGGGGACGTAAGGCAGCACTGGTGTCTGGTCTACCCCATACGAGTGCCTTAGATGGTAGTATAACACTCGTAACGCCGCGTTATGTCGGTGGATGTAGGCCTAAATCGCATATATGGGGCATGCAGAAAGTAAGTACATGAGCGATTCCGGCGCCTGATGGCAGGCCCTGCAGTTAATATCAGGAACCTCTACACGCCACACGCGGCTATGGTAGACCAAGGTGTTGATAACGCCATCTTGGCATGCCATAATGAATCCCTCGGTCTCCGACTTAAGCCCTGCTGACCTTAAGAAGGCGAAGGTCAGCCTGGTCGATAAACCGTGTTTCTATGTTCTTATCGAAGACACCATGCTGGGGTTTATCGACGTGCTGCCGAAACAGATTTTCCTGTTCGGCAGCTCTGATTCGGGCTTTCAGACGATTTGGCTGAAGTTCGATGACTGACTCAACATCAACATCAGCACCTCGCCGGCCTCCTCGCCTGATGTTAAATGCGAGACCGAGTCATCTGCGGCTCTTTTTGCTGTCTTGAACAATCCTGCTCCCACTCCTACAGTTTCGTGATGTTTTACGAACCGCAAGAGGGGATCTGAGCTCCTGAGTATGTTACATGCCATACTCAGTACTACTCTGCCATGCGTACACTCCAGACTCAAGAGTTCTCGGCCCCCCCGTTGACGTGGAAGGTACACACGAGGAACGGACGATCTAGGATGAATACTTCTATGAATATTCATCATCTTGCGGGTATCTCTATCTAATTGGCGCAGCTCCTCTACTGTCCACTTTACTACTTCAAAGGAGTAGAGCAGAACTGGAATGGCAAGCATATTAGTTGCAGACACCTTGTTCTTCCCCGAAAGTTCGGAAGACCAAATCTTTCGGAGGCGGTGTCTGTACTTGCCGCGGAGAGAATCTTTTATTTGTGATACATCCTGGATGTGCCTCTGTTGCACACGCAAATATGTATAGGTCTCTCCGGCATCCAGATGTCTTAGGATGCTTCCGTCTGCGAGCTGCGCATCTTCAGGAAATTCCCCGCATCGTCCTCTCTTGAGGTGGACGACTGCACATTTGTCCAACCCGAACTCCATATCAATTGCCCGCGTATATTCTTCGACCACCCTAAGAGCGTTTTGTAGTTCGCGCTCTCCGGAGGCATAAAGTTTGTCATCCATATAAAATAGATGGGTGACCTTATGCCTTTGGTCGCTGGGTGGTCCACATTGATATCCGCGGGTTTGGCGGAGCCCAACAGACAACGGCAGCAGTGAGATGCAGAAGAGGAGAGGACTCAGGGAGTCACCCTGGAAAACTCCTCTCCTAAATGCCACCTGCTCTGTCGTGACCCGCTGTTCACCTGATGTTATGGTGAAGCGGGTGTTCCAGAGCGGCAGCAGCTGTTCTATGCATCTCACTATTGGTGCTGGTACCGCAAGACATTCGAGCAAGTACAACAACAGCTCATGCGATGTAGTATCAAATGCCTTGCGGTAATCAATCCAGGCCATCGATAGATTCCGCTTGTATTGCACAGAATCCTGTGTAATACAGTGGTCTATCAGCAGGCTGTCCTTGCAACCTGCTATGCCCTTCTTGGCACCACGCTGTTCGTATATCTGCTGGACGACCGGATCAACAGACCTCAGTGTCCTAGCATACAAGATACGTGTAAATATCTTGTAGCAGGAGTTGAGGCAAGTGATCGGCCTATAGTTCCTCGGGTGAGAAAGATCCCCCTTTTTGGGGATAAGCACAGTACGTCCCTCGACGAACCAGTCCGGAATCTGCTGCCGCTCGTTCAACCATGAGTTGAAAACTCGCGCCAGACGGCGGTGCGTGGAAGAAAATTTCTTCCACCACCAATTGTTAATGCCGTCTGGGCCCGGGGCAGCGAAGTTCTTGGTACCAACAAGTGCTTGTTGGACTTCCTCCGTACTGATTGCTGGGCACACTTCTTCTGGCTCTTCAAGATGTCTGTGGCACAGAGCCTCAAAGTGTGCAATTTCTGGAGTATCGCTGTTGAATGGACATGTCGTTTCGTAGATTCCCTTCTAGAAGGTTTCGACATCTTCTACAGTCGGCGGATTATCTACAACACGCTGGGGCTCTTGATAGAGGCGGGAAGGATTCGTACGGAACAAATTGTTTTGTTCCATACTCCTCACCCGCCTCCTCAATGTTTTCTTTATAGCCATGAGCGCTCGGATCCTATCTAGACAGTGCTGCTTGATGGTAAGCATCACTGTCAGATTTAGAGTATGGTGTTGACGTCTTAATCCGGCTGCTATGCGCCGGATTTTGGGAGTAAAAACTCTACCAGTCGTCTTATATTCCACCACACTCTGGATCCAAGAAGCGTGTTGTCTGGCCGACTGTATCTTGCCTTCGATTTTTGTACACGCCGCTTGGCTTTCTCGACCCCGTGATTGATTGACCTCTCACGGGGGACGAGTTGCTTCACGGCGTTGTACACGGCATAGTTGATTTGCCAGATGTCTGCATCTTCCGGAATTTCCTCATCGATGATCGCGTCCATTCTAGCCAGGTCTTTTTTTTTTTTTTTTTTTTTTTTTTTTTTTTTTTTTTTTTTTTTCGGTTTCCCGATGCCGGTCAGTCCTCCCGTGGCCTCCGACGCCTCACGGGAGTCGCGCCGGCGCATCAACTACAGCCACTCCCCGCATCCCGCAGGGTTAGTGACTGTAGATACCAGAATCGTGTGCCCTAAGCAGACGGAGAGAACCCAGAATGACCGCCTTCTGCATTTGGCCTGCCAGCCACTCGGCTGGTTTTTGGCAGGCTGGTATGATCTTCAGTTCCGAGAGCAGCGTAGGCTTTATCCCTCCGAGTACACCGATTATAAGGACGACCATTTTGACCGAGTAGCCTGGGTACAGCACTTGGAGCTCGTACCGGAGATCGCGATATTTGGTCCGTTTCTCCTCCTCCTTCAAGGTGATGTTTTTCTCAGCAGGTGCCGAGAACTCGATAACATACATCACCTTGAGTTGATGGTCGAGGAGGACTATGTCAGGCTTGTTGGCTTGGATTAGCCTGACAGTCGGGAACGAGTAGTTCCAGTAAATCCGGCATTTCTCGTTCTCGACAACGGACTCAATATCTCCGGGGACGTAAGGCAGCACTGGTGTCTGGTCTACCCCGTACGAGTGCCTTAGATGGTAGTATAGCACTCGTAAAGCCGCGTTATGTCGGTGGATGTAGGCCGAAATCGCATATATGGGACATGCAGAAAGTAAGTGCATGAGCGATTCCGGCGCCTGATGGCAGGTCCTGCAGTTGATATCAGGAACCTCTACACGCCACACGCGGCTACGGTAGACCAAGGTGTTGATAACACCATCTTGGCAGGCCATAATGAATCCCTCGGTCTCCGACTTAAGCCCTGCTGACCTTAGAAAGGCGAAGGTCAGCCTGGTCGATAAACCCAGTGTTTCTATGTTCTTATAGAAGACACCATGCTGGGGTTTATCGACGTGCTGCCGAAACAGATTTTCCTGTTCGGCAGCTCTAATTCGGGCTTTCAGACGATTTGGCTGAAGTTCGGTGACTGACGCAACATCAGCACCTCGCCGGCCTCCTCGCCTGATGTCAAATGCGAGGCCGAGTTCATCTGCGGCTCTTTTTGCTGCCTTGAACAATCCTGCTCCCACTCCTACAGTTTCGTGATGTTTTACGAACCGCAAGAGGGGATCTGAGCTCCTGAGTATGTTACATGCCATACTCAGTACTACTCTGCCATGCGTACACTCCAGGCTCAAGAGTCCTCGGCCCCCCCGTTGACGTGGGAGGTACACACGAGGAACGGACGATCTAGGATGAATACTTCTGTGAATATTCATCATCTTGCGGGTATCTCTGTCTAATTGGCGCAGCTCATCTACCCTCCACTTTACTACTCCGAAGGAGTAGAGCAGAATCGGAACGGCAAGCATATTAGTAGCAGACACCTTGTTCTTCCCCGAAAGTTCGGAAGACCAAATCTTTCGGAGGCGGTGTCTGTACTTGCCGCGGAGAGAATCCTTTATTTGTATTACATCTTGGATGTGCCTTTGTTGCACACCCAGGTATGTATAGGTCTCTCCGGCATCCAGATGTCTTAGGATGCTTCCGTCTGCGAGCTGCGCATTTTCAGAGAATTCCCCGCATCGTCCTCTCTTGAGGTGGACGACTGCACATTTGTCCAACCCGAACTCCATACCAATTGCCCGCGTATATTCTTCGACCACCCTAGGAGCGTTTTGTAGTTCGCGCTCTCCGGAGGCATAAAGTTTAAGATCATCCATATAAAACAGATGGGTGACCTTATGCCTCCGGTCGCTGGGTGGTCCACATTGATACCCGCGGGTTTGGCGGAGCCCAGCAGACAACGGTAGCAGTGAGATGCAGAAGAGGAGAGGACTCAGGGAGTCGCCCTGGAAAACTCCCCTCCTAAATGCCACCTGCTCTGTCGTGACCCGCTGTGCACCTGATGTTATGGTGAAGCGAGTCTTCCAGAGTGGCAGCAGCTGTTCTATGCATCTCACTAGTGGTGCTGGTACCGCAAGACAATCGAGCAAGTGCAACAATAGCTCGTGCGATGTTGTATCAAATGCCTTGCGGTAGTCAATCCAGGCCATCGATAGATTCCGCTTGTATTGCACAGAATCCTGTGTAATACAGCGGTCTATCAGCAGGCTGTCCTTGCAACCTGCCATGCCCTTCTTGGCACCACGCTGTTCATGTATCTGCTGGAAGACCGTATCGACAGACCTCAGTATCCTTGCATACAAGATACGTGTAAATATCTTGTAGCAGGAGTTGAGGCAAGTGATCGGCCTATAATTCCTCGGGTCGGAAAGATCCCCCTTTTTGGGGATAAGCACAGTACGTCCCTCGACAAACCAGTCCGGAATCTGCTGCCCCTCGTTCAACCATGAGTTGAAAACTCGCGCCAGACGGCGGTGAGTGGACGGAAATTTCTTCCACCACCAGTTGTTAATGCCGTCTGGGCCCGGGGCAGCGAAGTTCTTGGTGCCAACAAGTGCTTGCTGGACTTCCTCCGTACTGATTGCCGGGCACACTTCATCTGGCTCTTCACGATGTCTGTGACACAGAGCCTCGAAGTGTGCAATTGCTGGAGTGTCGCTATTGAATGGACGCGTCGTTTCGTAGATTCCCTTCCAGAAGGTTTCGACATCTTCTACAGTCGGCGGATTATCTACAACACGCTGTGGCTCTTGAAATAGGCGGGAAGGATTCGTACGGAACAAATTGTTTTGTTCCATACTCCTCACCCGCCTCTTCAATGTTTTCTTTATCGCCATGAGCGCTCGGATCCTATCTAGACAGTGCTGCTTGATGGTAAGCATCACTGTCAGATTTAGAGTATGGTGTTGACGTCTTAATCCGGCTGCTATGCGCCGGATTCTGGGAGTAAAAACTCTACCAGTTGTCTTATATTCCACTACACTCTGGATCCGAGAAGCGTGTTGTCTGGCCGACTGTATCTTGCCCTCGATATTCTGTACACGCCGCTTGGCTTTCTCGACCCCGTGATTGGTTGACCTCTCACGGGGGACGAGTTGCTTCGCGGCGTTGTACACGGCACTGTTGATTTGCCAGATGTCGGCATCTTCCGGAATTTCCTCATCGATGACCTCGTCCATTCTAGCTAGGTCTTGTGGCTTTAGGTTAGCCCTGGTGTTAAGGCTAACCCTCGTCCTTAAGTCTACATCGGTGAACTCTAAAGGATGTTCCCCATCAGCTAATAATTGCCGCGGTGGGACTGCGGCTGGCAGTTCTTCCGGCTGACGGGGTGCCCTTACATAACCTGTCCTGAGCAGAAAGGATACTTGATCTCTCAGATGTTGTTGAGAGAAGGCGCGATGCTCTGGATGCATTTCGCACCAAAGTGCATGCAATCGCGCCATGTATCCCCTTCGCTCAGGTTCGCTACTCTCGCGGCAGGTCAGTAAGTCATCCCGAAGTTCCCTCGTCCACTTAAAGCGTCCATGTACAATCGCATTGTCATCATCGTTAGGACCGTCCGGTAAGGCCCCTCCCATCTGTCCTTGACCTCCATCCGACTGAGGTCGAATGTGAGGGGCCCTTCTAAGGTTATATGGAACCATAGCAAAAAGAGTACCAGGGTAGTTAGCCCTGGTACTCTTATTATTATTTTTTTTTTTTTTTTTTTTTTTTTTTTTTCGGTTGCCCGACGCTGGACAGTTATTATTATTATTATTATTATTATTATTATTATTATTATTTATTTACATGACATCCACAGATACTTACATACTTACTCATATTTAAACATTAAATGAAACTCCGTACGTTCGGTAATTGAAGTGTAAAGTTACCACTAGGAACTAGCTTTAATAATATACACTGTGGCAGGCAATAGGGTTTTTCACTTAAAATAATCTGTGGGTAAATATCAGACAAGTGAAATTATTGACTCAACAGATTTTGCTGCCAGTTGTTCATTTTCTTTTTTTTTTTGTATTAAAGCATATCGCAGATTATAACTAAAATCGAGCTAATGGCTGTGATACATATATAAGTGCTTTAGTTCATTTGTAAGTTTCCAATAATTCAAAATACTGTTTGAAATAGTTATTTACGTAACCGGAAAGTGATTCTTCACTGTGCGAATGCCAGCGAACCCCGCAATTTGGTGAGCCGAGTAAACGTACTTTCCGAACCGTTCTTGTTAGTGTCAAAAAACTTCTTAACTCGAAATTTTTTGCAAACAAAATTAATAAAATTCAACTGAGAGATGCGAGACACTTTCAAAGAAGGCTGGATGAATCATTTTTAATTACCAGATACGTTTGTCAACCCAAAGTAACAAAGGTATCGGTAAAGACTTTACGAATTCCTTATGTCACTTTACCTGGCCAGACCAGCAAATATGTATTTCCTACACTTTCTTTATATTTTAAATACAAATTATTGTAGATTCAACTAAAACAACTACCTCAACCCAGTTAATATTACAAGAGATTGGATTAAATAGCATTTTAAAACAAAAGAAGATTCAAAAGTTATTAAGAAGTTGAATCACTTTCCAGTTTTTATTTTCGGAAATTATCCTTTAACTCTGGTTACAAATCACAACGAATTTCACGAAAAATTCTTTCAACCTTTTGAAACTAATCTTCCACCTGATGAGTTCCAATAAGAATGAATTACATATTTACACTGAGTTGTGTGCACCAATACATATTTATATATATATATATATATATATATATATATATATATATATATATATATATATATATATATATATATATATATATATATATATATATATATATATATATATATATATATATATATATATATATATATATATATATATATATATATATATATATATATATATTTAGGAATTGACAAATGATATTGGCTATCGATCTATCATGATTTGAAGATGTAATTCAATGCAGGTCGGGGTATTTGCCCGCTGAGTAGTTGTTTCCTTCAAATCATATTTAATAACATATATATATATATATATATATATATATATATATATATATATATATATATATATATATATATAAATATCAATATTAAAAGAAACTGGATAGAAGCACAAATCTGCAAAAAAAAAGAAAATAATTAGGAAATATAATTTGCCATTTTTATTAATATTTAATTTTGGAAAATAAAATTTAAGTTATAGTCCTCAATTTTATTATTTTCTATAACTAACCATAGATGTAACTGAAATACTAATCAAAAAACTTTATCAGTGAAGCCTGTTCTTAAACTACAAGAGCTATATTATAAATAGCTATAAAAGCAAGCCTAGAAGCATTTTTTTCTTGATATGATATTGGAGAATATGTTTAAATTATGTTTAATTGTTACTTAGATGGATACATGTCTTCTCCAGAGAGAGGTTCAAGATATGAGGATCCATATTATAGCCAATACGCATCGAGATCTGGATCTATTACACCAGTTATTGATGAAGAAATTAGGTAAGATATTTCTGAACAATCGTTGACTTTTTTAACCATAAACTAGCATACTGGCCTATCAAACTTTACTCCAATATCTTAATATCTACTTACCTATATAATACAAAGTGCAGTCATCTAAATCGGTCAGAATGTAAAATCAGAATCGATCATGTTACCTAAAATACTTATTATTTTTAGCCTGTCATCCATTTCAAAATATACTTAAATAAACAGACAAAGCAAATTTGCTGTACAAAATTAAATACCTGGAGTATCAATACAAATTTTTAAATAAAGTTATAAAAAATCCCTCTCAGTCCTGGTTTGTCAATTTTGGATTAACTAAACTAACACTTTTAGAATTCGATTTTTTTTAAATTTTATGTATACAAGTATATTTCAAACGGATAAAGTAAATATTTTATAAATGAATTAACCAGGCCTCGGTAGATATCTACATCTATTGCTTCTGACTCAAGAGTTGGGTGCGATTTTCTGGTTAGCCTATTTTTAACGTCGGCGTATGTCCGCTATCAAGGCCAATCATCGACGTCAGGACATAAGCTTACCAATGCTTGTGCAACCACTTTTACTTTATCGTGGAGTCTGTGCTTACATATCAAATATATGTAACCCACCGATTTACATCCCTTTCGAAAGATAATCATGCGAGCAAATCAACTTACTTATTTACAAATAAAATTGCTAACTTGCTCCAATATGGTATCGAGCCATCGATCTTCGGTACCGAGTAAATAGCTATAAGCGCTTTAACCATTCGGCTACCATGCCCTATATCTGAACCCAGTAGGTCTAAGTAGAAGCACGCACCACTCTTATTCACACCATCGACCCAATAATTAATAAACGTGTTAACTTTTGTATATTTTTAAATGGAGTACACGCATGTCATATTTTTTTTTTTTTTTAGTGATACAGAACTACTGGATGATTCATATTCCTTGTATGGTGTTAAACTGCCACCAGGAGGAGGTCCTAGAGTTACTCCTAGATCGCCATTCCCGCCACCAGCGACAGTTCCTCCATATGATGCAACTAGGTAAGGAAAAAATAATACTGATTTTTGTTCTGCAGCCTCACCGGTACTACACAACTACGATGCTACTCAAAGGCGATGTAATGGGGCTCTTGTTCTCATTGGTACATTACCAACGAGATTTTGGCTTCCAGTGAAAAGGGTTCATTTGGATCGCGTCTGTGAGCGGTGCTGTGGGGTTGCTATTTAAGTATACAGGATAGTCCAACTACAAGAATGTGTAGAGTATATAAAAATAATAGTTTTTTCTTTGAACATAATTCGAAAAATGCACCATATCTTGAATACAGGGTGTTGAAGTTTCATTAAAAAAAAGTTTATAATTTAATATCTAAGGTAAAATCGTTTTCATATTTGGTACACCGTCTTTCTATGTCAAACTGCATTTACATTTTAAGTCAAAAATAGTAAGAGAAAGCCAGATAGATTATAGAAATTAGTACGCCACTGGATAAAAAAAAATTGTTAAATTGCCCATGGTATGCTGAAGAAAAAAGCTTTTTTGTAAAATTTTGATAGAACAAGCCGGTTCCGATTTATTTGAAGTTAAAATCTTTTGTGCAGACTTTTAAAATCATTATCTAAAGAAATTAATTAATAACTGTCAACAATCATGTGCGTCTCTTAAGGTCATGATAAAAAAGAGTTTATTGCTACAAAACATATTACATAATTAAGAAAAAAAAAAGAAAATAGCAGTTTATAATTATTATATTTTGTTAACTCCTCCTCATCTTCTTTCCATTCTTCCTTCTCTTCTTTTCCTTTCTTGTTTCTCCTCGTCTAGTTATCCGTGTTAGGTTATCTTTATTTATATGTAATAACGAGGTAAAGTGGAAGTAAGAGAGCCTGCCTACTAGTAGTCAGGTACCTGAACTTTATTCTTTAATTGCCATGATTAAAAATACTTCATTCTATAACACAATAAACATGTAATTTTTTTGACAAATAATAAATGTATTATTATTTTTTTTCCGGTTTCCCGATGCCGGTCAGTCCTCCCGTTGCCTCCGACGCCTCACGGGAGTCACGCCGGCGCATCAACTACAGCCACTCCCCGCATCCCGCAGGGTTAGTGACTGTAGATACCAGAATCGTGTGCCCTAAGCAGACGGAGAGAACCCAGAATGACCGCCTTCTGCATTTGGCCTGCCAGCCACTCGGCTGATTTTTCGCAAGCCGGTATGATCTTCAGTTCCGAGAGCAGCGTAGGCTTTATCCCTCCGAGTACACCGATTATAAGGACGACCATTTTTACCGAGTAGCCTGGGTACAGCACTTGGAGCTCGTACCGGAGATCGCGATATTTGGTCCGTTTCTCCTCCTCCTTCAAGGTGATGTTTTTCTCCGCAGGTGCCGAGAACTCGATAACATACATCACCTTGAGTTGATGGTCGAGGAGGACTATGTCAGGCTTGTTGGCTTGGATTAGCCTGACAGTCGGGAACGAGTAGTTCCAGTAAATCCGGCATTTCTCGTTCTCGACAACGGACTCAATATCTCCGGGGACGTAAGGCAGCACTGGTGTCTGGTCTACCCCCGTACGAGTGCCTTATATGGTAGTAGAGCACTCGTAAAGCCGCGTTATGTCGGTGGATGTAGGCCGAAATCGCATATATGGGGCATGCAGAAAGTAGGTGCATGAGCGATTCCGGCACCTGATGGCAGGTCCTGCAGTTGATATCAGTAACCTCTACACGCCACACGCGGCTACGGTAGACCAAGGTGTTGATAACACCATCCTGGCAGGCAATAATGAATCCCTCGGTCTCTGACTTAAGCCCGGCCGACCTTAGAAAGGCGAAGGTCAGCCTGGTCGATAAACCCAGTGTTTCTATGTTCTTATAGAAGACACCATGCTGGGGTTTATCGACGTGCTGCCGAAACAGATTTTCCTGTTCGGCAGCTCTGATTCGGGCTTTCAGACGATTTGGCTGAAGTTCGGTGACTGACTCTACATCAGCACCTCGCCGGCCTCCTCGCCTGATGTCAAATGCCAGACCGACTTCATCTGCGACTCTTTTCGCTGCCTTGAACAATCCTGCTCCTACTCCTACAATTTCGTGGTGTTTCACAAACCGCAAGAGCGGATCTGAGCTCCTGAGGATGTTACATGCCATACTCAGTACTACTCTGCCATGCGTACACTCCAGGTTCAAGAGTTCTCGGCCCCCCTGTTGACGTGGGAGGTACACACGAAGAACGGACGATCTAGGATGAATACTTCTGTGAATATTCATCATCTTGCGGGTATCTCTGTCTAATTGGCGCAGCTCATCTACCGTCCACTTTACTACTCCAAAGGAGTAGAGCAGAACCGGAATGGCGAGCATATTAGTTGCAGACACCTTGTTCTTCCCCGAAAGTTCGGAAGACCAAATCTTTCGGCGACGGTGTCTGTACTTGCCGCGGAGAGAATCCTTTATTTGTGTTACATCCTGGATGTGCCTTTGTTGCACACCCAGGTATGTATAGGTCTCTCCGGCATCCAGATGTCTTAGGATGCTTCCGTCTGCGAGCTGCGCATCTTCAGGGAATTCCCCGCATCGTCCTCTCTTGAGGTGGACGACTGCACATTTGTCCAACCCAAACTCCATACCAATTGCCCGCGAATATTCTTCGACCACCCTAAGAGCGTTTTGTAGTTCGCGCTCTCCGGAGGCATAAAGTTTAAGATCATCCATATAAAATCGATGGATGACCTTATGCCTCCGGTCGCTGGGTGGTCCACATTGATATCCGCGGGTTTGGCGGTGCCCAACAGACAACGGCAGCAGTGAGATGCAGAAGAGGAGAGGACTTAAGAAGTCACCCTGGAAAACTCCTCTCCTAAATGCCACCATATTTTTGATTGCTCTGTGTATTTTCTTGTAATTTGAGCCATAATCGACAATAAATCGTGAACCCAGTGCAAAATTACTTCATAAACTTGTAAGATTGTTGAAAATCGGACAGTCTCTTTTATAATATATAATAATAATAATAATAACAATAGCATTACATATTTTTAATTGTTTTTAGATTACGGGTAGAAAATATGGAGAGACAATTAGCAAATTTAACTGGTTTGGTACAAAAGGCTCTAACCCAACCTCCTGCAAGCCACCTTCAAGTCCCGGGAAGGGAAAATTATCGAGGTATTTGTTTCTGTTTTCAATTACATCATTTCATTTAGTGTGCCTGTGGTTGTCTTTTGCACTAGCATACGAATAGCATAATTAGATATAGAAATAAAACGTTTTAGCAAATGGAATAGATTTAAACACACAAAACACACGTTTTAGTGGAAGATGAACAAAGTCGCACCAAAAATCACCTTAACTAATTTACCGTGGGGTCCACAGAAAACAGGATATCGCTTTTTTATTCCCTTGCCGGTATTATAATTTGTATTCGTACCTAATTTTATGCAAATGAAAGATGGCAAACTCACTTACAGAGTATATCCTTCTTTTGAAGCATTTTTTTTTGGCTATTTTTTATGTAATTACTGAAATCTCAATTCGGTTTTTCCATTATTAACTTATTTAGCTAGTGACTGGATTTACCTAATTAAACATACACAAACATAGATATAAGCACACTACAGAAATTAGGCAACTCTCAAATTCTAAAGCAGAAGTTTTGGTTTAATTCTTTATCCCCTCATGTTATAAAAATTATTTCTTCGAAAAAATCTGTATTTCAGAGAGTTATTTAAAGACTTAGAAAGAGGTTAAAAAATATTTTTCAATAAACAATCAAAATGGAACAATAATCAATAAGGTCAATGTTTGACATGATTGACAGATGTGCATTAAATCCACCATTGCCCAACGCAATTTACAAATTTTCGTATTGCGATTGTTTGATACGACCGGCAAAATATAAACAAATTTTTGATAAAAATTCAATACACCTAATATTTTCAAATGAAAAAACAAAGTAAAGTAAGAAAACATGAAAGTCTTCCCACAGACAATATCCGGCGAAAGGAATTTTATAGTAATGAAAAATATAAATGAAGATGAAAATTTTACTAGAAACGTAATGGTGACAGATGAATCTACATTTCTATTAATGGGTGGACATAATCCAACTAGAGTAAGATATTGGCCAAAGAAAAGATTAACATCAGCATTTCTCAATTGAAACCCAGTATCCTCAAGAATTAAATGTTTGGAGAGGAATTTTTGTGGAGAACCTGATTTCTCCATTCTTCACAAAAGGCAATTTACCTGGTCCTAATTACTTGGATTTACGGCAGTAATTGTTTTGGATATTGGTTGAAGAACAGGGGAAAGATTTGGTGATATTCGTTCCAACATGATGGTTGGCCGGCCCATAATTACCGTTTAGTTCAAAAATACTTGAACAATAATTTTCCAAATCATCTGATAAGAGAAACCATTATGTGGCCAGTCAGATCGCCAGATCTCACACCAAACGATTTTCTTTTATGGGGGTATTGCAAACAGCGATTTATGACTTTGAAAATAGGCCTAATACTTCAGAAGAGTTACGAGTGAAAATCTCGGAAGAATTTCAAAATATTACGCCTATCATGTTATCGAACATCAGGAATGGCTTTTATGGCAGACGGGGATAATGCCTTGGGGAACTTTTGATTTAAATTTTTATTTTTTGAATTCTATTTTTATTTTTAATTTTGAACCTGTTACTATTTTAGATAATGTATTTTATTTTATGTTTGTAGACTCACTTTTCATTTCGAAAAAATGAAAAAAATTTACGTTATTTAGAAGTTCTTTTGTAGTTGATTGATTCAACCTTTTGTATCTGTAGTTTGCGTAATTATTTATATTATCCTGTTAAAATAATGTTTGACCAACAGCTAATTTAAGCTTGTTAGGAAAATCGCTATTTTCGTAAGCATTCTATAAAGTATGTGAAAGATATCAATTCGTGTCCTAATTTTTAAATGAAAATGAGCACTCATGGGGAATCTATGAGGTGCTTAAAATCTTTGGTGTTAATTTTCTGAACATAAATAAGTAATCTCAAATATATGGTTCAAAGCAAGGGTATCCCATCTTACATTACATAATATCTGTATTTTGATGTTGGTTTCACTAGTTTCTGGTTTCAAGTATTTTAGCTTTTAGGACATACGTATGCAAAAATGCTAAAAGGTATAAATTAAGTAGAAGAATTAGCGAAATTCTTGTTTCCTTGGACCACGATATGTTATAGTAATCAAACTAAAAACTTAATTAGTGCAGCTATCTTATAATTAAACTTGTTATAAAATTAAACAAATTCATATTTCATAACAAATTTTGATTTCATAAATATGTAATAGCGTATTTACTAGGCCACTGTTAGTAAAAAATATGCAGAACTTCACCATTTTTCAAATTCCTCATAATAAATACCATAAATTTATTTCCTTTAAGCGCAAAATGAATTATAGGTAATTTCCATTTTACAGTGACAATTAGACCATGTCTAGAAATACGGAGATCGATAGACAAACTAAACAAATATTACGTACTAAATATTTTTTCGAATGTATTTTTTTACCTTATAATTATTCCATTATTTTACTCCCTGAAACT
Organism: Rhamnusium bicolor; assembly: GCA_029963845.1. Classification (NCBI taxonomy): domain Eukaryota; kingdom Metazoa; phylum Arthropoda; class Insecta; order Coleoptera; family Cerambycidae; genus Rhamnusium; species Rhamnusium bicolor. The sequence goes on from JANEYF010000252.1 coordinate 800,969, forward strand.
CAATGCGATGTTAAAAAATTATATAGCATTTTCATTCGTCACATTTCCATAAAATTCCTATTTCCGAAAAAAAATCTAATTATCAAATGACAAATCTGTACATTCTGGGAGTTGTTTAAAATTTAACATACATGACGAAGTCAGGAATTTTTGTGTATAATCATTTTAAATGACCCGCTCGTTTTTCTGGCTTTATTTTTAAACGTGGACAAAAAAAAGTGAATACAGTTTTTTTTTCCAGAGAATATTCAATTATAAAAACAATTACATAATAACTATAGCAAATATGGTCAAAAATTGAAATTTTCAATTATGTGTAATTCAATATACAGGGTGTTTTTGAAACACATGCATGCATTCAAATTTGTAGGTCCGTATGAAAATATGAAATTAACCCTACATTTGAAATCCAAAAAAATTCAGATAATTTTGCACCCACCTTTTTTTCCCTAATTTTGGTGCTAGGATTACTAGGAACGTAGGGCGCCTATTTACTGAATTTGCAGTGTTGCCAAGTCTGCATGAAATCATGAAATATTAATTAAACTCAATTTACCACACACAAAGTTGGCACTTTTAATAATAAATTATTGTTTTAAAGAAAAGTAAATGAATTGTCGAAAAATTTTCCATTCGTAACAATTAAATACAATTAAAAATCCAAATACACAAACCGTTAAATGCACTAACAATCTAGAGCACAAAGATTTCCAACAATAACACGATTTTACTTAGACACGTACCACATACACGTTCTAGTAAATGCTGATATAAATTTTGGTGTTTGGATCTTTGTGCGTCTCAATTAGTAGCAGCATGAATAAAATAAATAGAAAGGTCAACTCTGCCTTTGAGCAATGGCGAGTACTGGATAACGTTTCATTTATACATATTATCATTATATTTGTTGATACTACAAATCCATTGCTGCAATATAGCAGTACACGAGCAGATCGTACCTAATTTGACACACGCATAAAGATCCGAACAAAAATAAGTGACACGTAAACTATATGGCAAACCATTTGTCAATGGCTTCACACGGAAGCGATAAATACCATAGACGTAGATAATACGATAGTATTTTTCTTGGCTGTTTTTAAATATTTTGAAAAATAAATGTTTCTGCGAATGTCAGGATAATGTGAATATTTACCGATTGGATTATTCACGTAACGACGCCTCCACCACATGCTCGCTTGGCAACGAAGAGGTATTTTTATATTTTTGGTTGATAAGTAAAGGGGAACAAAATGAGACATAGTGGTAAGACATAACAATTTCGGATGCACTTTATTTAATGGTCATTAAAACAAATACAAGTAAATAAAATATACTTACAACTAAGATTCCACAAATGACACCACACCCCAGCCAGACCATCCGCCTGGGCGGGAGACATGTCACTTCAAAGACACCATTTTTACCCAAACAAATCTCCAGAAGCAACTGACTAGGATTTCTGTTTTAATTTTTAGATTCGCCTTCAGTTTTTCTTAGTCAGCATTAGCAAACTTACCTTGGCTGTTCAGGTCATTGTTATAATTTCTGGTCTATCATCACCTTTGTTTATCATTATGAAATCCTCAACTTTATAGTGTGTGTTGAAACTAAATATATTTAATAAAATGCATATACATACTGTATGTTTTAATAAAAAGATCATAAAAGTTATCAGTGAAAGCTATTGTCTGTTATTGTATATCCTCTTGTGTGACAATACATGCATGTATTTCAAAAACACTTCGTATATTAAAATCATTTCTTACTTCCGGTTTACACAGAAATTACATCACAATTTCTTATGTGAAATTTAAATAAAGAAGGAATATTTTTCCCAATTCAATAACACATTTACATTTTTTAATGTTCAATTCTATTTCTCTATTTGTATTAGTATTCTACTAAAAAAACTCTATTCTCCATTTTTTTTAATGAAGACCAGACGTCGAGCGAGTTACCTAAATAAATCGTCATTAATCTTACGTATAACAATTTTAATATTAATCACATGGAAAATAGACGAAGTTTTGAAATATTCATAAGTTGAATATAATAATTATGACATTTAATTTTTCTGATAAACGAATAGTGTCTTCTGCGCTTTTGTTATTTTATTTTAATTTCTGCTTTACAATTTGTATAATTAGCGTTCATTTTTAAAGATAGTTTACGTAAGATACCATTATAAATAAAAACAATTTGTATAAAAAAATGTTTTCATGTAGCATTTAACGCCTGCCAAACGGTGTTTACTAATGTTGCAAGCTTGTATAGTATGTTTGTTGCTAACATCACCTTCATTTCTACTACAGGAGACGAGTTCGATAAGAACTCCAGTTCAAGTTCAGCCTCTTTGCCAGGTTTGTATTCACTTGCTTTGGTTTGCTTTTTTTTACTAACACAACTAAGTTTTCTGCATGATTTCACATTATGAAATTTATAGGGACTACGCATATACAGGTACAAACATAAAAAATTGTGATTTGAAATTTTTCTACGTAGGTAATCATTTTTAAGATTAAGTTTGATCATCAATTAGCCTGATATTTATTTAAAAAAAAATCATGCCAAAAATGTATTCTAGGATTTGAAATTAAATTTAACTTCCAATTAATTTTTTTATTTGAAACATTTTATTTAATAATTTTTATATCTTTAAAGTCACAGTTAAAAAATTCTTGAGCATTTGAACTTAATGCTGTTTTATCAAATTAAAAATTATATCATCTTCAGGGCTACAATCACCACATAAACCACGAACTTTACTTAAAAATGATTAAGTAAATGGAAATAAATTCTTACCTTAGTTTAAATATAATTAATTTAAATTACAACTTGGCAGCAGTTCCAAAAAGGGGACACAAAATATATAAAAAATACATATATAAACATATATAAAAATTGGAAATGGTGAGAAGCTTTAATCTATTAATTTAATAGTTATTTTCGTAACAAGACCGGAAAGTGCTTCTTTTCTGGGCAAACCGGTGAGCCCAATAAAGACACTCTCCGGGTGTATTGTGTATAATATCTTTTTTCTACGACTACTAAGAAATCTGCTCATTATATGCGTGTCATTGATTAGTAAATCTATTACATTGTATAGGACTTCTTATATCCCACTAGTTGCCATAGCAAGTAGTGACTATAGGCCTTTTGTGCACGGGTCTAACAAATCGTGATTCAGATACAAATTAAATTGAAGATGCTATGAAAGTAGTCATGGCAACACGACTCAAGTAAAATACAAACGCAGCCGCGTTGTCAAATGTTTTTTGAATTTAAAAAAATAACAAACTTAGTTGTAGAAAAAGTATAACTCACACGGAATGTCATTTCTTTACTCGTGTGATTTGCAAACATCATACTCATAAAGAAATGAGTACCGTTCCGTGCTCGTTGTACAATATACTATTCTGCAACCATTCTTGGTAGTCTAAAAAACTTTTTAACATAAAATCTTTTGCAAATAGAATTCATAAAATCAACTAACAGTTATCAGACGCTTTACTTTCAAAGAAGGCTGGATTAATCATTTTTGATTATTTTCAGATACTATTTATTGTCTACCAAAAGTGACATAAGGGATTGGTAAAGACTTTTTTATTACACATCTCTGAAAACATCATGTTTTATGTATATTTAGAGTTGGAGAAGTCCATCTTTTCCGTGCGCCCGCACAGGAAAAAATTTGCCGTGCACCTGCACAGGAAAAAAATTGTCCGTGCGCTTACATTCAGCGCCACAATATAAATTAATTTAGTTATGATATGAGCACAATATTCAATAAAATAAATTCAATTAATATCACACTGTGTTACATTCTACATCATTAAATTGTTAAATTTTTATCCTAAATATTATAATTATGACTTTACTTGTCATAAACGTATTGAGGCTGCCTACTTTTTTCAATCATAATAAAACATGCGATTGAAATTTCCTTAGTAATGCTTGTTTGGAATTTTTTTTGAGGTTTATTTGAAATTTTTATTCTAAATTATGTATTCTCCAAAATAAACTTTTATTTATTTTTGTGGTGTTGTTTTCAGAGAGGTATTGAAAAATATCGTTCATTACACGTCCATAAACTACTTTTCCCGTGCTTGCATAATCTCGAATTCTACTTCGGAAACTTGTCATGTGCGCATGGGAAAAGGCTAGTTTCTGAACTCGTCAGAAATATACTATTTCCTACAACTGCCATGAAATCTGTCACTTATGATAATTTTATTAATTAGTAAGTCTACGTTGTATACGCCTTTTTACAATACTGGTTGCCATAGCAACTAGTAGAGTAATTGCAATTAACCTACGGGTGACGGCGAAGATTCAAGAAATGCAAATATAAACGAGAGCCGTCGGCATAGTAAAGCGCCAAAATAAACGAACAATTGATATATTTTTATGTCAAATATAGCCTAGATATTCTTCTTCCACATCCCTAAAGTTGAAAAAAGACTACACAGCTTCAAATCGTATAGGACGATCAGTTTCACGTCTTTCCTGCTAAAAGCACTGGAACGGATAATGTACAGCTATCTGTTGGAAATGAACCTAACCAGGTACTCATTCAATAAAAATCAGCACGCATGTAAACGAGTGAAGTCCACAAAGACAGCCCTGCACCCCGTCGTGCATAACGTAGAAAGGGCCCTCCTGCATAAGGAGATCACCCTAGCCGTATTTTTCGATAAAGCAAGGACTACTACTATCTGCGAATCTCTTCGGACCAGGGGTACTGCTCCAGTAATGGTCAGATGGATGAAATCTGCGCTGGAAGAGCGACCTTTAGGAGTCAGTCAGTTGGATGTCGGGGTGGGGAGTTACTGTCTACAAAGCAGCTGCCTCTCACTCCATCTATGGTGTCTAATAATAGATGATCTCTTGGAGCGCCTAACTTCGGAAAGATTCTATGCGCAGTCATATGCGGACAATGGGCTGGTCCTAGTGACCGGCCGCTTTCTAAACGTCGTTTTCAACAGAATGCAGGTAGCCTGTAGAGTAATAGAAAGATGGTGCGGTGAAACAGGTCCCTCAGCAATCACTCCAAGACTGAGATGACCCTTTTCACCAAGCGAAGAAAAATAGAGGATTTTAGGGCACCAGTCATATATGGTAAACCTCTCGCGCTCGCGCAGGAGGATAGATACCTAGATAGTAAACTGTCATGGGGGCCGCAGATCGACAACGTCCTCAAAAAGTTGACTGCATCCTTCTGAAAATTGCGCCGAGCGGTAGGTAGGAACTGGGGCCTCAACCCACGAATCCTACATTGGCTGTACACGGCGGTCATCAGACCGATGCTCCAGTAGGGATCTGTAATCTGGTGGCCGAGCGTGAACAGCGCGACCACGTCCCGAAAGCTGGCAAAGGTCCAGAGACTAGCTTGTCTAGGGATCACTGGCGCAATGAGGACACCAACAGTTGCTCTGGAGGTTCTGCTAGGCCTGGGAACGCTTCTCTCGTGGATAATGTGAGCGGCTATGGTGGCCTATCTGAGAATGCGGGATTCTGGGATGCAACAATTGCTGGACTGGCAGAGAGGGAAATCCCCATCTCTGTCCTAAAGGTGAGAGAAGCGAAAGATCAGCTAAGGTTGGAAAGGAAATATCTCTTCCCAATAGGGAGGAGTAGAGTGAAGGGAGAATTAACTTTCCCCGGACTATCTGGTGTGCTACACAGACGGTTCTCGGGTGGCCACCAGACCGTCCTCCGGGGCGGGAATATATCTGGAAGGCAAAGGAGTACAGGAGAGCTTTGCTCTAGATTCGTACACCACGATCTTCCAGACAGAGGTTTATGCCATTCTAGCGGTGGCAGGTAAGGCTGAGGTTAGGAACGGGGCGGAACAGATGGTATACATCTGCTCCGATAGCTAGGCTGCTCTAAATGCGGTTTGCTCCCCCAGGACGAGATCCGCTCTCGTTCAAGAGTGCGGGGACGCCCTAGAAGAGCTTGCCAGCCATAAACAAGTGAGACTGGTGTTGGCACCGGGACATACCGGAGTTCAAGGCAACGAGAAGATCGATGAATTGGCTAGACTTGGAGCCGAGGAACCCTGTCAGGGACCTGAGTCTATGTTAGACATTACAAGAAGGCAGGTCATTATGGCCCTCAAAAAGTGGGCCCATGAGACGCTGAGGAGGCATTGGAAGACCAACAGGGCCTGCAGGCAAACCCGAGATTTTATGACGGGGCCAAACAAATCGAGATCGGCCTGGTTACTGGATCGGAGTCGGAAGACTCTGAATCTTTTAATCTGAGTTCCGACAGGGCACTGCAGACTTAAGAGGCATATATCATTGATAGGTATTAAGGAAGACCCTACATGTCCAGGATGCAGGAGTGATGAAGAAACATCTTACCACTTCCTGAGTGTGAAGGGTTTGGGCGCCTGAGACATAGCATCCTCGTTCTCAGGTGCTTCTATGGGAGGAGATGAGCTCTCTTGCATTGAGTGACATCCTGACCTTCATTAGAAGATCGGAAAAATTCGACGAAGGAGTAAGAGAAGTACATGGCTGAGGGGACAGCTGGGGGTTGGTAAAAAAAAGTCCCTTCTATGGCCTACTTGCCAGGCATTAGCCTCCCCCACCATTACCAATATGTCAGAACGACAAACGGTAAGCACTTTTTTTAGAAACGCGTTTTGAAATTTAAAAAGTCATGGCGAGTACTGAAAATGAATTAGAATTAACACCGCCCAATATTTTGGAAGTTGCGAATAATACCTGTTCCAATTTGATACCGGAAATATCCAAGGAAAAGTATAACACGGCATATTTACATTTAATACTGTTAATGAAGAAAATAAAAATTTCTAATTATTTCTACAATTATGGATTCATAGGGAAAGCATAGTGTAAAACTCTCACGGAATGCTCATTTTCCACTCGTATGAAAATTACAGCACACGCCGAGGCTCGTGTTATAAAATTTGATACTCCTGGGAAATGCGTACCATTTCGTGCTCGTATACCGTGCTACTATACCGATCCCTAATGTTACAAAAAAACAGATAGTTGCGGAAAAAGTAAGGTAACAGTTTATTTCCATTTACTTCGTTATATTTAAGTAAGGTGTGTAGCTCTTGAGATGACAAAAAATATTAACGTAACGTCAGCAACAGTTTAATTTAAAAGGGAATATAAAGTTCGAATGCAGAGGAACTTTTTTACTGCTCTAAATCTATTAGGGACGGAGCCGCAACTTATAAATATTTTTAAATGTAAGACATCTTGTGATATACAAGAATAGTGTGAAAAAGTATAAAACACTACAAAGAAATAATTATAAACAATGTTTATTTCTTATTTTATAATGAGAGGTACTTACATTTTTACTCACAATTTCGAAGAACCCCTTATTAAAGGCATAGAACATAAATGAAAATTTAATTTTGACACCACATAACAGAAAAGACTTATTTTGTAAGCAATTTCTTATGTTTATACCTTTTAACTGTATCTCTTTACAGAGAAAATGGTACTACAATGTTTCCGAAATATTTTAAATAATTCAAATAATTGTCCTTAACAAAGTAAACTGTTTCCTCTGTAATCTTCCCAGAACTAGCTAATTGGCATAAGACTCATAAACTTTTTGATTTATTTTAACAATTTAGCCATATATTTATTTTGCGTCAGTTGAGGTACTACTTTGTATAACACATTATTTGTCTATGTTGGCAGATGAATCGTACCTCCGATCTGACAGCAAAGCACCCAAATTGGGTAAAAGTGGCTGTCGTAAGTCTAATATTACTTATTAAGCATGTCATATATGTTTAAAATTAACAATTACGTGAACCTCTTTAATATCTATAACGTTATAAAAAATTTCTGTTAAATATACTTGGTAACAAACATTTTGAGCGTTTTCTAATTCTATTCCGTGTTGGATTTCCTAAATTCAGTTACATAAATGAATTTTTCCTCAATATAGTAAACAACATAATCTGCAGATAATTAAATCTCAAATTCACTTTTAATTACCTGCTGATGATGCCAACTTAATTGATGAAGCACGCATCGAGTATTTTGGTGTTTTTACTTTGTATACTTACAATTATATACTAATTAAAAGATAATGAATCTTCCATAGCAAATCTGGCATTTCGGAAGTATTTCGAGTCCATTACTATTTCTTCTCCTATAAGTGATCTACCAGCATACGTAAACGTTGGCAATATAATGATATTCGCAGATAATACCAATCCTTTTAAAAAAAATAATCGTACTACTGCACTTAATTTCATAAATACATTAATGAATACCATAATAAACTGGTGCTGGATGAATAACATTTTAGAATATTCCTCAGAAATCTGCATTATGAACTGTAAACCAACTCATGGCTATACTAGGTACAATAATATGATAAATATGTATCATAAGTTCTAGGAATTATGTAGTGTCAAAATGAGACCAGCAAAATTTCAATATGATACTGTTTAATTGTAAATTTCAACATAATCTTGTTCTCATATAGTGATAATATCCTCCGCATTTTAATCTAAGTAAGTTGTAATGAAAAATCCAAAAGAAAATTTAAATTAATTTTAGTAGACACTGCCAAGGTACGCTGTTAAAATCATAATTGTTCTCTCTAAATTTTGGATTCAAATAAGAACATATAATTATCTTATACACAAAAATTTGTTACCGAGTATATTTTTTTTTAATTGAAAGTGCATGTAATTTTATGATCTATCATCGAGTAACATAAATCAGTGTAGGTACTCACCCATTACATAAATTGTACGAACACTAATTATGACTAGTCTTTTTTAACATAAATTCATAACGTTTCTGTTCTCCATATTCCGTATTGATTATAGATCTTCATTCTCCAAGAAGAATATACTCAATATATTATCACTTAACATTCGTTTTCAGCAACCATCATCATTTAACAATTTGTGTGTATCGTTTTTAGATAAATCCGTATCTTTTGAGAAATCAGTTTCATTCAGTGATGAACCGCCAGATATGAATTCTCCCAAACAACATAGTCCACAACATGCAGGTAATTTTTTTTTACTTTGACAAATAATTTTTGAAAACCAGGATCTAGTACATACATTTTTGGAGCGGAAGAATGAAATTGCAAAAAATGGTGAAAACAAGGGATTTTCCAAATATAACAGTAGTCGTATTTATAGTCCAGGCGCCTGGTATTTTAGAGCATAAATAATTCAAACAACAGGTTTCTTGATATACATTGGTTCATCTTGTTTTCAGTGAGAAGTTCTTAATTTATCCCATTAAAACGAGGCCCCGAACTCCACTTTCGACTTTGCCATTGAATTTACGACAAAAATGGTTATGTACAAAATTAAATCATATAAAAAAGTGTCCTATACAATGTTATCATCAGATACATATTTCTACCAGACTCTTTAATTATAAATAGCGCAATTGAATTATCACACCATTATGATTCTGTGATTGTAGTTGATGAAGATCTGGATTTATTAGTACTTCTGACATCTCTGGCTAAATCAGTATCTAATATTTATTTCATAAGCCCGGTAAACGCAAAGTTCAAGAAAAAATTTATTCACTTAATAGTTTCAAACATTCAACAATTGCAGAACACATATTATTCCTGCACGCCTTCAGCACCAGCGTTTGTTATACGATATCAGCTTTTTTTTAAAAAAGGGAAACAAAAATTTATGAGTGTTTGAAAAAAATTTAACATTGCAAGAAAATGTTAATATTTTTAAGAATTCAAACGCTTTACCAGTGTTAATCTTTGCAGCAGAAATATCTTTCGTGAAAACTGTGTATGGAGTGACATCCGATAGAAGGTTCAGAAATTTCAAAATCTCTGAAGAAGAAATCTTGTGATCTCGCATCACTGCCGCCAACTGAAGCATCAGCGTGCCACCATTGCTTACGAATCTATCACCAGATTTAAGAATGGTGTGGTAACTTCAAAAATCCATTGGCATGGAGTTGGAAAACCAGTCCTACACTTGTAACAACATCAAATGATCCTGCTTCACAAGAGATGTTGCTCAAAATTTCCTGAAGATGCACAAAAGGCTGTCAAGAAGCTTGCAGTTGTCGGAAAGCTGGACTTTACTGCTCAATAATCTGCGAAAGTTGTCGAGAATCGTGTACTAATTTTAATGTTGAAGAGAAGGACTCGTTTGACCATGACGAGCAAATTAAAATGGAACTTCAACATTTTAGTTATAATAATGATGATAATAATAATATCTGATGGTTTTTTTGGGGGGGGATTTTGGTCAGGTATAACTAATTTTATTATTTTTTTCTAACGTTTCGGTTTATTACACCATCATCAGAGAAACTATTAATTATTAGGTATTTGTTTTCAATTTTGTTACATGTTATTGGATTGTCTGTTTTAACGAAACTCTGAGTTGAGTTGCGTTAAAACAGACAATCCAATAACATGTAACAAAATTTAAAACAAATACCTAATAATTAATAATTTCTCTGAAGATGGTGTAATAAACCTAAACGTTAGAAAAAAATAATAAAATTAGTTATACCTAACCGAAATCCCCAAAAAAAAAATAACTATCAAATATTATTTGATATTAACAGTCAAGAAAAGAAAAATATATATAGATGATAATAATAGTAATGGAACTGTAAATACTAAGGTAGCAGAAATTAAAGATAACACTGGAAGTGTATATAATCAACCGACAACTTCAAATGAATCATGTACAGATCCTACTACACGGAAGTGATAACGACGTGATTAAATTAAACATAGTCATAAATATAATTTGGTCTATTTATTAAAAAATAAATCCTGACCTTTTTAAATAATCACCAATTATTATTTTTATAATTTACAGCCTCAATTTATATTATTATAACTCGAATTTAACTTAAGTTCAGGGACGAAACTTGGAAAATTTTAAGGCCGCGCAACTTGGCTCAACTTTGAACGCTAATTACTGGTTGAAATATGCATGTGGCGATAAAATTGTATAGGACCTTTAATTTTGTACATAAGCATTTTTGTGGGTCCGGGCCTCATTCAAGTGGGATAAATTAAGGATTTCTCAATGACAACCCAATGTACCAATTTAAGGCAAGAAACCTTTTATTTCAATTATTTCTGAATTTTTGTGACTTGGCACCTGGCATATTAGAATAATGATATTAACATGTTTTCATTTTGACTGCAAGTAAACTATACCATAATGGAGATGAGTCACTTATATACCAAGCACAAGTTATTAAGGGGCCATTACCTAAAATTATAAAAGTGTTTCAAATAATCTGACATATTATTGATTCGTAAATATGCATTTCTAGAAAAAAATAAAATATAATTATTGGGTATTACAAAAGCACTCTTTCAAACCTCACATGATAATAATAATAATAATAAATACCTATAGATCTTTATATTTTATACTGTCATTCTTATCTGAATGAGCTAATATAAAAGTTTTAGGCATATAATGAATCAAAAACAACACTTCCAATACATTTTATTCATAGAAACTATTAAAACATTTATCAGTCTAGGAGCAAGAGCTGCATTGTCTTAAAAAACAGTGTTCTTAGTATTGGAAGCAAAAAAAGATTGATATTGAAAAAAATATTAACTCGCCAAAAAAAGAAAAATGTTCAGTCAAGAAATGATTTCCTCCAGTTACAATATAAAAAACCAAAACCCCCTAGCCCGATATATACTTTCATTCTTCTGAACTCGCCAGGGGGTGGTCTGCGTATAAATTATTTATGAAATTATTTAAATTAGATAATTCAAAATATGAACATTTGTCATATTTATTTTGACATTGTAAATTGAAAGAATATTCAGATTAATTACTGTAACTTCGGTAATCATAATTACATTCATGATATCTAACCTAACCTAAATAAGCCCATTCTTTTCATACATTAATCTAGATATTGTCTTTCAATTTAAAATGTCAAAATAAGTATGACAAATATTCATATTTTGAATTATCTAATTTAAATATTTTTATAAATAATATTTACGGGAACTAGCCCCCTAACTAGTTCAGAAGAATGAAAGTAGATATATATCGGACTAGGTGTTTTCGTTTTTTGTATTGTAACTGGAGAAAATCAGTTTTTAACTGAATATTTTTCCTTCGGTCAGTTAATGTTTTTTCAATCTCAATATTTTTTTTGTTATTTAATTCAATGCAGCTCGTGTTCCTAGACTGAGTAGTTGTTTTAATAGTTTCTATAATAAAATGTATTGGAAGTGTTGTTTTTGATTTATCATATGCCTAAAATTTTTATGCTAGACAGATAAGAATGACAGTATGAAATATAAAGATTTATAGGTATTTATTACTATTATCATGTTAGGTTTGAGTGCTTTTGTAATACCCAATAATTCTTTTATTATTTTTTTGTAGGAATTATAAAGGTGCTCTCAAAAATTTTTGTTTTGTATTTTTGCTTACTTGCTACTCGATTTAAGTTATTCCAATAAAAACTTTACAATTTAAAGGTCTAAGCACCTCTCACAGTCTTACGAGTTCACGACGACAGACACTGTCACCAAATACCAGAAGAACATTACTGTTGTTTGTTGTTGTTACGTCTTACTTATGCCACGCGTATTGACATGCTGTAAGCTGATATTGCCGGCACCAGTTATGAAACTGGGTTGATTCACTCCAAACACCAAATAGAATATTCCCGCGTTTGGAGAATGTATGAGTATCTCGAAAATTTCCCGGAAATATTCCAGCCGAGGAATATTTCCCATTCCACATTGCTAATTATGATTCACTCTATATAGGTCTTAATATTCCAAGTCACGTATTCATAGGTAAGAGTTCATATTTTTCTGACACCACTGCAGTTTTTCCTTGTCTTCTAATTCTTAACCCAACTTCACCAAATTTGAATTCATTAATTACTAATTCATACCTAACATTACCACTACAACATTACTTTTCCAAGAAGTTGCATGTGTAGAAATGGTTTATAATGATGGTTAGGTCAAACTTAACAACAAAGGTGCTGTTCAAAGCCAATTAGTTTTATACATACGGTTCATTAAACTTATTTATCTGCCCGCTTCGTATCAAAACGTCTTTGAAATTCTTTTTATATACAGGGCGTTTGTAAATGGTCTGTACATGAAGCTACTCACGTATTCCCAAAAACTTATTTAAAATTATTAAACTTAACCGACCTTTCAGAGACACCTTGTATATCCTTTTATCTGACTGGGTAAATAAAACTTCTTGACCATATAACTGCAGACCATAAAGTAACTTCTGCTGGTGTTAAACATTTCTCATGATAAGATTTTCATTGTATAGTATGGTGTTACAGATGATGTCCTTCAAGGTCAAAGTGTATCAATCTGAAGTAGTTGGTCACTACCCAACACCTAGAATTTCCCATGTTCACTACTAGTCAAGTATTTTATATTTATTTTTGGTTAGCAATATTTTCTCTGGCCCATAGGATGGAAGAGGTCAAGATAAATGCAATTTCCCTCTGATCAATCATGATATTTGATAGTCTGGAATAAACATTAACTTTTATTTATCGCACAACCTCTTCATTGTCTAAAAATGGCCGATAAGTGTACAACATTGTCTGACATTGTAGATATTCGATATTAATCTGAGTCAACCATTTGTCTCCCATAAAATTAGAAAATGGTAAGAAAGGACTATAAATTTAATAACCAATAAGATTTTCTCCATGTACCTTAATAACTGTTACTTGGTATATATCTTACTGTCATTTTAAAGTTTGGACTTGTAATTTGCATCCATTTTTTTCTAAAAGAATAACATATACCAAAAAATTAAGCTTAAATAATTGTTTTAATATTTTAGTCAATCAAAGTTACTTATTTTTGATGCATAATAAATTTATTAGTGGACTTTTAATATCTTTATTACTTATAATTTCATTTTTAAGCAATATATCCCGTTGTGTTGCATGTGTGTGATTTTGTACTAACTTTGTTTTTGGAATTTTTGCTTTCCTCAGCGGACACTAAACCAGCAAAACCTGCCATAAAGTCTTCTACTCTCCCTAGGACTTCGTCACAGGGTAAGTTTTTTTATAGTCGTATTGCATTGAATCATATCGAATTAATCATATTTTTATGCTTATTATAGAAACCCCTAAAGGACTGTAATAATAATTTGTTGAAAATTTTAGGTTTCAGTTAATTTTTGTAATTTTATTGTTTGTTATTGCAACAACAATTCGCTTTTGCAGGTAAATTTAAGTGATTTATACAATTTAAAACAATCACAGAAATCCTGAATTTTTCAAGATACTGTCTTTTTTCTGATGAAATAAATTACGATACTCAATCGTTTTAAATTTAAACGAAATTGAAATCTGTTTAATCAACCAGGTGGATGATATATGACTCTAAAAAAAGTTAATTATGGTAAAGGAAAACCTGTTCATTTCAATTAGTCACAATGTGACTACTTACAGCGAAAACCTTTTATTAAAAAAACATTACAAAGATACTGGCTGAACACATCAAAGCACATATTGTGCGTGGTAATTTGCAAATATTGATTTCAACCTTTGTTTATTTAGAGGCGAGAAATACGCCACTGTTTGAAATATTTTACATTTATTTAAAAATTGTATAGAATGGTAGTAACTTTATAGTTACTGACTAGTAATGTTATCACCCAGAACCTGCCAGGGTATTTGTTTAAACAAATACCCTGGCAGTGTATTATACAGGGTGGAGCAATAGTGAGTCGGACTTCGATATCTCGAGTTCTACGATAGCACGAAATAAAAAAGAACAAGTAAACTAGATAAAAAATCTACAACCGGAAATTATTTTCGATTATACAGGGCGAGCCAAGACGAAATTACAGGATCAAGTGCTTTTTTTTAAAATAAAATGCTGTGTATATCAGTACATTTTTTTGAAGCCCCTTTCTAGACTCTAATCATTCCTATATATATCTCCCAATCACTTGGATGTTATGAATTTTTTTTGTTGAAATAATGCCATATGCAGATGCATATTGAAAAAATCAGTGGCCAAAAATTACTATTCAATTCAATTATTTTTTAAATTAAAATTTCTCAATTTTTTCAAATGGAACACCCTACCCTGTATATTTTTCGACGATATGATGTAGAAATGAAAAACGAACAAGTACTTCCCTATGGCGAATTGCAACCATTTTCGTTTTATTGAACAATAAGTACAAAATTCAAGAATAAATTTAAAAAACAGAGGTTTCTTCGAATAATTCATTAGAAAAAATTATAATAAATGCTCCACATGTTGCTCATTTTGATTGACATACGTCTCTGTGCGCTTTTGAAATGAGGTTTCTACTGTTCCTAAAATTGCCGGTGTGATAGATCTAAAAGCAGTTATTATCCTTTCCTTCATTTTTTGTACTGTTGATGTGTCTTTATAAACAATTTCCTTCACGTATCCCCATAAAAAAAATCCATTTTTGTAAGATCTGGGGATCTAGCAGACCATTTAGTGGGTCCATTTTTTTCCAATCCATTGAAGTGGGTAGGTATTATTTAAGTGGTCTCAAACTGCATTTAAATAATGTGGTGGAGCACCATTTTTCTGAAACCACATCTTATTTCGAATCCCTCGGGAAGATTCACCAATAATTGTGGCAGATAATTTTCCAGAAAATGAAGATAAATAGTTCCAGTCAATACACCATCTAAGAAATGTAGTCCTATTATATGTTCTTCAATAATTCCTTCCCAAACGTTTATAGACCATCTATGCTGGTTATCAACTTGCCTAAAAAAATGAGGATTTTCCGAAGCATAATAATGGAAATTGTGCCTATTAACAAATCCATTTTTATGAAAATGGTGAATAAAACGTTACTGAAGAAGGTGACATCTTGCATTTTATCCCTGGCCCTATTACAAAACTGTAGACGCCTTTGAAAATCGTCATCAGATAGTTCCTGGTGCATTTGAATACATGCATGATGCTCATTTGTTTTTAAGATTCTACTTATTCCTACTAATGAGCTCACTTCTATCTGACTAATATGGGGATTCTCAACCGTTGCCAGCACCAGAGAAAACTCATTTTTTTCGTTCGCGTTTTATTCTTTCACTTTTTTTTTACATTCGATATTTCCAGTTTCCACAAATCTATCGAGAAGGTTTGGGAAACTGCTAACATCAGGAATTCTTGTACCTTTGATTATAAATTCTATTGGCAAGCAAACAATTTCTGTCTGACTCGCTCAGAACAAAAGTCATATCACCAAATCCCGCTTTATTAAAATTCATTTTGTAAAACTCGAAATATTTTAAAATTAATACAAATGATAACTGACTACCGATAAGTGCGATAAATGTTCGTTTGTACAAAACAATTTATACTAAACTGGGGTTTTATTGCTTGTCGAATAACGAAAACAGCAAAAAAATTTACAAAAAAAACTATTACAGCAAGGGACCAGTTAAATACCATTTACCCACTTTAATGGAAGAAATGGTCCCAATAAATGGCCTCATTTCAAAAGCGCATAGAGACGTGTGTCAATCAAAATTGGCAACATGTGGAGCACTCATTATAATTTGTTCTAATGAATTATTTGAAGAAATCTCTATTTTTTAAGTTTATTCTTGAGTTTGGTACTTGCCTAATAAAACGAAAACGGTGCAATTAGCCATAAGGAAGTACTTACAAAAAATGTTCGTTTTTCATTTCTACATCACATTGTTGAAAAATGTACAGGATGTTCCGTTTAAAAAATTGAGAAAATTAAATTTAAGTTCTTAATTGAAAAATAATTTTTGGCCACCCTGTACATTTTTAGATAGTAAAAATGATTCAAAAACATTAATTAGATGTCTTGTAACTAGTATTCACATAAGTTTTTCTTAAAACCCATAATTGTGACTGGTGATTTTTTTTCAATATGCATCTGCAAATAGCATTATTTTAACATAACAATTCATTATATCCAAGTGGTTGGGAGATAATCAATAATAATACAGGAATGAATAGAATCTAGAAAGAGGCTTCAAATAATGTACTGATATACATAGCATTCCATTTAAAAAAAAGGCACAAGATCCTGTTATTTCGTCTTGGCTCGCCCTATATATTCGACAATAATTTCCAGTTATAGACTCTTTTTTATCTAGTTTCCTTGTTTTTTTTTTTTTAATTTCTAGCTATCGTATATCTTGAGATATCGAAGTACGACACACTATTGCCCCACCCTGTATATGTAGTTGGTAAAAAATTGACCTGAAATATGTTTCACACTACACTGATTCAATCAAATATCGGAAACATTTTGTCTGGATGAATATTTGTATATCTAATTGTCTCTGTGTGGGTATAACCGTTTGTTATAACTACAATAGTTATGTTTTGACTCTTTTTTTTTAAATTTGATAGATTACTAAATAGCTTCCCATAAGTCTCTACATTTAAATTTTACGGTTTGCATTATGTAGATGTTCGCGCGAGCTATACAGGGTGTTTCAGGAAAAAAATTGTATCTGAAACCGTTTTAGAAAAAATCCTGAAAACTGAAATCCAGAAAATTTGTATTTTGAATATAACATTCTGTTTTTGGAAATATGTAAAAACAACTAATACTTACTAACAGCAAAATTCTATTTTACTTCACAATATGGTCACGGAAATACCAAATGATGTTTCGATTTGTTCAAACCGTCATCAACTTATATTATTTTAAATGGCGAGTCTCATATATTATGTCATTTAATAGCATTTTTACTAAGATTTCAACCACATACTACATATTATACATATTTATTGAAAATTAGGCACGTGAAACTGGAACAAATTTAAAAATCAGAATTATCAACTTGACCGTGTACAAGTTTGTATAATTGCATAATGTATGATATCTTACGCCTAATGAACAAGGGTTCCAAGTTAAATTCATTAATTAAGTCAGAATAATTATAGTTTATATCTGGATATCTTTTGTAATTAATAAAATACATATATTTACAAAATTTTCGCTGAATTCTCTCAATTGCCTGAATGTGGATATTATAATGTGGACTCCACATCACATAATACAACAATATTCTAAACAACTTCTCACAAATGCAAAATATAGAGTTATTAGACAGTCAATATTTGTAAAGTTTCTTGTGTTCCTTATAATAAAACCAAGCATTTTTAGACTACGATTACTAATGTAATCATAGTGTGGGATAAAAGATAATTCCGGATCAAAGATCACTCCAAGATTCTTTATCTGGTGATATCTTGTTATAATTACATCATTTACCGTATATTCATATGTAATTTTCTCCCGCTTTCTAGAAAAAGTCATCTCTTGCCCAGGTTTGAGCCTTGCGTGACACCACTGCTGGCACAATATAAAATTGACTTGAATCCTCTATGCTCCACATATTGCAGTCTCTCGGTTAATAAAGAAATAAACAGTATAATGAGATTATCACACGGACCAAAATATTTAAATTTATTAATTATAGTTTCATGGTGCACCCGATCAAAAGCTTTCGTGAATTCAATATATATTACATCAACTTGCTTCCTTTGATCAAGTGCACCTGAGACAAATTGAGTAAAATTGTACAAATTTGCAGCAGTTGACCTACCCTTGATAAAGCAATGCTGGCTGTCACATAACTGTCTAACAATATGACTGGATACATAATATGATACAATACTCTCAAATATTTTGGCAAAATTGGATATAATTCCAATTGGTCTATAATTGATATTAAAAGATTTATTGACTGATTTAAAGACAGGACATATTTTAGACACTTTCCATTATTTTGGAAAAACCCCTTCCTTCAAGACACCCCATACAGTCTTTAACTAAAAACGCTGGTATATTATCACCTCCCATAGAGAAGTTAGATTTAACGTTTTTCACAGCTCTTCTTATGTCACAAACACTAACATCAAATGTGTGAAGAACATTATTACCACTAGGAACATAATCATTATCAGAAGCACCGTTATAGTCATTCTCAAGAAACATAATTTTGAAATATGTGGCAAAGCTGTTCGCTATATCCTGCGATGTAGTAATGGTTCCTCATTAAAGGTCATATTGCCAAGAATTCTAGTAGTCTTTTTCTTTGCGTTAACATAATTCCATAATTCATTCGAATTAGTTTTTATGTTATCTTCAACGGACTTTATAAAGTTAATATATTCCCTCCGAATACTACTTTTAATTTCACGTTTTAAATTTCTAATCCTTACTGAATGCTCGAGCAGTTTATGTTTTTTATGTATCTTGACAAGATGATTCTTAATTTTAATTTTTCCAATTATGTCTTTAGTAAACCGGGGAGGATAAATAGATTGAAATGGTATTGTTTTAGGCACATACATATCAATGATTCCATTCAATGTGTTGTAGAAAAAATCACACGCTTCATCAACATCCTAGATCATTTCTAACCCCCCCCCCCTCGGTCGATCGTAGTTATAGCATTATAGAGCTCAGAAAAATCGTCTTCCGGAAATTGTATTTAGGAGTAGTTG
Organism: Rhamnusium bicolor; assembly: GCA_029963845.1. Taxonomy (NCBI): domain Eukaryota; kingdom Metazoa; phylum Arthropoda; class Insecta; order Coleoptera; family Cerambycidae; genus Rhamnusium; species Rhamnusium bicolor. The sequence goes on from JANEYF010000252.1 coordinate 820,481, forward strand.
GACACAAGCCATTATCCTCAAATTTTGGATTATTTTCAGACCACAATAGAGTAGCAGTAAGCCCTGGATGATGATTGTCCTCATCCACCAATACAAATTCGTCATGTGACACACCGGATGTGATAATTAAATCTAAAATTCTTGAATTAGCATTTAAAATATGGTTATGTTGTTCCATCCTACAAATATTAATAAAGTTCTGCTGCAGATTACATAATGGTCACATCCTATTAGATTCATAATAATTTTGTGTTCTGGAATATTAAAATCACCAGTTAAAACTGTTAGTGTGTCGGAGTTGCAACAATAATTTTCCAGGTGGTCAAATAATGTTTCATACTTAATAGTTGTTAGTGATGGGGGGAGATACAGATTTATCAATAAGATGGATTTATTAGAACTATTGTACAATTTAACCGCAATTAAGTCAACGTCGGGTAGGGGTGACTCGAGAGAAAGTTCCTCAGATCTGTATTTCGCATCCACGGTAATTAATACACCCCCATCAATAGATTCAATTCTTTCACATCTATATATATATTGTACTTATCACCAAAAAGTTCGCTTGATAAAACATTATTATGCAACCAGGTTTATGGTCTTCATGGTCTAATTTTCACGCGGGGGGCCATAAACGCCTTTCTGCCCTTGGCGCATAACCTCAAAAAACAAGTAAAAACCAGCCAAAACTGAGGTTAAAAATAAATTAAAAGCCTAAATGAGCTAACCACCTTACCTATATGTATTTTGGGGCGCTGAAAGAGCGTTTACAAATTGGACAGACTTATAACTGCATGATGTTTAACATGTAACATTATTCATAACTGAATATTTTTGTCACCTTAGTTATAGTTTGTAACCTTAGTTAATAGAAGATCGTAATGCAATTTATATAGATTTTTTGAGGTTATGTAAAAATTCTAACGAGATGGGTTAATGCTTACATAGGAATCGGTTTCAGCGTCCCAAAAGATATATAGGTAAAATGGTTAGCTCGTTTAGGTTTTAAATTTTTTTCTGACCTCAGTTTAGCTGGTTTTTACCTGTTTTTTGAGGTTATGTAAAAGTTTTAACATGATGTGTCAATGCTGACCTCGGATTCGGTTTCAGCGCCCCAAAATAGATATGGGTAAAATGGTTATCTCGTTTAAGCTTTTAATTTATTTTTAACCTCAGTTTTGGCTGTTTTTTGTCTGTTTTTGGAGGTTACGTCAAAATCCTGACGTGCCGGGTCAATTCTGACGTCAGATTGGTTTTCAACGTCCCAAAATACGTATTGTGCAAAACTTTTTTTTTGTGTGCCTGTGAATTATTATTTCACATTTGGCGGTAATTTATATTAGGTAGAATCCGAAAACTATATGTTAGAAATATGACTAGCACAGATAGAGGAGGGGGTTGCCCTTTATTTAAACTCTGTGCCTAGGGATGTGTAAAAAAGTTATTTTGAATTATTCCAAATAAGTTTTGAAAAAAATATCTCTTGCCAGTTTTTAATATTATCGATAATCTTCCAGTAAATGTTGATAATACCCGATGTAAGACACCGGGTATTATCAACATTTTAAAGAAGCTTTTAACTTAAAGAGAGTTTTGGTGACAAGAAAATGTATTACCAGGAATTCCAGCAAAACATAAATCGAGATATAAATACGATAGCCATTAAACCTAATTTTTATTTAAATTATAGGATTGCTGTATGAAATTTATATTTTGGTTGTAATATATTTTCTTGTCACTAAAACTCCCTTTAAGTAAAGGATCCCTTTAAAATGTTGATCATAGGGTGGTAACTGTTTCGTTGCATAACTACTTTCTACATTTTTTAGTAGATGGCTTTGAATAGATACAAAATCATAGTTGTTAAAAATCAATAAAAATACTGTTTGTTACAAGATTTGCGTCGATGACTTGATAGTTCTAACAACTATGATTACAAATCTATTCAACATATTATACCTATTAAGAGAGTTATGCAACGAAACACTAGGACTCAATTTACCGGACGACTCTCGAAGATATTAAAAACTTGTTTTTTTCAAAAGAAATTTGAAATGATCAACAATGTCGTTTTTTCATATCCCACTAATCCCACAAAAATTTATCTCAGAGACTAAGCACTTATGAAAAAAAAGTTTATAATGCAAAAAACTTTATTTCAAAAATCTATCCTGTATTTAAAACAGTTACACCTTGTAAAGCACAATGTTGTTTTTGCTTTTGACCGTGTTTTTTATTGTAAGATACCGGTTAATCCGGTTAAAAATACATTAGAGATTAATGATATATTATGGAACCAATATGAGTTATATGTTTTACACAATTTTGATTTTTCAGAACGTGATCGCTTGAAACCAGCGCCTCCGCCTAAACCAGCATCTCTATCTCCTGGTCAATACGATAGTAGGATATACAGGGATCTCCAACTTACCCCCGAAATGTACAATCAGCTTAGGGGGTTGCAAAAGAAAGCCAAAGATCTTCGAGCAGAGGTTAGGAATTTGCGAAGGATGTCGCAAGCTCAAGCTCATTCAGTCAAAGAAACTATAAGAGATACGTTCATTAAAATTAGAGCAATGTTATTGGCTGGCGGTGAACAAGTTTGGCAAGCAGGTAAGGATAGAGAAGAAAATATACAGGGTGTCATATAAGTACGTGGACAAACTTTAAGCTGTAATTCCTTGTATGATTTTAAGACAAAAAGTTTATATAAACATATATTATCATCGACCGAATCAACTTAATGCATATATTCTAAATGTCTTCTAGATTTTTTAATGCATGGTGAAAACAGTTTTTTTTTTTTTAGTTTTTTTTTTTTATTTTTCTTATACAGTTTTGAGGACAATTAATTCAAATTCAGCATGTATAATACTTTTAACGGTACCTATGAAACAAAGTTATTAACTTTTGAGGCAATTTACAGGGTTCTAATTTTATTTGGTTTTACGACAACACTAACTAACTTTGAGAATAAAATTTACTATTTTGTTCTTAAACTTTTCGCTCTCTTGATGTTTTTCATTACAGTTTAGAAGTTATTTACCAAAAATAAAATTGTTTTGTTTTAAGGATAATTTATTTATTCAAATTCAGTACATACGTATAATACTGTTAAGAGTATCCATGAACAACGTTATTAACTTTTGAAACAATCTATGGGGTCCTATCTAAAACTAAAATTACCGTAATCTAGGGAAAAAGGGTACAGAAGGTACAGAAAAGGTACAGAAGTACATAGTAGTCAAATAATAAGAACGATAAATCTCATAAAAATAACAAAATAGCCTTGAATCCAATATTAATTTATTTATTTAATAACGTAAATAATATTACAATTGTTAAAACTTGTTAGAAAGCTGCTGTTTTGTAGTTTTTTGATATTACAAGTAACAAATTTATTGAATTTTCTGGTTGAATTCACAAATTCTGAAATGGCAAACATCCAGTTTGATAGAGAATGATATATTCAACGTCATGTGCCTAACAAACAAACTTTTATTAATATTCACTCCCGACTTTCTGAAATGGGTAGTTTTAAGAGGTCTACTGCCCTTGTAGGAAGAACAGTAAGAACAGTTCAGATAGGGAAAGCTGTCCTTAATGAATTGAAGAAAATTCTGAAACTAGTACACGAAAAATTACGGCTCATTAAACATTACCCATATGGTGTGGAACATTTTAAGAGAACAGCAAGTATAACCCTATCACATATAACGTGCGTAAGCTCTTTTGTCGAGGGATTTTCCCTAGAGAGTATCTTTGTGCACTTGGATACACAATAAATTAGTGATAAATCCAATTTTTTTATCCCAGGTGTTGTTTACCGATGGGGCATATTTTTCCCGTAACGCAATAATAAATTCTGACAACAATCACATGTGGGCTGAGGGTAACTCACACGCTGTAATTGAAAACAATTTCCAAGAGCAGGTTCAAGTAAATGTTTGAGTTGGAATTGCTGGCGATATTCTTATTGGGCCTTATTTTTTGCCTCTCAAGCTTAATGTTAACCAATACCAAAAATTTATAGAGTATGTCCTACCTAGGCTTAATACAAAGACCGGTTTTCGAATTCCAGTATTCCAAGAAAAACAGGTTTAACTGGTTTTCGAATTTTTTGCAAAAAAAGAAAAAATCTAATTAAAATAGTAAAAAATGTGATATATACTTTTTTCAGTTTCATTAAATATTTATGGAACTACAAAAATTAAACAAAATAAAATATACTCTATTCAAAACCAAATAAAAATAAGAATAAAATAACTAGAATCCGTGCAAATTCATACAATTTTTCAGTTTATTTAATATATTGTGATGTCACCCCCAAATTTGGCTAGTGTAAACATATAACTTTTTTTGTTTTTTGTTATACGTTTTCCGATAAAACTAATGTACGTATTAACATTTTAAAATTTACATTTCATGTATAAATTAATTTTTTTCTATTGTTTGGGAATGTTTTAGTAGGTATTTACAATATTATGTTTGCATAAATACTGTTGCCCATGAAGATTAGTTCTGCAGTAAACTTTTACTACAATATGCTTGTACCCGGGGCGATTTCAAGTCAAAATATTTTTAATTTAATAATTAATTAATTTTTACATATTAATTTTAGTATCCAAAATCGGTTTTTTAGATTAAAATACCGGTTTTCGAATTTTACAAATTTATCCAAAAAACCTGTTTCTAAACTCGGTTTTTAAAAACCGACAAACCCTAGTCCAACCCAATCTCTTAGAAGATATCCCAAGAAGGGAAATAAGTCGAATTTGGTTTATGCATGATGGTGCTCCACCACACTTTACCGAATTGCCCCAGCACAATCAATAATTACATAAACAATGACAACCAGTGATGATAAACGAAAGAATACCATAAACTAAAAAATTTAAGCAAAATAACAAGTTACATGAAATTTATGTACTTAGGCCACATCAATTACATCATATGTTCAAAATGTTTACCGTTATTTTGAATAAAAAATTCTGATCTCCATAAAAAAATCCCCGTCCATTCACAAATACTTCGTCTTCTATTGCTCTCATTGCATCAACAATTCGAGGTCGCAGGCCGTGTAAGTCGTTTGGTCGTTCCTTGTACTCTTGATCTTTTATATGACCCCATAAGAAAAATCACAGGGGGGTCCAATCAGGTGACGGGGCCGGCCACTATACATCTCCTCTACGTCCGATCCACCTGTTTAGAAAAACATTACGTAAATAATTTCTCACCTCTAATCTAAAGTGAGCAGTGCCTCACTAGTTGAAATCAAATGTAATCATTGTCAGAATAAATACCTTCTATTGCAGGATCAAATATTCTCTGTTACCAAAGCCGAATGTCTCTCCATTGTTAAATTTCGCTGTATAAATTGTTATTTATTTATTTGTCGAATTTTGTGCTATAAATTTGCATACGTGTCTAAAATTTGGATTACACACAATTTTCTTAATGTTATTTTTCAAAATTTCAAGAAATAACACGGGGAATTTTTTAAAATAATGTTTAATTCCGGCTTTATAGGAAGTTACGTAAACACTTCTAATTGAGTTTTTTAGTTTTAAGACACAAGAGATGATTGCCACAATCAACTTTTTCGTGTCAAATAAAAAAATGAATCGAATCGTTTTGGTATACGAGTATATTATATAAATATAATTTATTTAACCTATTTTGTTTTTTATTTTCATTATCCTCAGCAGAAGAAGCACAAGCAACATGACATAGCATAAGCAAGTACCATAAATAATAGGCTCCGAATCACGTAATTGATTGAACCATTTTAACAGAAAATTTAAACTTTAAAAAATTCCAAACAGTGCTTCCTACATAATACGTTAACTTCATTCGTAAATTCAATTTTAAAGTTTCAAATTTATCTTTAGGTATGGACCAGGAGCGAGTTCGTTTGACGAGAGAAGAAGATTTATACAAACAGGAAATGTTGAGATTAGAAAAGGACCTAAGTGATTTAGAGTCGACGGTTGAAGAGCTACGGGGAAACGTGATAAATAGAAAAACGAGAGTAAACATGTCTGACGTCGAAAACATGGCACTTGTGTTAAGTAAAAGTTCAAAAACTGTTGCGGATTTAAAATTAAGGTAATTAGTTGTGTAGTCTTTTCACAGATAAACTGCAAAATCCTTAAAAAGTAGCGGAAATAACGGGATGTCGCAAACATCCATCGGTTGAATGTCAAATCATAAATAAAAGTACAAAATACATGAAATTATTTCACTCTTCTAAAAAGCCAAATTGATTGATAAGAGAATTGATATGTAACTAGTAAGCACAGTAAAAAGAAAAGATTATATTAAACGAAAAAAGAAATCTTGGAGAGCAATATTTAATCGTTAAAATAAAAAAGATAAATTATTTCTCTGTTTCTACACATTCTACCAACTAGATTTGATGACATCCCTAATAATTCATTTTGAAAACATTGCATATACTAATAAAGATATAATAAAAATGAAAATAACAAAGTATTTCAACAGAGAGAATAAAATTAATTTACAAATAGTAATAAATACCATAAATAATACCTAAGTAAAGTAGGTACCAAAGTCGTAATACTATCACGTTATAAAAAAAAGAACAAAATCTGAACTCGTCACTAAAGATCATTATGCCATTCCTGCATCCAATGCACTCGCTCATTGCATCACTCCAGCCTGCGGGCGCATGAAATGGGGTAAGAGGTAGACATAAATATGGTCGGTAGCAAAGAAACCCAAAAGTGATAAACGGACTCTTGTCTCTTTGTCCTTAAGTTTTTATTGCTATTTCTATGGCTTGTCTTTTTTTAACATTTTAAGGTCAATTTATTTTAGGGGGAGAAGATTAGTATCTTGTCGTTTCTTTAAATGTTAAGGAAATGATCATATAGATTCATTTTATTGTTAAGAAATTATAGTTTCAAAAAAATAATGTATCTATTTTTATAGATTTCCAGGCCTACAAGATGGAATGAAAACATTTCTAAGTACAGAAATGGAAAAGGTTGTGCGGGAAGAGAAATTTCTCAAGGAAGAACCTGAAAGACTTGAAAGTGCTTTAAGACGTTGTAAAAAAACTCACGGGAACCCTTGTCACTCTCAAAAGGTAAGCAATTCTTTCATGTCCACGTAAGTTCTCCTGAAAAATTTAATCCATAATAAGATTTGTTTGCTTCGTTCAAACAGGAAAAAAGTGAAATCAACAATTAAGAAAATCGATAGTATAAGACACAAAAAAGAAAAACAAAATTTTCTAACTCTAATGTTTTCTTTTGTAGTTTTTTTTCCTCCAGTGTTTTGCTTTATAATTATAGCACACATTGTTTTGTATGTTTGCTCTTATTTTTCCTCGTATTCTTTTTGTAAATATTGTCATCCCTAATTAAAGTTCTGCCTCTTTTATCTGGAGTGTCGATAGAGGTTTTTTCATGTTAACCCTCTAATATTTCATCTATATCAGATTATTTGCTCATAACTAGTAGTAGGCTGATCGACCTACAACTCTGTAATAAAATTTAGTTCCTATAGTTCCTTTAGTTCCTTCCTTTCAAGAAGTTAGTTTTCACTAGCATTAATTTTTACATCCATCTTATACGTTTAAAATTCATTTTCACTTAAATAAATTATCTCCTAACGACACTACATCACTATAAACATCATACATCAGTATAAAAGTATACCATTTCCTATCATCAGACATTTTCTACTCTTGAGCCATTTATCTATCAGTTACTTCTTCCTCTATTAATTATTGATCTGATATGAAATTATGTTCAGATGTAATCCTACTACTGACAAGCAGGCTACGTCACGGGACTATAAAGCTCGAAACCTTTCCTTTAAAGAAGCTGTCTATTATTTTCAGACTTGCTAGTGTTCAGGAGCAAAGGCTTCCATGCTCAAATTCAAGTGATGGTCGACTGTCTCCCACCTCAACAGAAACACCACCCATAACGCCATCGTCAACGCACAGCAAGGTAGGTTTCCTCAAAAGAATGTATGACTGTCTAACCCGCATGTGTTTGTTGTGATGAATCAATTTATATAACTTTTATGAAATCTATAGTAAAAATATTATACGGTACCACCTAACTAAATAAAAATGTATTTAAATTGTAAGGCTGGTCAAATTTGATTTAATTAAAGTAAATAATATGTTTCCCTGATAATAATAATTTAGTAAATGAATTATGAATAATGTAATATAATTAGTTTTGTGATGCAAATTTAGACTGGCTCTAAGCAGATTTGCGTGGTGGGTCAATTAAAGAAGAATATGAATTAAGCCAATGAAGTATTTCAGTTTTCCAGAAGAAAATTATTCGAAAATTAGGCTAAACACTACATTTCTTAATTTGTATTGTTTCTCTTGATTGTGGACCAAAAGGAAATATTTCTTTAGTAACTTGTTTAAATAATAACACAATCAAATTGATATGCTATTAAATCTATTGCCCCCTTTCTAAATCCAAAATTTATATGTTGTACACTTAGAATTAAACTGAAAATGGTCTTTAGCGAGGAATCAGTCACAAGATACGGTGTTTTAGGAAGATAAAATTTTATTTTTTATATATGAAACGATTTGGATGAAAACTGATAAGAAAGAGTTTTTTTTGAATACGAAACAAAAGTGAATATAAAATGAATACAAAGAAGTAATGACAAATAATTTCATTCTATGAGAATTTGAATATTTGGTGTCTTAAGTTCAGTTCAGTTGTTTAAATATTATTTCTGGAAAGCTTTGTCAAGTAAATCGATAGAGGAATGATGTTTGTTTTTAATATTTCAACATAAATTAATCAATATCATATTTTTGAATCTTTCCCGAGATAATTTGAAAAATAAATAAATTTTATTTAACATCGATATATCTATAAATAGACGCTTTTTTCAATTTTAAGCCACTACCACTTTAAGTTTTCGGTATTTTTTTGTAGGTATTTATGTACAAATATAACAAATTATATTCATTTACTGAGAATTATTTTTATACTAAGTAATAAAAAAAAACAACATAATTTATGTTATTTTTAGTAATTTTTGTGCATAAAGGGTATTTCAAAAGTGAGTGCAATAAATTTAAACTTTTTAAGGTGGGTTTTTCATATAATTTTTTTATAGGGGCCACTCCGAAAAAGTTATAACCACTAAAAAAGTGGGGGTAGAAACAGAATTTTCATGTATTTTCTTGGAATTGAAAAATAATTTTTGGAGTGACTTTTTTTACATATTAAATGCCTGATCAGTTTTCGTTTACCCCAATTCGCTACTAGGGGTAAAAATTAACAACCCCTTCACGTTTTTATTCAAACATTTTTTAGTTTTGATTTTTTTAATTAAAATTATTCATTAGGTAAATAATCTGATGTAGGTATTTAAAAATTTGTTTGTATTTTAGAAAAGCATAGTTATCAAGTAAGGAATTCGCCATCATACAAATTAACGCATTGCAATCAGTTTATGATTATATGCGATTCAATTTATAAAAGGCTGCTGTTGTCAAAAGTATTTCAATAATTGTCAAGAGGCATTAATAAGTTTTTATTATGGTAAAATTTCTAGCCATCAGCATATAAGAGAAATGATCATTGGAGGACATTAGGGGCTATATCTTTAGGGGGTGATCCCGATCAAAAAAATACACCTAAAAGATTTAGGAATCTAAGTTTGAATTTTTTCCACTCACTTCTAAAACACCCTGTATATTCAAATTCCTCTAAAAATATACAAAATATGACATCTACAGATAAATAATAAAAAATATATTAGTTTTAGTTTAACCAGCAAAAAATTTCACCATTAAAAAAATTGATTAAAATGTCAATTATTTAAAAAGTTATTAAAGGAAAATGTCTCACATACTTTTTGTCTGCCTTATATGGGGTAAACCAACAGAAGTATCCTCTTATCTTGACCCTTAAAAGTAGTTTAAGAACTAAATTCTTATTTCATGTTTAGAATGATACATTATTCAAGAACTTTTTTATATATTAGAATGACAGTAACACATTTATAGCTTATATTACATTTTGTAAACAATGATTTTGTATATTTATCGAAATGTTAACCCAATGATACATAAAAATGCTTTGTGCATATACGAGTACTAATGCAGTATACTTGTTTTAATCAAAAAAAACTAGTGTTTTGTAAATACAGATTAAGTTGAACGTCATACTTTTATTTCGTTTTTCATTTTCTTGTTATAAATTGTTATTGATGATATCCATAAAATTTTCTTTGGTTTAGTATTCAAATTTGGTAACATATGAAAGTCGAAAAGGTTATTGTTAATACTCTCACTAACTATACAAAATCATAAAAGCAATAAATGCTCAAAATAAAATCAAATTATAATAATTTTATCTGCTTATTATTTTATTATAACTTATAACTGAGTTAAGAGGATAACTTACTTGGTTGGCTTACGTATTTTTGAACCTATTCCGCCAGATGTGTTGCATAAAAGTAAATTATTGTATGCTCTTACTAAATGATTAATCGTAAATATAAATTGATTCCAGTCTTAGCATTTTTCTTACAGAAGAATGCCTAAAATTTATTGGATTAATAAGGTGACTTTTAAAAAAAGATGTACACGCATTTCCAATGTTACCTTAGCTATTTACCCTCCTTGAATCAAAGAGATCATATTTGTAAAAAGTGTTATGATATTTACTAGTAATTTTTTGCAAATATGATAGGATCAATAGTTTAGGCCTCTCCTTGCTGTAGAAAAGCATCTTGTTTATGCTCCCCTTTCCCCTTTTTAAGTTCACGAATTTATTAACCATTTTGCACATTGATTTCAAATCGCCTTTAACATTAAGTGAGTGTTAACAATTAAGCGCTTAATATTAATAATAATGTATATATTAAATGTTAGATTTTAGATAAAATATATAACAACAGAAACTACTACCATTTAGATAATACACCATTTACTTTTGTTTTCAATCAACCTCGCCCTGAAAGATATTTTCAACAATTTTTGCAAAACGATAATAATTAGAGCTATTTTCAGATCTGCATGAAAGTTGAAACATACGAATATTAAAACTATATCCTTATATATCAGACATACAATCTGATAATATTTTTCCTTTATATTTTTTTCAGTGTACAATTCAAACAATGAAATGTCAATAAGTTCCCTTTTGGAACAGTCTTTCTACATTTTTTGCCGTTTCTTTAATAGTTAGTTTACATCTATTAATATTTTCATGAACAAATTATATATATCCCGTTTAAGGAAAGCACTTCAACGATCTAGAGGAATTACATATATTAAAAATGTAGTCTGTGGAAACAAAAAAATTATCATTTGTGTCTTGTGTATTCTTCAGTCATTAAATTAAGTCTTAAAATAATTCAATTGTTTTATTCCAATATTAGAAAGAGTAATACCAACGCCTTGTAAGTTACATACCTAATAATTTTATACCAAACGTCTTTCGCTTCAGTTTTATTTTTAAATAATAATTACTAATCGATTTATGCAGTTTCATTCTGTAAAAAAATGACTACTATCAAAGAAAAACAGAAAGTTACACTTCTGGAACGGTAGACTAATCAAAATTGAATTAACTTTTGTATTATTGATAAAAAAAATCACAGCTTGTCTTATCAGTTATCACTACGAATTGGCAAGCTAGCATATTCATATATTTAGCATTGGTCAATCATGAAACCTACATATCCACGCGCTACTCCAATAACATTCTCTCCGCATTCCTATTCTAAATGACATGCATATCAAAATTCCATGCTGCAGATTATGAACATTGCTGTTATCACAAATATAAATATTAAAATATTTTTTATCTTAACCCAAGACAAATTCCGAAGGAAAGTTCATTGCGTTCTCTGGTATAGAAGCTAAGAACTACCAAAAATTTAAGATTTAAATTATTTTATCAAATTAAGCATATCACATATATTGTAGGTTGAACCCTTAGGGCGCACAGAATTAATGAACTAGGGGTGGATATATCTTTATGACATTAAAGTACTAAAAAAGAAAAATTTGTTTCTTTCTACATTTTTTATTTTTCGATAACTGATGGTGATGTAGGAAATTGTCAGTCTTCTTGTCGAAAATCTGTTTTATATTAGTGAAGTAACGACGTTAGTAGTAGTTGTCAAATGAAAAGTGTCGTAGGTTCACTGTTATTCCTATTTTCTTTTATTTCAAATGGTCATTTTTTAGTTTGATGTTTTGATTTTTCGGCGACCAGCAAGATATGAATATATTTGTAAATCGTACACAAATTACATATTAAATCATTTTGGGGTCACATCTATAGTTGTGTTTATAGATAGGATGGCCCCACCAGTACAAAATCTACAGAGACATCTCTTAAAAGTTCAAGGGGGAGGTGCTCTGATCTAAAAATTCAACCAAATTGGCCGGTTATGACGAGCTGGGCGAACTTCTTTGCAAACGCTAGAAATAAAGCAGAATTGATTGATCCCGTTCTAACTCATCTAAGAAAATTATGAGGTATTGTCGTTCATCAAACCGTCACTGATATAGACGTACTGATATCCACAACAGTCATCCGCTTCTCTAGTGAAGAAAACTGTAGGAGTTGTTGTCACGGACACTGACATCCTGGTTATATCGATTCGATCAGATATCAACAGCAGTGTTTTTTCGCGTTGCCAGATTGTATTAGCAATCCAACAAAGGTGTAAGATATTTGAAAATTGAAAGACGACCGCATGGATATGCGGGATATTCTCTTATTTACCCATGCTATTTCTGGTACGATACTGTTTCGGCACTGTATGGAATGGGTAAATTTTCTACTGTCGATCTACTTACAACAAATTCTGATCTATGATAACCCGTGCGAGTTTTTAATAATAATCTTACGACGCGCGACACATGAAGAAATTGCCTTCGCTTGGAAATCATTTTTGCTGGATCTATATAAAAAGGATACTCGAAGTTTGCAAAAGCACTAATTTTTTGCCTACCAACAGGCAATAGCAAGGCAAAGCATACCAACTTTCTTTCAAATTAGAAACTGTGCTCCCAACAAGTGGCGCGGTCATGAATCATTCTTTCCTATCGGACGTATCACCAAGCATGCTTGATTCTTTTTGACTTGACGATTATAAATAAACCAACAGATTGAGAATGAACGAAGTGTGGGGTAATTCTACAAATAGTTTACTATCCGAGCCAGTACCCTGGCGATTTTTTTAATCATTTATAACATCGACCTATTTCCACTACCAGGGCCAATCACCGACACCAGGAGATGAGCTACCCCCAACCTGGAAATTTTGCCGAACTTCTTCTCTGTCGAAGAGTCGGGATTTTCTACTTGCCTAACATTTAATAGATCATTTGCTTTACATCCCTTCCGAAGGATGGTATATGACCTACACAACCCTCGCCTAAGATTTCATAGTTTCTTTGTATACGCTGATATACAAACCGCTAGAAAACGGGACGAGGTCGCCGATTTTCACTTGAGTTACCATCAAATTACTGACTGCGACTACCGTTGCTTAACTTTCGAATCGAATACGAGTACTGTTAAGGCAAATCTACTCTCGTCCCATACCCCTGCGATTGCTTCAATTAATATCATGTTCTTTTATGACGTGATGCCATGCTACATGTGACTGTCACCGACCTAATATGTAATGTTTGCAAATGTGCAAGAAATGCCAAACTGTGGAGTGTACAGATTCACACACTATTATATGTGAAGAAGACGATGATAATATTAAATAAGAGAACATTTGTCTTTGTCAGAATTCTATTGGTTGACAATTTAGTCTGACAAAGTCTGACAAAGGTAGTCTAACAATAAGTTACAGATAAGGAAGAAAGTATAGTTGATTTATTTACATCCGCCCTGTGTATGGTAAATTTCACGCTCTTAGTTCAAATTCTGTTGCATCGCGTATTTTCAAATTATATATTAACACTGATCTACAATTTAGTTTTACCTTTTTCTATAATATAATAAATATACACAAACATATATAAAATGTAGTTACAAAATGACAGAAAAAAAATAAAAATACGTTATAAAAAAGGGGTGAAAAGTTATTAATATTAATTATTATATTCAATATCGTTAGAAAATTTAAATAAATATTAAAAAAAAATTTTGTAATGAATCCAAAAAACAATATAAGGGTGGTTGTGACCCTCTATACCAGGTAACGCAAAAGAGATAGAAGTTACAAATTTTGAGGATTTGAAGAGTAGACCTACTTGAATACAACGTACTAAAAAAAAATACTCATCCACAATTTGTCTAGGCGATATTCTAATATGACTAGGCTAATAACATTTAAATTTGCAATTACAAAATAAATAAATATTAATTTGACATTTACAATTATTATTTTGTTTCCACTACCTACTTGATGAAAACGTGACTTTTGTTAAGAATACATTTTTTGCGTCGAAGTATGCAATTGTAATTCTTCTTCCCAGGAAAATGCTGTCTACCAAAATAATAACTCTACAAAATAAAAATTGTTGAAAACATGTTTCACATACCTTAGTTTTATGACAAAAAATCCACCACAAATAATATCACAAAGCTAAGTTCCCTACCTATAGTCACATTAAGACACTTGCAATTATTTTCTATCACTGAGCATTGACAAAATGTTTTATTGTATTTCCATGTAGTACGACTGGAAGTGGAGCTCCAACTTCAAGGAAGCTATAACCACTCACGAGTAAAAAAAAATCTCCGTTTACAATAATGCTTGCATATTTATAATTGAATCGTACGTGATATGTTACTGGATAATGATTTTGGCTTGGATCGGTATTTTTCTTATAATTTATTGGTCTATCTATTTTTGCACCGAAAAGCACTATTTTGCATAAAATTTATCTTGTATCCTCTAATGCACAACATTTATTCCTGTGTACATACAATTGGCTTTGAAATTTTCGTCGTTTTTTTTGGTGTTGTTTTCGACACAAATCTTTATTATCTTCTTTTTTCTCATTTATTTTTACTGTTAATTTTTTGAATGCCAAAAATTTCACCCTAAATTTTTTTTGCTAAATTAATTCCTGGTTAAATGTTAGATGTATGTACCTAATCATTTTTATTGCATATATCCACAATAGGTTATATTTAATTACGTACCTATGTTTCAACCTATAGAGTGTAAAGACATCCGCAAAGGTCTGAAAGAACATGCTGAGAGATCTGTACAAAAATGTACAACATATGAAATACGTGACTTATACGACATTTTTATATTCTCTACTTAAGCTGCCAAATGACATAACTGTAAAATACAATTTTTTTTGTGACGTTTGGTTATAAACATATATTGCACAAATATGTACAAAATGAGCTAATTATTAATTCCACTGAATGTCAAAAATGTATTGAATGGAAATAAGTACCTACCTTCCTTAATTTTTTTCTCTAGTTTTCTTGGCCATATAAAGTGTTTTAGGTCTAATTCCTAGTATTAAATAATTTATTTACTCAACACAGGTGAGGTTTTTAACTTTATAGAAAGGAATTAACCTTCGAATGACGAAAATGGAAACAAATTAGTCCCCAAACCACTTTTTCATACAATATTTACATCAGCAAGCTGTGTGATTTTCTAGTGTAAACCTTTCTAATTGAAATGTTGATCTATTATTATGTAGTTTGTTATTTTAAATTTTTTAACTGACCTCATTTTCGCCAAACAAAATACCTAGGAATTTTTCGTATTATTTTTTTTGTTTTACTAAAAAAATATTTTGAATTTTATAGTTTTTGATTATTATTTCTAGTCTAAGCGTTTCTGGTCTCCAAAAGCTTAGTAAGTAAACAAATGTGCCGATATTTTTATTTATATCTCTTATTGTCCTATGAAATTATATCCTTTATTATCCATTAATATGAATAATATGTATCAAACCATCATTACCAGTATTGGAAACAGAACAACACGACGTCAGTGGTAACTCATTTTAAAATATTTACGTCATCCGAAGATTAAGACAACATTTGAATCAACTGCCCTAACCCACTTAACGTTCCATATCAAGGAATGAAATCACTTCTAACAACAGTAAATATCGAGTCATACTCTACCGTGTGACTCGACACGACAAAATATCCGTGACTGACTTGTAGCCAGTCATTCGTTATTATACATTTTATTTTCACAAAATTAGTTCGAGATTCAAAAGGAATGGTAAAGTAATATAAAGAGAAATCATTTAATTGCTAATGGATGATTAACCTTACAGAAATAATTGTCCAATACAAATTAAAATAAAGTCAATAAGAACTAACAACAACATTCAAAACTTAAAATAGTTGAATTGAAAAGTTCTCAATATTACCGAAAACAGCTTGACAATTAAAGGAGTGGGTAAAAATACTTCTAACTGTAGTCAATAATATTGAAAAGTTTTCCCTCGATAGTGTTGTGCCGTAGACAGCAAAATACAAAATGACAGTTTTGTCAAATAATTTTTTTATTAAATGGATAGGTAGCAGTTTTATTAATAAATATAATAAATGATAATTGAAGTCCGTTGTTATGATGGTATAGCATAATAACCCCGAATAAAAAAATCGGTCCCGTCTAGGTGTACGTTGATAGTACTTTCTCATACTCATATTCAATTTGGCATGAGAGAAATAAATTATTTTAATTAAAAATACCATTTTTATTTAGTTTACTTATTTATATAAAACAAATAAAATGAACAAAGTAAATAAAATAAATTAAAGAAATAACACTAATAAGGTAAGACAAATAAGACAAACTAAACAATTACGACAAATAAGATAAAGAAGATAAATGAGATAAACAAAATAAACAAGATGAATACGATAAATAAGATAACCAAAACAAATAGACAAATGAGACAAATGAGGCAAATGAGGCAAATGAGGCAAATGAAGCAAATGAGGCAAATGGGACAAATGAAACAAATGACACAAATGACATGACTAAAACAAATAAGATAAACAAGATAAATGAAATTAATGACACAAACAAAATAAAAACAAGAGAAAAAGATAAACGAGATACACGAGACAAACGAGATAAATAGGGTAACTGAGATAAATGGGATAAGTAGGAACACAAGATAAATGAAATAAACGAAATAAACAATATAAACGAGACACGAGAAAACCGTTACAAACTAGATAAATGGAACAAACGAAACAAACGAAATAAAATAAATAAAATAATTTATTTCTCACTTATTTCAGATTGGATATGATGAGAAAGTACTGTCGAGTCAAACTATTTTTTTTTAATTGAATGAAATTAATTTTAGAGTGTTTTTCTCAATAACGGATGACCTGACGAAAAATTGTCAAGAGTTCTTTTCCTCATTCTGAACAAGTTTTATTTGAAACATTTTTTGGTTCGATGAATTTTTTTATTCCCCCTTGTGACGTGCCCATCCTGAAGCACAAATTTCACTAATATTCAATAAGGTTTTCCCTATACCACCCTGATAGTTTCCGATTTCTACGTTGAGACGTGTTTGAGATAATGATACCACAACGATTACTAGCGACACAGACACACAGACACACAGACGTACCAATTCACAGACACACAGGCGGCATACCGATTCGGATAAATTTTCTATTTTCGAATCTCAAAACGTCCGTTTCCGTTATAATCTGGAATTTGATTTTTCTCACGACGCCAATACTTTCTTTATCAGTATAGATAAATGAGAAATTAATAAATCAAACAAAACAGAAGATGCAGGAGAATCGTCTTTATCCTATATCCACATAACTTTCAATTCTATATTTGGTCGGAATTTCAAATATCTGAATTTACAATAATTATATCCCCAGAGTAAAACTGTCTCTATGTTTATAAAAAATGAGAGAAAAAAATTAAATAAGGTTATGTTTCCAATTCCAATTTTTTTTTCCAATTTAATATGCCTGAAAACACACAAAGATTTTTTTTTGAATAACTGTATATTTTTACTTAATCTGAGAAAATATAAACTCTAATATGTAAAACGCAGTTGGATTATGGATTATTTCAAAAATATTTAAGTAATACTTAAAAATAGATTTATAATTCGAATTATCAGATATTTCAAAAATAAATTAAAAATATTTCATATATAAAAAATACTGTCCCAAACAATAATTATACAACATTAAGAAAATTTATTGCAGAAATGTTTGGTGCTACTAGAAATGTAAAAACTGTATACAGGGTTTCCCATTTTTTAGGGTAGGACTTCAGAGGTTTCTTATATAACCTGTAATATCGGAAAGGTCGCTTTTTCTAGATACAGGTCAGCAAAATTTCGAAAAAAAAAATCGTTTTTATTTTTCCGAGAAAGCGGATGTGTATGAAATCTGGTGTAGTGCACACTGCCATCAAGTTTCATTGAAAACTCGACGGAACGCGTCCGCTCTTTTACCAAGGGTGTCTCCTGAGGGAATTGAATTTATTTTTAAAGAAAGTTTCGGGGGAAATGGCAAAATAGGTTTTCATGTATGTTTTCATATAGTTCCTGATGTTTATTTCTTTTGGGGTTTAATACTACCTATCTACCTAATTAATTTCAAACTTGATGCACATTCTGAGGAAATTCGTATCAACATTTCTGTAAAATTTCTAGTTACAAAATGTTGTTTTCTTAGGTTCATGTACCCTTAGCTTAGAGCAAACTTATTTTTCTATCCCACTGACTCTTTCATTATTTGATTTTTTGTTTTACTTGAATACCATAATACTTACCACGATTTGGAAGAAAGATGTCTTTCGTAGTCTAATTTTTCTTCAATATGAAAGTTTAAAGAATACCGAGGTCTCCAAACAGAATAAACAAGAATCAAAACACATTTCACTTTTTCTTTAATAAAACAAAAATATCAAGAACACAATTTTACATTCGTTGAATAGATACAAATTAATAGTAACAAAAAACAACAGTAATCATGAAAGAATATCAAATAAAATATTAGTGGTAGGTAACGTAACTGTATTAGTAATCTTACGATTTTCATACATATTCACTTTATTTCTAATAAAAGACATTGAAACTGAGTCAGAAAAGAAGTTGTTCAAAATGAAAATCATTTTACTCAGTATAAATGACAACGCTTCTCAACAGAACTTCGTGATTTACCAAAATGAAATTCCTGAATTTCGTCAATGCATTTCCTGTTATTTGGATAACATCTTTTCCCGTATTTACCGGTATAGAATATGCCTTTCTTTCAAGAGACCCTATAAGAAAAATCTAGTGATACAGATCAGAATATTGTGGTGGTCAGGCAACTGATGCATAATAACTGATCCATTTGCGTGAAAAATTGATAATGGGCTGAGGATTCACGTCATCCCACATGTTTACATGTTCTATCTCCAAGAATTGTAGGAAAGAACTTAAAGTAAGCCTGCCAGGAAAATTCTATTTACAAAAATACCAAACCAGACATTAATTGAATTTATCTTGGAAATGTCTTGGTCTTACGTCATGTCAGTTTTCATGTGCCCATACATGAAAATTTTGAAAATTCGCTACACCTTGCCGAGTAAATCACGCTTTATCAGTCCACAGTTTTCTCTAAGAAGTATTCTTCTTTTTTGATTGCTTATATAAAGACGGTGGTCTTTCCATAGTATTCTGCTGATAATTGATTTTGAAATATTTGAGGCTTTTTGTAAACTAGTCCTATCATCTTGGTCAAACATATGTAGAATCTGTCTATTTCTTAATAGAACAGCATTGTTCCTATTTGCCCATGATTCGCAAAATACTGGTACTCTTATAAACATTTTTGGAAAAATTTTCCTCCGATTTAAAATCCGTCTAATATATTCCCTCGCCATTTCTTTAGAATTTCCATCGCAAACTCGGCATACGTAATCGTTATATGCATATTGTTAATTCGTGATGATTCGCAGCATTTTCAAAATATTACAAACTCGCTAAATAATAACAGATCGTTTCTTCAACACTTTTAACAGATGTAATGGATATCGTTCCCATGGACTGCGCCTTCTTGAAAACTCACAAATGACAATTGTTATTCATTTGTGGTTATTGTTTTTTTTTTTTGTTATTATTAATTTGTATCTGTTCAACGAATGTAAAATTGTGTTCTTGATATTTGTATTTCATTCAGTATTTTGATTTATTGTTTATTCTATGTGGAAACCTTCGCATTCTCTGACTTTTACATTAGTCAAAAATCAAACTTCGAAAGATGTTTTTTCTTCCAACTCAGAGCAAGTATGATAGTATTCATGTAAAATGAAGAACCAAATAACGAGTCAGTGGCAAAGTAAAAATAAGTTTATTGCAAGCGAAAGGCACATGAGCCCAAAAAGAAACAACAGTTTGTATCTAGAAATTTTAGAAAAATATTGATATTGATTTCATCAAAATGTGTACCAAGTTTTAGATTAGTTCGGTAGATAGATAGAACTAAACCCTGAAAGATGTGAACATCAATGAATATAAAAGAAATCCTATTTTGTGTTTTTTTTTTTGCGAAAATGATGCGTTTGGTGATATCCACCAAAAGACTAGTTCTTGTTCAAAATTCATCGACAAATTCACAAATATTATAATTTTGTCGAAACAGTCATTGGCGTAAGAGATTTTCTTCAAAGAGAAATTAAATCTACCCCAAAAGACACGCCCGTGTTAAAGGAGCGGTTCAATACCTCCATCCGCTTATGTCGGAATAATAAAAACGAAATCTTTTTCGAAATTTTACCACTTTATCTCGGAAAAGAGGTCTTTCCGACATATAATTTAATGAGAAACTAGCATTAATTTTTTATGCTCTATCGCCTATCAAAGTCCTAGCCCTAAAAAATGGAATGCCCTGTATAACTTGAGCCACCTCTCTTACCAAGCTTGTCAATAAATAGTCTACACTAAATTCATTCAAAAATTCACTGAAAAAAACATTGGTGCCTACTTACTTAAAAATATATATTTTCATTAATTTACGGAAAATAATAGAGGCACAATTTTGAATGGGCTGCACTATTGGGCAAAGTCAAAACAGCCTGAATATTTTGTTAAGATTTTCAGTAACGACTGATCCAAACTTGTATTGAACATGAGTACAAAATCAACCAAACCAAAACACAACATTGTTTTAAGGTGTATCGGGCTGGAGTTGAGCGTATGCGTGGGACCATCTCAAAAACAGTCTTTACTCAGCCTTATATTACCCCTACCTAACTATTTTTATTTTTCGTATCCATAAAATTGTGACCAATTATCGTTATGTATTTATCTACATACATTGGCGGCTGACTTATTAGAAAAGGCAACAAATAATAATTAAATATTTTTTATTCTGAAATTAATATAAGAAAATTCAAATACTATTTCGCTGTTACCATTATTAGAGTGTATATTTTTATTTTTGTATAAAAAAAAGAGATGGACATTTCTTTTAACAATTTATTTCTTAACTTATTTGAAAAAACTACATTTTTAGGCGACAAACTAATTGGAAACGTAATATTAATATTATAAATTTTCTAACAAATAAATTTTCTCTAAATTTAGTGATTAATACTTAGTTGAATACCCATTAGCTTCATTGACTTTCAATCATCTTCTATACATAGACCCTATTAAACGTTTACATGTTTCTACAATGTCTGCCCATGCTTGTTATGCCGTCAAATAATTCGTCAAAATATTGAAAAGTTTTCGACCCTACTTTTTTTTTGGATTAAGGTCTGGGCTACAAGAAGGCCACTGTAAAACTTCCATATGATGAATACTAGATCATTGCCATGCTGGAATTTTTAAAGTACCTATAAATTTTCCTCTGCGTAGGTTGCATGACGTTTTCCAGTATATGTATTCATACTGATCCATGGTACCATTTATTCTATAAAGTGGGCCAACGCCATGCCAAGAAAAGCAACTCCATACTATGATATAACCACCTCAAAATTTTACGGTTTTTATCGCAAAGCGAGAATCAAACTCTTTATTCCGTTGGAAAAAAAAATAAAAAATATACACACAGTCTAACCATAGTAACGTCGAAATAGTATTTAAATTTTCTTATATTAATTTCAAAATAAAAAAAGATTGAATTATTATTTGATGTCGTTTCCAATTAGTCTATTGCTACTGTATGTACCACAGTTTACTTATGTAGATATTTTTGAAATACAGTTTTAATTTTTTTACGATAGATATGTGATATTTTTTAAATATTTCTATCTAATATTAACATTTTTTGTACAGTACATGTTAGAACAGTATAAAATCTTTATCAGTTTGTCTCAGTCGGATAAGATTTAGTGTATATATTACTTCAGTATCATATTCGCCTCTACTAGTAGATCAAGCGACTGTTTTTTCTTATGTTACCTTTCCTGAAAATTGAGTTTAATTGAAACATGTAAAAAACTTAATTTTTTTTTTACTTATAATAATTAATTCTAAACTATTTCTTTTTTCATATTTTTATAACTTCAATACAACGTTTTTTTAATACGTATTATTATAATAATGGTTTAGCTTGCATTAAAAACATATCGACGCTTAAGAAACAATACCTCTTATCTCCAAATTAGCAGTTTTACAGGAGACGAAAAAAACTAAGTTTTCTTATTAATAGATATGAAACCTACATGTTATTTTTATCATGGAGATCATGGAGATACGAGTTATTTTATTGTTATACGAGGTATTTTTTAAGTTTTTAAGTAGAGTTTTTGGTATCAATATTAATCTTAGAGATACAAGATATTGGGAACTGTTGGACATAGGAGTGGACATTAATTTAAAATTCTAAACCGAATTTTGACAAAAATGGAGATACGAGGTATTGTTTCTTAAGCGTCGATATTGATAAATTTTCAAATATTTTTTTTCTGAGAACAATTTTGTGTGTAATATAATACAGAAGTAAATTTAAACCATTATTCTTGTAATATTTGACTTCTCATATCAATTCTTTCTAATTGGCCCTTGTTTTCTTTTCCAAAAAAAATTCATTTTGTAATAAATGTTGTGCTAAATAAGACCAATAAATTATATATAAAATTGGATGATGCTTTAAATAAAAAAAATATATATATACTACCTTTTCCTTATAGTAAGGTCTCATTGGAAATGTCAAATTCTGCTCACAAGGGCCTTTTTTTGCACCAATAACCTAACTTACTATTTATTAAATTTTAAAAAAAGTCAGAAACAATATTTGTTTCTGCCTTCTTAGGAAATAATTATTAATTTATTTAAATTGTTATTAATTACACACAATGCTTATTTTGTATTATTAAATTGTATCTATTTTATTTTTATTTTGTAGTTAAATAACGCTTGGTTTTTTAGACTGATAACCTGAAATACTTTACTAGTACATTTTGTATCTTGTAGCGAGGTAAAAGGTAGACAGCATTTACATATTTTTTTAATTTTATGAATGTACTTGTAAAGTTGGTAGCTTAGAATGTAGCTTTTTGCTTATATTAACCTTGTAAGAAAAGGTTTCCTAAGTAGTTACAAAATTGTTCGGTTCGCAGACTCTAACCTTACTATAAGGGAAAGATTTTTATACTGCATGTGTATTGCTTTTTATTATCTGTTAGTTTTCGTTGCTTGTTTATTTTTAAAGTTATCCTTGCACGATGCATGATTGTTTTCATTTGTTTTTAACAGAATGTATGAATTTTTGCCTACGTGGCATATTATTATTGGTAAGATTTAACATATCCCATTTCTTTATACTTTTTACACTAGACTTTTTATTGCATGATATGTTGCTTAAGCTTTTACCTTTGTAATGTGTCTAATTTGTATAATTATTAATTGTTTTATTTGGTTTAATTGGTTAATTTTTTTAGTTGTTGTTTCAGTTGGATTCACCCAGTAATCAGTAGTTGATGTTTTTTTGCACATTAATCTTTTCTTTAAGGTAAACTTTAATTTATTTTCAGTACATTTTGTCCTCCACAATTTCAAATCAATAACGTAATTAACATTAATCTGGCGCATACAGTTAATTAGGTCAGAAATATTGTTTTAATCACTTGTTCTGCTGACTAGTAAAAAGTTTAGTAATTCACTTGACTATTATTATGAGCTGAAATTTTGTATCTCTGTTATAAACGTCATCGGAAGATTCATCCGGCAACAATGACATTTCACACAGTCATCTGTTTCTTCGAGGAATTGGTCGATTACCCACTTCTAAAAAAGTTTATCGTCCAAAATTAAACAGTTAATGTCAGTGACCGATAAGAACTCCCCACTATCCTGACCTCAGTATTTATAATAGAGTAGCAGGAATGTAGTTTTAAAAAATACTTAAAGGTCGTGTTTTGACATTAGTTGGTTATCACATTACTAATAATTGGCGCTCAATGTGGGGCACCAACTTGTATCACTTTGACAGTTAAAGGATTTTAATAACACGTAGGAATGCAATTAATAATAAATATATCCCACGACTATCTACTGCAAAAGTATACCAATATGAAAATAACCAATAAATTAAAAGTCATTTCATATTGCTATATAGTTATACTTGGTGCACACTGTGTGTCTTTGTTTGTTCAGACAAAATAAACTGAGTTTAGCAATTTGTGTGAATGAAATTAAATTTGACAACTCTTGGGAACTTTATTTGTTTATTGCAAGTTTTTATTTTGAAAGAGGGCAGATTTTTAAATTCATCTACGAACTCATCACATTCACTATTATTTATTATCAGCGGAATATCTAAAAGACGACACATTTTTGAAAACGCCCTCATAGGAAATGTATAACTTCCTTCTTGTAGGATACATTTTAACTATTGCTATTAACTGCTTACCCACTATTTTTTTTGTGTTCGAGTGGTCAAGTCATCTTTTCAATATTAAATTTATCTCTGATTTTAATTTTGTCATTTTCTCTAAATATACTTTCCAGTATAACATTACAAATTCTTTCGTAAAATGATTTAGAAGTTCTCACGCATTAACTTTCTTTGTGTTACCATTCAATTCGTCTTTTAAAACATTTACAAAATAAACAAATACTATCGTTACAATTGTAATTTTTTTACCGTACAAATTTTTAATCTGATTTTTACCCAACATATACGTTTTTAGAAACTATTCTATTAAAAAAAATCTAAGTTTAAATTGAGGATCTGCAAAGCCGTCTCAGTTTACAGAATATGTTAGGAATAATTAGAATGATTCTCTACATATTCGATTACTATCTACTTACCATTTTCTTTTTCTTTCAACAAATTATTTTAAATACATAAACATTTCTCTTCATAACAATTTTTACTTTCTTATACCTAATATAAGGAAGTATAGTAACCGTGTTATTATTGACCTCGACATTTTAAAGGATATATACGTTTTGAACCTCCTGAATCCATTATGACTATTTTCCGAATGATGTCTGTCGGTGCGTGGTGTGTATGTGTGTATCCGCGATAACTCAAAAAATACTAATGAGAAACTTCCCAAATCTGGCAGTTAAAATTTTCAGCAACATTTTAGGTGACACATTAAATTTGGTGAATGTGGTACCACCAGAAGAAACACAATGAATGAAAGAAAAAATAAGGGACAATTTCGGGGAAAAAAATAAAAATTTTTATTGCATTTCTGGACTATTCTCGACGAATTATAATGAAAAAACATAACTTTATTAAAAAAATCTATCCGCATGTCTGTAGTATCACGATAGCAGCCACAGTTTTTGAAGTAGAGCTTTCAACTTTGGTACAGGCCAAAGACGACGAAAAATTCGATGAGCAAATTTAGTCAGCTGAGAGAAGGTCTACGGAACCCAAACTTCTTTGTATTTGCTTTTACGAAAAAATATATTCTTGATGAAATATTATAAACCATGTCTACTATATCAAGCCAATAAAATATATTTTCCATATACTTAAATAAAGCTGATGTAAACTGAAATTTTTTACACATTTGACCTTATAAAATGGGGTAAGATAAATTTAACAGTTTGACATTTGAAATGTCTAATTTAGTTACAAAAATGTCATGTCAATAAGAAGAAATTATTAAAATATATGACATGAATTATTATTGACAGTATCGAATGACGCTGATAATTATTTATTTAAAAATTTTAATGAAACATTTCAAGGTATTCT
This sequence comes from Rhamnusium bicolor, assembly GCA_029963845.1. Classification (NCBI taxonomy): domain Eukaryota; kingdom Metazoa; phylum Arthropoda; class Insecta; order Coleoptera; family Cerambycidae; genus Rhamnusium; species Rhamnusium bicolor. The sequence continues at coordinate 846,613 of JANEYF010000252.1, forward strand.
ATTAAAATTCAATTGAGGAAAATGAAGAATTAAATAGAATGATTTTTTTAAATCGGGATGATATATACTGGTATAAGAAAGTTATGTGCTGGCCACATCAGATATTTATAGACGTATAAATGTTTTTGTTATTAAAAACTTTAGTAATGAAGGAAATTGATCGATTTCAGTGGTGCAAGAATTTAACCACACCTTTCATGTTGAAGGATTAAAGTTTTATGTATGTTTGTATGAATTTATTGAGTTCTAGAATGATTAATGTATTTCCGAAAAAAAGAATTTTGGAGCCCCGTAAACGTTTACGATTATTTCAAAGTGATACCTGATGTGATCTCAAGAAAGGACCAATATACGATGTTGCATTATTTTAACATTCACCTATCTCTAACTTAGATCTGATTAATTTTTCAGCTATATTAGTCCAATGGATGCTGAGTTATTACGAACAACCTTTCATATTTTAAGAAAACATTACTACGCCAGTTCCTCGCCATTTTATTCTGTTATATTATCCCATTATTTAATTAAACCAATACCCTTTGAACAGGAAGTTCAAAGGCTGATTCTCCAGCCGATTTGTTTTTTGATTTTTTTAAGTAGTACGTATTAAGATGCCTATTATTTTCAAGAGAATTTGATAACTAATTATTAATGTTGATACAATATTCAAAATACACCTATATTGTCCGTCATATTCTTGGATTGTTAATATAATTTTTTAAACTTATAAAAATGTATAATGTTTATCCATAATAAAAATCTCATATAGTATTCGTGCTGGAATATTGCTAAAAAATTTAAAATAGGGTAGTTTTATGCATAATATAAGTATTTTCATAATTGTTTAGTCGATCTGATTAAAGATAATAAAACAAAAACATATTGTTCAAAACTAACATTTCCATTTGGAAGTTTGGATGTTTTAAAAAGTACTTTTGAACGTGAAATTTAATTACCAATATTTTTTATATAACAACATATCACATAATTAGAGATTAAACTTTTTTGAACATTCCAGAGATATAATCCTACATGTAATATTTTTTATATAATATACAACTGATTGCGTCAACGATTCTAACTTCCTACATTGTCAAATATTTTAAATCAAACTTTAACAGAGAAAAATCGAAACTGAAATGTCAATTTAACCCTTGATTGCCTGTTCGGGGTCCAGCTGGGACCCCAAGTGGTGTTTTCATCTAATAACTTTTTTTCTGAACATATTGGCAACAGCGCTCCTAGGTATGTGTCGGTAGATACGTGTTGCACAATATTTCAGTATGCTGCAGTGCGTCGTGGCGATAATGTCTCACCATAAAGTCATAAAGTAAGTGGGGTCCCGTTGAGACCCCGATTCGGCATTAAACGATACCAAAAATTTGTGTTACTAAATCCCATTTTTTTTAAAGTTTTCACTCAAAATGGAGCATTGGGAGAGAACCAGGCCACTAACACAAAAAGAACATGAAGATATAATTAACAATCTTGATTCGGACTCTGAAATGAAGTATGAAAGCGATGAAGAGTCAGACAGTGAGGTAGCTCGAGATTTGGTTGAAAATGTGTCGGAAATTGAGGATAACCTAGAAATACAAAGTGAAGAGGAATCAGACGAGGAACCGACGGGACTGCAAGATGATTCTCAGGATGGTGAACCTACGGAACCTGAAGATGTTGAGGAAGGTAGTAGCATAAAATATACCTCCAAATCAGGCTTGCAGTGGAATTGTCACCCTTTTGTAATCACCAAAAGACGCCAAAGGAATCTTGTAAATGCACATCCAGGCGTTACAAATTACAGTAAAGATACGTTCTTAGATATTTTCAACCTCTTTTTGACAACGGAAATGAAAGACATCATCTGTCGTCATACCAATGAAGAAGCTGCTAGATATATTGATGCGTGGAATACCAAAAATCCAGACAATAAGAGACATTGGACAGTTCTTGAAAAAGATGAACTTGATGGTTTTTTAGGAATACTTCTAAAAGCAGGTGCACTAAGGTGTCGAAAAGAATCTACTCGGGAAATGTGGTCTACTAATACCTCCATACGTCGATCATTTTTCGCAGCTGCTTTACCGCGGGATAGATTTGAGCAAATATCTGTATTTTTACGATTCGATGACAAATCAACTAGAGCTGAGCGAAAAGTAGAAGACAAGTTAGCAGCAATAAGAGATATTTGGGACATGTTTGTTGATAATTGCAGGAAGGCGTTTGAACCGTACGAAAATATCACGATTGACGAACAGTTAGTGTGTTTCCGGGGAAAATGCCCATTTAGACAATATATCAAATCAAAACCTGGACGATATGGGATAAAAATTTGGGCAGCCGCTGATGTGAAAACGACATATTTATGCAACCTTCAGGTGTACACTGGAAAATCTCGCACGGGTGTAAAAGAGAAGAATCAAGGCTTTCGTGTCGTATCAGATTTGATAGAACCGTACCATGACAGTTAGCGAGGAATAACAACAGATAATTTTTTCCCAAGCGTTTCATTAGCGAATTATTTATTGACGAAAAAACTTACATTACTTGGAACTGTTCGCAAGAACAAGCCGGACACACCAACTCAGCTAAAAGTAAGATCCAGGCCAGTCGAGTCATCTATGTTTGCATTTACCAAAGACCTAACAATGGTCTCTTATATTCCGAAAAAGAATAGGATGGTGCATCTAATATCAAGCCAACATGATGATGATAAAATATGTGCAGACAACAAAAATAAGCCATATATGATTTTAGATTACAACGCAAGTAAGGGTGCCGTTGACAATGCCGATAAGCTTATTAGGGAGTATTCGTGCACCAGAAGAACAGCTCGATGGCCATATAGAATATTTATGAATATGTTGGATATTTGTGCCCTAAATGCTTTTATTTTATACGTTGAAAAAAATCCTGATTGGAAAAAAAATAATAAATCGCGACGACGATTGTTTCTCTTACAATTAGGAGATGATCTTGCTCAAACCAATATGGAGAAAAGGTCCAACTATAAAAATCATAAGGAGCATGTAAAATCGGCTTTACGAGATTGTGGAATAGTAGTGCCAGATCAACATATTCCTCAGCCAGCAACTCCGGTTAGAAAACGAGCCAGATGCTATCAGTGCCCTCGAAAATTGGACAAGAAAGTTAACACAATGTGCGCACTATGTAGAAAGTTTGTATGCGAAGTTCACAGAAAAAAAGAGCAAAGAATTATATGTACCACCTGTTCGTCAAACTGAAATAGAAACAGACATCCAGTTGATTGAATTATATAATAGGTTTACGTTTCTTTGTCATATAGTAACATTTTATTCTTTTTCTTTTAGTTAATAAGTGTTTCAATGTAAACCGATATTTTGCTTTGTCAAAAATTCCATTTTTTGCTAAAATTAAATACATTTGTATAAAATACTTCTAGGTGTAGTCTTTTTCAAAAATGCATAAAAATATTTGCAAAAAATACCATATTTCATTGGGGTCCCTGAAGGACCCCTTACCGGCATGTAGGTTCATTTCAGGAGCACCGGCATTCAAGGGTTAATACATCTCACTTCCATATGACAGGTTGAATTCTTTACAGGTTAAAAGTTGAATCTACCCAGCTAAATTTCGTGATACTGAAAAATTTCTTTCAGTAAAAATGTTACTTTATAGAATAAACGTAACTACGAGAAATATATACAAATGAATAAATTCGTTAAATCAATCGCCAAATTATGATATGTCATGTAGATACAGGACAATGTCCGTCTCCGAACTGGCTTCTCAACCAGCTTAACTGAACTCTTTTAGGTAAGCACATACAGCGAGATCTAGACCGTGTTTATCCAGCTTATCTGCAAACGTCGCAGAGTGTAGATGACACGAAGATAAAAATAACTAGTAACAACTATGTCGCTGACGTTCGTGTTTGTTGATAATTGAACTACAAAAAATTGTGTCTGGGTTTGATGACTTTCTGGTCGATGGATATACAATGCACTGTGCCGTGTGTAATAAAATTAATGTTTTGTCATAATAACGACGCAAAACGGTATCTTGAATCAAAAGTACGAAACATATCAGGACAACCTGCATATAGCACATTTTTTTACGATTTCTGAATATTGTTTTGTTTACTACATTTATCATGGAAAGTCTTAAAGCGCGCTGAATTAAAAAATATTTGTGAGAAGTACAGGGTGTCCCTGCTAAGATGTCACTCTATTTTTTCAGTAATTCTCAAGAAACATTCATAGTTCAAAAACTAATATGATATAGTTTTTTCCGAGAACTCGATGCGATCAAGAAATAATCAATTGAACAGCAAACAAAAAAGATGTGGCAGAAAAACCAATTTTTTTTTCAAAAAAAAATCGAAATGGCGGATTATATTTATTTATATATTTGTATATATATATATATATATATATATATATATATATATATATATATATATATATATATATATATATATATATATATATATATATATATATATATATATATATATATATATATATATATATATATATATATATATATATATATATATATTTATATATTTGTTATAGGTTGTTACTGAAACAATTTCATATGTCAAGTTTTTTATATAACTTCCGGTTTGGCCGCATAAGATTTTTTCTGCCAAAAATTTTGATTCTCTCAATATATTTTGGTTGCATTCAACAGAACATATCAAAAATGCATAAACCACTTTTGTGATATCTCAAACCATTTTTGAAATATTGTAACTATTTGACTTTATCCTCATACTTACCATACAGCACGCAGTTTAAGTTACATCGCAGTTAGCTGTGGTCATGGCATCTTGTGTTAGAAATAATACTCTTAATAGGGCCAAGTCGTAGTAGGCAGGTGTCAAACTAACACAATAATTGAAACATAGCTAATTGCGATGTCACATAAACTGCTATGATAGGATAGGTATGAGGATAAAGTCAAAGAGCTACTAATATTTCGAAAACGGTTAGAGATATAACAAAAGTGGCTTATGCATTTTTGACAGATAATTGAATTTTCTGTTGAATACAAGTAGTAAAACTTCAAATATATGTATAATAAATAATGCTGGACCTAACTTTTCAAGATTTTAAATAGCAGGAAATTTAGATATTTATTTTATATATCTAAAAAAAGTATATTTATATCTTATTTCAACTAGAACTTCTTGAGTAAGTGTTTTTATACATATAGGCTCATGTACCAAACTATGAATCTTATAAGCTCACAAAATACAAAAACAAAAGAACAACTAGTTTTCGTAAATGTTAACTGCATCAACTTTATTACTTTAAAAAACAGAGAAGTTATCGAGTTGTACCTATGTGTTACATTTAAGAGATATAAACAGGCTCTTAACATATGAAAAAAATGCTTGTTGTTAATACATACACATTCGTGCACAGAAACCAATTATTACTACCGCTAGGTTAAAAAGCAATCTAACAATCATCACGAAATTGTGGAAGATCGTATTATTTGTTTAATTTATACATTACCCTTTTATTTGTTTACTATATTTTTCTATACAAAGTTGTAACAAACTTTCTTTTGCTTTTCAAATTCATTGCACAATAATTGTATTATTCACATACAAATTTGTTACTTTTGTATAATTAGATTTAATGAAACTGTTATGCTTGTAAGACTGCTAAATGTTTCATGAATAAACTAATGTTTGTTTAATCTATATATTTTTTTTAAATAATATATCTATAGTAACTAATATTTGGTGGTACACTTAATTCTTGAAAAAAAATAGGGTATTTATTTGCTTTACTGAAAATCTTTCAAATGTTGCATCTTATTGTGTTTCCAAATGCTTAATTATCAACGAATTGTTTTACAAATTGATCTCTGAAGTAGCACCAAATTACTACTCGGTCTGCTACTTGGGCTAGTTCTTTCATTTATTAAAAAAATAGATTTACTTACTACAAATTTAAACCTTACTATTTTTCTATTTCTTCTAAAAAAATAAAATAACAGAGTGTTTCATAGGAAATTTTTTTTAACGGCGATAAAATCAAAAATGTGTAAAAATCAATTACCTATTTTAAATACTTAAAAATAATGTTTTTGCAAAATGAACCACTAATTTCACAAAAATATATTCCTTGTACTTCAAAAAATGTTATGCGAAATTTTAAGAGACTGAAATATTTTCAGTAAAATGAATAATAACCAAAATTAGCAGAAAATTCAACAATTAATCCTTTCATTTTTTCGCAGCCCCCTACCGCTCCACGTGTGGGGTCGCTCGTCGTCGGGGGAGACTGCAGCCCCTCCGACAGTAGCCAGCGTCCGGAGAACGCACTCGACGCTCTGCTAGATGAATTACAAACTTTTTCCAAGCCCCACTCCAATGCTCAACTCCAAGACACCTCCGACCCACCCGCAATTCCTATTAAAGGCAATCGCCCTCCCCAAATGTCGGAGATTGGAAGAAAAGGCAGTATGGACTCAGCTTCATTTCTTCCCACACAAAATCTATCTGTTAGCACTGCTACGGGAAGTTTAAGGCGTTTGCATTCGTATCCTAGTGGGTCTGACACAGATAACAGCCCCCCTATTCAACCTTTGCAAAGAGAGAATAAAACAACTGCCAAACCTCCTATTCCAGAACGAAATACGGAGCTTATTCAACACTTAGTTACTGGAAAGAGGATACCGCCCCCTCCCCCACCAAGAACTAGCTCGAAGTCGCCATTGGCATCTCCAACGTCGCCAAGTTTACCTCCAAGATCTCCCGCTACGGCGCTACAGCATATCCAGAATGTTCAGAATATGGTCGATAAGCCAATGTCGCAATTTGAACAGGCTACTCAAAATTTGGGATTGCAAACTATGCGAAGGAATGTTCCTAATAGATCAAGTATTAAAGACAAGTCCCAAACTCTACCAAGAAATATAGGATCTAATCTACAAATACCTGTGGAACCTGAGGCAATATCAGCAAGTAACAGTAGCAGTTGTGAAAGCGTCAACTCACAAGACGGGTCAAAAAAAACACGTAAGGAAGAACTAGAACAGAGACATCAAGAGCTCTTAAAGAAGCAGAAAGCTCTTCAAGAGCAATACGCTCGTTTGCAACAACTCCAAAGAGGAAACAATACCTTAGCTGTAATTCCCCCCCGCTCCAGACCAACTTTTTAAAAGAAAACCGGAAGCGAATCAAATTTGTTGCAGAAAATGGGCTTACAATTGTCTACGTCACAGATTACCGGATCGCTGACAAACCTACCAAATACTACTGCAAACGCTATTAGCAAAAGTACTCTCACTAGTACCAATTCGAATCCCACCAATCCATCGAACCCAACACACAATAACATAGATGACCAAAGTAAAAACTCCAACAACTCTAATACAACAAATACTCAAACTAACAAAGTTTACGAAACTGACATACTGTGACCTACTAAGACACGACTGCAATCTGTATGTTAAAATTTGCACACGATATTCATATCACAATTAACTGGATTGTTATTTTTTCTTGTTGAATGTTAGGTGTTAATATAATTAAGCTATTTCATGGTTTATTGAGGTTTTTGTTTCCATTTTGCTGTTGTTATTAATTGTGTAAGCCAAATTTTAAGATTCTATGATTAATAAGCCTATTAATAAGACAGATCCTATTCGCTTTGTGCCAAACAATGTCCCTTCATTAAAATTAAAGATATGTATGAAATTAAATGATTTTTAACATGAAAAGATTGAACATTATACGTAGATATTAAAGATATTAAACTTATTTACGGAGGAAATTGATTACCTAGTCTGTTTAATTAAACAATAAAGCTAAACAGTTTTGAAAACATGTTCTTTTTTTTATGTATAAAAATTTGTTCAATAGTGTATCTAATTGGCGTCATACACTTTTTTTGTTAAATTATCTCCTACTATTCCAGTTAAAAATTGCTTATATTTTCTATTTTAGTAGCTCAAACAAGGCACGTCCAGCGTATGAGACGAAATGATATGTCTTGGTACATATATGTGTGTGACTCTCCACAGTAAAACGGGGTACAGACCGGCAATTGTTATAAAATAAAGCTATTTCCAAAAAACCGCGCCACAAGTCGGAAGCTGCAGTAATAATATAGATAAATGAGTAATACTCTTGCTTAGGCTAAAAAAAATGAGCGTTATTATCAGACAACTGACTTGTGGCGTGGTTTTTATAAATGGTTTTAATAGTAAAAATTGCCGGTCGGTACCCCGTTTTATTACGGAGGGTCACATAGATATAATAAAGTTTATAGTAATTTTTCATACGTTATTTCACCTAAAATGGAATATTTTAAATCTATAATTTCAACAAAAAACATGAATTAAATTTTAGGAGTTTTGTGTTTAAGATTTAATAAAAGTATCGAGATACATTTAAAATCCGTATAAGATATTTAGTATTGTTATCAAGCTCCGCTATTAATCATAATCGAATTTGAATTATATTGGTAACAACAGCAATTGCCTAGGCTATTATGAGATTTAATTTGTGATTTGTTAAATATTGTTTAGAGTATAAATAAAATAATTTAATAAAACAATTTTAGAATTATGCACATTTTTTTTATTATCACAATGTAAATAGAAATACAAATATAAAAAGATTGCAATACATGCACTGTTTAAAACACTATTTAAATTTTAAAACAGTCATGACAATTAATTAATGTAAATAAATTTTAAAAATACCAGTTAATCATTATTAACGTTATACTTTATAATTTAGTAGGTATAACACAAAAACTTGCTTTCATTGGTTTTAAAAAACACAGTTATTATATAAACTCATATATCCCAAATATTGCTCAAATATATAAATGTGAAGTTAAACTGTTGCTGTTTTAGGATTATTACTTTATTATGGTGTTTTTAAATATTTTACTAACGATCATTTAAATGTAGTTTATACAAATACTTAAAACTATTACATTGGCAAAATTATTCAAACTGGCTTATAATTTTTTTTGTTTGTTGCGTTAAATCAGAACTATTAAAATTTTGTAGAAATATTTTACTCAAAAGAAGTATTAATTTTAGTCAGGAAACCTGCTTTTTAGAAGTCTGGAACTTTAAAATTACTTTATGGCTTAAAGCAAATTAATATTTTTTAATATTTGCTAATCTTTAAATTAATTGTGAAAATATTTTATGGCCTAGGTTATGGTCCAAATTTTACACGAATTTATTCTAAAATGAATAGAATATGCTTAAAGGTATAGGTTATCTACATCTTTAAACAATAAAGAAGTGAATACGATACAAAATAAATTGCGACAGTTTGTTTCACTTAAATGAATATGATTGGTAGAGAGTAGTTAATATGTATATATTTTATACCTATATAAAAATATAATTAGTTAGTATTTAGTAGTAACTAAAAAATAGTTTTTTTGTTGCATACCAATGAAAAGAAAAGAAAACCAGAGATCATTCCCATATTGACGCTATATTTCTTATTGCAACAGTAATTCAATTAAGTAGTCAAAAAAATTTATTGCTATGGTTAATTTACAGAATTGTCACTACAAGATTATTTGCATAATTTTATTTATTTAACAAATCATTTAATTAATATAAAAGTATTCATTTAAGTGTAACAACAAACTTACATATGTTGAAATGTATGTATTTTTATGAAAATAAATCAAGCAACAAATACTTATACTTTTTTTATTTATTTTTACTACAATTCTTAGTAACTACTTTGTTAAACCATTTAACTATGCAATTTTATATTAAATGATTCTGAAGTTAATATCAAGACTGCCATTTTTGTCATATTTGTGTTCATTTTGGTGGTAACTAAACAACTATTTTAATTAATAAAAGAATGTTGTGTCCACAATCCTCATGCACTTAAGACCTCTTTGATATTTTTGGACAATACGTACTCCATTAACTTTTTTACTTTTGACTTCTTATAAATATCCATAAAGAATCATAAAAACGTAAGACGGATAACTTAAAACATAGCTACAAAAGAATTTGATGTCAGTAAATTATATTACTTTAGCTTTTTTAAAATAAAAGCCAGACTAGGATCTGTACCCAAAAGGCACAAAAAATCATCTGAATATTCCTATGTGGTAATTCTGATTTTGGATTATCCTGTTAATGTCTATAAATCATTCAATTATCAAACTGACTAGATGTTGATGTCCAAATTATAACGTTTGATCAGTATTTGATTTCCATAACTGATCGTGATCAACTATGAATATCCCAGCAGTATTTTATTAATCTAAATTCAAAAATTCTATGAATATCCTTAATATTTTCCCACAGACCCCACATACATAAATCCTATGGATATAAAGAATAACTGGACATGATCTCGTATAACCTTTCTAGGTACTTCTAAATACGGGACATTTTTTTAATTACTTTTGTTCCAAATGGTTATGATACTGTCACGTGTTTGCTATCCCCACAAACACCTATACTCGTAGATTCGTTGATTAAATATACAGGTAATACTTACACACCACTTTATTGACCAATTAATAATTAACAAAAAATACATTAATGACTGTCCAGGTGACAACTTATTTGTATTGATTGGGTACAATAACATAAGAAAAATTTAAAAATCTTAGAATGGTTTGATTTGGTAAATCTATTTCTGAGTGATTGGATCTTAAAATAATTATTGTATTATTTGACTAATTGATTATAGTTTACAAAAAATTATTACTATTATATCTGGATTTAAAAGAAATAAAACTTGTATTTCTTAAAACAGTCGCCACCCTGAATAAGGAAACGTTTAATAACCAGCGAATTGCAGAAAAATTTACGTTGAGGGTCATTTTAGAAGAAGATTAAATATAAAGATAGGGACATAAAGTAATTCTTTATAGACAAAAAAATCAATTTAAGACGATGATTACATTTAATTTCAAATAATGATTGATTATATTAGTTTCGTCTGCTTTGTTGACAATTTAATTTAATTTCCTCTTTAGAAATATGGCATTTTATTTTGAGGCACCATTTTTAATAAACGACATAAGGAGTAATAAGCAATATGAGAACTATATTTGGAAATGATTCGTTATTTTTTACTAAATAAAAGTCAACAAGTTTCAAAATGAAAATTTTTATAGTCTAAAACTAAGCACTAAAAATGGCTATAAAAATGACAGTCTTGACAATTAAATAAGATATAAACCAGTCAGGTTGCAATAGATATATAGATATAGGTACCCTTAAAAAATGATAAGGAAATAGTCAAATAAATGTTCATCAATATCAATCACATCAGTTTTACATTTTTATATGTATCCGTAGTTTAAACACAATTACATTCATCAGTGGTTAGTAACTAGTTCATACATACTTAACAAAATTATAATTTAAGCTACGTTTTCTATTACCTTTACCGATATTTCGTACAGCTTACATACTGTTATATAAATAAATAGTAATTAAGCAACGTTTATATAAAGTTAATAATCAAGATGACATGCCAAAGACTTGAAGACTTAATATTTTTGAAAAACACAAACTGTACTGAACAGTATTAAGAACGTTCATAAACACATAGACCATAGATAGGTATTTATATGTTAACAACATACTTAAGACAAAAATGGTATACCTATATGTAACAATTATATTTTTGTTTTTAGTTCCAATATATGTTTGGAAGATACATTTAAAATAAATCCATGTATATATTTTTGTTTCAGTGAGTGAAATGGTGGCTACTATAAAATAGATGCCAATGTAATTAAAAACTGTAATTGAATAATAAATAATTATAAAAATTTTAAATGTTCTTTTTATTTTTTCTAACAACACTTTTTTTTGTACACTCTATAACTCTCCAGCGGAGGCTGATGTCGAGGACATAAAAACACGGGCCTCCCATTCTCAGCTTATGTCATCATCATCAATATAGATCGGGAGGCAACGATAAATGACGTCAATTCCAGGGTTGTCTCCAGGTGATGTGTTACCGCGTAAAATGCTCATGCATATATGACACAATTATCTTACCTTATGCTTATTTTGACGAGTTCGGTAACATCCAAAGTTAATACGAAGAGGGCTGAAAGTAATGTAACACTAACACACGTGTATTTTTAACAAGCGATCAAACTACACATGTATGCCTTGTGTGGAAAAGTCTCTTCTTTTCTCAGATTAATAATACTAGGAGATGAGTAACAAAACATAAAAAGTTGTCCGATTCATCTATATCTCACGCGAGATACGTAAATATTATCGCTGGTTTAATTCCTATTGGTCAGAATCATGAACACAGCACGAAGAAACCCGATCGATGCCCGATCATCACCGTCTTGATAATAAATAGTGTTCTGTAAGACGTCTGTCATTTTAATCCGTGCTTTTAAGTGAATTTAAAGATTTGTTAATTAGTACTGTGATTAGTAATCGATTTTTAGTTATAAAAAATTTATTTAGTGGATATTTATTGAGAAACAATGACTAATAAGTGTGTAGTGTGCGGTCAAAAGGAAAACCACGGGGCTGTTTATCTTTTCACAGGTAAGTAAACAAAACAAATCAGGGCCAGCATAATGCGAAAGTGTGAAAGTTCAAAAATAACTAAAATTAATGATGGCTTTACAAAAACAAAAACAACAAGATTTGATTCCATTTGAACAGTAAAAAATCCACATTTTATCAAAAAAGATACTTATACAAAAATATTTATTTTAACTTCAATGGAAAGTTCATTCTTAAGGTTGCTCACAAACTGTAGATGTTTTAAAGTCGATTAATATCTTCTTAATTCAATTTTAAAGGTTGTTATTAAAAAATGTGTTTATTTTCAGATTTCCCGAAAATCTGGAGGGAAGAAAAAATTTGTTGAAACCTCTCAAGATGGAAAATGCCAGTAAGTGGCATTACGTGTGTTGACAACATTTTAAAATAAGTGATTATAATTTATAAGATCTGGATTAAAAGTGTTGAAAATCGATGCTGTTCCATTTTTCCCCTGGCAACACTGTCATCAACTTCGTGACACGTACTGTCCAGGTTAGTAGACAATTATATTGAAAATTAATAATATACTAAGTAGTCACTCATTCATACCTCATGAAATAATATCAAGTAGAGAGGTAGGTTCCTACAGAGCATCAACTGTTTTGTTGATATGTTACTTTTATTGCAGTGATGTAGGTTTGTATATTTCAAAGAAATCTCGTTCATTTCAGCATTAAAAATTTAATTCCTTCGCCACCATTAATACCCAAGATAGCAAGGTATGTTAAATTTAAATATACAAGGCCCGCCACTTTAAACTCCCCTGGTCCTTTTTTTTTTAAACAACGGCCATGTCCGGCACCTCAAATATAGATATTTTCAGGTTCTTTAGTAACGTAGTGATACAAAAAGAAATGTTTTTGGATCACTGCACCGTATATTTATATTTAACATATCGTGCTATCTTGGGTACTAATGGTGGCGAAGGAATATAATTTTCAATGCTGAGACAAGTGAGATTTCTTTGAAATATACAAACCTACATCACTGCAATAAAAGTAACACAACAACAAAACAGTTGATGCTTTGTAGGTATCTACTTTATATTATTTAATGAGGTATGAATGAGTGACTAGTCACTATATTATTAATTTTCAATATAACTCTCTAATAACCTGGACAGTACGTGTGACGAACCTGGTGATATAGTGTTGCCTGAGGAAAAATAGATACTGATTTTCAAGACTTTTAATCCAGATCTTTTAATAGTATAAACACTTTTTTTTAAGTGTTCTGAACACAGTGCCACTTACTGACATTTTTCATTTTGAGAGTTTTCAGCCAACTTTCTCTTCTCATCAGATTCTCGGGATATCTGAAAATAAACACATTTTTTAATAACACCCTTTAAAATTGAATTAAAAAAATATCAACAGACTTTAAAACATCTACAGTTTGTGAGCTACCTTAAGAATGAACTTTCCATTCAAGATAAAATAAATATTTTTGTATAAAGTACCTTTTTTTAATAAAATGTGAATTTTTTACTGTTCAAATGGAATCAAATGTTGTTTTTTTTTTTTTGTAAAGTTAACATTAATTTTAGTCATTTTTGAGCTTTCACACTTTCGCATTCACTCTTACTGTTTTGTTTACTTACCTGTGAAAAGATAAACAACCCCGTGGTTTTCCTTTTTTGGCCACACACTACACACTTATTAGTCATTGTTTCTCAATAAATATTCACTAAATAAATCTTTATAACTTTATATATCTGGTAGTCTTTATATGATAGTCTCTAGATCGTCAGAAAATATCGTCTTTATTATTCTATTTTTTTTTTCGTCATCTGACTTGTATGTCCAAGGATCACCTAAATATTACATTAAACTAACGTCAGCATGTTATCTAGATACTACATCTGATTTTGAAATTTTTTCTAGATCAAAACTAAAGCGAAAAACATGCTCGAGCTACGTAAATGAATCACCCTGTATATTTTAGATTATCAGTTTCACATTTTTGTGTTAAAAAATAATGGCACGAATTACACACGGGGACTGACTCATCTATGAATCAAAAGTTGCAATGAAAAGGATTAAAAGGAATACGTGCAAAGGCCAAGAAGAATTAGAAATATCCAAAACCACGTCTTTATTATTTATTTAACTGGCTGGGACAAAACTGCTAAGGCATTTGTCATTTTTTCCGGTACTGCTGTATATATAAAAAGAGCAGCATGCTATTTCAGCAGAAATACACGGACATTACTTTCGTGTGCATTTTTTACAGTTATAATTTAACACTAACTCGTCAGTAGAAGGAAACATGAATGTAACTTTTCGGTATCCGAATAGGTGTAACTGTCCGTTTTTTTAAATAAATAATTTGGATCACATTCCTTATAAATTCTATGGAGATGATTTGAATTATCAGTTAAATTCCAAATTCAAATAGATAGTTTTACTAACCCTTATTGTATTAGCTATTTAGTGCGCAGCTACTGTGCGGAAGAAAAAAGTTATTTACGAAGCGGTGCCGCCGCGCGCACTCAGAAACAAATGTAGTGGTGCTTTCAGCTGAAGAGGTGAAACGCGGGCAGACTAAAGATGGGCTGAGTGGAACACCTTACTGATTCGAATCATTTGAATCGGTCAGATTAAAGATCCGTTCAAACTGATTCGGTCGATTGTTCCGTTTAACTTAGGCGCTGATGTAAGACGGGTCCTTTCCCGAGTCTTGGCAGATCTGCGACACTGCAACTTATACTCATAATACGCATCACTAGTCTGTGATCCACACATTTCACACCCAGTCCACCCACAGTCTAGATTAGTGTTTGACTGCATGACTTATGTAACAGTATACAAAAATACTGTGCTTGCGTACGTGTCGTACTTTGTTTTAATTCTGTAACAATAAAGTATTTTATATACTTTTAAGTATATGTAATAGGTACTTAGGTACTTATAATATTTTGTTTCACTTTTATATTTTTATAAAATAAAATATTTTTAACAAAGTTTCTTTTTCTCAGTTATTTTATTACAAGCAATACGTAAAATTCGACATTCTGATTGAGAGAGAAATATAAATTATAATTCTAAATTCTCTGAACAGTCGGTCCTGGCAGAGGTCTCTGGTCCTGGTGCCGACGGACGGCGGTGACCAGTACATTTATAACGAAACAATTACATTACATAACCACATAGTCGTAGTTTCGTATGTAGGTGTACACCTACAATAAAAATGAAACGAAAATATTTTTTCACAGAATCAGGAATACAACTACAAATCAATCAAATCTCGATTCACAAAACACAAATATCAGTTCCGGTTCATGTGTAAATAGTCGGTCAGTCCTCCTATGATATCTTCAAATGCAGAACAGTAGGATCCATTCAGATTGGAATCAGTGATTCGGATCTTTCGGTCAGTAAAATGATTCGTTCAAACGGAACGGAACGTTTCTGAACGACACATCTCTAGGGCAGACATGCTCGAGCCAGGCCACAGAAGTCAAAGATATTCTGTGGCCAGGCTCGAGACACGATAGAGTGGAGCTGTGTGGTTAAAATTTTATTTAAGCTTGGTAACGTTTCTGTTAGAAAATTGTTGGGAAGGCGATGCTACTAGTGGAAGTAGTTGAGCTTGCTGGAGTTCCTTAAGGCCCAGGCCGTATATTCGGCACAGGGGCAACAAGTAAGACTGTTTAATTATATTGTCTTCTCGAAGAAAAAATATGTAAATGCAGAAGAAGTTTAACTTCGAACACCCTAGGTACCTAGGCACCACCACCCATTTTGTGGTCAGATTTTGAGTGCCTCGCATGTAAACAATAAATTGTTGTCATGAATTCTTATAAGATTTACAAATCAGCCCCGTGCTTTGAAACTAAATTCGTTTAATGTACTACATTTATTTTGTGCTTTATTATCATTGACTATTTAAACAGCTACACAATTTTTCCATCTTATAATAATAGCCCCCTGTTTTTAAATTAAGGAAAAACATTATATTTTAAACATAAAAGATGGTGGCGCCCAAATAATAAATAAATGAGTTGGTTTTACGTTTTGTGCCATTTGTATAGGTGATTTGCCTTGTCAGCACTTCACATTTAAATTTATCACTAATAATGAATTTATTTTGATGCTTCACAAAGCTCACAATATCTTCAGCACTAAGTTCATCTGACATCCCAACAAGCCTTTTTCTTGGGTTAAAATTTACCACTTCCTTGATGTTATATTTATGTCCCAATTTTTGATGAGCTAATAGTTTAAACTTAGAAATATCAGCATTGCCATTATAGACGATGAGGATACCACAATTTTTCACATTTTTTACACCAGAGATTTCAATTTCAGAGTTCACAGGGTTAATATGCTGAGGAATCTTAGCTTTAGTTACATTGATCTTCTGTTGCTGGTTTTTAGGTTTAATACTGCAGATTTTGATTCAACAACAGAAGAATATAATTTAGCACCATCAGGTTTATTTATTATATTCAATTCCTCAAATTTTTTATCAGCCCATTCATAATATCATTCTTCATGAAGTTCAACATTTCACCGCCCTCGCTGAGAACAGCTTTAAATTTTCCCTCGTTGGTTTTAGTGTCATTGTAGCAGGTTGGGCATTTCCAGGATAGGCCAGTGACTTTATTAAAATGTTTTAGAACATCAGCTGGAAAATTAAAGCAGTCTGCATGATACAATCTGCCACAAAAACCATCACACGTGACTTTTTAGCTCGGTGGCCCACCGGCTGATCACAAAAGCTACAAATCAAGTCTTCCATTTAGTTAATGATAACTTGATGTTTATTGATCTTAATTTAATTACAACACTAACCCACAGTATTTACAAAAATAAAGTTGGCTGAAAATTTTGGTTCTGTACATGTGGCACTGGTCATACTGTCCTTTACTCTTGTTTAGATAAGTAAACGTTTACAGATAGGTATAAATTATACACTTTTTCACACTATTTATTGATAAATATTAATTAAATAATTCTTCCACTTACATTCACTTATGCCAGTCAAAGCGAAAATTTTAGAGCTATACATAGTATGAGTCAATTTTTATATAAAATGTATACATGGAGTGTTTGTACATGGTACATTTTATTCATACACCATATTAAATAAATAGGAACGAACACAGCACAAAGTATATTTTAGGTTGAATACCATAATCATTGTTTCATGTTTTACGCATATACTTAGCATGTCTTGTGCTATGTGGGGCGTATTTTGTAGAATTTCAAAGCAGCGTGAAAGCGCCGTGCACCGTCCGAAGCCGTAACTTCGAGCGCATTTTCCACCAAACTGGGCAGCTCTTAAAAAAATTATTCTATTCATACCAAAATTTTAAAAATGTTCGCTTTTTTTATTTTAATCTGGCATATTTGGAAATAATAACCAAAATATTCTTGATATGGGGATCATTTTTTATCATTCCAGCAAAGTTATCTCGGGGACCTACTACTGATCTCTAATCTGGGGCCCAAACTACCTCTATATATGGAAGTATAAAAAAACATTTTTTGAAGCAAATAAATATATTTATAGTTACAGGTAATATTTTATAAAAACATCTGAAGAAAAATATGTACTAGGATAAGAATATCCTACAAATAAATATCCAATTCCATAGACCATTATCATATTGCAAATATTAATACCATGACATTGGTATGTGCTTTAATAATAATTACTCAGTAAATGTACAAAGAGAACGCTTATCCCAAGTAGCATTTCGAGTTGTAATATGGTCGGGACAACGTTGGCGTGACCAAATTACAAACTCGAAATGCTACTTAGGATTAAGCAGATATTAAAAAATTTACTATATTTTCTAAAGACCTTGTTTAATATATTCCACAATTTCAAAACCATTATTCCATATGCACACTTGAGATTTCACAGTTCTAACAACTCCCTCCTCATCAACATGTTTCCCTTCTTTAGCTGTCTTCACCATTTCCACACATTTATATTTATCCCTTACACAAGCTACATCTTTTTCTCTTAATCTTAAAATAGGGCAAAAATCATTAAGACCATCTCCACAATAAATAATTGTTTCATATGTAACACCCTCTTCTTTTTGTGTTCTGATAAAATCTTCCATAATTTGTCCCTTACATAAATTTTTTGTACTTAATTTGCAGGAATCTTGTAAATGATACATTTGGATTTGCAACAGACTGTTAACAAAACGGGCTGGATTAGTAAACACTTTTAATATATTCTGTGTTAAATCATTAGCTTCGAGCCATAAGTCTATGAAATAAGAGTTAGAATCACTAATAATAATTACATCAAAGTTTAGAAGTTCATTAATTTCTTTTATTAATTCAGGCATTCCCTCAACTGGTGGTAATTTTGTTATAAGTTCTTTTATACATTCTTCTTTTATGTTATGTTCATGTAAAGTATTGAAAACGCCTTGCATAAATGCAGTCCATCCGTCAGATCTGTGCAGTTTTTTTACTTCCTTTGGAATTTTACTATGATCTACCAGGTTCATGACAGCAGTGTCTGAATTATCATTTATAATGGTATGGTCAAAATCAAACACAGCTAAATTTCTTGACATCTAAAAAATGCATAACTTCTAAATAATTAATATTTATAATTTAAAAATATCTCAAATTTAATTGCAATTTAAGTATAATCATCCATTATACTAAGTACCCCTGATGAAGAACTTCGTTGCCAACATTATACAAAATAGTCCGTATATTTATATGAAATAACAAATTTTCCATCACTGCTTCTCTATACACACAAAAAGATCATAATCAAATTAGAAAAGAAATCCTATAGCAACCTTGTCCACAAAGAGAAAGTAATCTTTGACTGTGCAGCAATTGAATTTATGACTACAGTGTAGAGATGAGAATAATCGGAATATTTTCATAATTAAGATATTAGTAATATTGAGTATTTCATAATCGAATTAATTCAAAATATTTGATCGAATTATTATATGTATTACCCATTTATGAACGTAGAATAAAAATTCGAGATATCTAATCAAATTATTATATTATCGTAGGTAGGTTGATCCCACATGAGTAATTATTCATGATAAATCAAATAGAAAAATTCTCATAAAATTCCTTTATTAATGTGACCGGTTTCGTGAACAAGTAATTACTTATTTTATTTATTTATAAAAATTCCTGTGTCTGATGATGTGAAGTAATTACTTGTTCACGAAACCGGTCACATTAATAAAGGAATTTTATGAGAATTTTTCTATTTGATTTATCATGTATTATATTATCGTATGACTGCAGAATAAAATCAGAATATAATAGAATAGCGAACAGCTAATAGCAGTGTTTATAGTAAGTGTAGTGATGTAAAAAAAAGTAACTACTCATTACAAAGTAACGGGTATTTGCTGAGTTACCAAAATAACGACTACTTATTGTTTCAAATACTCGTTCCTTATAATCATTCATTACTATGCCTATATATCATGTTATTGAAAAATATTTTGTTTGGAAAAAAAAATTATTTCTCAATAATATGTTTGGCTCATTCTTTACAATATAATAATCAAAATACAAGTAAACGATTTCGAAATCAATGTTATTATATGTCAGAAAGAGCATAAATATTTTTCTCTCAAAAAACAAAAAAGTACTGAGTAATGAATACAAAGTAACAGGTATTCGTATCAAAAAGTAACTGATCGTTAAAGTACTCCAAAGTAACTAAAGTTTACATCACTATAGTTAGCTAACTTTACCTAAAGTGTGACTTATCTCTTATCTCTGTTGCACTGCATTTAAATTATCGAATGTTTCATGTTGTCATATCCTGCCTCTTCTAGCAGTCCTACTCCTAGCACTATCTACTATATTCAGTCTTCAGTACTTTCACTAATTCGATTAATTCAAAAAGTTTTCCAGCACGAGTAATTTTATCATAGTACATCTCCTTTTGATATTAGTATATTTCTATTTAACATCTCTCTCTCTCTACCTTCACTTGATTCTCCTGAGCGCCGAGCACTACTATTTTAATACCACTAAATTATCTTGAGGATGTTTTTAAAACAATTAATTGAAATAACTCGATTAATCTTATAATCAAAATATTTAATTCGATTCTTCCCATCACTACCTACTACAGTGTCTGGCAATAAATTGTGCTGGTTTTGAATATGCTGTAATACACATTATTATAAAATAAATAATTTAATTTTTGCCATAAACAAATAAAAAAAAAAGAAAAAGAAAGATCAGAATATGAAATTTATTGGTATCAACTGAATTTTTAAAAATAACTTACTTTAAATGAGCTTTGTTGGAATGTATACATTCTTATAACTTATCAGTACAATATTACGTCACATTTGCTATAACTCCCAACCAATTGCTGCAACTTCTTCCCTGAAACAATTTTTTTAATCCCTCCAATGCATAGAGATGTCTACTTTGGTATACCTTAGACTTAAGTTGGCCCCCCCTAGGAACTTACTGTAATTCATGTCTAAAATTTTGTTGCCCGCCATTGCTATTGAACTTGAAAAACGTTTCTACACAAAACACGTTGATTTATAGGAAACTTTGCCAAGTCAGGTAAAATGGCACAATAGACTCAAATGAAATACTCTTGACATTTGTCCTCGCAAACTTTATATCAAAACCTACTCAAAACAACCACGTCTTGCCAGACACTGTACTATTATGATAAAATGTCTACTACACAAAATTCTAATAGTTATTATTAAATATTGGTTTTTGTTTTTAACCAAACAATATTACTATATTATAGTACGCATGCATCCTTTAAAAAAAATATATACTTTAATTAAAGCTTCTCTTATGTCCGATATTAAATGAGACATAACACAATATTTTATTAATTAAGGCAACTACTCATAATCCCTATAATAACTA
The DNA here is from genome assembly GCA_029963845.1 of Rhamnusium bicolor. Lineage (NCBI taxonomy): Eukaryota > Metazoa > Arthropoda > Insecta > Coleoptera > Cerambycidae > Rhamnusium > Rhamnusium bicolor. Next base: position 868,020 of record JANEYF010000252.1, read on the forward strand.
GGTAATGACAATGTTTGTTTTTAGGTACAAAAATGTAGGTAACTTAATAGAATTGAAATAATTATAGATATAAAAAAAATACACTATTTACATTGAAAAAAAAACACTAAAAAAAAAAAACTTACATTTACAAGTACTTAAACACACGGTTTATCATATAATAAATACACAATTTTAGTAATTTTCTTTATATGTACTACTTTGGATCATTTATATTGTTTAAAATATCCCACACAATGGAAGTATTCCAAATCTGCCCATAAAAATATAAAAGTGCACTTTATTTAACAATGGATTAATGCCAGATATTTGAAAATATAACTCAAATACTATCCAAAAAGATGTATCACCTATGTGAGAACAATTATTACTATTAATCAATTCAATAAGAAATGTTTCTTACCTTTTTATTTCGGGTATTGTTCGTTACATGTTTAAATAATATGACACCTAATTTAAAAATTTGGCAGTTTAAACACTTATCAAATAAACCTTTCAACAGCATACAAAAAATTTTGCTTTGATGTTTCCTGACCTTTAAATTTGAATATCTAGAATATTTAGGTTATGTTTACTTGGCCTTGGCCATTGTTCGGTACCAACGTTATAAAGAAATACAATAAAATCTAAAATATGAAAAGAATTTTCAAATTTATTATTGTTATTACTTTATTACAATATTTTATTTATAACGATAGGAACGTATTAGGATGTTTAGTATTTAGTTCACAAAAAATTATTTTTTTTTTTTAAGAAACCCTCAATTAGTCATTTAGATAATACAATTTTTTCATTTTCAATTCATTGTAAAATTGATATTGTAAAAAAAGCATTTAAATTTTAAACCAAATATATATGTATATTATTAAACACTTACCTAGTTACTCCAAAAATGCAATTTACCAAAAATATTCTGAATATAACTGTAAGTCTGTCAGTTTGTCTATAATTAGTAATTGTATTACATCTGAAAACGTTTAGGGCTATTTTACTAATAAATTCAAAGTGGGAAAAAAATCTGTTCCTAAATATAGGAATTTTGTTTGAACATAAACAGACGTTCTAAAATGAAATATTTTACCTTATAAGTAGAGTTGGCAAAAATGCGCCGCAGGACATAGACGTACGCATCATAAGTGTAATAAAAAAAAAATTAACTAGCAATAAACTGTTACAATTTATAACAATGTATGCAAAACTTACCCTATTAACTAACTTGGTTATGACAAACTGGAAAAGATCTGTAAAAACTTTGCAGCATCATGTATGTTTATATGTGGTTATCTCCGAGAGTAATGTTCGATGTGGTGAAAAAATATGCTTATATTTTGAGAACGACCATTGGACATCTATTGATGCAATACAAGAATACTTAAAATAGTCTTTGAACTCACTTAACAGGTCTGCAGATGCACCATCAGTACCATTACTTTGTCTTAATCTGGTAAAACCGGGGTCTTGCTTTAATACACGTGTCACCTATAGAGTGTAGCAGCCGATTTATGTCGTCCACTATTTGCAGTGACTCTGTTAACGACAACGCACTGTTTTGTAAGTTTTGTATGGCGTCATGTATCTTTTATAGTTCTTATGAATAGTTTTTAAATCTGTTACAACAGAAACATCTTCGAATTTGATCTGGCTTTCCTTAATAACTGCAGCCTCATCTGGATAGAATTGTAGTATCACAGTTTTTATTTGTTGTAAATATATATATATATACCGGGTGAGTCACGAATTGCGCTCGCCCCGATATCTCCTAAAATATTTGGAATAGAAAATTGAAATTTCGAGGGCTTATTATACGACTAAAATGCCATCTTTTCAATAAAAAATCAAGTTTGGTGCACATCCGGTTTGACCGGAAATGCCCACAACTTTCGATTTTTAAATGAAACACCCTATATATTTTTACATTTTTGGAATCTAGAGGAAATTTTGAATACAATACATCCATTTTGGTCACTTTTTCATAAACATTAAAAATTTTATTAAAAAAATCTATTTCTGAATCCAGAGTGCTGTTTATATTGGTTTATTACATTCAATGGCTACTATGATTTTTCCAATGTTATTAGGTTACCAGATTTTAAACAGAAATGTGTCATTTTAGTTTCCAAAGCCCACTAATCTATTAGCCGCATGTTTCTAAAAGCTTGGTTGCATTGTATTTTGGCTGAAATCTCAAATATTTCTGAGCAGATTTTCAAAATTTTGGTATCATTAGATTCGTATGAAAATGGGGTATTTAAAAATGTTGGTGAACGATTAACTTCCCATTTAAAAAAACCGAGTTAGTGGGTAAAAATCACATTTAAAAATTTTAAACGCCTCTAGACAATTAAGTAATGCAATCATATTGCTCTTTTTATTTTTATAGTAACGTAGCACACAAACTAAAATATATTTTGGGCACCACAGCACTCTGGATTCAGAAATAGATTTTTTAATAAAATTTTTAATGTTTACCAAAAAGTGACCAAAATGGATGTATTGTATTCAAAATTTCCTCTAGATTCCAAAAAATGTAAAAATATATAGGGTGTTTCATTTAAAAATCGAAAGTTGTGGGCATTTCCGGTCAAACCGAATGTGCACCAAACTTGATTTTTTATTGAAAAGATGGCATTTTAGTCGTATAATAAGCCCTCGAAATTTCAATTTTCTATTCCAAATATTTTAGGAGATATCGGGGCGAGCGCAATTCGTGACTCACCCGGTATATATTGTCACATGGTTCATTAAAAATAAGTTGTTTAAAAGGGACAAATAATAAATTAGCTAAATTGGCAATTATTTTGAGCAGTAATATCATGAAATGTAATTTAGTAATAATACTGTGGTCAAATTTGAAAATTGTTGTTTGATATAACCATAAAATATTATATAGTAAAGAAACAACAAAATGTGTTGAGAATCATGAGGCAAGAAATAATAAAATATTAAATGAACATAGTTATTAGAATTTAAGTTATGTTGTTATAATATAGAAGTACATACCGTACAGATAATTAACAAAACATTGTAATTAAAATAAAAGTGAAAGTGATAAATTTGAGGAAGCATACAATCATCATAAGTTACTTGAAGTCAGTTTAGAAACTATGAAATATAAATTTCAGCTAGTATAGCACAATTGATTTAGTCATCCAGGGTAACTAGAAAAAACAAAAAAGTTTGTTGAAAAGGAAGAGATTTTGAAGGAAAGGGGAAGTTTTTGATGTGGAGAAAGAAAGATAAAAACGAAAAGAAATACAAGTATAAGAAAGAAATATAGCGTTTATAAATTAAGTGCAGTATAAGAAGCTAAAGCAGAGTAAATAGATAAACAGAAGATATTTAATAAAATTGGAAGAAGATTGAATATAATAATAATAATTGAATATGAAATTGATAAGGAAATCAAAATATTTAGTATTCAGTAATAAAAGATTAGTTTCCGGCTTTTGATTATTGTTTTAGAAAACCTGTAGAAAATCTTTGGTTTATGAAGAAATTAATATTGGAAAGTGAAATGTCAAAATCAATGTCAGATGGGGAGAATTTAAATTTAAGAAAATAATCAAAGTTTGGAGAATACGAGAAGAGGAAAATTTCAAGGGTGAACGAAGGAGACGGAGTTGATGTGATTTGTGCATAAGTGTTATAAGGAACTTGGTATGTGATAAACTCTATTTTAAATCAATGTCAGAACGTTATTAAACTTAAGGAGACAGATTGTTAAATATTTGTAAAAGTTAAAAAACATTATATGATCATTTGGTATTAATCTTGGCCTCAATTTAATAATAATGCCCTAGAACTTGCTCTTTGAGATAAGTGTTTCATGTTCAAAGTATTTCAATCTAAAAATCCAAGTTAATGTATTAATTTGGTTGGCGCTCAGCATACTTAAATTGTGAAATTGAATTTATTAAAGGTAAAATAAAATATAGGATTAAAAATACCACAATATATATATATATATATATATATATATATATATATATATATATATATATATATATATATATATATATATATATATATATATATATATATATATATATATATATATATATATATATATATATATATATATATATATATGTATATATATATATATATATATATATATATATATATATATATATATATATATATATATATATATATATATATATATATATATATATATATATATATATATATATATATACATATATACATGTTGTTACTACTTTTTATATACCGTATGGGGACCGTAAGAATGGTAAATGGCGAAAACCAGATGTGTAGAACAAGGACAGATTGCTCTCATCTCATACGCATGTTAGAAAAGTACAGAGGCTGATAGTAAATAACGAAATTTGAATTAGTGGTAACAGGAATCCATAAACAAATGCTGGCGATATTCTTACCCACCGTGTTTGTTCATGCTTTCGACGTTCAGTGAAGCTGTAATCTTCTTGACTTTATGCGTTCGTTAATAATAAGAATTGTAAAAATGCCTATTTACTTATTAGCCTCTGGTCTCTGTCCTTTTCCAACGTATAATAATGAGAGCAATCTGTCCTTGTTCTACACATTTGGGTTTTTCCATTTACCATGCTTACAGTCCCCATACGATATATTTGAAATTGTCTAAATTGACCTATTTTACTTTTTTCCTGATATTTACACATTTTATTTAAAACAATTTGTAAACCATGTATTCATTTTTATCTTTATAATCACGTTTGTATTATAATAATTAATAATTTTTTTTAATATTATAAATATCTTGAGAAAGGAATAAAATATTCCAAAAGCTTGATAAAAAACAGAGATTTTTAATTGAATTTAGCCACCTAATAACTGCATCCCCATGATTTATGTATATATTTTTTTATATACAGATATATATATATATATATATATATATATATATATATATATATATATATATATATATATATATATATATATATATATATATTGCGATATATTTATGTAAATAATAATACAGATTTTAAAAAGAATCATACAAAAAAAAATGGGTAGAAATAGCCCAGAAAACATTCCAACTCAGCTTCTTCGGTAAATATAGTATTATAAGATGTGTATTCTTGCATATTTTAATTTATTTTTACTTACAGAGTATTAATGTTTTACTTGCCAATAGTACTGGCATAATTATTTATGTTGAAAATAAGTGGGATTTGCAATACGTTACAGTATTAAAATTGAGTTTCCCCTAACATGTTAACATCTATTTAGGTAAGCAGTATATGGTTTATAAGTAAACCCCGGATACCACGGCAGTCTCGACATAAATTCACATTACTCAATAATATATTACTCAATTGTAGCTAGTATATATTTTATATTTTTTTATTATTTATACATACCTATATTAGTTGTAAATTCAGCCGGATCGACTGTTCACACTAATATGAGTCAAAATCAATGTAGGACAGCTACAACCTACCATGGCTTTTTACATCATGACTGCTGTGAGATCCAGGGCATATATATAATAGTACCCATAGTCCATTAAAAGTGTATTGACAGTAATTTTTAAAAACCAGTTACATATCAGCTTGTAAGCAGTTTTCTGTTTGGTTTGTTGATTGGTCAACATATACATGCATTATGCATGACCATGTGCATAAAAAAGAAGATTAAAAATACGCATAAACAGAAATGACACAAATGGATAACATTTGCTGACAGAACCATGTTTGTAGTATAAAAGGTGATTTATCCTCATATAAACAATAAATGTTGAAGCAGCTTTTTAACTATTTTATAAAATTCTTATCAAACATGTTCACTTAACAATTGCATTTTTATGTCCAATTGTTTTCCTCTCGATTATATGTATGTTTATAATTAATCTGTGCATGCTTTGCGAATTTGTTAGTTTAGGTATCAAAATAGTTAATAGAAACAAAAAACTCAATTTCAAACACATGAACACATGAACTCAGATATTAGGATTTCTAGATAAAACAGACTTTTAAATCCCCAACCAAAGGGAATTTTAAACATAAGTATTTTAAAACCTATACAGGGTAAATTCGTGCACCACCTTGAAGGTACATTTTCTAGGGATGTAATAGAGTGTTGGAAAAATGTTTAAAATAGTTATTTACGTAACCAGTTGTGAAAAGACTAATTTTATTTGACGAATGTAATATTTGCCAAAACGAACGAGCGAAGCGAGCGAGTTTTGCAAATTACATGAGTCAAGTAAAATTACTTTTCATAACGTGTTAAGTACAAAATGTTATCTAATCCTGCTTTAAAATAGGAAAATGATAATAATCAGTTACGTAAAAATTCATTACATCACTCAGTTATGTAATGGGACTGAGTTATGAAAAATGTGACGTTTCATAACGTCAAAAATGCATTTAAAACTTGACATTTCATAACGGGGTTAGATAAAATTCTTTCCCTCACTTAAGGAACTACAATAAATTTAAAAGTAGAAAAAAGCAACACTGTATAATAAATACTCGACACACTTTAACAATAATATGCAATACCTTACTACAATAAAGTTAAAATTTTGTCCATTTGCACCTAGACAAGCATTGGCTTTTCTTATGAAGTTTTTGTGCACATGCTGAATCATTTCAGGACTCATGGAGTAGCCATATCCTAATTAATAATAATACGATATTTATTGTGTGTAACTACAAAAGGACGAGATACATTATAAATGATATTTTACAATTTTGAAATGAAATAATTTTGAAGTGAAAACTTTATTCATGATTTTAAATCTAAGCAATAACCCAAGTAGCACGAGTTGTAATTTGGTCACGACAATGTTGTAACACCTGTCAAAACATTGGCACGGCCAAACTAGAACTCAGTGTGCTACTTGGGTATTCTCTCAGGTTTTTCATTTCAAACTCTTCAATGCAATGAGTTATACATACAAAACAATCCTTTGGTATGATGGCCCTCAAATTTATGACTGCAATAAAGGACATAATTTTTTTATATTTTTTTCACTATTTCTAATAATGTCTTATAGCCTACAAGATGGTGCACGATTTAGAACACTCTATATAACAAACCTCGTTGTAACACACATTCGGTTATACTAGTTGTCTCACTTGGCAGACATTTCATATCAATTATAATGAATTATCGAATAATAGACAGTTGTTTTTGAAATTATTCTGAAAATTAATCAAACTAAACCTCTAAACTAAAGAATAGACAGATGAAATGTAAAAATTTATGTTGATTATGTTTTGATTACATTTTATATTTATACTATTTTCTTAATATTTTTACATCCTCTCAAATTTAGTAAAAGATTTAAATATTTAGAATTTTAATGCATACGAACTAAATAAAAATGTTTGCTTATGGGTTCGTTATAGCTGATTTATAAATATTCAGTCAACCAAAAGCATGAATTACAAAACAAACATTAAAGCAATTATTACCTGTTTCCAACCATGTTATTCAACAAAAATATCACTTTTTCTTTATAAATAAAATACCAGATCACTGGAATTTTGTATTTTGGGACAAAAAAAAATTAACAGCTATACAATTTAATTACAATCACTTAATTATTCAGTAGCTTTAACCAAGGCTTCTCCAACTTCTATAGCAATTTCAGCTTCAGCTTTGGCCTGAAAAACAATAAAATTCATTAGTCATTAGATTTTGTTTGAATTAATTTGACAGAAAAATAACCTATCTACATAAAAACAGCAGATTTTTAGTTAATATCTTTTAATATGAACTGGAGCATTTTACTCATAATATCACAGTAGTGGCTGGTTATAATGAGCCATGGCATCACTCAATAAAATAATTACAATAAAAAAAAATATGTCAGTTTATTAAACCGGCTCAGTGGAGTAGTTGGCCAGAGCGCGTGATGGCAGGTGCGACTGGATAATCTCTCGTAGCTGCGGGTTAAAATCCCGCTACCAGTACTGGCAATGTCGGTAGAAATGGTTGTGTGTAAGTGTTTTTTTATCAATATAATCCTCGCCCATGCAACTTTGGCATTGGATTCGATGGTAGTAAAATAGATAGATAGATGTCTTTATTTGTTCTTCAGATATATCCAAATGGATGTGGAACGTATCACAGAATAAAACTAAGTAAAATTATAACATAAGTAAAAAAAAGTTAAAACTTAAAACTAAATAATACAAATACACATATTAAAATACATATTAAAATTTAAAAATTTAAAAAAAGGAAAAAAAAAATCCTACAAATTTCTGTGGTATTTTATGTTTGTTATGTTATTTAATATTAAAATAAGAATACTATACTAGGCCATGTATAATACCACCGTTACAGGACAAGACAACATGGTACATTATACAACACATTAAGCAGTGCTATTTGGTAGAGGTTTGATGGAAGTTCAATATTGTCACATACTGGCCCAAATAATGTATTAAACCTGACTGTAGTGTATAAGAGGGAGACGTAGAATGGTGTAAAATATACATAAATCGATGACAGAATTCAATTGCCTTTATAGGCGCCGACTGCTCGGGTGCTCGAGGGCTGGGACACCCGGCCGGAAGTAATATTGTATTTATTTTTACCCCTAAGCTAACAGAGCTGAGCTCAGCGCAGGATAATCAGCAGGACTAACTAGTTAAAATGGTAGTATATTTGGAGTTGTTAATTGTGGTTTCCTACTGTCAACGCGTTTTACAGTGGTTTAAAGTTGAATTTAATTGATTCGTGAGTAGTAAAATTAATGAATAATTCAGGAATAATCTTTAGAACTTTTTTTTGTATCAAACAAATAATTTTTGCCTACAGTTAACTCCCACAGCATACGCACCTTGTACATCAATGGCTCATCCATTAACGATAGCCACCAGCCACCACTAACTATATCATTACAAAACATTATTTTGAGTAAACATCAATAAAAAAAAAAATAACAAACAATATTTCTTAACTATACATAAAAGCAAATAATAAATTATAAGGTTTTTATATCAATTAATATGGCTTATGTCAGATGAATGTGACTGGTGATTTGCAACCGGAGTGATTTTTTTTTAAAATGAAGTTTTCTGGTAAGTGGAAAAACTTTTTTTTGCTTTAGAACATTATGAATTCTACTATTTAATCTATTTTTTTCTTGTATTAGCTAGTTGTTTTAGTAAATTCTATAGTAATTTGTGTTTTAATGTGTTGATTAATTAATTTTACCTAACATTTGTTATTATACATAAAATCAAAGATTGGATTTATCATTTTTTAATTGTTATCATATTATACTGTTGTTGGCCAAAAGTGACATAATGGATCTCTAAAGCCTTTACCAATCACTTTACATTGCTACAATAATATGTATTTTCCACACAAAATATTTACCAAAAATAGTTAACTTTTAGACAGTTAAGTGTTGAAAAACTAATAATACAGTTTATTGCAAACTTATTTGCAACATAAAAAACGTCAGTCTCTTTGATCCTTTTACCGCCGTCAAATAGGCCGACGTTTCCTTAGTTTGTTTTTGACTATTTTTGGCATTAATACAAATTGTTAATGAATTTGATAGCACCTGATCTGTGGTTGCTGATGAGAACTGACTTTGAGCTTTGCTAAGTAAATCTCTTGCAGCAGCTGCGTCTATATTCTCCACTGGATGAGCTTCTTCTGCCAAAATCTAAAACAAAAGATACAATCATTTTCTTAAATTTAAAATTCAAGTTAATACTTTTATATAATTAGACCGGATCTTTTCGAACAGTTGCTGAAAAATCACGATTAGTTTCAGGGCTGTTCATGGTAACTGTCTGTAAGAATAAACTGTCCTCTTGTATATGAAGTATATTGCCATATGGCTAATGTTATCCATAAGAAATGTAAATGCATATAATATGCTCCATTTTGGACTCTATTAGAAACAGCAATGTGCTGCTTCACTGTTATCCAATTGCTATATTTTAATGCCCTCAAAATTCCTACAATGGAAATGTCCATGCTATTTGTATGAAAAAATAAGTACAATATATTAGAAGAATCACATTTATTTTCTCCTTTTTATGCAATGCAATGATGAAACATGATTTGTTAAAGTTTAAGAAATTGATTTTCCACCACAAAGAAGAAAAATTATGAATAACATGAGGATGACAAGGGAAATTAAATTCTGAATTTCCATATTAGACAGAGCAGAAAAGAAAGATTTTTCCATATTTGTTGCTTTTAAGATTGTGCTTCTAAGGTATTTCATTTCTGTACTCACAAATTATAAATTGTTTATAAAAAAACGGTTTATGCAAATGAGTTCGCATCTGATGAGTCTTCGAAATACAAAATTAAACACAAAACAGTAAATTATGCCATAAACACTAACATTGCTTATAGTCAAATTGACCATATAGACACGACGTGAGTTTTTAGTTATATTGGAAATGTAAGCCCTCATGTTGTCCCTTGGTGGTTAAAAATGGCACGTTGAAGAAACGAGTAAGCTCTTTGTTTCATTCGTTTGATCTCATTTGTATAGTTTGTTGGAGTTTTACTACAATTTTTTTATTTCATCAAAGTATTCCTCAATATGCCGAAAAAAACAGTGCATAATACAAATTGTTGTGTGTACAAGTGTCACTCAAGGAAAACTGTGGATAAAACAATCCACTTTCACTATTCTTCCAAGATGCAGGGTTTGTTTATATCACCAATAGCTGTGGTATCGTGGAGAAAATATATAGAACAAAAATATGGGAGAAAGCATAATTGATGGGAAAAGCATTAACTTCGGCAATGCATGTCCATTCCAAGCCAGAGGACTATAATACAAAAGGTAGCTAAAGTTGTAATAGTGACATTTTTTAGGTTAGGTACTCCCACAAATTAGCAAAAAAAACTGCTGCCAATTACTTGGGGATCAGAACTTCCTCACCATAGTAAATTTCGAAGTGTGGTGGAGTTTGTAATAAAAGCAATTTCTGACATTTCAAAAAACTCACGTTGGTGGAATGTCACTAATATCTTTTTTTAGACATTTCAAATTATAAGAGGTATCAATCAAAATTCAAATTTTATGGTGTTGCCAAAATGTTTACAAAATTTTAATTTATAGCTTTATTTAAACATTTGAACACAATAATATAATGGGTTTGTATAACAGATCTGATTTATAATCTTCATCACGAATAAATTTTTTTTGTAAAGTTAGAAATAGAAATGTTAGGGCCCAGTTGACCCGTTCCAGAGGACCGATTTTGTTCATCAACGAACTCAATCTCTTCCTTGACCTCTAGAATGTGTGTACCAAATTTGAAAGCTTTATCACACACACATACACTGATACCACAAGGTTACCAACATTAAAATATGAATTGAACAAAATTAATATTGTATAATTTTTAAATATCAACAGTTCTATATAAGTATCTATGAATATTATATAAACAAATAATGTATGTCAAGTTTCACGCTTGACATATTCTACAAAAAAGAAAAATACATAACTTTGAAAAATTAAACAGATATATTTTTATTTTTTTGTCTCATATTAGTTGTCAAAAAAACACCCACTGACTGATCTTTTGACATAAAGTCACAAGCGCAGAGGCTTATTTTTCCCGTAGCATACTGAGTATCTAATTGTACTTTTTTGATAACCAGGAATTATTTATGTGGTAGTAAGCCCCAAGAAAAAAAAGAAAAATTTAGAGAATGCCACAAATAACGTTCAAACAATATTTAACATAATTTAAAACCATATTATGTACAAAGATAGCATGCTCAGGTGGGAAGATTCCCGGTAGGTCCCTGTAAAGCCAACAATGTACCCTGAGCCCCTAACCAACACAAAAATAAAGTTTAACAAAATTAACTGCAATCACAAATAAATTATAAAATTATTAATATAATTTTTCAAAGTACATTCGAAGAGCAGAGACTCTTTGGTACCACTGCTTCAACCAACACACCATTCCTACTAATTTACACACTCGTGTAAACAAAACTCCGAAATGGGATATGGGCTAGAACTGTCCTGCACATTGTTGTTTTAAACATGTGGGTACAGAATGTCTTGCTTCGTCTGCACTCTTCCGTGAGGTGATGTGTTGGAGGAGGACAACCAGAAGGTTCTTCAAGATGGTTACATCACACTTCTGCCAGTACTATTTGGACTGAATATTACATGTCAAAAACGCGTGAATCAGCAAAAATAAATGGCTAAAGCAGTTGTGAAGTGAGAAGATATATAGAATGCTTAAATATGTCCAATAAGTACCCCATAGATTAGGCTACACAGAAAAGTCGCATACGATTTTAAAAGATTTTGAGAGATATTTGACTTTGTACAAAGTTGAGGAATTTTTAAAGCAATATGCCATATTATTTCAATATCTAGTTAATTGTTGTAGGACATCTCTGGAGTGTCAAAAAAAGCCCGGTCTTTATGCTGTGTGTAAAATGTCTAATGTGGCCAAATGTTAACAAAGACCGATTGAACAAGCAAGATGGACGTAACAGTGTGAATATATTTAACTGGCTGATGGGGCACAGGCTGAGCCTGTCCTTACGTTCGCTGTGTGTGTCTTATTCTATCTCAGTTCATCCTAGTTTGTAGCCATCGCTCATAATCGTTTTCTAACTGCCACACTTGGCGATACATACATGCAGCCCTGATAATATGATACTTTGGGCAGCCCTGTTCCTACTAGGGAACTCTGATAGTTATTTTATGTTAGGTTGGCACGGGAGGCCGGCTGGTGAAAAATTGTCATATGTGAAAGACGGCAAATAAAGTATTTCGTGCCTTTGTGCGTGTTATATGAATGTTGCTTAACAATACAATAGAGTATACATATGATAAAAATGTTTATTTAGCTTTAGAACAATAACTTTTAACGTATAGTTAAATATGGATGGAGATTTTTTTAAATATTTTTTTCTCATTGTTTCTTACCATAAATTAAAATTCATGTGAAACAAATTTTATCAGAACTATTTTTAAATTAAAAAACTAAAAACTAAAAAAAAAAAAATTTTTAATACTCACTTGTACTGAGGAATCGTCATTAATGGTTACAGTTCCACTTGAAACAAAGATTTTATTAACTTTGCCGCCATCCTCGAATACTGACACAACTCCGGGTTTAAGAACGGCTAATGTAGGAACATGTGCAGGTAAAATACCAAAACTACCAGAGAAAGATGGTACATCGACTTGCTTTACAGCTTTGGCATCATAGTACACCTCAAACAAGCAAAATATTTGTTTGGAAAATAGGGTGGTTATCACTAGTACATTGTAAGTAAAATTAAATATAATTATGCCAAATTAGTCATGTCAGCAACTCGTCTAGTTTAAGATGAACAATCAAGTGACCTATTGTGGGGCACCAGTCATTAATGACATTTTCAATTCGGTCTCTTGCATAGGTCAGGCAATATTTATTTCATTATGAATTTATTATTATTTAGAATAAATGTCAAATTAATGCTTCTTGTATGTCAATATAATTCTATTTACATTTTTATGCAAATTTAAATAATAAGCATCTTAAATTATATTAAAGGTAATTATCTCACAAATGAGGGCTGCCAAAAGTTATTCAACTTTGGAACGTACAAGTGTTGTCGAGGCCCTGCATAAAGACTTTTGAAAATACAACCTTTTTTGTAACTTTGATTACGACTAAGGTATTTCCTATATACTTATGGCCTTCTTACCATCGTTATACACACAGTAACGCAATTATACATCACAATAAAAAATTGTCAACGATTTTATAGAAGTAACTATAAATACAAACGAAACTCAAATAACATACTTGATTTCCCGCAGCAAATGTGAAACTCATTTCATCTGCGTACCCCCTCTTGACTGATGTGTTGAGAGTTCTGCAGGAGAGAAAACGGGAAAGTGATCGCATGGCCGCCATTTTCACTAAAATTTATTTAAAAAAAATATTTATTTATATATATAAGGTATATACTATAAAATAATTTTTTTGAGAACAAAATTATAACCTCAGTAATTACATAACATTTTCAATTTTAAATTAAGGCCAGATATGGGTAGAATGTCATGAATTAGTTGTAATATTGGGTGTAGGTTTTTGAAATTAGTATTTTACTTACAAATTATTATTTTATTCCCAGAAATTGGTTAAAAAGTATTATATGGTATGGCAAATTTACCACAGAAATGATGGAACTTCTGACACAGAACAGGTCAACCACAGATCAGATCACAGAGTGTCACAGCAAAGATTAATAATTGGTCACATGTCTTTAGGTGTGTTCCTTTTCCGCCAATCTCAGCTAATGTACAGTTTATTTCAAACTTATTTGCAACATAAAAAGCGTCGGCTTCTTTGATCTCTTTACCGCTTACAGTTTTTATGTTGCAAATAAGTTTGAAATAAATTGCAAATAGTTTTACAGTTACGGAGGCTACATCAAAAGAAACTATGCTTTTATTTATGCAGTATAAACGTAAAACAACTATATAGCTAGTGCCCTTGTCTGTTATGTAAGTACTGCGCAAGCGATTAGAGAGAATCAGCAAAACAAGTTACAGTTCGGGAAATGAAGGGGAGCGATGTTTACAAACTCAGGAGCGCACTCACGATCAACGCCGAGTGTACGTCGGGCGCACTTTGAGTGCATTCGGCAAATAGGATAAGGTGTTCACAGTTCCGGAAAGCTACATTACTCCCGTTCATGGCTGATGATAACCTTTGTGGGCAGAACAACTTTCTAACCCAAGAATAGTAAACTAAGATACTATTCTTGTTTCTAACCCAGTCAAGTAGTGGGTTAAAATGTGTCGAGTATGCGCAGTGATATTCCGAATATTTCATAACCTAAGAAATGAATGTTTATTTTTATTTTATTATATTTTTTGGCTATATTTGTTTTGTCTAAAAATTGAGATGTTAATTTCAACGCATTCACATAACACGTTGTCGACGAAAATAGGATTACAATAGTATTTAACGAAGATGGAAAATATTCGAATAACTTGTTGGTACGTAAATAATTGATAATTGACTAGAATGTTGTTCCGTAATATCCTCGTCATTTTGATATTTTATAGACCAAATTTTTGATGGAAATCTAAAGACGTTCTCTATGCATGTGAATCCCATTTATAGATATCAAACAAAGATTAAGGCCATCACAGACGGATTTGCATAAGCGCATAAGGCATATGCATAAGCATATGCATAGATGTAAATATAAAAGCAATAACAGACAAATCGCATAACCATAGCAAGTGATCCAATCAGATGCGAATCAAATGCGCATGTGTTTGATATTATGACGTTTGGCTGGTTCGAAAGTGTGGTTCGAATCTATTTGTGTCACTGGTATTTATGATGAAGACCTTCAATGCGGAAATATAGAATTTCCTCACTGTTTTCACGATAATTACTTTCTATTTCCAAATATTGAGAGTATTTATGATCCATGTTTGAGAGTTTGAGGTGTTTATTAATATATTTCTTTGGTAAATAAAAAACAAATACAACCTCAAAATACCACCAACAGTGTCAACTGTCAACTATAAACTGTAAAAGAAATCTACTTTATCCATCGATTTACTAAATTGTGATTGGTTGTGCATAGTGCATAAGCATAGAAATTTCAATATTTCGATATTTTTCTGTGCGCTTATGCGAGGAGCTATGCAACAAAATGGCCGCCTTATGCCTGTACTGTGATTGGGTAATGACTCTATGCATATGCATATGCGCTTATGCAAATCCGTCTGTGATGGCCTTTACTGAGCATATTTTGTCCCAGCACGATCGGCTGAAATTTTACCTGGGTAAAATTTATTCTGTAGGGAGAAACTGTGAACGCGCCCCAGAATAAATCAGATTTCATTTTACGTTTTCGGAGCTCGGGAGTGCTCGTTTCGGGACTCGGGGAATTGTTAACTATCATTGGTCATATGATTTGATTTTTTCCGCGTTTCCCTATTTGATTTGAATTTTAATTTATTTAAACCTAGATTTAAGCTTCTGTGAATTGAGGTTATCTTTCAATTATTATGGTCACTACTTTTTTATTAGAATTATGATTATGTTAATTTCATACAAATAAAATTTTACTACTTACCCATTCATAATTTATTAGTAAATTTTTGCCAAAATAATGGATTTTATAAACATGGCTAGAGGTAAATGCAGTAAAAAAGAACAACCCAGCTGATGTTAGAATAGCCGACAGAGGCCTTGTATAACAGGTCTCTGGCACAGAATTGTCTCTGGGCGAAGTCGTATTCGGAAAGAATCGGTAGAAGTAAAAAAAAAAAAAATAAATTTAAATTTTCATTCAAAATAGAAAAACCTTTTTTTCATAAAAATAAGGGTTAATAATAAAATACATGTAATAAATTAAATGATATCTACTTAAAATAAAAAAAGAAAAATATTTCTGAAAAATATAAGGGATATATTGCAAATCAAATGAACAAAAGAAAAAGCTCAGAAACTTCTTGAAACTTTATGCAAAATAAAAATTTCTCATCTTCAAAGTTGATATATCAACTACATTTTGTGAATCATGTTTTTCCGCATAATTATGAATCATGTCTAAATCATGCTTTATTAAATCGTTTTATTTATATTTAAGCTGTTTTCATCATTTACAGATTCTTCTGAGATATTGATGTTTGTTTCACCTTCATCCACATATCTCACTTTATGAGGATATATATGATTTAGATGCTCTGCTTCTTGTAGATAGATACTTTCATTTTATCAAGTGTCTTCTGATTTTTTAAACTGTACGCAAGCTAATTCATATTCATGTCCTTTTATAAAACATTGGCTAGTTTTGCTTTTGAGTGATTTCCCTCTCTACAAGGTTTATTTCTATTATACAGTTTTACAGTGAGGGATCCAGACATGGAGTATCTTTGGGGAAATCACTTGTTTCAGGTGTATAAGAGTAGAGAGATTGCCATATCTATTTGTTCTCTCAATTAGCTAATGCTCTATGAGTACCCTGTTTAAAGCACCAGCAGCAAAAAAAATAAATACATGTAAATAATTTTATATTAATACACTTATTTAAAGTATTAACAAAAATTAAATGTATTATTGTAATTAAGCAAAAAATATTTTTTTATTACAAAATTACCAAAAATAAAGTTCTCAGTAATTACTAGAACTGGAACTTTGGTATTTATTCCAATGGCGCTACCGTAGTGGTATGAAATAACTTGGTTAAATATAACAGGCTTACTCATGTTTATTCATCCAAAGTAAAAGTTGTATCCACCCAAACACCTGTATCATTAAGATGCCTTATACACTACAGTAGTCTCCTTTAAACATGCATGTATGCTTCTCTGAATATTGCACCATATTTTGAAAATGAACGTTCAACATCCAGAGATGTAATATTCACATCCACATAATACTGCTGGAGGTCACTTGTAGAATTTCCGCTTAGGCGGTGCTTAATGTGGCGTAGATACACAAAATTTAATGGAACATTAAATTGAATGAAATTTTTTTCATATAAAAATTCTAAAAAGTTCTTGAGTCAGGAAAAACCTGTGTATGTGAAATTCATTATGAAATATTGCTGAGAACCCTGGAAATTCAAATTCATAGTGGCATTTTTTAACTCATAAAATTATCTAGAATAATATATTTTACAGGAAATGATGTTGCTGGTTAAAAACGATAATAAATGATTTTATAATAATTGTTTATATTTAATTTTCTTTAAACTTACGACAATGATTTAAATGTTTTTTCAACTGAAATTTAGTTGTGAAAGAATTACCACATATATCATAAATAAGCCGTTTATAACCAGTATGCCTAAACATATGATCCCTAAGATGGACAGATTGGAAAAAAGCCTTGCCACACTCTGTGCAAAGATAGTTACACTTCCCATCATGTGTTTTCTGATATCTGTAAGTATCATATGTTCTAAAATTTGCTCCGCATAAGTTGCAGCTATATTTGACTATATTTGAATGTGTAGTCATATGTTTCTTTAAAAGATGATGAAGAAAGAATGACTTCTTACAACTTTCAGCTGGACATACATATTTTCTGACGTTTTCATGCTGTTTCATATGGTATCGGAATCCATAACTGGACATTAAACTTCGATCACATATATTACATTGGTAGCGATGTAGTTCTTTATAATGTTGAATATATTGAGACATATTTAGTTCCACTGGTTTAGGACACTTGTTGCACATAATGTTTTTACCATGTAACACAACATGTTCACTGAATTTTGGTAAATGCTGAAAAGTCAAATTGCATAAGGGACATGTATATGCACTAAAATTAGGAACATAAACCTTTTGTACAAGTTTTCTTTTATTTGGCTTATTCTTTGTACCCTCTAGCTCACTATCTGATTTATCCAAAATTAGAAGTACTTTATTCATGGCCTTTGAAGGGTTCGTTAAAAGTTCTGGTGTATTATCTGAATCCTCTACATACTCTGTCAACGAACTTGCTGTATATTCTTTAGTTTGGATATCATTAAACTCATTCTCAGAAACTTCTTGCAACTTTGTGCAAAATAAAAATGTCTCATCTTCAATGTTGATATCAACAATATTATGTGGATCATGTTTTTCCGCGTAATTATGAATTGTTTCTAAATTGTACTTTATTAAATTCGTTTTATTTAAATTGCTTTCATCGTGTACAGATTTTTCTGAGATATTGATATTTGTTTCACCTTCATCCACTTCTCTCGCTTTATGAACATGTATATGATTTAGATGCTCTGCTTCCTGTAGGTACTCTCTTTTCATCAAGAGTATTTCTTCTGATTCTTTAAACTGTAGAAGAAAATTGTATGCTGATCAAATTGTTTGAAAACATGGTATACAAACGCCATTAGGTAATGGTAATGGTAATGGTGGGGGAGGCTGACGCCTGGCAAGTAGGCCACAGACGGGCCCTTTTTACCAACCCCCCAGCTGTTCCCTCAGCCATGTGCTTCTCTTGCTCCCTCATCGAATCTTTCCGACCTTCTGATGAAGGTCAGGATGTCACTCATTGCGAGGGAGCTCATCTCCTCCCTTAGAAGCGCCTCAGAACCGAAGATACTGTATCTCAGGCGCCCAAACGCTTCACATTGTCCCAGAAAGTGGTGAGATGTCTCTTCATCACCCGTGCATTTTGGACACGTAGGGTCTTCCTCAATACCTATCAATGATAGATGCCTCTTAAGTCTGCAGTGGCCTGTCAGAACACCGATTAAGAGATTCAGAGTCTTACGACTCCGTCCCAGCAACCAGGCCGATCTCGATTTGTTCGGCCCCGTCACAAAATCTCGGGTTTGCCTGCAGGCCCTGTTGGTCCTCCAGTTCGTCTTTAGTGTCTCGTGGGCCCACTCATTGAGGGCCGTTGTGACCTGCCTTCTTGAAATACCTAACATAGGCTCAGGCCCGTGACAGGGTTCCTCGGCTCCGAGTCTAGCCAATTCATCGGACTTCTCGTTGCCTGGAACTCCCATATGTCCCGGGATCTATACCAGTCTCACTTGTTTATGCCTGGCCAGCTCTTCTAGGGCATCCCCACACTCCTGGACGAGAGCTGATCTCGTCCTGGGGGAACACACCGCCTTTAGAGCAGCCTGGCTGTCGGAGCAGATGTATATTATCTGTTCCGCCCCATTCCTAACCTCAGCCCTACCTGCCACCGCTAGGATGGCGTAAACCTCTGCCTGGAAGACCGTGGTGTACGAGCCTAGAGCAAAGCTCTCCTGTACTTCTTTGCCTTCCAGATATATTCCCGCCCCGGAAGACGATCTAGTGGCCAGCCGAGATCCGTCTGTATAACACATCAGAGAGTCCGGGCGGAAGTCAATTCTTCCTTCACTCCACTGCTCCCTACTAGGAAGACTGAGAGTGTAATTCCTTTCCAACCTTAGCTGATCTTTCGCTTCTCTCACCTTCAGGACAGAGAGAGGGATTTCCCTCTCCGTCAGTCCAGCAATTGCTGCGTGACTTTCAGCTCTGCCTGAACACTGCCAGCTCCCAGAATCCCGCATTCTCAGATAGGCCGCCATAGCCTCCTCTTTATCCATGAGGGAAGCGTTGGCAGGCCTAGCAGAACCTCCAGAGCAACTGTCGGTGTCGTCATCATTGCGCCAGTGATCCCTAGGCAGGCTCGGTCACCAGACCACGGATCCATATTGGAGCCTAGGCCTGATGACCGCCGTGTACAGCCAGTGTAGGATCCGTGGGTTGAGGCCCCAGTTCCTACCTACCGCTCGGCGCAATTGCCAGAAGGTCGCAGTCGACTTTTTGATGACGTTGTCGATATGCGGCCCCCATGACAGTTTGCTATCTAGGGTCACTCCCAGGTACCTAACCTCCTGCACAAGCGCAACAGGTTTACCGTACATGGTTGGTGCCCTAAAATCCTCTATTTTCCTTCTCTTGGTGAACAGGATCATCTCAGTCTTAGATGGGTTGACTGAGAGACCTGTTTCGCCGCAGCATCTTTCTATTATTCTACAGGCTACCTGCGTTCTGTTGCAAACGACATTTAAGAAGCGGCCGGTCACTAGGACCAGCCCGTCGTCCGCATATGCCTGCGCATAAAATCCTTCCGAAGTTAGGCGCTCCAAGAGACCATCCATTATTAGACACCATAGATGGGGTGATAGGCAGCTGCCTTGTGGACAGCCGCCCCTCACCCCGACGTCCAATTGGCAGTCTCCTAAAGCAGCACTAACTCGTCTCTCTTCCAGCGCAGATTTCACCCATCTGACCAGTACTGGAGTAGTACCTCTAGTCCGAAGGGCATCGCAGATAGTAGTAGTCCTTGCTCTATCAAAGGCACCCTCTATATCAAAAAATATTACTAGGGTGACCTCCTTATGCAGGAGGGCCCTTTCTACCTTATGCACGACGGCGTGAAGGGCTGTCTCCGTGGACCTCCCTCGCCTATATGCGTGCTGATTCTTGTGGAATGGGTACCTGGCTAGGTCCCCTTCCAACAGATATCTGTCCACTATCCTTTCCAGTGCTTTTAGCAGGAAGGACGTGAGACTGATCGCCCTAAACGATTTGGCAGCTGTGTAGACCTTTTTTCCCACTTTGGGGATGAAGACCACGTTAGCCGACCTCCAGGTCAGGGGAACATATCCCAGTGCCAGACTGGCCACAAATATTCCTCTTAAATGCGGTAGAAGAATATCCAGGCCCTTCTGAAGCAGAGCTGGGAAGATCCCGTCTGGCCCCGCTGCTTTAAAGGGCTCGAACTCATTCACTGCCCAGACTACAGCTCCGTCCTTTACAATCTCCTCGGCAAGCCGCCAGTCAACTGGTGGCATCGGCCGCTCCGAGGGTACTGCAACGGCAGGGCGTTCGCCCGGGAAGTGAACCTCTAAGAGGTGTCTTAATGACTCCTCCCTAGAAGTAGTCCAAGTCCCATCTTGCCTTCGTAGTGATCCTATTGTCTCCCTTGTCTCGCAGCTGAATATTTTCATCAGTCTGGCGGTTTCCGGTAGGGAGTTCATTTCCCCACAATACTGCCGCCAGCTTTCTCTCTTGCTACGCCTTAGTTCCTTTTTAAAATTTCTCCTAGCCTCCTTGAAGTCGTCCCATGAGGAATCCGTCCCTCTCTTGACGGCTCGATTGTTAGCACGTCTGGCCGTCCGGTGCAGGTCATCAAACGACCTACTCCACCATCGGGCCCTACGTACTCCCACGGCCTTGAGTGGGCAGTGGCACCAACTGCAGATTCTTGGAGGCTACTATACAAGTTCTTGGTCGGTCGTCCCCTCCTTCCTTTCCGACTATCACCTGGTAGCCGAACATTCCTAATCCCCTAACTCGATTCCTAAAAACGTAGGGTTCCTGAATTAGTACAATTTCTCCAGTTTTACCTGTCAAGATGTTCACCAGTTCCCCAGTGGCATCCTGACTGTGCTGGAGATTTATTTGACTGACCCGCAATAGGTCCATGGGGGGATCTGCATGGTGCGGGTTTGGGTGACCCATTTCCCTTTTTCCTCGGTCGGCCTCGACATGTCGACCCCGGAAGGCCCCTGGCGAGTGGCTCCACCCCAAGCCGAAAACCTGCGCACTGTCAGAGTTACCAGCTCATAGTAGAGCACCCACCCGGCGTCCTCCAGGTGTCTGATCGTGACTTGGCCAACCATGAAGATCAGGTGCCACCCACCAGGACCACCTGTTGTCTCCAGATGCCGCCATGCCCCAATGTTGAGGGAGGGGTTCTGGAGAGCCAACACTCTAAGGATTCGGCTACGATCGACCTCTTGGCTTCTCAGCCAGAAGCCAACCATCTCCGGCCATGGGGCATCAGCCGCTCGCAAAGCGCGGAAGCTGACGTCTCCCTCGACCACAGTTGCCCAGTCCTCTAGGAGCCAACGTCTGGAGGTTTCATCCTCGGCAGATATCAGAAACCAGCCCGGTTCTACCCGGCCCGAGTTCCTGAAATGAAGTTCCGGACCCTGAGGACCCCCTTCGGGGCCCGCCATGGTCCGCAACATCTCCTCCACGAGATGACCTCTCAGACGCTCTGCCTCTTCAGGTGTGATAATACCAGCCTCGCGGCTAGACATTATAACGACCTGATTTTCTCTCCTGGCAGCAGAACTATAGCTGGCCAGTTGTGGCCCGGCCCCAGAAGCCCGCAGGTTTGCAGCCCCTGTGCTTCCCCTAAGTAAGGGGAGACACATGGACCACATCACCTGCTGGTCTCAAGGGTGTCCGGACCGCCCTGGCCCGCTTGTTCCGCCGCTCTGGAGGGGTGGTCTTCTCTGCAACCCTCTGCCGCTTGGAGCCCTTGGTCGGAGGCTGAGTAGTTGGAGGTCTTTGCCGACTCCCAGGTTCCTCTACCCCCCTCACCGAAGCAGGAGCAGAAGGGAGTGAGACGGGTTGCTTTTTGGCTTCCCTTCTTTCCTCCCTTCTTGCCCACCTTGCCTTAGGGCCCCTCGTGTTAGAGGGTCGGTCTCTGTACGCCTGCCTACCAGTCCGGTGCTCCTGGCTTTCCTTGACGGTAAGCCTAGAACTCGGGGCCGGTTGGCTGGCGCTCGCCGAAGCAGAAGAGGCTAGAACAGAGCCCTCCAGCTCTACCGGTCGAAGTGAATCGCCCGGCACTGAACTTTTGGCCTTCTGCTCCTTCCTCCTGCTTCTGACTTTCTTCTTATACTCCTTTCTCCTTCCCCTCTTTTTTCTGAGGGCATCCTCGGTGACTTCGTCCGTGGTAGAACCTTTCGGTCCCTCCTCAGACTTGTCACTAGGAGACCTCAGAAGATCTTCCTCCTGATGAGGTAGCGGCTCGGTGGCCACCACCTCCACTTCTGAGCTAGGGAGCTCTAATTCAATGGGTACGTTGACTATTTCTTGATTCTTTTCTTCCATTTTTGGGGGGGGTTTGTGTGTCTAGATGTCTCTGTGTGTAAGTGTAGGTGTGTGTGTGTGTATGTATAGTGTTGATGTATGTGTATGCTTAGGCTGTCTGACTCCTGGGATTCTCCGTCCTCCCGGTGAAGCACAAGGCTAGGCTTTATCCCGGCGAGAAAGGTTGGCAGCCACTAGTGAAGCCCCCCGAAGAAAGCAGCAGGGCCCTATTCCAGGCACCACCTGGCACTACTACAAAATCCGGGATTATACACCGGGTGAAAGGGCAGCCCCCCTACGCTGGCTATGCAAGGGTGGGCCCCTATACTATCCGGCGGCACTGGGTGTACCATCCCCAGCTTCTTTCACTGCTACCTCTCCAACACGATCCCAATCCAGGAGCCCCGCCTCGAATCTCCCCCTGGAAGATGGCGAACCCAGGAGTCTTTCTGACCAAGCATTTGTGTGTAGGTGTAAGGTGTATATGTGTGTGTGTGAGTGGATCTCTCTTAGTCTGGCTCTTCCCCTCGGCCTGTCCGGCATCGGAGTCCCTGCCGGTAGCTAAGCTACCGCCGGCATAGCCCTCAGTTCATTAGAGCACGCAAGCCCCCTCACCGCGAGCAAGGTGAAGATCCTTCGAGGGAGTCATTAGGTAAATCTTCCCTTAAAATAAGCTGAAAAGAATTTTTTTTGCAAAACTTTATAAATACATAATAATTACGTACCTCTTTTGAAATGGAGTATGAAATCATTGTAGCAATATTTACATCTACATTTACGACTGTTCCTACTAATGGATACAATTTTTGGGATGACTCCAAACAAGCTCTGCATATTTGAGGCGACTCTGCTTTACTCATTTTTCAATTTAATATAAAAACAGTCGTAATAAGTATGACACAGACCTACACAAACTAACGTTTCTTTTTATTTTTTTAAAGATTTATAAATAAAATAAAACAAATTCCTTAACTCAAATATATCTTATTCTCCTTCTTCATTCACGCTCTTTCCCATACAATCTAGACACAGAACAAGGACTGTAAACGAAAGAGGTTACCTAGCTATATCAGACTGGCTATATACAGATACGAAAAGAGTCTTCTCGCTAAAACTAAATTTGTATGCGCATGTGCGGAATCACCATTTTTTAACTGGTTTTTCAATTAACCTCACATTTTCACAGCTTTTGTATTTAAGTTTATTCGTTTACTGTGTTTGCTTATTTGTGAGGTTTTCCTTTGTTTGCATGGTGTTTAATTAATTAGAGATGATCTGTGTTGTGTTGCTTTGTTATTATAAAAATGTATCGTAAAGGAGGAACTGTTTGTGTTTTTCACGGATGTTCGTCGAGGACTGATCCTTATTAACATTTCCAAAAGATCCTACAAGTTATGTAAAAAAAAATAATGATATAGAACTGACAATATATTAATAATGAACAGATAAACATTGTTCATTTTCACAAGTCATCAAACAGTGAGTGAACTAAAGGTTTTACTGCAATTTGATGCATTTTCTCTGGAATTCATCACATTTGAATTATAAAAACTTCATTATGATGTATGAAAATTCAAAAGATCGAAATGTGTCTCATATAGTATATAATTATTTCTATTTTCAGACCTGAATCGTGGCTGAGAACTTGGTAACCGAGATGACTTGCTCGACAAAAGTTTGGATGTTTTGCATAAAAATTACAAAGTATGGTAGCACCATTTCGAAAAAAAAAAAATCTCACAAAGTAGTGGAGCCCGGAAACATTTATTTTAACACGCAGTTCCTGAAAATTTGAAGCTTTTATTAGTGTAAGGTATTGCAGTTAATGTTAGTTGTGAGGAACCACCCAGAAAAGTTGTGGTTATTTCTGGTAAATAATATTTACAAAGTGAGAATTACCGTGTAACTAAACAATAATAATAGTTTTTAAATAACCTCACACAAGCACAATGAGCAGTTCTGTTATTCATAATAATGTACCATTAAGGTAACCAGGGTTGCAAAAAATAAGTTTATTGTGGGTAGCCATAATACTTAGATATTCAATCGCGTGTTTGAGGATTGCTAGCTGTTACAAAAAAATCATTCCACTATACAAAAAAACATGCTTTTTTTTGCTCTGGCTTGAATTTGTTAATTTGTGCAGGGCTGAAGGGGACAGTCTCATTTTTTTTTGCTCTGCAAGTAGAAATGAACATACTTGGTTTAGTAGAATAACAAAAATATTGTTAATGTTTTTATTATTTGTGCCTGGTCATTATCCTATGTAAACTAGTTATAAAATTATTCATGTGTAACCCCCTCCCATTTGTATTGGGTCAAGTATTTACTCTCGTATATACTCTGATTTTATTAATTTGATTTAATTGATTTACCTTCCTATAAGTCTTACCTTGTCGTGAACGACAGGTAATACTTAATTAATAAATTGGCCTTTTTCGTGAATGTCTAGTTTCAGTGGTAGGAGTGGTAGGACCCCAAATTTGTTGTTATTGTAACCTTCCCAGGTACGTTTATACAGTTTTTGGTATTACTTTGTTTCGCTTAGGAGATTTACTTTGCGTTAGCTAGTTGACTGCAATGTAATAAAACCTTGCTACATGCGGCGGAAACTTCCGCTCCGTAGGGTTAATTGACATATGCAAAACCTCACATATGGGTGCAAGAGAAATTTCTCTTGTATGAAGTACCCGAACGTCCTCTGCCACATAAGACAGACAGACGCAGATAACCATGATATAACTGAGCTCACGGACACGTTGCTGCAGTACAACAGTACTCAACACAAATAACGCTGCCAATTAATAATTGTTGGGACAACTGTCCAATTGTTTGTTGGGTGTGTCGAATGCATCAAGGCTTAAACCAAGATGATACGAACTGCCCCGTAGCATTTTGTTAAAGTGGTTGGCAGACGTCAATTGCATCCAGGAAACGCGTACGGTAGCTGTGGTCATAAAATATTAAACGATACCCACTGGGTGCCCAACACTGATGGACCCCCTGTCGAGAGACAAGGCCCACTGGTTTAACACCTCAGAGGGTTGAATGAATTTAGCATGTTGTGTTATCTTCGTCTGGCCGTGCTAATCCAATAGCCGACCGCTCGGGCCCCTCTTACAAGGAGTGAAATTTGATAAATTTACCTACATTGCAGATTCAACTGAACAGTGAAGACTATTATTTTATTTAATTCGTTCATTATCCTTCATATCTCCAGATTGATTGCACTAGATGAGCTCCCTCACAATGAGTGACATCCTGACCTTCATCTGAAGGTCGGAAAAATTCGATATTTACATCATTTTATTCTGACCTAACTTGATTCGGACAAATGAACGAAAGTGCCAACTATTATTAACCTGATCTTATCTGAATTAATATTGAATGTACTAATTATTAATAAAAAGAAGGTATTGAGAAATGCATTCAACAAGAAAAGAACCTATCTGTAAATCATTTGGTATCACCGGTCAAATAATTGTATTTAATAGTTGACAGCTGTCAAGTGCATGTATGCGGTTATATTTTCTATTTATATGTTGTAAATAATATGGAAAAGCAGTGGTTAACGGTGGCAAGTTTGATTCTGTCAATGTATATATGAAAAAAAATATTAAATAGAATAATATAAAGGAATAAACGCAGACGAACTAGAAATACATGACATGACAAGTACCTATCCTGTTATTTACGTAATAATTTATTGTTTATTACCTACAAAAACTATTTCACTTATCAATCAAACACTGATGAGATTAAGCGAGATTCTTCATATCACAGAACAACTACTGTTTATTTAAAACTTATTTGCGACATGAAAAAGGTCGGTCTTTTTGATCAATTTACCGCCGTCAAAGAAGCCGACGTTATTTACGTTACAACAAATAAGTTTGATATAAAATTATTCAGATAGAACAAAAAAAAGTGCGCATGCCTAGACACAAATTGTTTGGAAAATAGAACCTGTTCTATTTTCCACGCAATTTGATAAGCAATTCAAGTTTCTGAACAATTTACTATATTACACTGCACAATATTTATTGTTTACAAAATATCGTTTGAAATATTGTGGAAGATTTAGTGTAGTCTAAAACTGTCTTTAGACATTTGGTCAGTGAGCAAATGATTCTAAAGCCTGGTGTACAATGCAAGATGTGAGAAGTAAAAAAGTAAAAAGTCAAAGCCAAAAAGGAGACGCAAAAATGTTGAAATATTTGTTGAGGTTATCAGATTCATAATAGTTAACGTCTAACGCCTCCCTCGAAGGATCTTCACCTTGCTCGCGGTGAGGGGGCTTGCATGCTCTAATGAAATGAGGACTATGTCGGCGGTAGCTTAGCTACCGGCAGGGATTCCCATGCCGGACAGGCCGAGGGGAGGAGCCAGACTAAGAGAGATCCACTCACACACACATATACACCTTACACCTACACACAAATGCTTGGTCAGAAAGACTCCGGGGTTCGCCCTCTTCCAGGGGGAGATTCGAGGCGGGGCTCCTGGATTGGGATCGTGTTGGAGAGGTAGCAGTGAAAGAAGCTGGGGATGGTACACCCAGTGCCGCCGGATAGTATAGGGGCCCACCCTTGCATAGCCAACGTAGGGGGCTGCCCTTTCACCCGGTGTATAATCTCGGAGTTTGTAGTAGTGCCAGGTGGCGCCTGGAATAGGGCCCTGCTGCTTTCTTCGGGGGGCTTCACTAGTGGCTGCCAACCTTTCTCGCCGGGATAAAGCCTAGCCTTGTGCTTCACCGGGAGGAGGGAGAATCGGAGGAGTCAGACAGTCATACACATACATCAACACTATACATACACACACCTACACTTACACACAGAGACATCTAGACACACAAACCCCCCCCCAAAAATGGAAGAAAAGAATCAAGAAATAGTCAACGTACCCGTTGAATCAGAGCTCCCTAGCTCAGAAGTGGAGGTGGTGGCCACCGAGCCGCTACCTCACCAGGAGGAAGATCTTCTGAGGTCTCCTAGTGACGAGTCTGAGGAGGGACCGAAAGGTTCTACCACGGACGAAGTCACCGAGGATGCCCTCAGAAAAAAGAGGGAAAGGAGTATAAGAAGAAAGTCAGAAGCAGGAGGAAGGAGCAGAAGGCCAAAAGTTCAGTGCCGGACGATTCACTTCGACCGGTAGAGCTGGAGGGCTCTGTTCTAGCCTCTTCTGCTTTGGCGAGCGCCAGCCAACCGGCCCCGAGTTCTAGGCTTACCGTCAAGGAAAGCCAGGAGCACCGGACTGGTAGGCAGGCGTACAGAGACCGACCCTCTAACACGACGGGCCCTAAGGCAAGGTGGGCAAGAAGGGAGGAAAGAAGGGAAGCCAAAAAGCAACCCGTCTCACTCCCTTCTGCTCCTGCTTCGGTGAGGGGGGTAGAGGAACCTGGGAGTCGGCAAAGACCTCCAACTACTCAGCCTCCGACCAAGGGCTCCAAGCGGCAGAGGGTTGCAGAGAAGACCACCCCTCCAGAGCGGCGGAACAAGCGGGCCAGGGCGGTCCGGACACCCTTGAGACCAGCAGGTGATGTGGTCCATGTGTCTCCCTTACTTAGGGGAAGCACAGGGGCTGCAAACCTGCGGGCTTCTGGGGCCGGGCCACAACTGGCCAGCTATAGTTCTGCTGCCAGGAGAGAAAATCATGTCGTTATAATGTCTAGCCGCGAGGCTGGTATTATCACACCTGAAGAGGCAGAGCGTCTGAGAGGACATCTCGTGGAGGAGATGTTGCGGACCATGGCGGGCCCCGAAGGGGGTCTTCATTTCAGGAATTCGGGCCGGATAGAACCGGGCTGGTTCCTGCTATCTGCCGAGGATGAAACCTCCAGACGTTGGCTCCTAGAGGACTGGGCAAATCTGGTCGAGGGAGACGTCAGCTTCCGCGCTTTGCGAGCGGCTGATGCCCCATGGCCGGAGAGGGTTGGCTTCTGGCTGAGAAGCCAAGAGGTCGACCTTAGCCGAGTTCTTAGAGTGTTGGCTCTCCAGAACCGCTCCCTCAACGTTGGGACATGGCGGCATCTGGAGACAACAGGAGATCCTGGTGGGTGGCACCTGATCTTCATGGTTGGCCAAGACACGATCAGACACCTGGAGGGCGCCGGGTGGGTGCTCTACTACGAGCTGGTAACTTTGACAGTACGCAGGTTATCGGCTTGGAGTGGAGCCACTCGCCAGGGGCCTTCCGGGGTCGACGTGTCGAGGCCGACCGAGGAGAAAGGGAAATAGGTCACCCAACCCGTACCATGCAGATCCCCCCCATGAACCTATTGCGGGTGAGTCAAATAAATCTCCAGCACAGTCAGGATGCCACTGGGGAACTGGTGAACATCTTGACAGGTAAAACTGGAGAAATTGTACTAATTCAGGAACCCTACGTTTTTAGGAATCGAGTAAGGGGATTAGGAATGTCCGGCTACCAGGTGATAGTCGGAAAGGAAGGAGAGGACGACCGACCAAGAACTTGTATAGTAGCCTCCAAGGATCTGCAGTTGGTGCCACTGCCCCAACTTGGAACCAAGGATGCTACAACAGTCGTCCTAGAATATAAGGTAAGAGATATTAAATATAAGGTAGTAGTTAGCAGTATTTATCTCCCATATGATAACGCGCGACT
Source organism: Rhamnusium bicolor (assembly GCA_029963845.1). Taxonomy (NCBI): domain Eukaryota; kingdom Metazoa; phylum Arthropoda; class Insecta; order Coleoptera; family Cerambycidae; genus Rhamnusium; species Rhamnusium bicolor. The sequence goes on from JANEYF010000252.1 coordinate 897,970, forward strand.
ACCGCCTACTCAGGAATTAGAAAATATAGTCACATTTGCAAGGAATGAAGGTTTTCCATTAATAATTGGATGCGACGCCAATGCTCATCATATAGTGTGGGGCAGCTCCGACGTCAACACCCAGGGCGAAGCTCTACTAGAGTACCTGGCGTCGACGAACCTACAGGTTATGAACAGAGGAAAAGAGCCAACGTTTATCAACCGTATTCGCCAGGAGGTGATAGATATTACGTTGGTCTCTCAAAGTTTGATGGAAAAAATTTCTGACTGGAGGGTAACTCAGGATATCTCGATGTCTGATCACAGGATGATTAGATTCGAGATTGGGTCCGATAGGACAGAGGACACCCTCCGAAGAAATCCAAGGAAAACTGACTGGGAGAGGTATCTCCTTACTCTGGCAAGTCTTCAAGACGAACCGGGGGGGAGGATTATCTCCCCTGAGGAATTGGACATAAAGGTAGCTAGCCTAGAAAGTCATATAGTCTCAGCATATGAGGAAGCCTGCCCACTCAAGGCGGTGGGAGTACGCAGGGCCCGATGGTGGAGTAGGTCGCTTGATGACCTGCACCGGACGGCCAGACGTGCTAACAATCGAGCCGTCAAGAGAGGGACGGATTCCTCATGGGACGACTTCAAGGAGGCTAGGAGAAATTTTAAAAAGGAACTAAGGCGTAGCAAGAGAGAAAGCTGGCGGCAGTATTGTGGGGAAATGAACTCCCTACCGGAAACCGCGCGACTGATGAAAATACTCAGCTGCGAGACAAGGGAGACAATAGGATCACTACGAAGGCAAGATGGGACTTGGACTACTTCTAGGGAGGAGTCATTAAGACACCTCTTAGAGGTTCACTTCCCGGGCGAACGTCCTGCCGTTGCAGTACCCTCGGAGCGGCCGATGCCACCAGTTGACTGGCGGCTTGCCGAGGAGATTGTAAAGGACGGAGCTGTAGTCTGGGCAGTGAATGAGTTCGAGCCCTTTAAAGCAGCGGGGCCAGACGGGATCTTCCCAGCTCTGCTTCAGATGGGACTGGATATTCTTCTACCGCATTTAAGAGGAATATTTGTGGCCAGTCTGGCACTGGGATATGTTCCCCTGACCTGGAGGTCAGCTAAAGTGGTCTTCATCCCCAAAGTGGGAAAAAAGGACTACATAGCTGCCAAATCGTTTAGAGCGATCAGTCTCACGTCCTTCCTGCTAAAAGCACTGGAAAGGAGAGTGGACAGATATCTGTTGGAAGGGGACCTAGCCAGGTACCCATTCCACAAGAATCAGCACGCATATAGGCGAGGGAGGTCCACGGAGACAGCCCTTCACGCCGTCGTGCATAAGGTAGAAAGGGCCCTCCTGCATAAGGAGGTCACCCTAGTAATATTTTTTGATATAGAGGGTGCCTTTGATAAAGCAAGGACTACTACTATATGCGATGCCCTTCGGACTAGAGGTACTGCTCCAGTACTGGTCAGATGGGTGAAATCTGCGCTGGAAGAGAGACGAGTTAGTGCTGCTTTAGGAGACTGCCAATTGGACGTCGGGGTGAGGGGCGGCTGTCCACAAGGCAGCTGCCTATCACCCCATCTATGGTGTCTAATAATGGATGGTCTCTTGGAGCGCCTAACTTCGGAAGGATTTTATGCGCAGGCATATGCGGACGACGGGCTGGTCCTAGTGACCAGCCGCTTCTTAAATGTCGTTTGCAACAGAACGCAGGTAGCTTGTAGAATAATAGAAAGATGGTGCGGCGAAACAGGTCTCTCAGTCAATCCATCTAAGACTGAGATGATCCTATTCACCAAGAGAAGGAAAATAGAAGACTTTAGGGCACCAACCATGTACGGTAAACCTCTTGCGCTTGTGCAGGAGGTTAGGTACCTGGGAGTGACCCTAGATAGCAAACTGTCATGGGGGCCGCATATCGACAACGTCATCAAAAAGTCGACTGCGACCTTCTGGCAATTGCGCCGAGCGGAAGGTAGGAACTGGGACCTCAACCCACGGATCCTACTCTGGCTGTACACGGCGGTCATCAGGCCTAGGCTCCAATATGGATCCGTGGTCTGGTGGCCGAGCGTGGACAGAGCGATGACGTCCCGAAAGCTGGTAAAAGTCCTGAGACTAGCCTGCCTAGGGATCACTGGCGCAATGAGGACGACACCGACAGTTGCTCTGGAGGTTCTGCTAGGCCTGCCAACGCTTCCCTCGTGGATAAAGAGGGAGGCTATGGCGGCCTATCTGAGAATGCGGGATTCTGGGAGCTGGCAGTGTTCAGGCAGAGCTGAAGGTCACGCAGCAATTGCTGGACTGACGGAGAGGGAAATCCCTCTCTCTGTCCTGAAGGTGAGAGAAGCGAAAGATCAGCTAAGGTTGGAAAGGAATTACACTATCACTCTTCCTAGTAGGGAGCAGTGGAGTGAAGGAAGAATTGACTTCCGCCCGGACTCTCTGATGTGTTATACAGACGGATCTCGGCTGGCCACTAGATCGTCTTCCGGGGCGGGAATATATCTGGAAGGCAAAGAAGTACAGGAGAGCTTTGTTCTAGGCTCGTACACCACGGTCTTCCAGGCAGAGGTTTACGCCATCCTAGCAGTGGAAGGTAGGGCTGAGGTTAGGATGGGGCGGAACAGATAATATACATCTGCTCCGACAGCCAGGCTGCTCTAAAGGCGGTGTGCTCCCCCAGGACGAGATCAGCTCTCGTCCAGGAGTGTGGGGATGCCCTAGAAGAGCTGGCCAGGCATAAACACGTGAGACTGGTATGGGTCCCGGGACATATGGGAGTTCCAGGCAACGAGAAGGCCGATGAATTGGCTAGACTCGGAGCCGAGGAACCCTGTCACGGGCCTGAGCCTATGTTAGGTATTTCAAGAAGGCAGGTCACAACGGCCCTCAATGAGTGGGCCCATGAGACACTGAGGACGCACTGGAGGACCAACAGGGCCTGCAGGCAAACCCGAGATTTTGTGACGAGGCCGAACAAATCGAGAGCGGCCTGGTTGCTGGGACGGAGTCGTAAAACTCTGAATCTCTTAATCGGTGTTCTGACAGGCCACTGCAGACTTAAGAGGCATCTATCATTGATAGGTATTGAGGAAGACCCTACATGTCCAAGATGCAGGAGTGATGAAGAGACATCTTACCACTTCCTGGGACAATGTGAAGCGTTTGGGCGCCTGAGACACAGTATCTTCGGTTCTGAGGCGCTTCTAAGGGAGGAGATAAGCTCCCTCGCAATGAGTGACATCCTGACCTTCATCAGAAGGTCGGAAAGATTCGATGAGGGAGCAAGAGAAGCACATGGCTGAGGGGACAGCTGGGGGTTGGTAAAAAGGGCCCGTCTGTGGCCTGCTTGCCAGGCGTCAGCCTCCCCATCATTACCATTACCATTACATTAACGTCTAACGCGAATCGCGAAATGTATAACGTCAAAGTTGCTCAACATTTAACTTTTTGATGCAAGAAGTGATAAATTGTACCAATGAAATTTGAAATCATATGCATGCGCGCCCAATAAACCAAAACACTACAAGAAGTGCTAAAGCGGTTTCTTAAAGAAGTAAAACGCGTCTTATGAGAAACTATCAACTTCACTGAGAATTTTGAATGTCAGCCACAAACAATATCTTAAAATATGTTCTGTAGCAGTAACAATTCATATTTAAAATGTAAAGTGTATAAACTGTGCAATTTATTTCTTGATAATCTGTTGCAGGTCGGTTATGGATAACACCTTTTGCGTCTTATGTTGTCATAATAAGTGCGGAGAGTTTGACTGCCTGGCTGGAGCTGCCGACGACATGGTTTTAATTTTCATGCACTTTGCAACGTGATATAATATTTATACAAAGTGTAGGGGTCGCAGACTTTCGCACTTTGCTTCCTTCATTATTGTGATATTTCAATGGAGTTTAAGCGCATAGTGGTACCAGAATTTGTCAACGCAGGCCAGTTCATGGTAAAATATGTACATTGTAGGCTGAAAAAACAAGCGCGCCTCAAAAATTATGAATTTTTAGAAAAAAAAACTTTTTTCTTGAATACACAAATTTGAGTGATTTAACCTGTCAACATACAAGTGATTACTTCATTAGTGGTTTTAAACTACAAGTAGTATTAGATTGACCAAAATCTCTTAAATTCACATTTTTATTCACTTTATTTTTGTCAGCATCACAGTGGCGGCGACAGTAAGTATGTCTGTTTCTTTACACAAAGTTGGTCGCGATTATAGAAAAGTAGATGTACACTATACCTATATAAAACATGTCACTTTAGAAGTGAAAAAGGTATTTGTCTAGAGTATTTATAAATGTGTTGACAAATACTAAACGAAGTTACATAAAGTTTTACTGAATCTAAATAATATATCAATAATGCAATATATATAAGTACTACAGAAATCATATAATAGTATAAAGATAATTATCAACCATCTATATATTAATCTATGAACAAGACTTCTAACTAAATTAGTTTAGTAAGCTTCTTGGAGAAGTATCTTAGTAATTACCTATGTCTGTAGCACTTTTCTGTACATCTGTTAGCTTAAAGTAATGTTTTGCAGAAGATTTATACACTTTGTATTAAGAATTCACATTTTAGCTGTATTTTAGAATTCTCCAGAATGTCTGTAACTTCACAGGTTTACTGGGCGTATGCTGTTTTATATTGACTTAATAAAATAGTGTTTTATAACCAAACTTTTTTCTCCTGATTGTTTTTATTATACAATTATTATACAAATGAGGATAATTTCTTATAATCTCAGTTAATAACTTATCACTACTTTTAGCTGTATATGTATATGTGATTCTCCATACTTTTTTTAAATGAAAATATATACAAAACGGACAATTACACCAGGATAAAAATAGTTTTAAAAATTCCAGCCATTTACTACACATAACACATGTTAAAATATAAAGGTTAAGTTCAAAGAGACATATTATTTATGTTGTTTATTTTAGGCACTGCGCCTGCGTATGTGTCACATAGCTTCTAATGTGAACCATCAAATCATATTTGGCGTTAGCATTGGCTTTCTAGATTTTCACTTCTCACTTTTCACGTCTTGCATTTGCTGGTTATGTTATATTTTTTACTGTTAACAACAAAACATTAATAGATAAATAGGAGGGGAATATCTCAACTTGTAATTTGATATATTTTTTTAAAGTTACTGAAATATTAGTTAATCTCATATTAATATGAACTTGGTAGAAAGAACACACCAAATGACGTAAGAGGATACATAATAAGCCCGCATATGAAAAGCACAAAATCACGAGTAAAAGGTACCAACTGTCCAACTGATCACGTGGTTTTTAGTCATTTATGAAAACCCTGTACTTTATCTAGGAACTTTTGGATTGTACTGAAACTATTCTTGATAAAAAAAATAGGTATCATTTAAAAAATAAGTGGATGGTTCTGCAGGTCATATGTTTATCTGCCTCATCACTCATTGGTTCCACTCAAATACAGATGCCGGCTTTTCATAATTTTCAATTAGGGACCACTTTCCAAATAATGTCCCACTAGGTCACTGAAATGTAAAATATTACAGTCTGGCAACACTGCAAACACAAGTCACATGGCTTTATGCTTATTTCTTACTACTCTGTTTTAGGTCAATGGCTTTATGACATAAATATAACCTTTATTCTGGGTGAATTTGTTTTGTTGTTGAAAGAGATCGGCAATTCCAGTAACATACTCCCAGCATGAACCCTCCCAGAGACAATCCATATTCCTGAGTTGAATGGTTGTGTACGCTTCGTGTGTATTAAAATATTAAGATGAGTTCACAAAAATGTTTACGCTTTGGAACTTATATTAGTAAGCATATAGACAAATTTCGTGACTTAAAATTTGACGGTACATCGATCCAGTGTCTTGTATGCAATGTAACGCTGGTGTCGACACATACTTCCCACTGGAAAAGACATTTAAAATGTGCAGAACATCTACGAAATAAAAAAAACGAATTACCATATGCCACATTTCTATATGACTTTTTATTTATGTCTTGTGTTTGTAATATTCCACTAAATGTGTTGAATAAAGAACAATTTCAAATATTTTGGAAAAAATATGTACCAAACTGGGATTTACCAACAAGACAAACAGCGAGTCGCAAATTGAATGGTATGAACAGCTTCATAACAAACAAAATTAAAAGTGTTTTACAAAATAAAAAAATATGGATAACAGCAGATGAGACAACAGATGCCAAAGGAAACCATGTGACCAATGTTTTAGCACGCATTTTAAATCCTGGTGGGCCCACATCACCATATTTAATTGCGAGTAAAAGATTGCAAACTGTTAATGAAGTAACTGTACAAGAACTAATTACAAAAACGCTTGATAGGATGGGTGTTAATAATTTACAAGTATTGATGTTAGTCACTGATGCAGCACAATATATGGTTAAAATGGGACAATTGCTGAAAAATATATACCCAAATTTGATACATGTAACCTGCATTGTCCATGCACTTCATTTAGTAGCTGAAGAAATTCGACGAAATTATCCAAACGTTGATGCATTAATTGGAAGTACAAAACAAATATTCGTGAAAGCCCCTATACGTGTTAAAAGTTTCCATTTGATTTGCCCTGATATTGCACTTCCTCCGCAACATATTTTAACAGGGGGAACATGGCTAGTGGCAGTTGAATACTATCATCAGAATTTTCAAATAGTAAAGAATTTTATTCTGCAGTTAAATCCGAATGAATCAAAAACTATTTCCGAGGCTCAGAAACATTTCAACAACCCTGAGGTAGAAACAGTGATACATGTAATTCATAACAATTATACCCTGATACTGGACAGTATTCGACGATTAGAAAATTCTTCATTGGCATTAAAAGAATCTTTAAATCTCGTTCATAACGTACAAAATAAATTAAAAACTCTAAAAGATATCCCTGGTATGCGAGTAAGTAAATGGTGTAATGACATTTTAAAAACAAATGTGGGATATGAAAAGTTATGTTTTATTAATCGGTGTCTCAATGAAGAACATCATGCAAGTGATTTTGAAAGTTTCAAGTTTGCAAATATTACTTCGGTAGATGTTGAAAGATCATTTTCCCTTTATACAAGTTTGTTTACCCCACGAAGAAGACGTTTTTCAGCAGAAAACATAGAAACTGTGTTACTCATGCAAATGTTTGCTAGTGCACAATCTCAGCCATTGTCCTCTATACGTGACATGTAAAAAGTAAGAAGTCTTGTACCTGTAGGTAATATGGTCGCATGCGCTGAGAATATCTCAAATATGCAATCATCAAAAATTTACAGATTGGAAAAGCTTCGGGAAAAACTTATTACGATGACAAAAATTGAAAATTATGAAAACAAACTGCCAAATTTTTGTTTGGTTGAAAAATATATTGTTTTACATTCAGAGTTCAATGTATTGGTATTATGTGAAAATTGAAGAGAAAAGGACACTTCGGCGATATTACTAGCATCCTGTGCACATGGTTGATATTTCCATATATTGAGAATTGAGATATGATACGATACATGGAATGTACATTGTAGATGGTATGATCCTTTTAGTATGCAGAGCACTTTGGAGATATTACTATCTCAGTTCCACGGAGGGCGTCACATTGGAGAAATAAAACAGTATTTTCAAGTGACCTACAGATTGGAGTATTACCAGGTTATATAGGACACAAAAATGAAGTCGTTCATGTAAAAACCTACTTTTCACGAATTTTGTCACATTGGAGGTATTCGCGGCCCAGCGACGATATGTAGTTATTTTATTTATTTAGCTGCGGCACCGCGTTATTATCGGGAATACACATGTGACGCTACTGACAGCGGCCGCCGTTGCACAACTCTACATGTTAGAGATAGAAATGATCAGTTTTTCATTACTGGTTAACCACTGTTGTTTTATTTAAAATAACCAAGAATAGAGCTCATTATATTAAATAGTATTCTGCCTGACTTACATCAAACAATGTTGTTGTATTGTTTTAAAATTCTTTGTAACAGGCTCCTATCAAAGAACAATAGGACAGAGCTTTAATATTTCCATGTCTGAACAAAATGTATCAAAAGAAATAGAAGAGGTAACTGTGAGCACAATTAATCAATTTGCCGAAGAATAGATTCAATTTCTAAGAACTATAGAAAGTGATAATCAACTGAACTCATTTTATGGAAACAATGAATTTTCTTGGAATTAGTTCTATTGACGCAACCTGCAACCCATGTTGCACTTCTACGCTCTGTAGATAAACATAATAATTATTACAATAGAAAGAAATTTCATTAAAAAAATGTTCAAATTGTAATTAAACGATAATTTAGATTATAATTTCAAACTAATTTGAAAACATTTTCAGGTTTGTAACCACGATTTAAGAATATTAAATATAAATGCTAAATAGTGCTACCCATAATGCATATATTTGGAAAACCTCTGCAATTCATAGGGAGTTGTAGAGGTGTTATTAAGAAGGTAAGTAAACATGTTTGCTCTTAGTATTTGGTAATGTTTGGTTTATATAATATGTTTCAAGTATAGAAATATATAGGTTCTTAGGTGACTCAGGATATCTTCAAGAACCTTGGTTCATCACCTCTATAACCAAAGTTGCTCCAGGTACTCCAGAGTATGTGTAAGCAGAAGCTCATGTTCAAGTACGAAATTGTGTGGAAAGGTGCATTGATGTGTTGAATGGTAGATTCTGTTACATCTTACAAGGAAGGAAACTTCAATATTCACGACAAGAAGTGGGGAATATTATTAACACATGCTTGATATTACATAATATATGCACTGAAGAAAGGCTAAACGTAGCTTTTGAAATTCCACCAGAGCAGACTATTGGTAGAATTGAAAATCCTTAAAATCCATGGCAACAACAAAGGATTTATCATTCGAGGTTTACTAGGGTGAGCTGATTCTTTGATAGGTTCGAGCACTGTTACTTTAAGATCATAAACTGCCAGTGCTAAACTCAAGGAAATAAATAGTGAATACTCTCAGTACCTCCTACAAGAACAGAGCCACAATAGGCCTGCTGATGGCCGCAGTGGAGGGTCCACAAGGACCCACTCACAAAAAGCTAACCTAACCTACAGGAACATACTTATTATTAAGTTGTTTAACTATTTTTGGTGTTGTTTTAAATAAAATGGATGAATAAAAGAATAAAATGGATTAATATAGTAATAATAATTTATTGGTGCCATGCAGTTAAATCTGTAGTAGTCAAATTGACGTATTGGAGTCTAAAACTATCAAGGAAAGTCAAAAGCAGTTTAAAAATCGACAAGTCATAGCGATTTACAAAAAAAACTACAGTATATTAGCAATTGCTATTAATCAATTGCAAGATAGTTCTGCCTCCTTAGCTCAAATTGTTTGAAATAAAATGTGGCGGAAATGACGGAAATTCTACAAGTGATCTCCAGCAGTATAATGCGTAGTATGTGAATATTACATCTCTGGATGATGGACATTAATTTACAAAATACAGTGAATTATTCACAGAGAAGCTGTACATGTTTAAAGGAAACTACTTTAGAATGTATCTTAATAATACAGGTGTTTGGGCAGACTCAACCTTTACTTTGGAGGAAATAAGACATGAGTACCTAAGCCCATTTAATTATTACCACTATGGCAGCGCCACTGGAATTAATACCATAGTTCCAGCTTTAGTAATTACTGAGAAAATTGCTTGAACTATATTTTCGTAATAAAAAATATTTTTTCATGAAGTACAAAATGACTGCCCTGGTGGAAATAGTTTCTGCCAATAATCTAATTTAGTCTTGCAGTGTTCTGAAAAACAATTCCAGAAGAATGAGCAAGTCTAAAAAATTCTGAAACATTCTGAAAAAGTATGAAAAGATCTATGTAAAACTTACTAATCATTTTAAAGACTGCATTTTTACAAGTTTTTGGACTCTTCTAGAATACTTTTTCAGAATTAATCAGATCTTTCATGAAAATTTAGCTAAAGTAAAAGTAAGACTTTTTCAGAGTTAATCAGTAAAATTTAAAACATTTCAGATTTTCGAAAAAATTATTTACTGTAGGCTTTATCATATTTATTACCTCGTAAGGAATATAAAAACTTGATAGGAGGGTTATTAGTAAAAAAAATATTAATGTTTATATTCTATACATTTTTAAATTTTATTTACAGATTTTTTTTAATAATTAATTATATACGGTTAAAATATACGAACTGTTTTTATTAAATAATTACAAGGCGATAATTATTATTATTATAATATATATAATACAAAGTATTTCAGATAAAGTTGGATCGTTTGGATCATGATGCACAGAGCATTCTTGATTTCTATCATTAGTAGCAGCATTCATTTCATTTCCAAAAATTCCAAATCTTGCACTGCCAAAGCCGTTGCTGGTAAAACAAGTGGACATGCATTATTATTAATGTTCACATAACTCCGGATATATCTGTACTTTTTTACAATATTTTCGATTAGACATACGTGCTTTTGTTTATATCGATATAATCCTAACAATCAACACTACACTACACTACACTATTATTTTATAAACGAACACAAAAGGCACCTCTTCTACATTAGCTGTTGTCATCATAGATAAAGTTGGCATCATACGTAGAATGTAGAAGTGAAATTGAAAGTGGGGTGATGGCATGCGCAACAATGCATCATTCGATTTAGGATGGCCAATCAGAACCCCTGATTATGACTGACTAGACGCCACAGAGAATCTCTGTGTAGTTTGTGCTAGATGCGATAGACTTATGGTTTTAGAATAAATTGTGTACTAATACTGTATTGTATGTTTTATTACGTGTATTTCTTAAATGTTTTTGAAATATTTTGTACCAGGTATATATATTTATTATTAGTATTAATTAAATATTCTTGAAATAGTTTATATTATATTTATCTTAAAAGTATTTCGTTAATATTTCTTAAAATCACTTGTATTATATAACATTTTATTAAGTGTATTCCTTAAATGTTTTTGAAATAATTTGAATTATATGTATTTTATTAAGTATTTCCTAAATGTTTTTGAAATATTTTGTATTATATATTTATTTGTAAGTATTTCTTTGTATTATATATATTAATAATAATAATTATCGCCTTGTAAATTATTTAATAAAAACAGTTCGTATATTTTAATCGTATATAATTAATTATCAAAAAAAAATCTGTAAATAAAATTTAAAAATGTATAGAATATAAACATTAATATTTTTTTTACTAATAACCCTCCTCCTATCAAGTTTCTATATTCCTTACGAGAAGTAATAAATATGAGAAAACCTACAGTAAATAATTTTTCGAAAATCTGAAATGTTTTAAATTTTACTGATTAACTCTGAAAAAGTCTTACTTTTACTTTAGCTAAATTTTCATGAAAGATCTGATTAATTCTGAAAAAGTATTCTAGAAGAGTCCAAAAAACTTGTAAAAATGCAGTCTTTAAAATGATTAGTAAGTTTTACATAGATCTTTTCATACTTTTTCAGAATGTTTCAGAATTTTTTAGACTTACTCATTCTTCTGGAATTGTTTTTCAGAACACTGCAAGACTAAATTAGATTATTGGCAGAAACTATTTCCACCAGGGTGCTCAATAAATTCATGATATTGTGGTGAAACACTTGGTATTTGAGACAGTTTAATTCAGTACTGAAAATTATCGCCCATAATTTCAGTGGCGAGGATAGAGCGGTAAATATGAATCTTTGTATCAAAAAAAGTATTGCCGAATTAAAATTTTGCAAATGAAGGGTACAGGCGAAGAAGGCGATATGTCAGTTTTTCCCAAACATGAGTAACTTGCATCATCTGTTAGCCAACAGTGTAAACTATCATATACACGCATCACTACTAAATATGTGCTTAGGAGTAATAGCATATTTTAAGTAATATGAAATTTGTATTAAAATATATTAAAACATTGTCTGACAAAATAACTTCTGATAAGGCCCTAACCGTTAGACCTGTTTTTCTCTAAACTAATAATTTTGATATATCGCCTTCTTTACCTGTACCCTACAAATATTTTTAAAAAATACGAAAAAGCATTAATTTTTTTTTTTTTTCAGAGAAGCTTGTCCCATCGGAATTCAATAGGATGCACTTTAAAAAAAAATGAAAATAGTGATTAGAAGTCAAATCATAATTTTTTTACATTGTGATTCTTTTGAATAATTGAATGAACCAACAATTCAATCAAATTGTCTTAATTATTCAACTGGAGAAATATACAATAATAAATAATAAACATGAGATCAGGCATGATAATTTAATTTTCATGAGACGTTTCATTGAACATCGCTGTAAGTTACGGACTGAGAAAATGGTTCTCATTTCGAGCATTTACTTTGATTTATTACCAATTCGTTGTTTCATCATTATTTATTATTATATTTTTTCCAGTTAAATAATTAAAACAATTTTAATTGAACCATGACCATTCGATTATTTATATATCAGTGTAAAATTATGATTTGACTAATCAGTATTATCGTTTTTTGTTGAAAACGCTGCATCCTTTCGAGTTCTGACGAGGTTTTTTCTCTACATAGAATTTAATGCTTTTTCATATTTTTAAAAATACCACTCACAGGAAATAATAGGTGATAATTTTTTGTGTCAAATTATTTGCTCTCAAATATTAAGTCTTTCACTGCAATATAAATTTATTGTGTGCCATTTTGTAATTAATGCAAAAACATTTTCATTTTCAGAAATGAAGTGTCCTTACTACTCATATTTATAGGAACTTTTATTCTTAGAATGAAACCTTCTAGCGACTGTTAAGGTCCTGCTAAAAGTGAGACACCCTGTATATAAATTGCACAAATGAGATTGTGTCAGTCATTTGCAAGAAGCCAAGTGGCTCAATATGAATCAGCGAAACTTTCTAAATATGAGCTGTCTGATCAGTACTGACCGGCATGAAAAATAGGCACTTTCAAGTTTTGATTTAAGTTTGATAAGTATATTTTTTTCTTTGACCGATTTGAATGATTCTTTAGGCAAAGCAAATTATTCATATTTATAACCTCTTTACAGATTAAAAAGAAAAAGGGCAGGTTGTCTCTGCCCATATCAAAGACTTTTGTACATGGCATGTTGGTTGTTATAAGAGCAAGAGAAGTACACAAATTATTCTCCGTAGATAACTTAATCAATTATTAAATACCTGAAGTAGTAAAATCATTTTGAAAGTCGTCTAAAAGTATAGTTACGTATACCTGTATAATAAATAATAATATACATATTTAATAGTTATTAATCTATTTATAAAAATAATAGGAAGGTATTATAATATATTCCTCCTAAAACTTGGGTTATTTTTTACCACAAAAACACTATAGATTAAACTTTATACTAGATGTCATAAAACAATTTAAGAATTATGTTTTGTACTTAAACACAATAAAAATACCATTCTAGTAAGAAGAAAAGACCGATACCTTATAATTTGTTGTCCTTTCGTTCGACCGTCATAAATTGTCGAATGTAAATAGTAAATCTTAGACCACGTTGACGTAACAAAAGACGCCTACAAAAATAGAGGACGAAAGTAATCCGATAGCTCTCTGTTTACCTGCGAGTTTGAATCGTCCTCACGGATTTTATGTTCGTAATCAACTTAGACAAGAGAATTTCTCTGAGAGTATAATAATTGTTTTTATACTCAGGAATTTCTCTAATCTAAGGTAATCAATCATCTCGGGGGCCAAGATTTATAAATCTTTTTTAAGCTCACCAGTTGGCGCCACTGGCGAGTAAGGTAGCTGTCAAAAGTTATTGTTAGGCGCGGAACAAGTTTAACGGGTTTTATTATAATTATTTCGTACACCAGTAAATAAAAAAATTAGTTAATTATGCCTCAGTGTTGTGCAGTTCTAATTTGTCGGAAACAAGTGCGGACTTGTTTCCGAAAGACAAAACGCGCCTAAAACGGTGGTTGGTAACGATTCGCAGGGATAACTTTACTCCTTCGAAACATTTGTGCATTTGTAAGAAACATTTTAATCATGACGATTATGACCTACTACAGAAAATCATAAGTAATAATCATGCACAATCCTTGTTTTCATCATGCTCATGCTTGATATAACCTAAATTTAATGACATAAGATACCTCTAATAGGTACAATTATGAAGCACCCAGCCCTGGGCTGCTTCATCGCGGATAAATTTCTGATATTTTTACATAAAACTAAATTATTTCCAAGCATTTCTCTCATTAAATTCCAAATTAATTATTACATAAAAAGGTTAAACCATTTTCTTATAATTTTGGCAGAAAACGTATGTATTCAAACTAAATTATTCTGCTAAATAAAGGAACACACAATTCATTTAATATTTTAAAATGTTGACAAAACTACAAAATCTCAAAGCAATCTCCAGCCGAGAACCGATAACATAAACAAATCAATATAACTATGTAGGGTTGTAAGAGCTTTACTAAGAATAGAGACAAAGCGTAATAAACGTCATTATATCACTTTTCACCTACAGCATCTTGAGTTATATTTTAGTTGGAAGAACACAAGTTAGCGTTTGGCTATCTCCGTCAAGCTTGGAGGCTTGAACAACGAACTCACTCACGGGAATCATATAAATACGCGAAGCGGCGTACAATCGTGGTCACATCTTTGACAACCCTAGTGTTTATCGCTGGCTCTCCGGAGCCTAGAAGTCAAAGAGAAACCACGACTCCGGTTTTCATAACCGCCGCTTCAGTACAGGCGGTTCACCCATTTTGGTGTATAAACCTCTGTGGCCTAGTCTCTGTGACCGAGGACCTGTACACTGCCTTATAAATAGAGCGTGTGCACCACCGACCCCTCCGCCAACATGGAGACGAATAACACAGGGGTTACTCAGGGAACCCGGGGGAGAAAACCTCGCGGTAGTCTCCATGTGTCCGAGAATTTTTAAGGATGGCATTTAAATGATTTTTATACTGCGTTGCCATTTGCTACGTACTCGAGCTCACTAAAATTCATTAAACTAATTCAATTTTTTTTGTTACCAGTGAAATGGCAACGTTAATCAAAGTACGACTCTATTATATGCTTGGGTTTCGCGGTTTTTAACAATTTTTGACCGGTGGTACCAAACGATTTACGGATAGGGTTTTTTTGTTATAATGCATTTTTCAATGCATTTTTCATTAATGATTAGTACAGCCTATCTTAATTCAGATAGGATCAGTAATAGTAGTTGGAACTTTCATTCATTTTTCCAAATCAAGTTAGGTCAAAATAGGATAATGTACATAATAAATTGTGTTCTGTTGAATCTGCAATGTCGGTCAGCTGACAAATTAGTCTGGCCAGATGTCGATGACGCAACATGCAGCTTCCTTTGACTCTCTGAATCAATGACTTCAGAAATATTCTGAAGTCATTGCTCTGAGTATTTTAACCGGTGGATCTTGTCTCGCGACAGTGGGTCCTGGGACAGAAATCCAGTGAGTATCGTTTAATGCTTTATATCCACAGCTACCTTATGCTTGCGGTAAGTGCGGTTAACGCGTGCCAACCACTACACAAAAAAACTACGGGGTAGTTCGGTTCGTCTTGGTTTAAGCCTACTGATGGCGGGATGCATTCGTGCACAAACACGGGTAGTTGCCTGTCATATGTCGGAAGTTTCCGCATATGCATCGAATGTAAGTAAATTGGCAAGCGTCAGTCGTGTCTCTGATAGTACTATTATACTGTAGCAACGAGCTCGCGAATTAAATCAAAACATGGTCGTCTGCATCTGTCCGTCTTCTCTGCCGGGGGACGTTCGGGTACCGCATACAAGGGAAGTTTCTCTTGCAACCATATGTAAGGTTTTACATATGTTATTTAAACTACGAAGCGGAAGTTTCCGCGCAAGTAACCAGGTTTGGTTGCTTTGCAGGTTCAACTAGTTATATGACAATGTATTTCTTGTGGACATTTGGCTGCCATATGTAGGGTTCTACATATGCCACTTCAACTATTTGGCGGAAGTTTTCGCACATACAACAAGGTTTTGTTCATGTCATGTTTTGTAATATTTCTTAGACTTGTCTATGACAGAAATAAATGTGTTAAAACGTTATTTGAGTTTCCTCAGAGACAACCCTCTGGTTTCCTTGACATTTCTACTTTCAGGCACAAAAGTGAATTCTAAGTAAATCAGTAATCATAAATCTAAAGCCAAATTTTGCTTAAGACTAGTCATTCTTTAAAACATATATCAGTGCAGTGCAGATTAGTGTTCATATTAATTAGTAAAAGTAGGTTTCCCAATTAAAACAAATTAAGTCTAATAAATGAAACAAAGTAATAAATACCAAACTTTATAAAAGCACCTGTGAGGGTACAATAACACAACGAATTTGAGTCCTACCATTAAAACTACACGATCACGAAAAAGACCAATTAATTAACCTTTTAATTGCGGGAACCGTATAAACCTGCAGAAAATTTCGTGATCACTATGCGGGAACCGGATATGTACGCGAGACCGGAGTCATGGTTAATTGCGAGAAACGGACGAATACGCACATTATATTATGTTCATAGGATATCTAACTTTAGTTTATTACAATAATTTTAACCCCAGCGCTAGATGGCGGTAATCAGAATCGTCTAGTAGAGGAACAGTATTAATCAGTTCCGATTTTTGAAAAGAACAGTGTTTAAAATGTCCCGTGAAAAGTTAAGTGAGCAAGAACTTTATGATTTCGATTTATTGTTTATGAAACTTACGTTCTTTATTGTCAGAGGAATATCTTATTTATTTTTATTAGTGTTGCTAGTAGTTAATTTACTGGTAAAAATGACCAGTTAATTAACCAGATAATTAACCGGTAAATTATTTTAATTTACCAGAGGTAAATTATCCCCTCCACTATCTGTCAGTCGTCAGTGATGTTGTCATTCTGCATTTTTCATTAGTATTCATTTTCATTACTCATTACTGAAAGTAGTTCTTTTTCTGTTCTGTAAAAATAGTCAATTATCTAAAATTGCATCTTTTATTTTGAATTTACCTGTAACAGCTGCAGCATGCGAAAGAAATTGGAGCGAATTTGCCAACATTAAAACGAAAAAAAGGAATAAATTGACAGTGGAAAGAACACATAAACTGGTATCAGTTAAATCTAATTTACATTTGTTAAACTATGAAGAAATTGAGAAAGAATTTAAGAAACAACCACAAAACTCAAACGATGAAAGTGTACAAAATTTAAATGAAGATGATGGAAATGAATCAACATACTCGAGTGAGGTTTATGAGAATGATTATGAGACTGAACATGAGGATGAAAAGTTATCAGAAATATCTGAAGAGGAATTAAGTGAAATGGAGGAAAATGATGTAGATACTGAAAAAGATGATGATATAATAATCATTGAAATTGAAGGTAATGAAACAGAAGAAATGGACGGGATAGGTCTTGAATAAAAAAAGAATATGATCAACAAGATAGTAAGAAATGAAATAAAGTGACCTAAACAGAATATTAATTTATTTTTTGTATTCCAAGAGGTTATTCTCTGTTGCTTTTTTTTGTGTAATAGTTTTTGTTTTTACGATTTATATATGTATTTATGTAATAAATTTCTTTTGATACAACTTGTTTGTATTCTTCTTATGTAGGTGTGGAAAATTATAAAGTTCAACTTCAAAGTAACTTCGGTTAGTTAAATCAAGAAAATTTGCATCTAAAATTTTATGATGAAACTCACAAAAGTTTAAGAGATACATTTCCGAACATGTTGTAAAGATGTTGTTAAGCCTTTTCATTTATAAACAGGTACTTGGTTTTTGATGTTATATGTTAGTAAAACTAAAACTATCTTTTCGTTCATCACTTATTTAGTTCAACTTAACCTCAAATTTGTAAAACAAATTTTCGCTAGAATTGCGGCACAGCCTACCTACATAAAGCCGAAATATGATGTATTTGGTATCAAATTAAACAAAAAACTATGTTCTATAAGAAGATACCGAAGAATTGAAAAATGGTATTTTACAGGGTAAACAACTTTGTTTACGGGTAAATTTACTGGTAAATTATGTAAATATAACAATTTACCGGTAAATTAACAACACTAATTTTTATTATACATATATTATTTATATACATTTTTTATATGATGGGATTTTAATTTTTTATTTATGAAAAT
This sequence comes from Rhamnusium bicolor, assembly GCA_029963845.1. NCBI lineage: Eukaryota > Metazoa > Arthropoda > Insecta > Coleoptera > Cerambycidae > Rhamnusium > Rhamnusium bicolor. The sequence continues at coordinate 916,175 of JANEYF010000252.1, forward strand.
ATTTTATCTTTTGTTTATATGAATATACATTTTTTTATGTGAATAACGTGATTTTAACTTATTGTTTACAAAACACCTACTTACCTGTCAAGAATTTGTGTATCTTATGGCTTATGGTATCGTAGAAATAATGCGGGATTGCGGGAACCGTATTAAGGTCTACTCAAACCAACGCGGGATTGCGAGAGCGGGAACGGGAACGGGAGCAATGCGATATGTGCGGGAGCTGGTCAATCGAGAGACAATACACTGACGCGTCAAAAGTTAGACGGGACTATACAAATTTATTTTACTTGTAGTTTTGTATTTATTAGTTTTATAATGGCTTTGCTAATATTAACGATTATGTTCGACAGTTCTTCAGATGAGGAGGAACCTCTTCTGCTTTTAGCAGTAGCAGAAGATGAAGAAAACGAGAATTTAGTCCTGAATAAAACATTACATAAAAAAAATTGGTGCTATGGTTTAATTCAGGACTAAATTCAGATCCCCTTTTCGGCAATTATCGTATATCGTATAAAATAGGATATTTTTGTACCACTGTGATCACTTTCTCTGTAGTTCAGCCATTTTTAACTCGAATCAACGCAACAACCAACGTAAATGCACGCGGGAACCATGCGAAGTGCGGGAAAACCGTGCATGCTGCGAACCAAAATTATTTCGCAGACATCCCGCATTATCGCATGCGGACCGCCGTGTCGGTATGTGCAGTTGCATATCCCGATATAGATTAATGTCCCGCAATCGTCCCGTTCCCGCTTCCGCAGTCCCGCGTTGGTTTGAGTAGACCTTTAATTCGCTCTCGGTCGGTACAATGCGGGAAACGTTCGAACACGCATAGCGTGTCCGCAGCCGCACGGCAGTATAGTCGATTGAATCCGCTGCCGCAATCAAAAGGTTAATTAAGTATTACCAGTTGCTTCACGACCAGGTAAGACGTATCAAAGGAGAATCAATTAAATAATCGAATTAATAAAACCAGAGTATGTACGAGAGTAAATACTCGACACAAAATAAAACAATAATAACAGCAACAGTAAAATAAAAGAGGAGGATGAGCCGTTACACTGGTGCCGTGACCATGATAACATAAACATAAACTAAATATAAGAGGGGGGGGTCGTTATGTACAATAATTTCCCTACTTACAAGTAACAGAGACAAGTAAATTACTACTTTCCCCCTTCTGTCATCATGGTCCCAGCAAACATTAAATATTCACATTATATACCGTGGTAGTAACGGGTTATAATAACAGTATTTATTGGTATGGTAGTGTTATAACAGTTATTATGATATTATAATCATGTGACAGGCCATTGTTATGTGTTGGTAATATAATAAATGTTGTAACAATTATAATCATGTTACAATATGTTATGTTGTGATAATATAGTAATATTTTGACAGTTAAAGTTTTGCTAATATAACAAAGTTATATAACAATTCAGCAAACATAAAATATCCATTATATAATCTTGGAGAAACGGGTTATAGTAACAGTATTTATTAGTATTATGTTAATGTTATAACATTTCTAGGAAAAGGAAGAGCTAAAACAAACAGCACAACATATAAATTTCTGTTGTGTTATTCTATGCTCGTGATTCTTTTTTTAGGTTTTTCTATCAGTGCTGTCATTCAAATATTCAACCATTTTTTACAACTAAGCAGTCGCATATGCGGTGCATGTTGTGTATGTACGTATAGTTTATGTTGTATAGATTAGTCATTCTAGTTTTAAGTGATCTGTGGTTGTTCTGTATTCTGTATTGTCAGTGGAAAGGGAAACTAAGTAGGCAATGGCCGTGACTAGTAATGAGTAGTCTGGTAGTAAAGAATAAAGAGTTAAGAAACAATTAAAGAGTTTTAATAAAAAGGAAGATAAAACATGGTGTCAGATGTGAAAAATTAAAAGTGTCGGCTAGTTAGACAAAAGAAAAATAAGCAACATGGAGTACAAACCACCTCGACCGTTTGATATTGATGAGTCATGCATGTGGCCGAAATGGAAGCAAAAATTTAATATATTTCTGAAAGCATCAGGTAAACATTCGTCAGAGGAAGATGTTAAAATCGCATTATTGTTACACATAATTGGTGATACGGGGTTAGACATATATAACACTTTCCCTGAAACTAAAGTTGCAACATTGACCGAAGTACTTAACTGTTTTGATGCATATTTTTTACCTAAAACGAACGTAACGATGGAAACATTTAAATTCAATAATATATCACAAAAAGAAGATCAAAATATAGACTCGTTCATTACAGAACTAAAGAAACAAGCTGCAAATTGTGCTTTTATATGTGAAAACGATAACTGTAAACGATCATACATGGAAAGAATGATAAAAGACAGGGTGATACTGGGCCTTAATGATAAGCAAGTTCAACAAAGACTAATAAGAGAAACTAATATGACGTTAGAGAAAACACAAGAATATTGTAAGTCGATAGAATTATCAAAGCAACATATAAAGTTATTAGCACCCGAAGAAGAAGTTAATATTATTAAAACGACATATAACTGTAAACAATGTGGTAATCACCACCAACGAGGAAAATGTCCAGCGTTCAACAAAACATGTGCTGTATGTCAAAAGAAAAATCATTTTGCAAAAATGTGTTATTTCAAAGGGAGAGAGAGAAAAGAAGCTAGAGATCCGCAAGAAAATTGTGTAAAACAAGATAATCCAAAAATTGACATGCAAGAAAAACAAGAAAAAGACAACAAGGTAATTATTTAGAATACGATAAGATGCTTAAATTTTCCTGAAAATTTTTCTACCCCCCAAAATAAGGTGCTCTGAACACGAATATGAAGTTTTTTTTTCGCCGGAGACAAGCCGTTATGGAGAAAAAAAAATTATTTTTTTTTTGCACTTTCACACATCTGTCACTTTTTTACACTGGATATATCTAACGATTTGTATTATTTCCCTCACCCCAATAACACTCTGAACGGTTTGGAGTATAGTATACGTCATTTTTTATAATAAGAACAATTTTTTTCCTTATAAAAAGCTTTGTATTTGGGATAACGCCATTACATCATAAAAATGCAACTGAAATGTATGTGAAATTAGCGACGCGTTTCAGATCAGATCAGATAGTGTCTAAAGTGCCTAGCAAACAATTTCCCCTTCCCCCAGAGACAGTGGTTGTCTCTGATTTCCCTCTATTTTTAACAGTTTCTTAATGACAGGCGATCGGGCAACAAGGTAAGTTTCATTAGCTTTCATTTCTGCACATACATTTTTCCGCATACTTATTAGACTATCATCAAATTAAAAATTGTGCTTATTCTTTTCATCTTTCTGTTGTATAACAAAATGTGTGATTCTTGTAAAATTACAACCTTTGCTTTTCGTCAAATAGTAGATGATGCAGACCGTCTTATTTCGTTTTTACAACAGCATGGGGTGCTTCTTTTGGGTGTGGACTGTCCGCAATGTAACAAACCTTGCAAATTGTATTCAAAACCTCAATTAACCTTTCGGTGCACCAACACCATAGTTAAAGTTAATTCCAATCGCAAAAAGACAAAAGTAACTTGTTCTTATGCAGCAGGGGCTAAAAAAGGTACTTTTTTTGAACATTCTCGCCTGCCCATGAATACAATTTGCCACTTTGTTGCTTTATGGCTTACTTTCAATCATCCTAGGCAAACTTACATAGAGCATGAGCTTCAACTGTCTTCTTCTACAGTGGTGGACTGGTCAAACTTTTGTAGAGAAGTTTGCATTGCATGTATTGTTGATGCTTCGGAATGTATTGGGGGACCTGGCATAGTTGTAGAAATTGACGAAGCGAAAATGGGTAAAAGGAAGTATAACCGGGGTAGAATAATCGATGGACAATGGGTTTTTGGAGGTTTTGAACGGGAGTCAAAAAAGTGCTTCTTTGTACCGGTAGAAAATCGAACAAAAGACACTGCTCGAAATTATTCAAAAGTGGATACTGCCGGGTACCACTATTATGTCTGACTGCTGGAAATCTTACGATTGTTTGGCAGACGAAGGTTTCCAGCACGAAGCGGTTAACCACTCCAAAAATTTTGTTGATTCGGACACTGGAGCCCATACCCAAAATATTGAAAGGTGTTGGAGAGATGTGCGGGCTGGTATTCCTCGATTTGGCCGTCGAGAACAACATTTCGATGGTTATCTGGCGGAATATCAGTTTCGTAAGAAATATCCTGACCATCGGGACCGGTTCCATCATTTTTTTAAATGCATAGGACAAGTCTACCCTCCAGCAGTTTCAAATTTTGGTGAGGATTCGGCTGGTTCCGATTAATTTATTCTTGTTGTAGTGAATAAATATATGAAATGGTGTTTGAATGAATGAATATTTATTGAATGTTTATTTATTTCCTTATTGAAATTTTTATTTATTTAGTGAATTTTTATTTTCTGTTATAGAATATTTGTTTAATTTTTCGTTATATAGAATGCGTTTTTATTTTCTGTTACTTATAGAATATTTGTTTATTTTTCGTTATATAGAATGCGTTTTTATTTTTTTTTATATATGTATTTATTTATTTGTGCAATAATAACCTAACCTAACCTAACCTAACCTAATACCCTAATAACCGTACCAGTTCCTCTCCTTTCCTGGCAAGGAAAAATGCTCATACCTTCTCGTTGGTCCTTGCTGAACAATAACATATTTAAAGATATAATCCATTTCTTTAATTACGTTATTGACTAAATGAGCAACTTACCCTAAAAATGATCTGATCTGGTTCTAAACTGAACGCTAATTGTAAAATGTTGTATCTTTAGACACAACCGAATACCTAACAGAAACGCACCTAACTTCTACATGGCTATGGTATGATGAGTCACGGTACGGCATTTTTCATGCATTTTCGTATTTAAAAGATGGTTTTTAATGTGTAAAACATTATACTTCTGTACAAGATAAAAGTAACATCGTCTTCTAAGCATTAAAATAGTAAAATTAGTAACAGGAAGTGTTAAATATCACAATAAAAAGTGACAGATGTGAGTGAAAACGCAAATTTTTTTTTTTTTTTTTCTCATGAACGGCTTGTCTCCGGCGAAAAAAAACTTCATATTCGTGTTCAGACCACCTTATTTTGGGGGGTAGAAAAATTTTCAGGAAAATTTAAGCATCTTATCGTATTCTAAATAATTACCGACAACAAAAGAGATACTACATGGAAATATAATAAAGAAGATGGAGAAGCTTCAGGAGGAATGTTGAAGATTGAAGAATTAAAAAATAGTGGCAAAAGTGAAGGTGAGTGTGAATAAATTGAGTCTTGAGAAAAACTTAGATAATGAAAATTGTATGTATATTAATGAAACTCGTGCTTGTTTAAGCTGGTATGAAGATATTTATATAGATAAGCATAAAATAAGATTTAAATTAGATTCAGGGGCAGAGTCAAGTGTACTTCCATTAAAATATTTCAAAAGAATAGGGCTAAATGAGTCACAATTAGTGCCTTCTGCTGTAACCATTGTGTCATATGGCAATTATAAATCGCAGACAGTTGGCCAGATAACTTTAAAATGCTTACACAATGAAAAATATTATAATGTAAAATTTTTGGTTAGTGATCTTGATTCTGAACCTTTACTAGGGTTAAAAGATTGTTTAAATTTTAAGTTGATATGCCGTTTAGATTGTGTTGAGGATTCTGTCCAAAATAAATTGTGTAATAATGTTACGAACTTATTATCTAAAAATAGAAATGATATTTATACTAAATTTACAGAAATATTTGAAGGTTTAGGTTGTATGCCAGGATTTATAAATATAAAGTTGAAGCCAAATGCTGTACCGGTAGTACAAACACAAAGAAAGGTACCACTAGCATTGCATACAAGATTAAAAGAAGCTCTTGATGATTTGGAAAATAAAAATGTTATTACTAGAGTCGACTACCCTAGCGAATGGGTTAATTCATTAATGATTGTGGAAAAACCTAATGGTGCCCTTCGTCTGTGTTTAGACCCAAAACCATTAAATAATTATATATGTAGGGAACACTATTTAATACCCAAAACTGATGACATTTTGAGTAGGTTAGTAGGTAAAGCTATTTTTTCTGTAATAGATATGAAAGACGGATTTTGGCAATTACAGCTTAATGAAAATAGCTCAAATTTATGTACATTTAATACACCTTTTGGTCGTTACAAATTTAATAGGTTGCCATTTGGAATATCGTCAGCACCTGAAATTTTTCAGAGAAAAAATTATGAAGTATTTGGAGATATTCCAGGTGTGGAGATATACTTTGACGACATAATTGTTACAGGTTCAACTGAGTTTGAGCATGATGAGGCTTTAAAAATTGTATTCGAGAGAGCCTTAAAGTATGGAATCAAATTTAATTTCAAAAAAATTACAATACAAACTTGATGAAGTCAACTTTCTGGGTCAAACCATTTCAAAAAAAGGTGTTCAACCAAATAATAAAAACATTGAGGCAGTTCTAGCCATTAAAACACCTCAAAATAAAAAAGATTTACTCAGAATTTTAGGCATGTTCAAATTCTTTTCAAAATTTATACCTAACTTGTCTCAATTAACTTATCACATGAGAGATTTAACTAAGCAAAATAAAAAATTTGATTGGACACATATTCATCAACAAGAATTGGATATTTTAAAAACATTGGTGACAAATAAACCAATATTAAAAATATTTGATGAAAATAAAGAAATCGTAATACAAACAGATGCTTCAAGCAAGGGATTAGGATGTGTTTTACTGCAGGAATCACACCCTGTAGCATTTGCGTCCAGGTCTTTAAATAAATCTGAAGAAAAAATACGCGCAGATAGAAAAAGAATTATTAAGCATAGTAGTTTCGTTTGAAAAATTTCATTATTTTGTATATGGAAGGAATGTTACTGTGTATACTGATCATAAACCGTTGATTTCAATTTTTGCGAAAAACTTGGACAATGTTAGCGCTCGTCTGCAACGTATGTTATTAAAATTATTGAAATATAAGATAACAATTAAATATTTACCAGGTAGTCAAATGTATGTAGCGGACACTCTAAGTAGATCTTATATTGACACTGATACTGTCTTTGATGAAGAAATGGAGTATATAATACATACTCTTTCACTTAATGTGCCTATGTCAGATGAAAAGAAACTTGTTTTTGAAAAAGCTATAGATAAAGATGCCGTTCTTTCTAAAGTTAAAAAATATTGTGTGTCCCAGTGGCCTAAAAATAACAAAAACTTTGATTCAGAGTTCAAATTCTATTTTAATTTGAAAAATGATATATTTCTGTCTAATAATCTTTTATTTTATGGTTCTAAAATAATTGTTCCGAAAGAATTACAAAATGAAATGTTACATCTAATTCATGAAGCACATTTTGGTATACAAAAAATCAAAATTACGCGCACGTCAAATAATGTTTTGGAAAAACATGTCAACGGATATTGAAAATTTTGTTCAACGATGTGAAGTTTGTCAATTAAATAGGACTGCTAATCAAAAAGAAACGTTAGTACCTCATGACTTACCGGATCGTCCGTGGCAATATTTATATTCAGATTTTCTAGAACATAATCAGAAATATTATTTGTTGATAGTTGATGCATATTCGCATTGGCTTGAAGTCGTACCGGTCAAAGATAAAACTGCTAATACTGTAATAGATGTCTGTAAAGATATTTTTTCAAAATTTGGAGTTCCAGATAAATATTATGCTGATAATAATCCTTATAACAGTAGTAAATTTAAAAATTTTTCTAAGTTATGGAATTTTGAACTAGAATTCTCTAGTCCTCACCATCATCAATCCAATGGACTTGCAGAAAAATATGTTGATATAACAAAAAGGATGTTAAATAAAATGAAATCGTCTGATGATTTACCAAGTTATTTATTAGAATACAGGAATACACCGTTACCAAGCCTTGGCTATTCACCAGCCCAGTTGTTATTAAACAGAATCGTTAAAGCAAAAATACCTACCTGTGTAGATAATCTTCTTCCTAAATTTGTAGAGCCTGAAATTATTAGCAATAAACTAAATACAAATTGCATAAAACAAAAAGTTTGTTATGATAGAGCTGCAAAAGATTTGCTTATCTTAGAAAAAGGGGAAAAAGTATTATTTCAAAAAAACAAAAAATGGGAAAAAGGAAAGGTAATAGATAGGTATAATGATAGATCCTATGTTGTTGAAGACGTATGTGGTAAACAGTTTAGGCGAAATAGAAAACTTATAAATAAGACAAATATTTCTTTTGATAAACGTATTGACCAGAATGATGACGATTTTAATTTCATCATTTATGAAGATTTCACTAGCACTGATACTAGAGACTCTCTCGATCTTGAACAAATTGTTGAATTAGATCATAATGTAAATGTTAGTATAACTGGTAGTGTACCTGATGTAGACAATGAAGTGATTATTGAAACAGAGCTTGATCCCAGTGTTGTGTCTAATGATAGTGGTGACTCGTATCATGTCTCTAATGATGACCTATCTTATGGAACTAGTGATATATCTAGTGAGGTATTTAATTATGATAATATACCTGATATGACTGTAGAAACGCGTAGCTCCCGGATTTCGAAACGTCCTGATTATTTAAAAGACTTTGTGTTATTTTAATGTAGAGTTAAATACTTATACATTACTTATTTTAGTTTAGTAGTTTAGTCATTAAAAAAAAAAAAAAAAAAAAAAAAAGCGTGTTGTGTATGTACGTATAGTTTATGTTGTATAGATTAGTCATTCTAGTTTTAAGTGATCTGTGGTTGTTCTGTATTCTGTATTGTCAGTGGAAAGGGAAACTAAGTAGGCAATGGCCGTGACTAGTAATGAGTAGTCTGGTAGTAAAGAATAAAGAGTTAAGAAACAATTAAAGAGTTTTAATAAAAAGGAAGATAAAACAGTGCATATTAGAAGAATTCATACATAAACACGACTAAGGTTGCTTTACATAACTCCGTCATTTTTTCAAAACCAGCCTAAAGACGAACGTGCATACTGTTGTGCGTTGTGCGCCACTATGATGTTGACAAAAATTAAAGTAAAAATTGCGAATTTAGGAGATTTTGGTCATTTTAAGTGTGCTACTTTTTAATTTAAAACCACCAAAGTGATCCATTGTGGGTTGACTGCTAAATCATTCAAATTTGTGTATCCATGAACAATTTTTTACTCCAAAAATCTCATCACATTGGGGGGCGCGCTTGTTTTTTCGATCTACAATGTCCATATTTTACCATGAACTGACCTGCGTTGAAAAATTTTGGTACCACAAAGCACCGAAAACCACAATAAAACACAGAAGCTCTACTTTCCATCGTTCTAAGCCTAGATTAGTATATAGTTCTAAGTTTAGGTGGAAACAGAGCTGTGGTGTTGATTCCAGTAAACTAAGTTAATGTATATATCTGTATTACATTCATAAAAAATAGTTATATAATTTATTGTTATAAAACTATAAATGATATACTATTGTAATATAACCGTTATTTTAATGAGTTATTTTACTGTTATATCACGGTTAGGCTGAGTGGGAAATAGTAACATTATTATATAAATGTTGCATAACTTATTACATTTAAAGTTGGCCATTTATATAACAAAGATATTTTAAATATATAACAATGTTTGCAAAGGTGTTAAATGTTTTTTCAGCTAATTTTTATAAAAATCACTAAAAACCGCGTTAAAACGCCATAATAAACATTAGCGGTCAGTGACAATTACCTTACCCTACACTAGCGCCTCTTGTGGTTAATTCAAGCGCGATAGCCCTCATTCGCTCATTTTTAAAGTGATTTACAAATAATAAATATTTTGTTTCTAATTGATATCTTGTAAAGGTAGGGCAATTTTCACAAAAATTCCCCAACTTAAAATAATACCCAAGGCACTAAGGAACTCCCCAAATTTTGGGTAAATACGCAATGATTGGCGACACTGTTCGCCCAACCAGTCTACACCGTCCAGTGGCGTAACAGTATTTTCAAAAACGGTTCAGTCAATCTAAAAAAAACCCATAAGATAATTTTTATTTAGATCGAAGGGACAATTTTATTAAAGTTATGAAAATAAATTACAACATAATACCTCCAAGCAGTTTTTAGAAACAGCTAAAGAGAAAATAATGAATGATTTTATAATTGCTTATATTTACTTGCCTTTAAACTTACGACAATGATTTTCAACTGAGAACAGGTTGTCTCTGCTGAGAATCAGTTGTGAAAGAATTACCAAATCACAGGTAAACCGTTTATACCCAGTATGCCTAAACATATGATCCCTAAGATGGATAGCTTGGAAAAAAAGCCTTGCCACACCAAAGACTAGAATATAGTTTTTGATTTAATTGGAACGTTTTTGTGAGTGCTCAAGTAAAATATCTGATGTGACTCAGCACATAACTTTTTTATACCAGTGTACAGCTGCCGCAACATAAGAGTTTCCAGGTCATTTGTGATTTGAAAGAGAACATGTATCCTTTGTCTTTTCTGTAACGAATAAAATCAAAGGCAATAAATTACTTCCCTCTGCATAACCCATGCAGTAAACATATACTTATAGTCCAGCAGTCAAGCTGCGAAAAAATTTATTTAAAATTCTAGATTAGAAACCTTTATGTTGTGGCAGCTGTACATCATCCTGACCTAAAAAATTCATTCTAATTTAGTTCTTGACTTACCTTAATTAAATTTTAAAAATGCACCTTGAAACATTTCATTAAAATTTTTAAATAATTAATTATCGGCGTCCTTCAATACTGTCAATAATTCATATCATATTATTTATTTTTAATTTCTTTTGACATATTAACATTTTCGTAACTAAATTAGACATTTTAAATGTCAAACTGCCAAATTTATCCTAGCCAACCCCATTTTATGAGATCAAATGTATACAAAATTTCAGTTTACATCGTTATTTGGAACAAATTTTTTTGTAATAAAATACAAGAAAGTTAAAATTTTTGCTGAATTCGTTTATTAGACAGCAAAAAAAGAGAAAAATTTAGAGAATGCCACAAATAACATTCAGATAATACCAAACTCAAATTTATTTTATTTTTAGATCATGATTTTACAAAATTGTCAGAAACTTAGAAAATTCATTCTGATAATTCATAGAAAATTCATTTCGATAATTCATGTTTGTTGATTTATACTCTTTTGCCTGCTCACTAGAGACAGGTTTGACTATATTTAAATGTGTACGCATATGTTTCTTTAAAAGATGATTAAGAAAGAATGACTTTTTACAACTTTTAGTTGGACATACATATTTTCTCATGTTTTCATGTTGTTTCATATGATATCGGAATTCATAGATGGACATTAAACTTCGATCACATATATTGCATTGGTAGCGATGTAGTTCTTTATAATGCTGAATATATTGAGATATATTTAGTTTCACTGGTTTAGGACACTGGTTGCACATAATTATGCTTTCACCATGTAACACAATATGTTCACTGAATTTTGGTAAACCCTGAAAAGTCAAGTTGCATAAGGGACATGAATATGCACTAAAATTAGAAACATAATCTTTCTGTACAAGTTTTGTTTTAATTGGCTTATTTTTTTGTAGCCTCTAGCTCACTACTCGATTCATCTAAAATTAGAAGTGCTTCATTCATAGCCTTTGAAGGGTTCATTAAAAGTTCTGGTGTGTAATCTGAATCCTCTATATACTGTATCGATGAACTAGTATATTCTTCAGTTTTGATATCATCATACTCATTCTCAGAAACTAAAGGTTTCTCGTCTTCAAAATTATCAACTATATTATGTGGATCATATTTTTCCGCATAATTATGAATTGTTTCTAAATCATTCTTTATTAAATTCATTTTATTTATATTTAAATTGCTTTCAGCATTTACAGAGTCTTCTGAGATATTGACATTTGCTTCATCTTCATCCATTTCTCTCACTTTATAAACATATATATGACTTAGATGCTTTGCTCCCTGTAGGTATTGTCTTTTCGTCAACAGTCTGTCTTCTGATTCTTTAAACTGTCGAAGAAAATTGTATGCTATTCGAATTGTTTTAAAACACGGTATACAAACGCCATTAGGTAAATCTTCCCTTAGAATAAGCTGAAAATAAATTTTTAACAAAACTTTATAGATACATCATAATTAGGTACCTCTTTTGAAATGCAGTATGAAATCATTGTAGCAATATTTATATCTACATTTGTAACTGTTCCTACTAACGGATACAATTTTTGGGATGACTCCAAACAAGCTCTGCATATTTGCGACGACTCTGCTTTACTCATTTTTCAATTTAATTATAACACATAGAACACAAGTCATAACTATTACACACACACAAATACACGTTTCTTTCTACTTTCGAAAGATTCGTAAATATATTTTAATCTTCTTCTTTCACGTTTCTTAAGGGCGCGTTCTCACAACGACTTTTTGCTTCCTGTGCCTCGCGTCGTCTGTAGACATTTGATGCAGAGAGAAGTTGAAAATATCAAGAATTTCTTAATATAATCAAATCATAAAGAAATTCTTGAAAAATATTCAACTTCTTAGAGCGAGTCACCAATGAGGATTAACGCGCTTGAATTCATCACGAGAGGTGTTAAGGTACATTTACAACCAATTCGCTACAGGCACAATTTACTGATGGATTGTGAATTGTGCCGAGATAAAATTTAGGTCATTTATAATGAGTTAGAAGCTGCCATCTGTTGAGATTTTTTAGAATTACGTGTGTACAAATTTAGTTTGATTAAATAATCATTATTATTTTAACATAACTTCTAAAAACATCATATTTTCTAATACTAAAAGATCTAATCTTCCAATTTCAAATCACAAACCGACTTTAAATATAAACAATAAATTTGTGTCGTAGTACGCATGCGCAATTTGAAATTCGTGCCGTAATTGAATTGAATATTTGCTATTTGCAAGCATCCAATTCAAATTTGAAGTGCAATTCAAGGTCGTGCCGACTTAAAATTTTATTGTAAACAAATACATTCAACCAGATATGCTTAAAACCCAATTTACAATCCACCAGCAGATTGTGCCCGTACCGAATTGGTTGTAAATGTACCCTTAGTGTACGAAAAGGTCAATGTCACTGAACGTTAATGTTTACTGTGGCTTTTTAACGCGAGTTTTTAGTAATTTTTATAAAAATTAGCTGAAAGACATTTAACACAATGATGGCAGAAGGATAATTTACTTGCTCAGTATGGAAATTATTGTACTTGTAAGAAGTGTCTTATGTTATCAAAGTTAGGTTATATCCAGAATGAGTATGATGAAAACAACGAAATATACATCATTATTACTCACGATTTTCTGTAGTAGACTCCTTTGGTAACGCATAATCGTCAGGATTAAAATGTTTCTTACAAACACACGAATGTTTCTAAGGAGTAAAGTTATCTCTATCAACCACTGTTTTAGGCGAGTTTTGTCTCTCGGAAGCATATGTCCGCCTTTTGTTTCGGAACAAAATGGAACTGCACAACACTAAGGCACAATCAACAAGGTTTTTTATGAGATTATGAGAATAAGAGAAACAGAAATATGAGTAAATAATAAATTAGACAGACAAAACACTTCACTTCCCTCGGTAGATAACTGAAGAATAAGGTCCCTGATGGTCTCGGAGTCGATTTATGTATGCGCAAAGCATTGAACTCTATCTACGAACTAGAGTTCAATGGCGCAAAGTGTATCGAACTGTGACACTGATGTGTTAGTAAATGTCTGTGACATGACAATAGAGTTTGTAGTAATGTTGGAGTGTTGTATTTATTTGTAACAATAACCACCTCGGCTATCAAACGTTACAGTTATTGTACCCAAGATTTATAATTTAAATATCTTACAAATTACACTTTACAAACAAGGATAATATTATATTTTATAAACAAGGATACCTTTTTTTTATAAATATTTGTTAAGCGTATGTGTCTAACTTCAGTTTACTGAGCCTCCCAGTCCAATATATGTCTCTGTGGCATAGACATCTACTTCAAAAATCCTTGACTTCAAAACGTTTTATGTTCGAAGTATGGAGTGTAGAGAAGGAGAAACGTCTCCGTGTTAAAAAATGTGATCGGATTTTCGATGGAAGAATAGGTGGCGCTGATTTACAGGAGGTATTCTACGTGATTTTGTTTTTACTATTTTTATTATTTTTTTACGCTGTATAATTCTTTTCAATACCTACATAATATTATGTTTTCGTTAGTTTATAGAATCTGAAGCTAGTTTCAGAGATATAGTAAGTGTTTAACTTCAGACTCAATCCCATAATACGATCAGCGCCACATCTTATACCTTACAGAATTCAGACCACATTTTGAACGTACCGTCCACACTGTGGTACCGTCCATAAGAGACGTTCCTCCTTCTCTACACTCCATAGTTCGAAGCATAGACATCTTTATGTCTATGGTTCGAAGGACATCTATGCTCTGTCACAAATTTACTACTGATTCTGTTGATCTGTGGACAGGATCGATAATGGGACGCAGAAGAAGAAAAAGGTAACCTTTTGAAAAGTCATGTTCTGTGGAAGTAAATGATGTGGATGACGGTGGAACCGTCAAATTATGACTGTTATGTTTTTTGAGACATGATTTGAATAATGTCCTGCCATTGCCAAGACTAAATCGATTATGAATGAGTCCAAACTGAAAGAACACCATAAGCAACAAGATTTATGCACAACAAGGCCAGCTTATAGGCAAGGTAGAAACTTAACTGCAGTAAAAGTAAATAATTGAATGTCGATTATATTTCAGTTTCTCAATAATACATATTTTTACATTTTAGGTGTACACTGTGAGTTGCGAATCCCAGCATCTTTTTATGTATGGTGTGCCCAAAATAAACTTGCGAAATGAATTAAAAAAGATTGTGCACAAAATATGGTGACGTATTAAGTATGCATGTTGTTCCTGATGTACCAACAGAAATGTTTACTGAATGTTACCATATCCAGTATCGTAGAATTCAGTCAGCTCGTATTGCCAAAAGATTATTGGATACCAAATCATTTTATGGAGGGATTTTACATGTTTGTTATGCTCCTGAATGTGAATCAGTACAGGAAACAAAAACTAAATTATTACAAAGGAAACGGGATATTCTGAATAGGCTGCCCAAAGAAACTAACTTTAATAATACTTAGAAAATATAATAATGTATTAAAGAATATTTGTGAAGTAGTCGTTTAATTAATGTTGAGAGAAACAATCACATTTTATGCCAATATTACCACTTGTTAACGACGTAATTAAATATTTAAATATAAAAACTTTTCGAAATCGAAATTTTTTATTTCTCACCCCTGCAAATGGTTCCATTTGAAGAAAAAAATAATCCCCTTAAAATATTATTGAGGCAAAATTAAGGCAAGGCGCATTATTATGCAATAATAAAAGTAAATGGAATTATTTACATTTTAGTTGATACATAGTTCTTTTTTAAACCAGCAATATTTATGTTTAGAATGACTAATCAAGTCATATAAATATCAAGTCTTCATCTGTTGTGAGTATAAGATGTGTCATACTACTGTAAATTTGTAGTCTAGGAAAAAAGTTTTTAAATTAAAACTCTCGTTTTATCTTTGTATATTTTATTGTGAAATGTTAGCAACTTTTTTTCATACATAGTATTAAACACTATCTTAAATCTACAAGACATAGTAATAATAATAATATTTCTTACACTAGTCCAAAGCATGCGACAGCGTTTCCTTTTTGACATTTAGAAACCGTGATTTATAATCTTTTACAACTTGGAGTAAAAACTCTTTTTGGTCATTTTTTCGTTAAAATTTCATTATAGTCACCAATAAGTGTGATGCCTTTCTCGGCTGCATCATTTATAACTTTAATTTTGTTTACAATATTGAAACATTGTTTATAAGACTCATTTTTACTCCATGTTGTTGGATTATTTTCGAAGAATTCCATAGACAAACCTAATTTTTTAAGAAACTGTTTAGTGTTCTCGCATATGAAGTCCTGAATTTTCTTGTTTTCAATGTTGGTAATGTCACTAATCCTAAGTCGTTTAATGCCCTCCTCATTTGGTATTTTTCTGTCCAAAGCTTTAACCATAGCTCTTTTAGTGGTAACTGAAATATCGTCATCAAAGAAAGATAAGCCAACATTAACTGAATTAAGGTACCACAAATGGTTCACTATTTTATTACTTCCGGCTTGAAATATTTCTTTGTCAATATTTTGATAATTAATGAGTTCTTTACAAAACTCTAAGTCATGAAAGGGTGCTTTACTAGCAAATGACGCTTTAAATCAGGCCTTTATATAAATCTTTACAATAAAGAGGCATACAAGGCAACAGCTATCTTTTCTTTTTTAGTTAGTTGGAACTGATCTTGAAAAAAATTTATTTTTTGACAGTAAATGGCTTTGGACATCCAATGTGCATGATTATAATGCACCTGGGCGAAAAAATACCATGTGAGTGGATTCTTCTTCAATAAAAAGTTTAGAAAGCATTAAAAATTCTTTATAATCATCACGAGGTTGTTGCAGTGTTAAAGCTGTAATTTCCAATTTCGGCTTTAACTGGCTGTAAACTGTGTTTAATTTTTGGTACCTGAAATCCAGTTTTTAATTTATTTTGGACTATTTTAGGCCAAAATTCCCTGAAACGTTTAAATAGAGGTACATTTGGACCAGATGAGGAAGGTATTTTTATGTCAAACACACCTCTCAAAACCACTTCAAAAATATGGTGTCTACAAGGAAAATATAGAATATCTCTTTTTAATCTTTGTTGCAATAGTATGGGTGCCCCATTTAAATAACCCATATTGGATGCTGTTGTATCACAACACAAGGCTACTACCTTATTTTCCAAATTCCATTCAAAAAGCACATCATAAACTGCTTCAGCTTGTTCTTTTCCAGTTGAATTCGGCAAAGCTGGTACTCCAAGTAGTTGCTCAATATCTCCACTAGTAACTAAGATAGCAAGTCTATTGACATTTTCCATTCCAGTTAGAGAAGGTAAAAGTTTTCCATCCCAATGGATAACTGGTGCCAGCAATTCAGATTTTCCGAAAGCAGTCTTTAATATTTCAGCTCTTTCTTCACGGATGCGCTGTCTAGAGCGTTGAGGTGTAGTTCTGCTGATAGACAAAGATGTAGTGTCACGTCCTAGTGCTTCTGCTATTGCCATCAAAATATGGACTCCGTACCTGTCGCTTATTTTGCATCAAATGCAGCGGCTATTTTTGGTGTGTTGATGTTACGCGTTCCATACAATCTCCTCTTTTTTGGCTGTAATGGGCCAGGCTGGTTTTGTAATAACTCTTCTTGGGCTTCGATTATTTCATCTTCATTTTCGTTGGATTCGGCTGAACTATTGCTTGATGATGGACAGGTGACCGTTTCCAGTAATCTAGCCTTTTCTTGAAGATTTCGCTGCATTCGTTCAGATAATTTCTGTGATTTGTATGAGATATGATTTTTCTTGAGAAGTAAGTTGGTAATCAATACCATGCATAAATCCAGTACGTCCATGTTTTCTTTGGTTAATTAAAAACTGTTTATCTTCATCTATTTTCATCAACTCCAACGCATTTGCATGAGATATATCAAATAGATTGTCCAATTTTTCAACGAAAATTTGTTCTTTCTCTCTAGCACTGGTCCTTTTAGCTGATTTTTGTAACGTCCTCCACTCTGCATAAAGTTTATCAAGTTGTTTAACACAATGAAAGTCCTGACGTGTTGGAATGCGAGCTTTATCCCAAAAAACTGACACTTCTTTAATTGTTAATTTAGCACTTTCATGTACACTAAGCTTCACTTCGCGGATATTATAAAAGAGCACTACTTGTAATACTTGTCTATTAGACGGCAATTTATTGCCAATCATTTGTGACGTATAGTGTCCAACTAAATAAATAAAAGTATCCTTTCGTAACAATCTAACATCAGCCATTGTTAAATGCATTTTCACAAAAGAACGTACACTGGAACTTATAATGTCACCTCTGTAAAACACAGCTGCAAACTGACATGAAAACCTACGGTAGGGACTTTATATATTTCTAAACGTGCATATATTCCAAGACAAATAATTTCTACGAAATAATTACACCAATAAAACATTCTGAGAAAAGAGGTAAACCGGCCCAGATAGACAAATTACAATATAAATGTATTGCAATTTTAATTTAGGTTTATTACCGTAATAAAATCTTATATACAAATTTCTATCTGGTTGTGGCACGGGTTACCATTCTCTGAATTATCTGAAACTTTGACATAAATTAGTATAATGGAATATTTTCGTGGGGTGACATAAAAAATTCGCAAAAAAAAATTCAACTATGAAGCACTACATAATTTTGTCTAATTGATTACCCTGCTATGCAGCGTCAAAAAATGGTATGCAGTGGGTTTTCTTTTTTTTTTTTAGCCAAAGGATATTTGTTAAAAATGTCATTATTCACTCATTACCAAAATGCATCCTGTAAACATGATTTTAAAGAAAAACCAATAATCAATTTGTAACCAGAATTATTAGTCGATTCATGGAAGTAACATCATACCATCACAATTTAATTAGTTATAGCACTACATATTTAACTTATACGCTGCTTTATTTTCATGTATTAAACAATTTATTCAGATTAACATTGATATGTTTTCTCAAGGAAAATTCATTCTTTTTAAATAAATGAAAAGGTCTAAGCAGTCACTAATAAAGTACCGTTGGTGTTTGCAAAGCCATATCAATTTCAATCCCACATGCTGAAATATACACATTATTTTTCTATTATAATTTTTAAATAAATATGAAACTCAATTTGTAAGTATTAATAAATATACATTTATTGATATATGATTTCTAAACATACAAATTATTTAAATATCCTATACTTTATTTAAAATTATAAAAACAGCACCTAACAAAGAAATTAATATTAGTATAGTTAACACAAAATAAATTATTTAATATAAAAATGTATTAGCATTATAAAAATCAAACTAGAGGAAATTTTTAGATGTTTATAACAAAAACACAAAATCATGATTTGATATAAAAACGGCAGTCATTTTTAATAGTTTTGTTGCTTTGTTCAGGTTTCTGTTATAAAATATATGTTCTTTAGATGTGGTTTAAAAATATATAATTGCAGTTAGGTACTATGCAATAATGATGCCTTTATTTTTAAGCTCGCGAAGTGTTAATTTTTTTTATATGGTGATAAGCAAAAGTTATACATATAAAAGTAAACATATTCAAATCTTTATTACACCAAAATAAAAATAAATTATCATTAAAAAATAAAAAAAACGGAAGAATTTGTTTCGATATTGTTTTCAAATTACAATCAATCATTAAGATTAATAACTCAATGGCACAAATAATGGATATTCGTATAAATTAAAATAATATGCTCCAAGAATTAGGTAAATTATAATCAATATATCTGTATACATAATACATGGGGGCAAAATACATAGATTTAATTTGATTTTCAGCTAATGCATTATTATAATATTATAAAATTCTAGAGTAGACTGCAATATGAAGAACAGCTGGACTGAGGTATATGATCTTTATCGCCAATGTGAATATTGTCGCCTGCATAAGATTCCCAAAGACCAGGAGTCTGAATTATCTGCAAAATAACAATTTATTTTATATTTAGAATCAACAAAATTATTATTTACTGATGATAATATGAATGGCATAATTTTTATTATAAAGTTTCAGAAAGATCCGGTAGTTCTCCTAAATTGTAAATAAAATAAATTCATTAATATTGGTTTACGCTGAAATTTGCAATATCAACATAGAAATTCATCATCTATCTCTGTAACCATGCTTTAGAAAATGTAGAATAAATTTTCTACATTTAGAAAACACACTGGAGTATACATATAATGCTGTGCAGATAGAAAATTTTCAGTCTTTAGCAAACACATGTAGTTGGAATGTGGAAATGACTTGCTTTTTTTTCTTATTGATTAGGGTAAACATGTTTTTTAAATGTATTGTTTTTTTTTTATTTAAACTTTTTTTGTGAGACCGGAATGATATCACGCTGTTCATGGATTGCACTGTACTTCTTGAGGCTGCATGCGGTCAATGAGGTGTCATATGCAGGTGGTCAATAAAAGATAGTTATCAATGCATACTTAATATTATTATAATTCAATAATAATTATTATATTCTTGTTATAATGCATTTATTTTTTATGATTAAATCACCAAGCAATTATTGTTATCTTATTTACTATTCGGTAATGTCCTGATATATTATTATACCAACAACTGATTTGGAATAGTGCAGTTTCAAGTACCCAATAAATTTATAAAGTTTTGTGTATACAAGTGGAATAATGACAAATGTAATATTAATCTAAAATAGTGTGACCATAGTTTAGAAAATTAAGTGAAAATCACAATCATATAAGTTTAATGAATGCATTTTAGTTGTAAAATATTCACTGTACTCTATTCTACAAAACACATAATGTCACCAAAGATTAGGAAGGGAAGATGCAAGTTAGTGTTGGGCAGTATCGAAAAAATATAATGGTTTCTTCGATACTAAAATCTGTGGGATAAAATTATCGAATACATTTTCTTATCGAATAGAAGAGTAGAAATAATGTGTCAGTTGATTTCTAAATATGTGGATCATAATAAATTATTTGGTTATCGAAATTTTATTTGAATCGAATAAAAGCGAAATGAATGAAATGTGATATGTATACAATTGTTACGTTACCAATCCGTCACGTACATCGACTTAATGCAGACCAGGGTCAAACCAGGCTTTGCTTAGGTGTTTGTTTATTTTCATTTTTGTATTTTTGTTTAGTTGGGTTTGATGGTAATGAATGAATGATATTGCTGTTATTCAAAATTGGTTGTCAATATTAAATTATTATTTATACTTAGATTTGTTAGTGGATAGATATATGTGTATTATTTGATTTATGAATTTACGTAGTTTACACATACGTATGCAATTGCAATGTAGCTTACTGCGTTCCGTGTTCAATTGTTATAGAGTTGTTATATAGAATCCAAATAAATGAATACACGTATGCTTATGACAAATAAAAAAATTCCTATTTTAAATATATGAACATATCTAAAAGTTCCCACTGAAATTGAATTAATTTAAAATAAATTAATCTCATTCGCTTAGACCAAACAATTATTTTAAATAGATATTCCTATTCAGTATTCATAATCATAATTTCATATAATGCCAGAAAGCAGTTATAAAAAATATCAGTATCACCTCATCAATCGATATTCTAGACTAGAATAATACAAAAAATAATGAATACTTTTTATGGAATACTTTATTCAAGTATCAATATTTATGATATCAATACAAAAAAGTATCGAACTGCCCATCACTAATGCAAATAGACTCTGCTTCCTAGGCGACCTAATATATCAAATTGGAAAAACATTTGTTAAATTATATAAAACATAATAATTATTATACATTACTTTTTAATAACTTATAAAATTACATAAATACAATTATTACATACTTTATGTACCAATTCTTCAAAGGCACATTGCACACCATCTCTTGTTTTGGCACTGGCTTCAATATAAAGCGTTTGATATCTCCTGGCAAATTTCATAGCTTCATCTCTGGATACTTCTCGACTCTCCTAAAAATATTTTAAACATAATATCAATCATTAAAATGTTTTCAAACTTACAACATCTATTTTGTTACCAACTATCATTTTTACTATGTTACTCTTGGTGGAATATGTTTCTAACTCGTTTAACCACGTTTCCAGCTTAGCGAAAGTTGCATAACTACTAACATCAAACACAAGGATGGCACCCTGAGCATCTCTATAATAAGACGGTGTTAATGTGCGAAATCTTTCCTGACCAGCAGTATCCCATATAGCTAATTTCACAGTATTTCCATCTACCGTTACCCTTTTTGTTTTAAAATCCACACCAATTGTTAATGTTTGTTCAGGATCAAAATTATCTTCTGTAAATCGTAACAAGAGGCTCGATTTTCCTACACCACTTTCGCCGATTATTAAAATTTTCAAAGTAGTTAAAATATCTTCATCCATTGTTAACTTTTGCGTCTTAAGTTAATAAATTATTTAACCAGCTTACATGCAAAATCATGTACAGATCTAAAATAAAAATTGCTGTGCAGTTGTAAATAAATTTAAATATAATAATTGTTTTTGTGTTATTATTTTGTTGACTATTTACTATTTGAGTAACTGACGTAATAACAAACCAATGTCAATGTCAAATGAAATGACAATCATCAACTTCATCTTCCTCTAATGATATACAAATTGATGTTTTATCGGTGGTTAAAATTTCCTTTAAATAAATGCAGCCAACATGTATGCTGTAAACACTGGCATTGCTGACTTGCGTTTCTCACCACTGTTTCTTTCATGTATTAAATTTGGAGTGAATATGCAATATATCTGTCGTTCGAGTTTTATTGAGGAACGTGAAATGAATACCAATGTATTCGTTTCGGTGCTTTCCGTATCACTCATATACTTATTTATCAAATTAGTCTACGGTAAGATTGTAACTTGGCACTGATTGGACGCCCAGTGGTCTATACCCTTAGACATATGGGATTTACGGAAACCTAACCTAAGTTACTAAATCGGGTTCCTCAAATTACGTCATGGGTTACTATCAGATTACTATATCTGAAAGCGACGTAACCTGAATTATTGGCGATTTCGACCCATCAAGACGTTTTGAACAATTATGTACAATTTGTTACTTTGTATTCATTCTCAATTTTTTTAACGTTATGTACGTTAGTGCATTAGTAACAATCGAATTTTCGAAAAAGATTACTTCAACATGATCAAGTAAACGAACGAAAAATCGTCGTCCAAGTTTTCATTCAAGTTTTCGTCTAGACTTTCTCATTACAACGAATTTCAGAAGTGCCACTTTAATGGTAATTGTTTTATTTTGATTTACCTATTCATTTATAACCTCACTATTTTTGTTGTTTATGATCGAAGGCTTGATGTACGCATAGAGCATATATCTCTAATCTCTGAGGCCAATTTATTAATGTGAGGCTAGCAGACAAATAAAAAACTAACTTCACCAGAAACATACGCAATTTCAATTAAAACTTTAATGAAAACTTGAATAGAAACTTGAACGAAAACTTGCACAGAAACTTAAATTCCGTCTTTTCAATAGGTGCGTTCTTTCTAACTGAGACCTCAGTTAATCTAAATAGTTTTACTTATGGAGTGTAGAGAAGGAGGAACGTCTCTTATGGACGGTACGTTCAAAATGTGGTCTGAATTCTGTAAGGTATGAGATGTGGCGCTGATCGTATTATGGGATTGAGTCTGAAGTTAAACACTTACTATATCTCTGAAGCTAGCTTCAGATTCTATAAACTAACGAAAACATAATATTATGTAGGTGTTGAAAAGAATTATACAGCGTAAAAAAATAATAAAAATAGTAAAAACAAAATCACGTAGAATACCTCCTGTACATCAGCGCCACCTATTCTTCCATCGAAAATCCGATCACATTTTTTAACACGGAGACGTTTCTCCTTCTCTACACTCCATAGTTTTACTATTACCCAGACAGCACCAGATTTCCTTAGGATGTCCTAATTTAGTCCTAGGTAGATATCCGCATAGAATAAACAATGGTTATCCTATGGTTAATCTAATCCGATGTCGTTGTCCTCTAGATATCCAAATATGAGTATCCTCAGGTTGTCCGCAAATGATAATTTATGGAGATATATTTAGGATCTTCTAGTCCTATTATAATCCGATGTAATAATATCCTTTGGATATATTCCATAGATTTAATAGGTAAAGATACCAGACATCAAATACTTCTAATGAGGATTAAATAAAACACATGCTTTTATGCTGTTTTTATTATCTCCAGAGACAACCCGAGACGCGCAAGTACGTGATAAAATTTAATCCGCAGTATTAAATTGGGCGATTGTAATGGAAGGTGAAAGTAGATGGCGCAAGAAGCAAACGCCCGCGAAAATTCAAAACCCCCCTTTTTATTATTTTATTGATATTATTTATAAGCTTTATTTCTGTAGCAGTTGGTGATCGTTTGTGGACCAGAAGTAGTCGATTAGTTGTTTTTAAATACTTCTATTCGCTGGAAGTTAAAAACTAACCGAGTGACTATCTCTGATGATCCACAAACGATCACCAACTGCTGCAGAAACAAAGCTATTTTAAAGTTAGAATACAAAACTAGAGGTCAATTAATTTTTATGTTAAACTAATCAAAAGGTTAATTGTAACCTTGTTGAACCGCTTAACATAAGATTTAAAAGAAATATGTTTTTGTATTGGATAATTAACATAACACTCAAAACACAAGTAGGTAGGTAATATTTTGTACAAAATTTATTAAAATCAGAAAAATACAAAAAAGCAAATTTAGGACATTTTGTCAATATATTACAGAAAATATCAAGAAAGCATGATAGTTATTTATGCAACAAGACCGGAAAGTGATTCTTAACAGGGCGAGCTGGCAATTTCCATTGCAAAAGCCCTGGCGAGTCCAGTAAAGTCACTTTCTGGGTATGTTGTGTACAATGTTTTTACTGCAATGGTTCCTGCTAGTCTCAAAAAACTTTTTAACTTTAATAAAATATAAAATCAACTGACAGACATCAGACACTTACTTTCAAGGAAGACTGGAATAATCATTTTTAATTGTTATCAGATACTTTTTGTCAACAGAAAATGACATAAGGAATCGGTAAAGACTTTACAAATCCATATGTCACTTTGCCGGGCTAGACCTGTAAATATGTATTTTCCACTCAAAAAACTGATCACAGTTAAATTTCTAGAAGGTTGCAGAAAAAGAATATTATTTAATGATTATAATTAAATTTAAAATATTTATTAGGCTTGACTTGCAGAGACTACCTTAAAATGTTATTAAGTGCTAGATAAAAAAATCATGTATTGTGTGGCACGCAACGTGGCTCTATAAAAAATTAAGGTTTTAATTATGCGAAAGAATCTTCAGTTTTCTCTTTGTCTCACGAGCACCATTTTTTTATGATTCTTTTATTCATTTTGCCTCACGAGCATCTTTTTTATTTTGCTTCTGTACCTCATTGTGCCTCTTACACCACCAAGGAATCCCAATTCTAATAATTCCCCGGTCGTTTTCGAACGGTGACATTCCGATCTGATACAGACGTGCTGGGAATCTCCTCCAAAAATTCACTAGCTGCCTTCCCTATGCTAGGAAATTCCTCCGCCAACTCATAAGGTATATTCTTTGAAGTTGAGGCCTCGCTTGAGGCTAGATCTGAAGTAAAATGAGATAGATATTAGTGACCATGTTTATTGGTTCAAATCTATATTTCTTTATTTTGAATAAATTAAATAATAGTAAAAAGTCTGCGATAATTCTACCAAGCTAATTAGTAACAACTATGGATTGATATCTAAGGACCCCTCACCACCATTTTGTAAAACACATATTACCTGCTTGCACTTGGTATGTTGCCAACTGACGACATGGAAAAAGTGTGGGGACTGCATTGCGGGTCAACCTATGACTACTTAGGTCGACATAACTCTCAACAGTAAAATGACGGAGCATATCCTATAATTTTGAAGAGTTTCTTCAGTGTAATGTATACCCATATTCTCTTGCCAAATTTTTGACCTGTAAAACATAAAAAATTGTGCTGTTAGAAGTGTTGTTAATTTAGTGCAGGCCTTAATTTACCTTTCCAACCTTGAAGGAAAATAATGAAGTTTTGCCACATCGTCCTCCGAAGAACCACACACATAACACAATCTAATTCGTCTCTGTGGCCATCTCAAACAAAAAATAACCTACAACCAATTTCAAAGTTTATTATGAGGAATGAAATAAGTAAAGGATACAGTTAGTACATTTTCTAATACTGTTTATCCTTTCTGATTAATATATAGGTTAGATATAGCGGATAAAATTATTTATAATTTTATAACTTACCAGTTATATGAAATTGGTAGTCTTTATGAAGAGAAATAGTCTTTAATACACAAATATCACAAAATACAACGAGAAATAATCAAAATCACGACAAAATAACAAACACTTTTTCCGTCAGCTCAAGTTGACAGATAAATACCACAGAAAAAGCGCGGGATAGAATAGAAATGACAGCAGTGCAAGTGCTACCCTCTGCTTTCACCTTCCATTTTATCGGACTAGGACAGCTATATCTGACTATTCTTATATTAAATAGAGATAGCGAATAAATGTTAAAATCGGACAAAATTTTCTATCCACTTGCACGTCTCGGGTTGTCTCTGTTATCTCTTTCTTTAATCGTTATGAATGTTATGATGTTATCGCTGTCGAAGCCACCAGCCTTACGCATACGTATTATTCCCAGAATCGTATGTCTCTTCGATCATTATGATCGAAGGTATGTCTAACTCATGATTTTCTGTTCTGTGGATATAATATTCATTGTATCATGTGTCTAACTCGTTTGTTTTATTTCATAAATTATCTATGTCAAGAGGTGGTTGTTGTTCTGTTAGGGATATTGTTTGCTGCCATTGGTGGAGGAACGTTTTTGACAGTTGTTGACAAGTAGAGTAGGAAGTAAAACACTAGGTGCGTTTTATTACGACAATTCTACAACCAGTTTGATGGAAATTGTCGTTTTATTTCACATCATTCTGGTTCTGGTTGCTACTTTTACTACGGTCCATCAGCCTGGAAGGTACTGGGTGAAACTGGAAGAAAGTAAAACTTGGAGAAGGGATAGTTCGAGGGAAACGTCAATTTTTATATTTGTATTTTGGAACATAACCTATAAGTCTTGAAAGTTTAGTAAAATAAGTGAAAATGACACAACAAAATCAAAATAATTGTTATTTGGTTGAAACTGATGCAGGCGAATATGTGATGTATGACCCAGAAAGTAAGTGAATTTTATATTAAGATATTTTACACATAACCTAATTAATTTTTTTCTGAAAAAAAAACTCATAGTTTATAAGTACATACCATAATTTGGATATGTTAAGACATGTTGATTTTATTTTTAGCTGATACTTATAACAACGTATCCTTTCAAAATGAAAACGAAGATTATGAGCAAAATAACGAGGAAAATGCTTCAAGTTTAAATAATATAAAGTGCAATGTATGGGACAGAGCTCAAACCCTCCTTTTATTAGAAAAATGCACTAATAAGAAAAAGGACCTCGATAATCCTAGAAATAAGAAGTTCGCGATTTACAAAGAAATTGCACAGGAAATGCAAATGTTCGGATATAATTTTACATACGAACAATGCATGAATCGTATGAAAACACTTTTGACGAAATATAAACAAGTAAAAGATCATAATATGAAATCTGGGAATTCAAGAAAAACATGGGAATATTTTGAAACAATGCAAAATTATGTGGGTGATAGACCCAACATAACACCTGTAACATCCTGTTCAAGTTTGCAATTAGCACAATTGGAAAATGTGGTCGATAGTGATAGTCCATCCACGAGTAGAAGTGATACAGAATCAACACCAAAAAGGAGAAAATTGGGCCCCAGAAGTTCTCCAAGGGTTGAGATGTTGAAGTGGTTGAAGGAGTATAAAGAGAATTGTGCCGAGAGAGAAAATAAAAAAATGGAGTTAGCTGAAAGACAACATAACGAAAATAAAGAAATGCTATCAGAAATTTTATCTCTATTAAAAAAAATCATAAAATATTTTCTTCCTTTAGGAAATAATTTGTTTTATATATTTGAGCAGGCATCTAGTGTAATTGGCAGTTTCATGAAAAGTCTGGACAGTACATGAAATACCGCCAACGAATGCACTCTTTTAAACTCAATTTTCATAAAATAGTCAATTACACTAGATGGCTACAACATATACATGCTTTACATTATTAAAGAACTTTTGTTAAGTTTATAAATATATAATAAAAAGATGTTTATTTGCTTTTGAAAATAATTTATTTAAATAAAAGTTATACAAAATATTTGTCTCTTTTGTCACCATCGTTAAAATTAATTATTTTGTCTAACATGTCTATTCCATAAATGTTCCGCTAAAATATTTCTTCGTTGAAACCCCCTTTCCTCATTTCCATCATGATTCACATTTTCAAAGCCCATCAAGGCAAAATTCTGCAAACCTTCATTTATGAACTGTTCTATGTCATTGTCACCCTGCAGTATACAAATGTTATGCAAAACGCAAGCTGCTACTATAGTTCTGGTGATATTCTCTATTTCATTCATGTCGAGCAGCTCTTTTAGTCTTCTAAAGCGTCCTAATAAAAGGGCAAAAGAATGTTCTATTTTTACTCTTGTCTTTGCTAACTGAGTATTGAAATATATTTGGGTTTGTGTTAAATGACCATTGTTCGTATAAGGGGTCATTACCCAGTTTTTGCAGGGGTATGCAGCATCCCCAAGAATGTAATAATCTGGTTCACATAGAGCTGAACCAAATGGATAAATTTCGGATGTTCTAAATACTCTAGCATCATGAACGCTTCCGGGCCACCTAACATCGACATCACTAAATAAAAGATTAGATTTACATATTGCTTGTAATACTACGGAGTAAAAATGTTTTCGATTAAAATAATCTATACCATGAGTGACAGGTTTTTTAATGGGTATATGGCATCCATCCACCACTCCTATTACTTTTTCCATGCCATATCTACTAAAGCCATTTGCAACTAAATTTCTTTCATTTGGTGAGGGCCATGTTATAAACCGTCTGCATAAATGATTAACTATAACTTTAACCACTTTGTGTAGGCATATAAAAACACTATATTTGCAAACATTAAACTGATTGCCTATAGAACGGTATGATGACGGGGTTGCTAGAGTCCAAAGCGCTATAAGGAGAACTTTTTCAGTGTTAATTTGATCTTTTCCACCATATTCCCTTTTCATAAATTCTGGTAAATGTGCAACGCTATTATATAAAAATTCGAAAGCAGTTGGTGTAATTCTAAAATGGCTCTTAAACGTAGACAAATTAAATGAAGGAATAACTTCTTCATAAAAGTTTTGACATTTAGGGACTACATCACTATTCATCCTAAGAAAAAACAGCTTTCAACACTCCCAAAATTGAAATTGAGTATTAAAAATAAATTATAGGTACATACAGGTCCACGATTCTCTCTATTATATCTGCATCTTCATCATTATTTAAAAGGAAAGTAGTATTTTGTTCTTCCTGGGTAATTATCACGCCAGTAACAGCCCCAACTATTTGATTAATATTCATATTCATAATTAATTTTAACAAGTAACCCTAGATAAGTATATAACAGGGAAGGTTGTTTCTGTATATAATAAGGTAACCTAAAAATACAACATCTTTGACAGCCTGCCGCCAACTGTCAGATGACGGACAATGAAATTTGTCGTTTTTTTAATTACAAACTTCTGTTTATTCTTTTGATTCCGAGTGGGGTCAAATAAAACGCACCTACTATTTGAAAAGCCGTAGTCTTTTTCTGTTCTGTGGTATTGACCAACAATGCTTCGTTCACAGAGCAGTGGTAGCGTGCGATGCTGCTCGTATTGAAAGGGTTAAATCGCTGTTAAAATTTTTCTATTGATAAAAAGAAATAATTCATCTTAAATATCATATGGATTTAATATATAAAATTACAGACAACTCATGTTTACCCATCTTTTTTTGTTAATAAGAAATACGAATATTTTATTTGGTGTCATTTTATGAAACTAAATAATCATATTTCCTATTAATAAAGGAAATGCGCATCAATAACTTTATATATTAAATCTATATGGTATTTAGGATGAGTTATTTCCATTTTTCGATATTACTAACAGAAAAATTTTGATATTACTTTTACTTCCTCACCCGTGTAGTTGTATTCGTGAAAAAAATTTTGAAAATTTAATTGCATTTCTGAACGAATCTCGACGAATTATGACGATACACAAAATTTCAGACAGAAAAATTTTTCTGTCTGTGTGGTTCGCGATGGCAACTAGAGTTTTTGAGATAAAGCTTTCAAATTTGGTACACACATTCTAGAGGTCAAGGAAGAGATTGAGTTCGTTGATGATCAAAATCGGTCCTAATGTCTAAAAAAATATTAGTAATATTCCACAAATGTGACTTTTTTGAAACGTCAAAAAATGTGACTTTGTTGAAACGTCAAAATGTGATTTTTGAAACGTCAAAAAATGTGACTTTTTTGAAACGTCGAAAATTACTTTTGATATGAACTCCACCACACGTCGAGTTTTACTATAGTGAGGAAGTTCTGATCCCCAAGTAATTGGCAGCGGTTTTATAATTAATTCAATTTAAATTGATACCTAGTGAAAGCGCAGCCTTCTCTCACATTACATATTTGTCTGCACATGTATATGCTTAAAAATGTGACGCAAATCTTAAACTGGCACGCTGTGGTACTGTTATTTTTATCAGTTTATACATATATGGTTCGCAGAGATTTCAATTATATTAGGGATGGTACAAATCAGTATTTTTCGGTAACAGGTATGTTCTGTTCCTGTTCCAAAGACATACCTGTTACTGCTCCTGGCCCAAATTTCAGCGAACCATTTAAACCAGTCCAGGCGCCGGCGCTGAATGACTTACTCCTCTTCGGTACTGATATTAGTAACTACTCAAGATAGGTTGGGTAATGGGTTGAATGTTGCGAATTTAAATATAAATATTAATATGAACAGAAAATCTAGCATTGTCTGAAACTTTTATTCAATAATTAATGATAGAAAACACACTGCACAATGCAATTTATGCAAACAAACTTTGTCTTACAAGTCGTCCGTTGCAAATTAAAAAAAAAACATTTGCAAAGAAACCATCAAGTTAAAATACCCGTACCAGAGATTCCTAGACTGGATTCATAACAAACACTAAATACTAGGTTGGAACTATAACAGTTTTGTCTTAAATGTAATACCTGCTATGGGCTGTTTCGCATTCATACCTGGAACATAATACCTGCGACAAGTATTTTGTACCATCCCTACGCAAAATTACACGTTTTAAGTAATAACCACTAAATGGTTTATATAAATTAAAAATATCTCAGCTCAGTTAAAAATGTCCTTAATTAAAAATATTTAGATAACGCATGAATATGAAACTTTAACTTTTATAGGGGGCCATGAACCAAATGATATCAGCCACCACTGGCTTAAATAGACGAAAAAATACTAGGTTAATTGAAGCATACAGTTAATATTAATATAATCAATTTTTAAATTCTACTTTATTTCAATTTGTACATATTATTATATTTTATAATAGTTTGGTATATTTGTTATAATTACATTTTTTTAGTTTTACCTTCCCTTCTCAATCGCCGTTCCCTCTTCTCAATACCAATATATAATATCTTTGAAGCCCTATGCATATTCACTCTGTCTTTTCGGCCTCACAATACTTACGCTTATGTTTTTTTAATTGTGTGACAGATGTATAACTTTTATCACAATAAGCACAATGAAACTGTTTGATACCCGTATGTTTCCACATATGGTACTTAAGGTGAACAGCTTGCAAAAATGCTCTTCCACATTCAGTGCAAAGGTGATTTCGTTTCCCATCGTGTGTTTTCTGGTGATACCTAAACGTGTCATAAGTATTAAATTTACTTCCACATTTGCTACAGATATATTTAGTTGCATCTGAATGTGTGTTTAAATGTTTTCTTAAACTCCATGATGTTAGAAATGTTTTTTTTACAGTTTTCGTAGGAGCACTCGTAAGATTTATCTTCATTATGAAGTTTCATATGGTAATACTGACTGCTCTTTCTTCCAAAACTTTTACTGCAAATATGACACTGATATAAATGAATTTTTTTTATAATGCTGCACATATGCCTCCATGTTGAACAACATTTCTGAGGAACATTTGTTACAATTCAATACCGTATCCTTATGGCAGGTCAATAAATGTTTTACAAATCCTGAATCAAACGCTCGAAATCCTTTTGAGCACAGGGGACATTCATACTGCTTTATAATTTTTTTATTCAAAGATCTATAATATATGGTTTTGGTAGGTATAGTAATTTCTTCGGATTTTAAGTTTGCTTCCAGTTTAAGTGAATTACTTAAATCAATATCGATTTCATTATCTAACGGTTCGTTAACACATGTGATGATAATTTTCTCTTCTTCATCATCCTCTTGATTAAAATCTTGTAGAGATACTGATTCGTTATTACTTAATTTCTTAATAACATTATCTTGTTCAGAATTATTTCTATGTTTAATCCTATTTAATTCTACCTCTTCAACTAGTTTTTGGTTTGCTTCCTTAAACTGGCAGATAAAATTATAAGCAATGCGAATGGTTCTAAAACATGGTATACAAACTGCTTTCGGTAAATCTTCATCTAGTGCAAGCTGCAAAAAAATATACCTACTTATAATAATTTGTCTATAATTATGCAAGTTTAAATTCGTAAGTATATTTTCACAACATACTGGTTAGTAGCATATAGCTTTAGATGATAATCAATGACTTCAGTCTGAAGTCATTTATGATAATAATCAACAAACAATTATATTATAGAGGTTGGAATAATAGCATTTCAGGTTTGTTTTTAAAAACTAATAATAAACAAAAAATCATCTCGTTCTGCTATATCACAATCTTAAACAATCATTTTTATTCCTATGATGAATGTCTAAACTTTTCATTTTAACTAATAGCCATGATATATCAGGTAGAGTTTTCCTGCATAGAATGTGTGTGTGTGTGTATGTATACCGCCTTCTCCCAGGTAACAGAGTTCCGTTATATTGATATAACTTTTTAGTCATATTTTAAATGCAAGTGATCAAAACAGTCGAGTTAAAAGGTGTAATGTACTCTAATACGACTTTCTCATCCAACATCAAAGCCTCAAGACGTCACTAGGACGACGTAATATTGATTTCTGGTTGCTGACCACGGACTGACTACTAGTATTTTCGGAAGTATTTTGTAAATGATTATTCAAAAATAAGTGAAACCCTCCCTAAGAAAATCAGCAATAACCATTTAAATAGAAAAATGCATAACTATACGTTAATTCCTGCAAATTGCATGAATATGAAAGAAAAGGCAAATTCTGATTTTAAATCATTGTATGAAAATGTAATAATAACTTTATTTTATCCGAAAAATATTAATGTTACACATTCCATATTAAAAAAAAATTGCATCAAAATCTCTTGTTGCTCATTTTAATGGATGATTATTGATAAAAATTCAACATAAGAAAATAATTTTTGCAGACTCGTCAAGTTCAACTATGTTTACTTACGAAATACTACTTGACAAACATATCGTGGCAGCAAAATAAAGATGCACAAAGGACCAGGATTGTTTAGAATGGGGACCGTCATTCGCATAACGTTTGTATTAGTGTTTACATTGGTACACTACTGCAAAAAGTAACTTTCAGAAAATTGCTCTATTCTGTAGTTCAGTGTTTTGTAACATATAGTGCAAGCCACAATAGGCCTGCTGATGGCCGCAGTTGAGGGTCTACTGAGACCCACTCACAACAAACCTAATATATAGTGCAAAAAATTTGGCGCATCACGCATATCTGTGCCCTGTAATGTACATTGAAGCACCTACCTCGATAGAAGTACAAAATGTAATCATTGTTGAAATATTTACATCCACATTTACAACTGGCCCTACCAAAGGATACATTTTTGAAGATTTTTCTAAACACACCCTACAAATATCTTGCAAACAGACTGTATCATTTTTATTCATGTTGTATAAAATTTAAATTAGTACTTTGACTTTTATTTTAAAACAAAAAGCAATCAATGAAATGAAGGTTATTTTCAATTTCTGTTTATATTCTCTTTCTTGCTTAGAAAGCATAAAATAATGACAACTAAACTGAACTGAAGTTAGACGACAAGCGACATTACTAATCAGTGTTGCCAATAGCTGTTCTCATAGACTAACCCCGAGACTGGAAACCATAGACTAAGTTTCTCTATGGCTGTTCCTACATAGAATACATAAAAGGGAGAGGATACGGTAAAAACAGCACTCTGGATTTCGTTTTAAGATAGCCGAAGGGCATGCGCAGTTACATGACATGTCAAAGTGTATTAAATCCTTTTGGAATCGTTTGTCAGCAAGGAACTCATCACAGAACAGAAAGAACTCATTAGACGATTGAGAAGATACTCGCCTAGCACGCGCTAGGTGCAGGTTTCGAATCACAAACTTATTATTATTTTTTTTTTAAATAAGTATTTTTTTAGTTCGTTAGTAAGATTTTCCTTGCCCTTTATTATAGTTTCTTTATTTTCCTTGCCCTTTATTATAGTTTGGTTATTTTCACGGAAAGTGCGGAAACGGCGGCCATGACACTATGAGCGGCACATGCGCACTTTATGGAATTCAGTGCTGTTTTTACCGTATCGTAAAGGGAGTAGCATTAAACATTCAGTATAGAGGATTGAAATGGATCTGCAAAATTGCGAACATGGCTATCCTAAATTTTTTCATTGCATTTGTATGATTTTTTTTTCAAAATAACGCATACTCATATTTTCTTTTTTGCTAAACCTTTTACTTCCCCAAAGAACAAACAGGTTACGGAAATTATTTCTAAATACTCATCCATGGTGGGGTCGGGGGACGAGGGACTTTCCAATAAGAAACGAGGTTAGATATTTACCAGACAACCGCTAATAAAGAGTTCGCTACAGGCACAATTTACTAACGTGCCGAGATAAAATTTAGGTCATTTATAATGAGTTAGAAGCTGCCATCTGTTGAGATTTTTTAATATTACGTGTGTGCAAATTCAGTTTAATTAAATAATTACAATTATTTAACATAACTTCTAAAAACATCATATTTTCTAATACTAAAAGATCTAATCTTCCATTTCAAATCACAAACCGACTTTAAATATAAACAATAAATTTTTGTCGTAGTACGCATGCGTAATTTGAATTTCCTGCCTCAATTGAATTGAATATTTGCGATTTGCAAGCATCCAATTCAAACCTGAAGTGCAGTTCAAGGTCGTGCCGACTTAAAAGTTTATTGTAAACCAATACATTCAACCAGATATGCTTATTTACAATCCACCAGCAGATTGTGTCCGTACCGAATTGGTTGTAAATGTACCCTTAGAAATCGATGTAAGATAAAATATGTCACGTATGTATGTTGGTTAGTTGGCCTTGACCACCGCGACCCCCTGTGGGTCTATTGTGGAGCTCCTATTCATTTCCTTAGAGCTCCTTATCCAGCTTTGTCCTTTGTATCAGACTCCACAGCCTTGATAAGGGGCTTTTAGTGTAGCTGTCAGCTCTTGGTTTTTGTTCCCCAAGTAGTTGGAACCTAAGTCTGGCGAGGCCTTCACAGTGGCACAGCACATGGACTGAGGATTCCTCTTCCTCTTGGCAGAATCTGCATGTTGCATCCTGTACCAGACCCATCAAACTCATATGTCTATTGAGTCGACAGTGTCCTGTTAAAAGACCTACTATTATCCTAATGGCCTTTCTATTTTGGCATAGTAGATCTTTCGTAAATTCAGCCGATCTTTCTTTAATGAACTCTTTGGCCTGTCTCTGGTGCGGGAAGCCCCTCCACCATTTCAGAGACTTATTTTGCATCCATTCCTCAATGGATGTTCTTATGCTTGGCTTGACCATGCCACAGAAGGGTTCAGGTCCTACTAAGGCTGTGGATGAGCCTTCTCTGGCCAGTTCATCCGCTTTTTCGTTACCTTTATGTCCCTCGTGTCCTGGCACCCACACCATG
Organism: Rhamnusium bicolor; assembly: GCA_029963845.1. Classification (NCBI taxonomy): domain Eukaryota; kingdom Metazoa; phylum Arthropoda; class Insecta; order Coleoptera; family Cerambycidae; genus Rhamnusium; species Rhamnusium bicolor. The sequence goes on from JANEYF010000252.1 coordinate 952,072, forward strand.
GTCAGTTTATTTTGACTTCCTAGGTCTTTTAGGGCATTCACACAGTCCCACACAAGCTTTGAATCAACCTACATGGAACCGATTCCCTGCCTTATTATTTTCTTTGCACACCACTGTATCGCGGCTACATCAGCCTGAAATACTGTGGCGTATTTTCCTAGACTTAACGAGATTTCCGTTTTTGGCCTTATCCCGTAAATCCCAGCTCCCACTCCTTGTTCTGTCTTGGAGCCGTCCGTATACCAGATTTTTTGCGCTGTTATTGGGGGACCGTTTTTCCAGTCTTCCCTGTCTGGTATTATAATTTGAAAGTTTTTATTGAAGTTATACTTCGGGACTAAGCTATCCGTAGGCATAGTATAGGATGCGCCTTTAACTCTAAGTATAACCTCTGGTGCTCTGTTCCGTGCTGCTGCCTTATGGGCGTTGAGCCTTGCATTAGCCTGTGTACCACTGAACGAGCTTCTCCTTGGATAAATATATGTAGTGGTGACAGGTCTAACAGGATCTCTAATGCGGCTGTAGGAGCGGTTCTTATGGCCCCCGTGGCGCACAGGCAAGCAAGCCTTTGTACGCCACTTAACAGCCTTATAGCTCCCAACTGCAGTGTCTTAGTCCACCATACTACTGATCTGTAGGTTATCATGGGTCTCACTACCCTGGTGTATAACCATAGGGTCATTTTTGGATTCAATCCCCAATTTTTCCCACACATCTGTCTGCACCTTCCCAGGGCAATTGTGGCTTTTTGTGTGATTTTTTGGATGTGGGCATTCCATCAGTTTTTGGTCGAAGATGACTCCTAGGTATTTCACCTCACTGGCAAATGGAATTTCCACTCCATTGAGCGCTAGGGATTTTAGGCCTTCCAGGCTCTTTTCCGTGTAAAGTTGACGATTGTGGTTTTGTGAGGATTTATGGACAGTCCTTCCTCACTGCACCACCTGTCGACAATATTTAAGGCATTTTGAGAGCGCTCTACTATCGTGCTCGCAAATCGTCCCTTGACTACTATTACTAGATCGTCGGCATACCCTAGGCAGTAAAAGCCTTCTGCGGACATTATTCGAAGGAGTTCATCAACAAGGGTCGCCCACAGCAGTGGAGATAATACTCCACCTTGGGGGGCAGCCTGTATTCACCTTTGCTTCAATGGTAGCCTCGCCTATGTTGGATATTATTACCCTCTTTTTTAAGCTGGCTTTGATCCATTGGCAAAGTAGTGTTGGGACTCCTCTATTTGATAAGGCATTCGTTAGCGAATACGTTGTCGCGTTATTGAACGCTCCTTCTATATCCAAGAATGTAGCCACTGCCATTTCTTTGTCATCTAGTGACTTTGTCAATAGCCTATTTAGATCATCCAGCGCCAGGTCCGTTGACATCCCTGGCTGGTATGCGTATTGGCGTTCACTAAGAGGATTTTCCTTTAGGTTTACGTCCCTAATGTACCTGTCCAATAATTTTTCCAACGTTTTTAGTAGAAAAGAGGACAGGCTTATGGGTCTATATGACTTGGGCGTTTGGTCTAGCGTCCTACCTATTTTTGGTAAATAGATAACCTTCACCTTCCGCCATAGATATGGTATGTGTCCTGCCCCTTTTGAAGCAGGATTGGATAGATACCGTCCAGCCCCGGAGATTTAAATGGTTGGAACTTACTGATAGCCCATCTGATTTTGTCGGGTCTTACTATCTCGGTGGCAATCCTCCAATCCTCAGGTCCAGGCCTCTCTGGCCCAGGTGTGGCATACCATCCGAGTTTGTCAAAACCAGAGAGCCCGGAAAGTGTGTCTCCATAAGTAGTTGAATGCTTTCCGTTGGTGTTTCCGTGTAGGTTCCATCCTCTTTTTTGAGGAAGCTTACTTCGCTTGCAGTACAACCATCCTTGGCCAAGACTCTGTGGATTCTGGACACTGCAAGGCCATCATTGACCTCCACACAGAACCTCCTCCAAGAGTCTCTTTTTGTCTTGCGGATTTCTTTGTTGTATTGCGTGAGTTTGGCTTTGTAGGTGTCCCAATCTTGGTTAGATTTGGCCTTATTGAACTATTTTCTCACTTCTGTTCTGAGGCCTTCTAGATGTTCGTTCCACCAGGTTGTTTTACCCCCTGTTTTTCCTTGTTTTTTCTGGACAGTTTTCCTGATATGCAGTTATTATCGCCTCGCTTACCTGTTCCACTGCCATTTCAAGGCTCTCTACATCCCTTCCTGACGCTGTTCCTCCCTGCAAGTGCCCCTTGAGGGATTCAGAGTATCCTTCCCAATTGGTTTCTCGGAGATGTCTGAACTTTGTCTTCGTAAGGGATGGAGTCGTGATGTCAAATCTTATGTGCATGTGATCGGAGCCTGATGGCTCTTGTGATACGTGCCAATTTTTTATATTATTGCTTATATTACTTGTACACAAGGTTATATCTAAGACTTCTGTATGCACTGTAGTAACAAAAGTAGGTTGTTTGCCTATATTAGCTATTAGTAGCCCCTCACCTAGAATGAATTGTAATAGAGACTCACCCCTTGTGTTGGTGCCGGTGCTTCCCCATATCATGTGGTGTGCGTTGGCATCACTTCCTATAATTAGTGGTAGGTTCCTCCCTCCGCAATAGGCAACTATGTCGCTCAGTAATTGCGGAGGGCAGGTTCTTTCCTCGCCTGGGAAGTAGGCGGAGCATATCACCCAGCTCTTCGTTGAAGAACGAACAAATTCTTTCGCTTAAGCTCGAAAAATTTAGATGGAGAACAAAGCGGAAGCGAACGAACTCGTTCGTGTTCATGTATGTTCCGACGCGTGTCGGTAAATCGACGAATCATCAAAGGAAATCCATGCTCAATGTAGACAGTGCTAGTTTAATAGCGGACGAATTCTTTGTAAATTGTTGTTCTTTGTGCTGAACGGAATGATGATGTAACATATTGCAGATGTAAAAATTTTGAAGCGAAGGGTTAACAGCATTCTTTCTTTTGCAGTAATTGCTTTTTTGAAACTTGTATCTTTTTTTCCAATCAATTTAAACAAAAATTCAGAATCTGCTATAGACATTTAACAGAATTTTGTTATTTGGCCCAAATTATAAGTTGTTAAATTCGTTAACAATGCTTCACCCCCCGTTTTGTTCCGTTTTTCAACAAGAACACCTCGCTCTCTTCTTTTTTTTTCCCAGAAAGTTCCGTCATAATTATAAAACTAGTAGCGCCAATTATTATATCGTCATCTGTATCCGACATGATTAATTTTCACGACGGATCATCGACGAATGCGAATGTTCGTTCAATGAAAATGTGCAGAGAACAAACAACCGGCGAATACCTACGATCTCGTTAGTTCGTTCGCTCGCTTCTGTTAGCTCTAATTTAAATGCACCTTTACCTAGCGCACAAATGGGTGAACCCCTTGTTCCATAGAATTTGGAACACCTTTGTAGGTCAAATTAATATGAAGTAAGTATAGGTCCTCTGATCGTTATCTTATATTTAATTATCTATTATTAGTGTTAGATATTATTATATATATGTCGGTGCCACCCAGTCACTGGTAACCAAAACAACTAAATTGTGGTATTTGCAACATTAGCAGAATCAGCATTCAGCTCAGATTGTTGTTGAACGTCACTGTTCACATTTTGAAAATATTACCATATATGGTTATGTCTTAAAGTTAGAGACTGTGGAGAGGAGCGCGCTTGGGTCCGCCCTTGCGAACGGAACAAAACCGAAGCCCGCACTTTTATTGAGATTAGATTATATTAGTTATTCAGAGCTTGTAAACTCGGATAAAGGTAGTGCTTAAAGTGGTAGTAATAGAAAGGGCTGGCGGTGGCGGACCGTTAGTTCTTTTCTGCAGAATTGTTTCTGTTCTCATTTTATAATTAATCGTTGATTTGCCATTGTGACATTTATCAAAAAAAATTAATTTGTAAATTTTATCATGGAGTTTGATCCTGAAACTACCCCCGTATCTTCGCCATCTCCGACATATATGTATATAAAAAAAAAACAAATTGCATGTCTTTTTTTTACTACTGACAAAAAAATATAAATAGTTAACATTCCCGCCACAAAAATTTATTTTTACAGAGAAGAATAATATTATAATAGTACTTATATCTATTTTTATAAAATTTTTCTTCACCCGTTCCACAAAATATCGTAATTTCACTTTATATTCTATTATTTATTACAACATAACAAAGTTAAAAAAAAAACATTTCTCTATATGTTAGGTACTTAATCTTTCCAGCTTTAAATTTGGTAAAACCAAAAACATAAAACCTGTACTCGTGTACAAGAATTTTTTTGTTAGGAGAAAGCTTTTACATCATTATGCCAACGAGTGCAAAACATTTCAGTTAATTCAGTGACAACGCGAGCTATTGTAGCTTGTAGCCTGTTGATCCGTGTTGTTGTAACACGCGGACCATGCTTTCCGGTCGCAGTGGCGTACCTCGTCCAAACATGCTGGGATAATGAGTTGGTGATGCGGGCCCGACACGCATCGAACCACAACGGTGCGGGGAGCACTCGTTACGGACTGACAACTGTGAACGTTTCCCGGACGCTCGCCGACTCATGCGGAACGGCTGGCATCTTCCACAATCCACGGCCACTGTCAAGAACACTGGGTTTGTTTGCCATCATACATAAGTACAGGATATTATCCAATGTAAAACTTATTCAACAGGTGAATTAGGATTTACAGGACCCTTCCTGCATAAATATTTAAAGAAAATTATAGGTTCATAACTAGAGATTGGATTTTTTTTATTTAAAAACATCATAAATTATATACTGAGTTCATATTCCAGTGTTTGTTACTTTTTCCTCAATAATTTGTTAACAGATATTTTGCTAATTAAAACAGACATGTCAAGCAACCAATAATTATATTAAAAGGTATTGTTACATTTTTGTACGAAAATATTCACAATATGTGGTTTTAGATTTCGGGTTTAAGTATCAATTTTACTCATTCATTATCATTATCTAACCAAATTAAAATATACAGTGGTCTAAAATTTTCCATGGGCATCGCCAGGGGGGCAGGGAGGTGCTGTCGTGTCCCTGGCTTTTGGCAAATATGAATATTTTTTATTAATATATAGATAGGGATAGGTAGGTTGTATAATGAAAACCAATCAATTACAACATGCTAAATAATTTTAAGAAAATGACTAATTACTTTCACAAATAAATTTTATTGCATTTTTTCGGTCAATATACAAAGTATCTATAACAAAATTCTTTATTTAAGTAACAATTCGGTACCCTTGATCGCCGCCAACTATAAAAAAGGTGACAGAACATATGGTTTGAACAAGACCGTATTAAAGATCCCCCACACCAACGCGGTATGGCAGGAGCGGCAGCGGGAGCGGGAGCGGGAACGACGCCATATATTTTATATAGCGGGATACGAGAGCATTCAGACAAAAGTCCGTTTTAGACTGCTCTAAATATTGCAGAAGAAATTAAGCAATAAATTGAACAATAATTTGAGTCAATATCTATTGGATATGCACTATAATCTGTTTCATACTACGCAAATTTTTAAACAATAAATAGAGCAAGATTCGGCGCAGTACGTTTTATTTGGAATAATTTTAAATTGTATTTTGATATTTGACAGCTGTCAAGTGTATGTATGCGGTTATATTTTCTATTTATATTATGTTGTGTGGTTGTAATATGGAAAGGCAGTGGCAAGTTTGATTCTCTCAATGTGTATTATAATTTTTTTTTAAATAGAATGAAAATTAAGGAATAAACGCAGACGAACTCGAAGACATGACATGAGATGTACCTATCCTGTTATTTACGTAATAATTTATTGTTTATTACCCACAAAAACTATTTCATTTATCAATCAAACACTAAGGTTAAGCGAGATTCTTCATATCAGAGAACAACTACTGTTTATTTGCAACATAAAAAACGTCGGCCCCTTTGATCAATTTACCGCCGTCAAAGAAACCGACGCTTTTTATATTACAAATAAGTTTGAAATAAAATTATTCATATAAAACAAAAAGTGCGCATGCCTAGACACAAATTGTTTGGAAAATAGAACTTGTTCTATTTTCCAAGCAATTTGGTAAGCAATTCAAGTTTCTGAACAATTTACTGTATTATATTGCACAATATTTATTGTTTACAAAATCGTTTGAAATATTGTATAAGATTTAGTATATTCTAAAACCGTCTTAAGGCGTTCAGCCGCTACTTCAAGTGCGATACTGCAGTGTTTTATTTTCTTGACGCTGCACGCACAATTTTTCCCGCGTCCGCTCTGTTCCCGCGATTCTCATTACCACGTGCAATGTCGTCGTTTACGGAAAATCTGATTGAATTGATTAAACAGTATCCAATTATATATGATTAAGAAATCCTGAATACAAAAATATTAGAAAACGTGATAAAATATGGGTACAATTAAATGAAAGTGGTAAGTAAAATGAAAATTAAAAAAATTATTTTTTGACAACTAGTTTTTGTTGTTAGTTGTAAGGAAATATATTTCTATAGTTTCGAAGAACCTAAGAGACAGTTAAGGTTTTTAAAGGCTTTGAAATTTATTTTAATTAATAAATAAATAGAGTCTTGTTAATAGTTTTTAGTTAATAATAATAAACGCAAGTCGTATAAAAAAAGATAACCCTGAAAACATAATTTAATTATTAAAACACGTGACAAACTTCTCGCAAATTTGAAATGCTAAATTTGGGTCTCTTCTAGGACCGTTTTCAATGTTTCTAAACGCTTCTAATGTAGCTTCTGGGGGCGCCAAAAACTCAAAATATTGCTCATCACATTTTTTTGATATTAGATAGTTGTGTAAAATACACGTTGTTTTCACAATAATTATTGTTGTTTCTACTGAGACTTCGATAGGTCTGTAAAAAATTCTCCACCTCTGAGCTAAAATGCCGAAGGCGTTTTCTACCACTCTTCGAGCTCGACAAAGCCTAGTATTATATTTTTCTTTACAGATATCTGATCGGGATTGTCTGTAAGGATAAGGACTCATTAGGTATGTTCTAAGAGCAAAAGCTTCATCACCTATTAAAACATGACGGCCTGCTTCATTTTGACCTGGCAAATTTTTATCGTTTGGCACATTCATTTCACCTTCAAACTTTTTTCCCATATTGGATGCCTCAAAAATGCCACTGTCGTTGTTTTTTCCAAAACCTCCAATGCCCACGCAGAAAAATTTATAATCTGGCCCAACAATAGCCATAAGAATAATGGAACATTTTTTTAAGTATCAAAAGTAATTTGTCTGGACTCTTAATTGTTACATGTTTGACATCTATACTCCCGATACAGTTTGGATATTGCCATTTTTTTTCAAATTCTTGGGTTGATTTTTTCCATATTTCTTCTGTTGTTTCCGGCATATATATTTGTATGTAACTTTTTGCAAATCGCATCGCAGACTTCCTTAACAATTTAACTAACAGTTGAAAATCCAACACGAAAACTGTGGCCAGTTGTATAATAAGTATCACCAATGGCTAGGAACCTGAAATGGATACATATTATTTTTTTTGTTTTCAGGAGATGAAGTGAAAAAAATGGAAAAATCTTAGAGATTCCTATGCGAAATATGTAAAATCCATTAGAACAAAGACAGGTCAGAGTGCGAAAAAAACTACAAAGGCTGGCAGTGGGCTCCACAAATGGAGGCGTTTAAGCCTTTCTTGGCCTTTGCTCAAATAAGTACGAATGTAACGAACCCTATTAACATTAGCGAAACCGAAAGGCAAATTGCAAATCAAACTGAAGAAATATCTGATTCCTCTGTAAATTTGGAAACAGGCCATATTGTTGAAGAACGTCAAACAAATAAAGAAAATGACAATAATTATTATAAACCATCAAAAGTACTCAAGCTGTATCCCAAATAACAGAAGCAGTGTCGCTTTTGGAAAGTATTCCCTTAACATATCAGTACGACAGCCACAATCGACCTTCCGCCAGTCTTAGCAGTTACACTGAAATCTCAACTAATTTCAGGTCCCCAGAAGGAACCATCACTTATTCAACGACAACAGATCCAAACAATTTGTTAGAAAGATCCTGTTTGTCCCATAATGATAATAATCAACCTGCTGGTTCATTTTTTACATCTTATGTTCCATAATATTTAGAACTTTGAAATATCGATACAATACATTTTAGAAAAATATATATGATTTTGTATATTTTACATTGGATTGAAATAAAATGTATTTTAGTTTTCTTATCTAAGTGTTTTTGCAAGACGTTATTCCAAAGTAATCGACTCCCGATAATTTGTATCACTTTTACGAATATCCTCTCTAATAAAATTTAAAATCTCGTCAAAACAATCACGTGACATTCTAAAATATATATAAATTCGTTTTTAGTCTTTTCGTAATTGCGGCATTAACGTGTGAAATTCTCCATAAATTTCTCGGTCAAGATTAATATCTCATGGATCCACTTTCTTTTTCTGCAAAATCAATTTTTATTATTTTTCTTTCTTTTGTTCGAAAAATTTTACAACCTGTTTCGTTTCTCATATTCTGCTACGGCAAGTAAAAGAAGTGTTTTTTCTTCGTCAGACGAGGAATAATTCATTTTGATGTCAAATAGTGTAATGATTCTTTCGTAACAAAACACAGTGAAAATTGACTTCCGCTTTCCCGCTACCGCAGAACCGCGTTGGTGTGAATAAATGGACTTTTTCCAGCTTGCCGCGCCTACGCGTTATTCCCGCTCCCGCTCCCGTCGTACCGCGTTGGCCGCCCGTATGCTGGTTTATCTTTGCCGCCCCTCTAAAAGTAACTTTCATATTCCTACTTTGCCACACAAATAAATGTTTCAATGTTATCATAATTAAAAATTGATACAGACATAAATAGTAAGACTGACAAAAATAAAATAAACGCATTCTTAAATACTTAATTATCTATTAGGTACTTTACATGATTTATGTATGTAGGTGAATATAGGTGGAAGATGTTCACGTAGAGCCGTAGAAGTGTTGAATAAATTAAAAGTTTTTTCAAAAATACAATGTTTATTAAAACTGCAGTCTATCCGCATTGTTTCGAAGTGATTTAACTGTACAATTCATTAAAAGAGCACTTTTCCTCTATAGTTTCAGATTCTTTTTATTAACATTGCTCAAATTGGTTATTTCACACTTTTCATATTCCATGGATAGAATTGCTAGGGCTGATAGTTTCTTTGACTTATGGAAGATCATAGATATTCCTAAGTCGCTCATTCGTCGAAACAAAGTAGTCGCAATATACAGGGTGGGGCAATAGTGCATCGAACTTCGATATCTCGAGTTCAACGATATCTAGAAATTAAAATAAAAATTGAGTAAATTCAATTTAAAAAGTTCGTAATTGAAAAATAATTTTTGGCCACTCTGTACATTTTTAGGAAGTAAAAATGATTCAAAAACATTATTAGATGTCTCGTAACTAGTAGTCACATAAGTTTTTCTGAAAACACATAATTGTGTCTGGTGATTTTTCCACTATGCATCTGCAGATGGCATTATTTCAACAAAAAAATTCATTATATCCAAGTGGTTGGGAGATAGTCAATAATAATATAGGAATGAATAGAGTCTAGATCTTGTAATTTCGTCTTGGCTTACCCTGTATATTCAAAAATAATTTCCGGTTATAGACTTTTTTTTATCTAGTTTACTTGTATTTTCTTTTTTAATTTCTAGCTACCGTAAAACTCGAGATACCGAAGTCCGACGTACGAAAGGTGGACATTAAAACAGTTATCTTATATCCATTGGGTACACAGTACAATTGTTGCCCTCCTATAGAAACAAAAACGGTGTACGCTTTCTTGGCAATTAAATCAAATGCCAATGCCGATGCATTGCAGCAATGCTAACAAAACCAATATTTTCTAATATTCACTGTGTAAAAACGTTCAGATGCGTTTCTAAAAAAATTTGTTCTGCCCCCCCTGGAAGTTTTTGAGGCGACGCCCGTGTACCTTTCAAACCTTTAGAACTGGCAGAACTCATGAAAATAATAGGAGTTGGCTATGTAAATTTATATCGAGAACTCCATTGTTTCCGAGATACAGGGTGTTATACTGAAGCCACATAGAGCGCTACGTACGATATGTACGAGATGTTTGCAACATACGAAAAATTAATAGCTTCTTTTGTTGACAATGTAAGTGACCACACCACACCACAGAGCTGCATGCGTTATGTACACAGACTACGTCGCGCAGTGTTTGATTCTCGACTATATTTTGAGGTGTCGCTGAAGATGCGCATACCTAGTAAACACACAGTAGTATCTGATACATGCAGCCAGGTATTTTCGTGTAATTTTACCCTGATTTTTACCCTTTACCCTAATTTTGAAAATATGACTTTCTTGGAGCAATTAATTAAAAAATGAAGGAGGTGTCCATGCGTGTGGAACAAAACCTTTGAAGAATTTTGGAACCAGGACATACGATATAGTGCTTGGGAGAGGATTTCTGGAGAATTGAAAAAAAAAACAGGTAAATACGTACACTGATATCACCAAAGTCTCTTCTTTTCATATTTACTTCGTGCACCCACTTTCTTTTACATTTACAAAATGGAAATAACAACAAAACTTAATCTTCAGTATCATCGCTCTTCCAGGGCAAACTAACCGCCAACATCTTGGACACAACTGATGAGATTCCTTCGTGTGGTCACTTGATATAGCTAACATAGCGAACATCCCGAACACAGTATACGTAGCGTACATATAGTAACGATCAGTGTGGCTTCGGCATTAGAGTTACATTTTTTTCTCATATCTCCGTAACTCAGCCGAGATATATTAATGAATTTTGGTAACTACCTGTTTCTCAATAACAAATAATATATTCTTGACAATTTTCATTTCCAGAGATATTTGAGGAAAACAAAAAAAAAACATTTTCCTAACTTTAACTCCCTGTATCTCAGAAACAATAATTGGGTTCTCAACTTAAATTTATGTAGCATACTCATTATTTGCACGGGTTCTATCAATTGTCAAAATTTGAAAGGTGAACTTCAGACCAGCCTGTATATTACAAAACTACAATGATTTTTTGAAAAACAATTTAATCATATAGATTTATTTTGTCAAATAATGTTGGCCTTCCATCGCCCATTTTAGACGTATAATCGAGACACAGAGGGCTTTGGTTGGGTATCAAGTTCCATTATTACTCCTGCAGTGGGTTGAAACCTTTGATGTGAAGATAACACTGACGTACATTTCCACAAAACACTATATACTCCACTCGACGCGCGTTTCTTCAACCAAGTTGGCATCATCTGGAGATGCTTAACACGTTGATCACCACGTCAGGCCGATGGGGCCAGCAAGTATATTTTTATAGGGCCATGTCTGTCCCACTGGACCGGCGATACAGTATTGCTTTCTATTGCTTATACAGCGCTGCCGGATCCTTATACATTTAATTTCACACTTTGCACTATCAAATTTTGTCGTGCGATAATTTTGAAGGTTTTTACATAGATTTTAGGTTCGAGATGACATTTTCGTAAAAAACAAAATCAGACATTTCTTTAAATGCATTTATTGTCTACATTTACATTTTTTAAACATCAACCATGATTAAAAACACCTAAAAGAAGTAATAATTCGACAGGAAGAAGGGCCTTTTAAATACATTTTTACGTGAAGTTTTTATGTAGCTTATTAAAGCACTTCGGTAAAGAAAGGGTTGGCCTTCACAATCTTTACACTTTGTGTTAACTTTTTTGTTTTGTTTTTGCAACATTTCGCTCTTCAGTTTCAAGTTTTGCATCATAGCGCCACGTCAGGCCCAGGCAATAAAAAACTTATTTTTTTAAATTCGAATGGATTTTTTAAAAATTAGTTATTATTGATTGCATTGTATCTACATATTCAAAATCATATTTGGCCTCATGAAATATTTTTCAAAATATGTTTCGGAAGTCAACGTGTTAAAACTGTTTTAGTATCGAGTATGAGTAATAATGAAAACATTGATGTAGTTTTACACAAAACACCATATATTGCACTCGTCGCCCGTTTCGTCAACTAAGCTGGCATCATCTGGAAATAATTAAAACAGTTTTAAAGCATCTCCAGATTATGCCAATTTAGTTGGCGTAATTCGCGTCGAGTGCCGTTGTTTTGGTGTTTCATGGAAAACTACGTCAGTGTTTTCATTATTACTCAATCTCGGTACTCGTAATAAAATCAGAATAAAAAAATTGTATTATTATTGTAATGCTAATAAAAATAATAATAATATCATGTTTATATAAATACACATCACAAAGAGACAAAGAATGAATAATCTGATTTCACAATAAATACTATAAACTAATATATAAAAAAAGAATTAGTTTGATGTAATTTAATGTCTAGAAATATTGGCGAATATTAAGAAAACACTGAGAAAGAGTACCTAAGTTTTAAATTCATCGATGAATTCATTATATTTGTTGGTATCTCATTCTCATCCATGAAATATGTAAGAGACAACCTATTCAATGAACGAAACAAGAAAACTCACCCATACATTATAAATATGTTAAACGCACTTCCACAATTGTTTGATCGCCTGCAAAATTTCTTGGGTGGGGAGGGAGTCGGAGCAAATTTTTTTAGGAATAAGTCTGAACGTTTCTTCACAGTGAATACTAAAAAAATATTTATTATTTTGTAGAAAAGAAAACGAACTATCTGAAAAATATGTAATATAAAAATATTTGTTTTGTTAGCATTGCTGTACTGTGGAGTCCTTTCACAATGTAAAGAGGCCGTGGGAGTCACTGTGACGCAGAAACGCAGTAACCGTTTTGCTGTTCTGTCGTTGTAAAGCAGCTCTGAATGCTTGATATAGCCATGCTTGCCGCGCCGATACATCATCAATTTGTCACGCCCCTGGCCTCTTTACATTGTAAGCAGACTCTATCGGCATTGATATTTGATTTAATCGCCAAGAAAGAATATATTGTTTGGGTCATATACATATGAGCGCGACACTTGTACAAAATACCCAAGAGATATAAGATACTTGTCTTATTGCCTACTTTTTGTACGCCTTGGTTTATCCCCTTATCGGTACTCAGCGGTGTCGGTGCTTTTAATACTTAATAATAAGACATCTATTGCGCCTACTTTGTTAAGATGCACGAACAGCTTAGTACTCTCTGCTGTCTTCCATGATTGAAGAAAGTCTATCAGCCCTAGTTACTCTATCCATGGAACAGAAATGCGTGAAGCAATCAATTTGAGCAATGCTATTAAAAAATATTCTGAAACCAAAGCGAGAAACTGCTCTTTTAATAAACTATAGCATTTAAAATGTTCGGAACTAATACACAAAGACTACAGTTATAATAAACTATACATTTTTGAAAAAACTATTAATTTATTCAACAGTTCTATGTCTCTACGAGCACATCTTCCACATATGTATATCATGTAAAGTATACCTACCTAGCTAATAAAGTTTTTAAGAATGTATTTATTTTATTTTTGTCACTTTTACCATTTATGTCTGTATCAATTTTTAATTATAATAACATTAAATAATGTGGCAAAGTAGGGATATGAAAGGTATATTTAGAGGACAGCAGAGGTAAATCTGCACACGGGCGGCAAGCACTCTAGCGCGGCCTTGAAACATACGATCTTGTCCAAACCATACGAGGCGCTGTTCTGACATCTTTTTTTATAGCTGGCGGCGATCCAAGGTACCGAATTATTCGCAATTTTTTAAAATCGTTTAGCATTTTAATTAATTAGTTTTCATTATAGGACCTACATATCCATAAATTAATGAAAAATATTTGCCAAAAGTCAGGGGGGCGGCCCTCCCTGCCTACCCCTTGGCGACGCCATTGTATCTAATAGATTTCCAACGTTGCACCCATGCTGCCCTGAAGAAAAATAATTGCTTAGGGTGCATGTGAGCTTTTATAAACAAAATATATTATTTTTAATAATTTTAATAGATTCTTCATATTTATAAAATATACTTATTTTATTTAATAATTTAGTATGCAGATGTTCAAATACAACCATTTTTGTTTATTTTCTTGCAATTAACTTATCTATTAGTGTCTGAAGAACATAATTTTTAAGTCGAGTGTATACAGTCTCAGTCTACTCTACTTTTTAAGATATCAGGAAGTAAAGTGCATCACTCTCATTTTTTTCATTACAAACCCAAAATATTATTATAAAATTTCATTAACCCCAAGAAATAAATAGAAATCTTGTGAAAAATTTGAGAATTATACCTAGGGCGACCAGACGTCCCCGATTTCTGGGGACAGTCCCATTTGACAACTTCTGTTCCCGTTAAGCAAGTGTCCCCGGCAAGTGTGAAAATATGTTTCGAATAACATCTAGAAAGAAATTTTCAGAATTAGCAATGACAGTAATGGGTGAATAAAATATTGTAAACCTGAATTGCCCAAACTGAACATTCTAAAAATATAATTTTCAGTTTATGCCCTTTGGTGGCTCTAAAAAATAAATAGAAGCAATGACTGTTTCATTGCTTTATTAATAAAAAACATAGGTATATTAGAAAATTAAGTTTGCCAGTGGTAAATGTTGTGAACACGGAGTGTTTAAATAAATTTGTATGTTGTATGTTGAAATTTTGTACACAATTTGAAAACCGTAAAATGTGGCATAAATTTGGCACTTCTTAAAATTTGAAGCGTCAAAAATTTCTATTATTATTGGCAAGTTCCCTGCTCTTAACTTTACTGAATCAAATCGTGTCTTGCTAAAAAAACGTTACATGACTTTCAACAAAAATTACCTAAATAATTATTAATCATTTTGTTCTGTATTTAATTTGTTTAATATTTCGTACATTTCTTTTTTTCTGTAGGTTTAGATATTTTATTTTTGTGTGAAGATAACTTGTTATGTTTGTTTATTTTCTGTTGTAAAAGTGTTATTTATTTTTATATTTTTGTTTCTTTATTTTTATTAACATCTAGATAATAATAATTAAGTTTATCTTAATTCACAATAATATTCACAACAACACACGGTAGCCGCTATGCCTACTTGGATTTCCAAGAAATAAATCATCATCCACAGAACGTAACAATTTACAGAAGCACCGTGTATAAAAAATACATGTCAGATGGTAGCTACCTTCTGCTAGGAGTTGTCTCATCAAGTTCTTGAACCCTATTAACCATTTGTTATTTTTCATACGTTATGAAGCTAAGGTCATCAGGTCGTCTAAAACACGTTCAAACATACATATGGTGGTTTGTATAACTGTTTGTTTTTGTAATCCGAATATAATAAAATTGATGTTTCTCGTGAACTCATATGAATAATAATGGATTTAAAAGTTATTCAAACCATCTAAATTTATTTTGCCACGTTCTTCCTGTATTTTCGATGGTCCCGGCAGCGCCGGCCCTGGGGTAGAGCGAGAGGGGCGGTTGCTCTAGGCGCCAGGTGGCAATTACGAGTACAATACCTATATACATAGGTAACAGATTTAGTGACTGGTTGAAATTAACACCAAATACTAATTTAATTATATTGCGGTAGGAACTTTGTTTATGTTAAAGAAGCAGGAGTGTGATAAGTTACCTAATTTAATTTAAATTCAATAAGAGTTGATTTTTGCAATAAAAGTTGATTTTTGAAAAAAGTTGGTAATTATTATTTATTTAACATAAACTGAAATACAATTTATGTGATGTGAAGCATCGACCAAAGGGCGCCGAAAGACAATCTCGCTCTACCCTGATCTGGGGTTAGCTAGGGCCGGCGCTGGGTCACGGTAATTTAAGCATATATTAAGAAGAGGAAGAATCATTTAGTTAGAGAATGAGATTTTCCCAGGGTCTTTAATGGGGTGGCATTTAGACGTAAACTAAAGTACAGTCTGATTGGGGAAAGAATACCCGCGGAAAGAATGTGATTTTTGCATTCCATTCACAGTTAAGCGTAAATAAAATAAATGAATTAGTGCATGGTAAATTTTTATGACCGTTTGCATCCACACCTACTCATTAATAGAGATATATTTCTAAAGGTTTCGTAGAAAGTTGGCGACTTAACGGCAATACTCCCCCTTTCCTTGCGGGCCTTCTTTCGCCGACTGGACAATAAATTACATACGCAAAAAAAAAAATAATAATAACAAATAAATAACATTAACAATAATTGGTTGAACGTACCCACCTATTAGTAAAAAAAGTGTGTACGCATAAGTATATACACATATATTAAAAATACCATTAAATAATCACTATTACCCCAAAATTAATTATTACAAAATTACAATATTGTACCGCAAATAAAGTATTCACATTAAAAAAAAAAAAAAAAATAAAATGTTCAAGCCAAAGAAAATTCTTATAGTAAGTACATACCCAGGCAACTGAGATTTCTAAAATACCAAAAAGTCTATTCACTTAAACTTTGTAGTGGTGGGTTGGACTTAGTGAGACCGATTTACAATGGGCAAAGTAGCGAGTGTATTGTAAATTGCTTATTTCCAAGCGTAATACATATATCATTGTGGGTTACTTATTTATTACCAAGCGTAAACAATATTTCATTAGAATTAAAAGAAATGCCTTTTAGGTTTATTGATTCAGTAGAAAAATATTTCAACAGTGTACATAATATGTACGTAATTTATTTACAATAACAAGAAATGCCTTTTATTGGTTAGTAGTGGAAAGAAATAAAATAACAAAAATAAAATTAATATATTTTCTTTAAAGTTTTGAATAAGAAACTAAATGACTGGTTACGCCGAAATAAGAACATCCTAATTTAATGAAAAATTTCGATTTAGCTATAAGAAAGCCAAATGTCTTAAAAATTTCCGTTACTTTTTATTTTGTGTACCCATAAGAAATAATGTCAGAAAATAAAAAAAAATTGCAGCAATATGCTGCATTTGGGCATTAAGTACTACTGTGTAAAAAAGTGATTAAAATATGTATATACAATATTATACTCTATTCATTCATATGAGCACATAAGAAACTGTTTACCTGAGCTCGCAGAGACTGGCGGCTAGCGACACGGATTCCACTTTGGCTGTGATATTGCGCGCATGCTCCAACTGTCAAACTCGATTAGTTTCCCGCACGTATTTAAAATATTAATATATGACAGAAATGTATAACGTTTAGGGAAATAATATGTTGGATTATATTTTTAATTTCTGTTAGGCAGTTGAACACATAAATGGTACATATCTAAAATTTACATTATATTCGCTGTATGAAATAAAAAAAACCAAATAATATTTAGGTGTCGAATATTCTTCTCGTATTTCTTTTCGAATACTCGTATTGATTTTAGGTATTGAATACTTTAGTATTGAATAATTATGCCAGAAAAAATGTTTTTTTTACTTAATCCATACGCTTCTGCTGCCTTCTAGCAAAGCAAGTAATTGTTAATAAAAAATTTAAAACTTTACTGTATGATTAAATTATTTTGTTTGTAGCAAATGTAGATTATAGATTAACAATGATCTTAAACACAATTTTAAGTTTTTGTTATTCATTGTTAAAACTTGTTTGGCGAAAAAAAACACTTGTAATTTTTTAAATAAGCATATTTAAAGTAATATTATTTATTTCAATATTATCTGGCTTTGATAACTGAACTTTTTTTTCTATTAGCTGTTTTCTTGTTCTTAAAAAGTCGTCTCTGTTGGGCAACGGCGGTTCGTGGGTCAAGAGATAGAGAGGTCAATTAAAAAAGTTTACTGTATTACCTACCTTTTAAAGTGATTTAAATTCCAAGTCGATCCTCCGGTCTTTTTTGAGTTGCAAAGTGGTCAATTACTTTTTCATTAAAGTATTTTATCTTCTTTATTAATGCTATTTCTATGGTAAGAATAGCTAAAGAAGATAACCTTTCCTGACCCATGGTATTTCTTAAAAATGTCTTTATTCTTTTTAAGGTGGAAAAACAACGTTCACTTTCGACGGTAGTCATAGGGAGAGTACACAAGATTTTTAACAGTTTGACACTTTCAGAAAAAGTATTGTACAAATTATTGTTAATAAAAAGCTGTAACAAAGCAACTGCACCTTCACTATTGGAAAAATCTTCTCGGCTATATAATACTTCTAATTCAGTTTTAAGTTTCAAATGATTTAATTTTATGACTGGATATTCCGTTTTAACTAATTTAAACATATCTTGAGGAAAGCTTTTTTTTATAATCTTTAAATCGATCTGCGTGAAATAACTGAGACACTGCTAAATGATTACTGAAGCCAAACCTGTTTTTGATCTCAGATGTAATTATATCACAAACTTCTAATGAAATTCTCCTTTTTGATCCTTCGTTTTACATCTCTGGGCAGACTGCATGGATGTCTCCTCCAAATAGTTATTCAAAATTTTATTTCTGATGTCTTCAATTTTACTATTAAAAACGCCAATACACTTATTTACTGTTATGACATCGATATTACATTTTTGTGATTGATTGAACAGTATATTACAATGAGGCATAACTAAATGAAAAAAATTTAACCAGTAAAGGAAATGTTCATTTTGTAAGTAGTTTTTTTAACCAATAGCTTGGTTTAGAGTGTTGTTTTCTGATTCATTATCAATGATTTTTTCTAAACAATCTAATAATTCTGTTCGATAGGTATAAACAGTCTCTATGCACTTTGTATTAAAATTCCATCGTGTTGGAGCAGGTAATATCACCTTAACAACATTATCTAACACGGCTGTTCTTTTTGGCGATTTTCCAAAGAATGAAGAAAACCTATGTAAATTAGCAAAAAAAAATTTTATGCTTTTATCCTGACTTGATGCTTTTTGTAAAATTTAATTTAGTTGATGAGCGTAACAATGAATAAAATTTGTTGAATGATAACTTTTTTTAATTAAACATACCTATTAATTTCTTTTTTCTTATCAAGAGATGTTTGCTTTATCGTCATATTAGATTTTGGACGGCCACCACCTTTGAATTTCACCCGGTCTTCATAAACCAACTTATGTCCATCTTTCAGTTTTAATATATTTTGTACAACACTCATATTTAATAGTAAACACCAAAAACACTGTTTTACTTAATTTCACGACAAGTAGACATTTACTAATAAAATGTTCACAAATAAAAACATTAAAAACAACGCGATAGAATTTATCGACCAACGCATAAATAGTCAACATTAAGACTGCTGACTAGCGACTGCTGTACTAAATTTCGTGCGTTACCGTGTCAGGGTCGTCAGGGACATTGCCCCCGCCAGTGTTTTCTGTCTCTTTTGCTTTCTGACGATTCGCGCATAAGTCTATTTCACTATAATTAGTTATAAATTCGGTCCGTAGCTAGCTTTGAGGACACGTTGTAGATTGACCCAAGATTTTTAAGTTCTATAAATGAATAATGTAATGATCTAGATATTGGAATAGTATTGTGCATAGAATGAACTAGAAACTTGAATATGTATATTTTTTAAGAATTTAAAAATATATATATTATATATTTTTAAACTTCAGAAAATAAATAGCTCTATTTTTTTATTTGTATGTGGTCATTGACCAAATGACCCTATAGAAGAACCGCCAGTGCTGTTGGGATATATTCTTATTATGGGGCACACTTTTATCAAATTTTTTTGTAGATAAGTTGTAATAAACATCTCAATGCAACACTTTGGAGACTCAGCATAGATTGTATTCTGTACCATCAGTCCATCTGTGGCTGCGTAACTGTCATTGCATGATATATTCTGTAATTGCATGTTTGTTTTGTTTTATAAATGCACAATGCGTCATTAGTAATGTGTAGTTGTGAAAGTTTTTTTTTTAATTTATTTTTCAGTGATAATTTATTTGTAAATTTTTCCTATTTCAATATTAAAATCAATATTTGAAATAATATAAGCGCTAACAAACGTGTGCGCCTATGTCTAAAAATGCAAACAGATCTGTGAGCCTCCCAGTTACCGATTCCTCACTATGTTAGCGCGTCAACACACTATGATTACCATTGGCATGCTGTGTCTATTTTTTGTTGATAGTTTAAGGGGCTTACTTTACGGATATAGTAACAGATAAGTATTTTTCACCAGTATAAGAAAACACAAATTCTTGTTTTATTGGTATAGTCATGGCAAACATTATAGATAAGCGACGAAGTGAGGTCTAAGTGAGAGAGACGACATGTTAGCTCGTTCTCGACGACGTCTTACCAACCAGAAATAATCAAATTAATGTCTAGATAACAGACATTCAATAAAAATATTTAAAAAAAATACTCAGACGCCAAATTCGACAACTTTAAGAATTTTTTTGGTTTAAATAATTAGTAATTAGATTTGAAAAAAAATAATAATTTAATTGAGTAATTATTGTACTCGAGCGTTGCCTACTGCGAACGACTTGATTAATTTTAAGATAATTAAAATATATTACATTTAAAACAACACTCAAATGTTTTTTAACTAGTGATTTTCTCACGCTAATGTAATAAGAATAAGTTAGTAATGTACATTTTATACATGAAAATTTATTCATAAATGCTATTGTGACTATAAAATATTCAAATGAATCCTTAACACAAAAAATACATAAGTAGGTACATAAATTAAGAAGATTAAATTATATAATTTTAAAATCTAATATACATAAATATATTTAGCTCTCTTATTATAGATTTAAGAAGAAACTGTTTCCGATAAAAGTTGCACCGATTTATACGGTGCAAAGACAGAAAATATTTCTGATTATACAGGGTATTCCATTAAGCCTGGACGCTACACACCTTCGTTATTTTAATTATGACACCCTGTATACCACTAAATTTTTTTAATTCTTACATAATTTTACGTTAATTTTATGTATCATTTATGGTGACTAAAAACTGTTATCGTTTTTGATCACGATTACAATGCTTTAGATTCTAAATATCATATGTATAAACCATAAAAGATAGAAACTTGGGACTTGTGCAGTACGTTTCAGCACGAATCACCCCTTTCATTTTCACTATTAACAAAATGTGTACTTGATACAGTCGTAGTTTCTGCAACCTACGATTAAATAAATATAGTTTAAAAAAACCAAAAAACTAAAAAACACGCTTTTAAAGCACATCAAACTAAAAAGTGAAAAATAATTATTAATATAAACTGAAAACAATAATAAACGAAAAATACTAGTATTATTGTGAAAAAAGCGTGGGTTGCTCAATATACGAAAAATATGGCATAAATGAAATGCCATGTATATCAGAACATTTTTTGTAACCTCTTTGTGGCATCCTTTCACTCTTGTATTATTATTGACTTTGTCCTAACAACTTGGATGTAATGATTTTTTTTTGTTGAAATTATACCATTTACTTACACGTGTATATTAAAAATATCACAACAACTATCGATTTTAAGAAAAAAATATATTAATACCAGATATGACATCTGTGTGATGTCTCAATTTATTCAAATGGAACACCCTATATATTTTTGGACGATGTAATGTAGGACTGAAAAAGGAACATTTTTTTGTACATATATTCCTATGGCTATTTGTGACCATTTTCAATTTATTGAACAATAACTGCAAAATTCAGTAATAAAAATTAAAAATGAGGGTTTTCTTTTCAAATAATTCAAGAAAAGCTATTATAATAAGCGTGTTACATGATGCCCATAAAAACATCACACCAATAACAATCCAAAGGAAAGCATAATAAATGCTTTTAGAAGTATCGCTCCGGCGATTTTAAGAACAGTAGAAACCTTATTCCAAAGACACATAAAGTCTGTTCATATGAGCTTTGCAGCGTTAGCCAGGATAGGGAACAAAATGCGCGCAGACTGGTGCAGACGGAAGGCAGATATACACAAGTGCAAAGTTCCAATAGGAACATTTTAAGACGTTTGGCTTTCTTATTGCTAAATCGAAATTTTTTATTAAATTAGAATGTTCTTATTTCGGCGTAACCAGTCATTTTAGTTTTTTATTAAAAACTTCAAAGAAAATATGTCAATTTTATTTTTGTTATCTTGTTTCTTTCCACTGCTAACCAATAAAAGGCATTCCTTGTTATTGTAAATAAATTTACGTATGTTCACTCTGTTGAAATATTTTTCCACTGATTCAAGAAACCTAAAAGGCATTTATCGTAATTTTAATGCCTTGAAATATTTTTTACGCCTGGTAATAAATAGGTAACCCACAATGACATATTTATTACGCCTGGAAATAAGCAATTTACAAAACACTCGCTACTTTGCCCATTGTAAATCGGGCTTACTAAGTCCAACCCACCACTGCAAAGTTTAAGTGAACAGACTATAGAAATGTGTGTCAATCAAAATGGGCAACATGTGGAGCACTTTTTTATAATATCTTCTCTTAAATTACAAAAGAAAAATATTTTTAATTTTTATTGCTGAATTTTGCAGTTATTATTCAATAAATCGAAAATAGTTACAAATGCCATAGAGATGTACTTTTTGCTTTTAAATGTTTCAAAAATATTTTATTAAAACTCTACACGTGTTTCGGCTTTTTAGGCCTTTCTCATGAGTACAGATGATACTAGATTTTAAATCGGGTTTACTTATACTTATAACATCAGGGCAGTATAATACAATTGTAAAGTATTAAATTGCATGGTATGAAACGATGGTAACTTACACTATTTTGTCTAAAATGTCGTGACCCGTAAAAATTATTTGTGTAAGAAGTGTGGAATAAATTAATTTTCTCTGTTGATACAAAGTTATTGAAGAAAACCTCGAACACATCGATTTTTTATTTTAATTGTGCATCTACAGAAAATTTAAAAATGTTACCATCAGAGTTTGTGTTGCGTTATCGAGTTCTTTTTTAAGTGAAACCATGTATTTTTTTACATTCGATATCAAGGGTATTAGATATTACTCCTTCAGAGGTTCCTCTAATTAATATGACTAGATTGTCTGCATATGCTAGAGTCTCAACCTCTCACAGTGTGAGAATAGCTAGTAAATCGTCCACAAGGAATAACCACAGAAGGGGGGAAGGGACCTCACCTTGTGGGTAACCCCTCGTGGCTCTAAAGCTTACTGTTTTTCCCTGTTGTTTTGGTTCTGTTTGATAGCATAGCACGAATCCAGTCGCCTATAGTTGGCTCAAATTCTTTGGAAGCTACTGCTGCATATAAGGAGTCGGGCAATGCATTGTTAAATGCTTTCACAACATCGAGAAAAGCTCCCACTGCAATTTCCTTCATTTGAAGGGATTGGGTGATCTTCCCGACGAGGTTTTTGAGCGCTAGTTTTGTTGATTTTCCTGTTTGATGGGCATACTGGTGGATATTGAGGGGTTGACGGCATAATAATTACTTCCTTGTATAGAAGAAGTAATAAACAGTTTTCTACTTCAAGATTTAAAATGATGCAATTTTTTGAACTTACATAAAGTCGTTTCTTTGGTCGTCCTTGGGGTCCTTTGTGCTCATCTGTAAGTATGACTAAAAATTCTAATAGGAAAATAGTCATAGGTTTTTGCTTCTGCAACAAAATAGGTTACAAAATATAAAATTTGGTTCTTACGCCGAATGCGGTACCACCAGAAAAGCTACTTTAATTCATGAGGATTTAATTTTTTTTATTATTATTTTGAAATTAGGGCAATTCATGAGAATTCTACTAGTATTCAAAATTATATATATAAATATATTTTCAACAGGTTTCGTCTAAGACATTCTTAAAATTAGATATATTTTATTTATAATTTAATTCTTCAAGAATGGTACTTAGACATTGATATTGATAAAAGTAAAAGCTAATAAAGAAATAAGAAAAAAAAGAAATTAAATAAAATTATATGCTGGGTCGCATCAGACCTTTGTTCAATATCGATAAATGAAATTTCGCTACAACGTTTACATAGAAACATCTTTAAAAAATTATCATGAATGTATACGTCAGATTTCAGATTTCACGCCAAACATAAGAACTATTATTCAGGTTCTGATGTCATTCATTGGCTTTAATTTTTTTTTATGTTACTATAAAAATGAAGCAAAAGCACCGCCATTAGCGGTATTCCTAATTTAAATAGGAAATACAAAGAAATAGTATATATTATTCTATCTTTTTACATCTAATATTTCTTACTCGTGTAGTTGCTGTTTTTGATTGCAATGAACGGTTAGTCTATAATTGCATTTTGAAATTTATATTTATTGTTGATTTATGAGAAAATAAAAGATTCTCGTAAATTGAACATGTTTACATTGTTTGTTATTATTGCTGTAAGTTTTTTTTACGTCTATGCAATTATTTTATCGGTCACGTAGGTATACAATAATTATTTTTAACTTACACAATACAAATACATACAATATTATTTTTATTGAGGTTGAAACATTATGAAATATTAATACATATACATAATATGTATTAATAAACATGGTAAAAAGAACATACAGTATTCAATAATTTTAAACCATTAGAGATACAACAATTTGTTGAATACAAAAATTCTTTGGATCGATAATAGCTATCATAAATTTATTGCAAAATCTACAGGGTGCTTAAATTTTCTGTTACTTACAAACATTTGTCTTTGTTAAGTGGAATATCCTGTATATTTTATGACCATTTTATTAAGTGAAATGAGTGCTGTACAGCAACATTTCCATATTTTCTGGAAATTTAAGGATTCCCCTAAAAGTTACACTTTTCGAAATGAGATAGTTAGGATTTTCATTTCAACCTCGTGATCATAGTAAAAATTAATACTATTTAAATCAAGAACGCTTTGGAAAAATAAAATTCGTGGTATCAAGCGAAAAATTATTTTCTAAAATCATAGCAGAACTAAAGATAATATTATGGGACAACTCACCGAACAAAATGTAAATCTAATTTTGGACGTAAACAGTTAAATAAATGGAATAAATGTATTATTACAAATAACAATAATATAATATAATAATAATATATTTATTTTCCTTTAAGACAATACAATTTGTACTGGAATTGTCACAATCTGCTTAACCCTACGGTTTAAAATAACCATTGACAGAATACAAGCACTTATCCACTAAAAAGTCTTTAAGAACTATTTTAAAATAGTGTAAATTTCTAGTTTTAAGTCTTCGGGAAGACGATTAAACACATTGGAGCCAATGTAATCTGGTAAGTCGGAAGTTACTTTATATGTACAGAAGTATGTGAAATCTTTTTGTTTCTTGAATTGATACCGTACATTGTCATTCGTAACAAAACAATTTTTATTAATAAAAACGTATACACATAATTCATAGATAAATAAACTAAAAAGCGTTAAAATCTTATATTTTTTAAAAATATCTTTACATGTATGAGTACCAGGGATTCCCTCAATACATCTTATAATCCGCTAAGAACGCATTCGGTGATTAAGAAGCATACCCAAAAACAAATACCATTTCTTAACCCGAATCCAACTTGAGCGTGATACAAATCTGTAAGTGGATTTTTAGATGGTACTGATTTTAGATTCCTAATGAAGTATGAAATTAAATTTAATTTAGATATTAGGTAGTTACAATGATCTTTTCAATTTAAGTATTTATCCAAATTGATACCTAAGAAACGTACTGTACTTCGTCCAAAGGTGTTTCGCTGACATTGTGATCTAACGCCGAACATGACCTTTGTCTATTGTGAAATCTTAGAAATTGTGTTTTTTCAATATTAAAATGTAGCGTATTAAGATAATACCAATTACTTAATGACTTTAGAACATTGTTGCACTGCAACATTTCATAACATTTATCTGACAAGACAGCAGATTTATCATCCGCATACATGATAAATGATGCATCTATGATTAAGGTATCAGGGTCATTTGTTTACAATAGAAATAGCACAGGGCCCAAAATTGAGCCCTGAGGGACTCCAATGTTTACAACAGCTCATTCAAAATTAATTTTAATTATGTTGTCGTGAGCACAGTATGTTACACTGACATACTGGCTCCTATTGATTAAAAAAGAACGGACCCAAGAGCGACTCTTCTGATTCCATAACTATATAACTTACTTAATAAGCTGTCATGCTGATGCAAGCGAACGCCCGGCTGAGGTCGCAGAAAATCCAACATGGCAAATTCACGTTGATTTTCGGTAAAAATTTTATATTTTTCAAGAAAATGTAAAAAGTGAGATAAATAACAGTATTTGAAAATCTTTGAAAATCCGGAGGGTATTGTAATTGGTCTATAATTATCCATAATTTCTGTATCATTTTTTTATGTATAGGAACTACTTTTCCCAATTTCAAATAATTTGAGAAAGTTTCCTTTTGAAACGATAAATTTACTAAATATGTTAAGAGTTTTGTAATTGTAAATAAATTTTTCTAATTAAAAATATGGGAACTTGCTCTGGACCGGAAGATTGTTCATTTTTTAATTTATTATTTATTAAACTCATTAATTTCTTACATAGAAAAGATGCGAGAAATAACTGTATTGGTTAGAGTTTATATATATATATAGGTGTTGTTATAATTTATAAGAAATTTTTTTAATTACCTCAGTTGGAGCATTTATAACAAAATTATTAAAACTAGACGCCACAAAAGTTGGATCCTCTAAAATAACACCATTATTTTTTATACACAAGTATTTAAAAAACTCTTATCTTCATTTGACATTTCTGCTATAATATTCCAGGCCGTTTTACCAGAGTTATCAGTATTACTTATTTTATTTTGGTAATGATCTTTTTTTAGTTTTTTTAAAACGCAGTATATTTACCTCTTGCTGCTGTTATGCACAACGTAACCTCCTAGTTGTTTTTGCTCTGTGAAGAAATGAATCATTTATATTTTGTAATACGTTAGAAGATATAATTTCGAACGCTTCTCAGATTCTTGTCTTCTCTTGTGGTTGATGGAGTTTTGTACACTAAACTTTTAATATATCCCCACAAAAATAAATCCAATTTTGTCAAATCTTGCCATCTTGATAGCCATTGACGGGTCTCCCTTGATCTCTCCAGCTGTCACCAAATCTATTATTTAAAAAGTTTCTTACGACAATATCCATAATGGGGTTTAACTCCATTTTGCTGGAAGCACAGACCATAAGGCATTTTGAGCTAGCCCGTTTAACAGTCCTTCCAGTGCATTTTGCAGAAATTCAAGGTAAGTAAATATTACCTGTGTGAAGACGGCAGCCAGAGTTGACAGCAAGTTTTACCCATTACCTTCGAGCGCAATATAAAATCATAGAAGTAAGAATGTGTTAGATATGTTTTTTTTTGTTACCTACTCTGAGGGTACTTTCCGCCCTTAATAAAAATTGGTATTTGATGGAGTTTTGGCATCATTAATCTATAAGTAAATATAATGTGCACAAAAAATTTCAACGACTTGCTTTGTCTAGTTTCTGGGATTGAATTATTATTATCATTCTGAGGATACTTTCCGCCCTTAAAATAAATTGTAAGTAGATGAGGATTTAATATCATTAATCTATAGGTATACGCAATTCCCACACAAAATTCAAACGACTTACTATGTCTGGGTTCTGAGATATGATTTTTTTTATTATTCTGAGGGCACTTTCCGTCCTTAAAAAAATTGTAAATTGATGGGGTTCTAGTACCACTAACTTATAAGTAAATGTAATGCGTATTACAAATTTCAACGACTTGCTATGTCTAGGTTCTGTGATTGAATTTTTTTTATCGTTCCCATGGTACTTTCCGTCCTTAACAAAATTTTAAGTAGATTTAATATCATGAATCTATATTTATACGTACAAAATTTAAACGATTTGCTATGTCTAGGTTCTGAGATACGATTTTTTTATTATTCTGAGGGCAGTTTCCGCTCTTAAAAAAATCGAAATGGATGGGGTTTTAGTACTATGTAGTACCAAATAAGTGTAAAGTGCACAAAAAATTTCAACGACTTGCTATGCGTAGTTTCTGAGATTGAATTTTTTATTATTTCGAGGACATTTTCCGTCCAAAAAAAAAAAATTATAAATTAGGTAGTTCTTTGGCAACTTTAAGTGAATTTATAGTTCTTTGTAACTTTATCTCACACGTTCTTACTTCTAGGTAAGGAGGTATTCAAGAAAACTGGCTGCCAACTCTGGCTGCTGTCTTCACACCGATGTACATATGTGCAATTCGCATTCAAGTTACCACTGAATAAATGTGTTTCAATTACATGATCACCTTATTATCCCTGCCCAAATATTGAGTGACCATTTGTGTTGATAATCTACAGCTCTCGTAGAATGAGGGTTCATGGTATCATAATAGTGGAAGTTATGCCTATTGACATAGCCACTTTTATGAAAAGTGGCCTCATAGTGAATAGCACAAATCAAAAAAATTGAGGCTGTTGTTGAATCTTATGCTCAATAAGAGTGGGCGCTCAGCCCACTCACGAAAAGTAACTCTACTTTTCAAATCACTTGGCTCTAGTTCTTGAAGTAGTTGAATATGATAAGTATGAAAGTATTGCGTTCTCAATATTCTTGTTACAGAAGATTGTCGTATCAATTTGTCTACTAATTTCTCTTGTACTTTTATGCGGATCTTCAATGACACTTAAAATAAATTGAAACTCGCTTTTTCCATTTGTTGTTGTTCTCAAACGCATGTTGGGCGATTTTTCTCCCCTTCTGCCAATGCATAAACCATATCAGTCGATTGTTCTAGAAGAATTTTCATATTTATTTAGCAACAATAATTCAGTCAACAGAAGAATACAGAAATAATAATTAAGTGAAATTAATTAGGTAGCTTATCTTAAAACACAAAATATGAGTCTGACAGCACACGTTTTATTTTTCAAAGCATGCTTTATTAAAATTGTATAAATTTTTACTATGATCACGAAGTTGAGGAGAAAAGTTAATTATCTCGAAAAGTATGACATTTAGGAATGGGACGTATTTAACAAAAAATAAAGTGAATTGAAAGGGGAATCCAACCACGTATAAAAATACAAGGTGTTTCATTAAAAAAAGAGGTTTTCCCATTTGAAATTGACTAAATGATAGGCCGTCAAGGACACCCTGTACAACATAATATGTAAAAAAAGTCATACTAATACGCAGCAAATAGTATGAACTAATAACAATATGATATTTAACTACCCAGCTTTTTCAAGTAAATGTATTTTTTATACAGACCCTTATAAATCCCTAAATTTCCAGAAAATGTTAAATAATTTGACAACATTGCATTCAAAACCAAAAATTGAACCGGTATTGTGCAGCACTCATTTCACTTAATAAAATGGTCATAAAAAAGTTGTTATGTAACAGAATATATAAGCACCCTGTAGACTTTACAATAACTTTAAATGATAGCTCTTTCCAAAAAACTTTTGGAATCAACAAATTTTTGCATCTTTATTGGTTTAAAAGTTATCGAAGGAGAACACACTACTGACTCACCCCGTATACACTTTTATCAGAATGTTACGTCGCATCTTACACGATCAGAGAACATACCACATATCATCAGCTATCAATAAATAAAATATACTTATATCTAAACTTTCAGACAAATGCTTTAAAGAAGAAAAAAACATGTATTCTTAAAATAGGTAACTTTTAAAATATCATCATGACACATTTTTGATAAAATTTAGTAGGTAGTACAAATAAAATTAATCTGGAATAGGTATTTCATTCTTAAAGTTTAGTCACATAGAGCACAGAAAATATTTGATATCAATGGTTTGAATAAAACAAATCCACTGGCACGCCGATCTGTGATTTATGTTTTTGACTTAAATAATTAAATATTATACACAAGGGGCTGGAAATTAAGTGTTGTTTTTTAACAGTGTGTAATAGTTATTTTTTAAATTAAATGCAGATTTAATTGCAAAATTACTTACTTTTTAGAACATCTCTAAAATAAAATACTACTTTGAGGAATTTACATTTTTTAAAAGCAATAGTAAAGATACTGTTATTTACATTCACATGAAAAGCTAGGGATATTTTTACAAAATCATATATGACATAAAAGACATTTTTATGTGTTTTTTTTCTAAATCAATTAAAAAAAGAGTATAATTATAAAAATGTCCATAGAATTTTCTTGTGAGGAAGCAAAATTCATTATTGTTTATTTTCTTTCTAAATCAATTCATAACAGGAATACGCGTATTTATAAAAATATCCCTGGACTTTTCTTGTGAGTGTATTGTTACGTGTTTGCTATCCGCACAAACACCTCTACTCGTAGATTCGTTGATTGAAAGTCCAGGTAACACTTACTCACTACTTTATTTACTAATTGACAATTAATAACAATAGATTAATTACTGTCTTAACTATAATCACACTAGAACACTTATAAGTCTCTTTCCTATTGCTTCTTTACTCGTTCACGTTCAACTTAAGATTAAATCTCGGCCCACCGTGCATCTTATTTATACACCCATTCTCCCGGTCTAGAGCACTCCAGAATATTCCCGGCCGTTCGTGTACAATTCCAGCCTAATCTAACCAGTCTGCACAGTCCAGTGGCGTAACACTGCCCCCTCCTTAAGCCTGAACGTCCCGATCAGGCAATTCACTATTCCCTGCATACTTGGCTAGTCTCTCTATGTGCACCACTTTCATCTTGGATTTTGGACTTTGCTGAATTCTATATACAACGTCGTTTAGTCTGGTGACCACAGTGTAAGGACCTTCCCAGGGCGGGTGAAGCTTCGGGGACCTGCCTTTCTTTCGTTGTGGGTTATATAGCCAAACCAAATCTCCAGCCTGGAACCCTCCTGAATTCGCCTTAAGATCATAACGAGCCTTCATGCGATCACTTGCTATGGCAATTCGATCTCGTACCAGCTCATGAATGTTCCTTAGCCGTGCACCAACTTCATCGGCGTAGTCATTTACGGAAAGTCGCTCCTCATCCGGTGTGCCAAACACCAAGTCACATGGCAGTCTAATCTCACGTCCAAACATCACGCGAGCCGGTGTCTGTTTTGTTGTTTCATGAATGGAGGCCCTGTATGCCATAAGGAAAGGAGGTAAGTGACGGTCCCAATCTCTCTGATGTTTCTCAACCACTTTGGATAGGTGCTCCTCCATGGTTTTATTATATCTCTCCACCATTCCGTCTGATTGTGGATGTAGGGCTGTTGTTCTTGTCTTATGAATTCCCAGTAGGCGACACATCTTCTGAAACACCCCTGATTCAAAGTTTCTTCCTTGATCAGAATGCAATTCTAGGGGCACGCCAAATCGACATACTAGATTATCTACCAGAGCTTGAGCGACAGTGACTGCTTCTTGGTTGGGTATGGCATAAGCTTCAGGCCACTTACTGAAATAATCCATTGCAACTAAGATGTACTTGTTCCCATCATCTGTCACGGGGAATGGACCAGCTACGTCGATCGCAATTCGCTCAAAAGGAGCCCCTACGTTATATTGTTTCATTTGGCCCTTACTTCTTGTCCGTGGCCCCTTACTTGCCGCACAAACTTCACATTTGCGGCACCAAGCTTCCACATCTTGGCGGCTGTTCACCCAGTAGAATCGTTCGCGTACTTTAGTGAGAGTTTTGTTGATGCCAAAATGTCCACCAGATGTTCCATTATGCACTTCCTGGAGTACTTTTGGTATGCGACACCTGGGAATTACCAATCTCAAAGTAATTTCCTTCCCGTCTGGACTTTCCCAAGCTCTTTTCAACAGTCCATCCTCTACTCTAAGGGAATCCCATTGTGCCCACAAAGCCTTCAGTCCCACTGCCTTGTCTGAAATGTCCTTCCAGCCTGGTCGGGCTCCTCTTTCTTTCCATTCCAGAACAGGACCAGTTTCTTGATCTTTTAACTGCTCTTCTCTTAATGTCTCTCTTGTCCAGTCGTCAGGAACATCAATTTTAACGGTGTTCACAATTATTATCCCTTGTTGTTTTTCTACCCGGTGGCAGTGCTTGCAGTCTTCCCGACAGGGTCTTCTGGAGAGAGCGTCTGCATTTTTATGGGATTTTCCAGGACGATGTTCGATTTTAAAATCGTACTGCTGCAGTTTTTCTATCCAGCGAGCTAGTTGGCCTTCCGGAGTCTTCAATTGCAATAGCCACTTTAATGCAGCATGGTCGGTCCGAACCTTAAAGTGTTGTCCATATAGGTGCTTGTGAAAATGGTCTATGGACTTGACAATGGCCAATAGTTCCTTCCGTGTCACACAATAGTTACGTTCTGGCTTCGACAACGTCTTGCTGAAGTACTCAATTACTTTTTCCTGTCCATTTTGAATTTGGGAAAGAACACATCCAAGTCCAGAATTACTGGCATCCGTGTCTAATACGTACAGACCTTTCCGTTCTGGGTATGATAGAACCGGACTCGAACACAGTGCTGATTTTAGTGTTCTGAACGATGTTTCACACTCTTGTGTCCATTGGTACTGAACCTTCTCTTCTGTAAGCCGGTGTAGTGGCTTCGCAATATCGGCAAATCGTTCCACAAAT
The DNA here is from genome assembly GCA_029963845.1 of Rhamnusium bicolor. Taxonomy (NCBI): domain Eukaryota; kingdom Metazoa; phylum Arthropoda; class Insecta; order Coleoptera; family Cerambycidae; genus Rhamnusium; species Rhamnusium bicolor. Next base: position 984,556 of record JANEYF010000252.1, read on the forward strand.
CGTCTGTAGTAAGTGCATAGGCCAAGGAAGCTTCGTACTTCGTGAACATTTGAAGGCCTCGGCCAATCTCGTACTGAGGAAATCTTGTCTGGGTCTGTTCTTATCCCCTCCGAAGACACGACATGTCCTAGGAATTTTACCTCTTTCTGGAACATTAGGCACTTTTTGGGATTCAATTTCAGGTGTGCATTTTTAATTCTTCCAAACACTTCTTGAAGGTTCTTCAAATGCTCCTTAAAATCCCGTCCCATAACCATCACATCATCAAGATAAACTAGACATGTCTTAAAAGTTAGTCCTCGTAGTACTAGTTCCATCAGTCTTTCAAAAGTTGCTGGTGCATTGCACAGGCCGAAAGGCATCACAGTGAATTGATAAAGGCCACTTCCTGTCGAAAAGGCTGTCTTGTCTTTGTCATCTGGATAAAGTCCCACTTGCCAATATCCACTTCGAAGATCTAGAGTGGAAAACCACTGTGAACCTGCCAGCGTACTTAGTGTGTCATCAATTCGGGGTAACGGATAGCTGTCTTTTCTAGTGACGTCATTCAGCTTCCTGTAGTCGACACAGAATCTTAAAGTTCCATCTTTCTTAGCAACCAAAACTACTGGAGACGACCAAGGACTGGTTGATTCCTCAATAACTCCGTCTTTAAGCATCTTCTGTACCATTGCAGAAGCCTCTTCTTGTTTTGCTAATGGGAGCCTCCTAGGTGGTTGACGAATAGGAGCTGATTCACCAGTATTTATCCGATGTTGTACTATGTTGGTCTTTGTAAGAGCTTCTGTGTCCTTTGCAAATACTGTACTTTCTTTCTTCAAAAATTTTAAAGCTTCTCTATGTTCATCAGGAGTTAAATGGTCTAACTGGGCATTTAGCATCTTTACAATTTCTTGGTCCATATCTGTAGACGAAGCTCCAATGATTTGTTCTTCACATCTCGCAATCCATGTGACTGGTTCGTAGGTGCCAATTGCTTCGCCTTCCTTGAACGTCACTGAGTGTGAATTTAGGTTAACCATTCTAATCGGTATCTTGTCTGTAGTCTGTGTTAACGTCCTTGCCAGAATTACATTGTCTATCATTTTAATTGAGTCATCCTTCTCAACGAGGCCAAAGCGGTATCCCACAGAATTTTCCTCCAGGACTGCCTCAATTACCTTCTCTGTTCGTGCAGGAATTTTTACTGTCCTCGAAGTTAGTAGCCTAATATTATGGAATTTTTCATCTGCCGTTGACAAAATAATTTCTTCATTTCCAATCCTGAGAACTCGTTCTCCAACGTCAAGTACAAATCCATATTTTTCCATAACGTCTAATCCTAAAATGAAGTCATCTGTAATGTCAGCTACGATAACTTGGTGTTTAAAACATAAGCGGCCAATCTGCAGCTTCATGTCGACTTCCCCATGAACCGCCGCCCTATCTCCCGTAGCTGTCCGGATGACTAATCCATTCTGTCCTTTATTTACTTTGAAACCCGTTATGAATCCTGCCCGTACTATTGATGACGTAGCTCCTGTGTCGATTGTGAACACACAATTCTTCTTATTTACATAACCCTCCAACAACAGACTACTTTGAACTCTCCGAAGTTGGGAAACTTTTATTTCTCGGGGGTCACAACATTTCTTGGCCAGCGCAGCCCCCAAATTGCCAGCCATCTTTAGTTTTCCTGTGGCTCCTCAACCACAGCAGCATTTACCCTTTCTGGGCTGCGTTGACGACAGTTCCTCTTGATATGGCCCACTTTGCCACACCTATAACAACGGATGCCTCCATTCTGCCTCCCACTACTTTGTTGTTGGTCTTGTCTCTGCTGGGAGTTCGATTTTGTCAGTAGTTGGGTTATCATCTTGTGTATATCAGATATCAGGTTTGGTGTTGTGCTGTCTGGTTTGTCTTCCTCCACACTCACAGCTCGTACTCTCTGATTTGATTGTGTGGTATCCTTATAGGCAGCTTCAATCTCCAGTGCATGTACTAAAGCCTCACTACTAAGCTTATGCCTGGCCAACTTAAGAATTCGCCTAACTTCCTGGTCCCTTACTCCATCAATAAATGTACCAACTGCTAACTGTTGTTGAAATTCCATTGGTGCATCAGGATAGGCTAGATGGGCTAATCTTTCTACCGCAGCCTCGAATTCCTGGAGGCTTTCTCCACCTCGTTGTCTACGTGATTTGAGCTGAGCCTGATATACTTGGGCTAGATGTTGATCGCCATATCTTAGTTCTAACGCTGCTTCCAGAATGCTAAAGTTTTGTTGCTGTGTGGCAGGAATTGTTTGGAGCAAGTCTAACGCTTGGCCCCTTAGTGCTAATACCAATGCTGTTGCCTTTTCTTCATCAGTCCAGTTATTTGAACGTGCAGCTGCCTCGAACTGTCTCTTATAAGTTGACCATGAACTTTGCCCGTCGAAGGAAGGTGGTTGTAATCTAGTACCAGACGACAATACCAATTGGCCTCCCTTCTCTCTTAATTGTTGTTTCAACCGGGCTATCTCCCCTTCAACTTCACTGACTTTTCCTTTAACTTCAGTTATTTCTCCCTCAAACTTTCCTCTAACTTCACTGACTTCAGCCAGTACATCTTCTTTCAATTGTTCAGTTACCGAGAGCATGACTTGATGCTGTCCCTCCATAATTTGTCTCAATTCTTCCTGGCGTCTTATTTCCAGGCTTTCCATAATTTTTCTTAAGTCATCTTTTTCTTCCTGTCTTTTTGTTTTTTGATCTTCCATAATTTTCCTTTGTTCGTCTTTCTCTTCTTGTCGTATTCTTTCTTGTTCTTCTTTTTCTTCCTGACGTCTTCTCTCTTGTTCTTCTTTTTCTTCTTGCCGTCTTCTCTCTTGTTCTTCTTTTTTCTTCTTGTCGTCTTATTTCCAGGCCTTCGATCATTTTTGTCAAGACTTCTTTTTCTTCCTGACGTTTTCTCTCTTGATCTTCTTTTTCTTGCTGTCGCTTTCTTTCTTGATCTTCCATAATTTTTTCTCTGTTCTTGCATTTGTTGCACCAATGCTGCAAGTAAGTCTTGTGTTTGTTTCTCCGCCATGCTTCTTGTTGTTGGCATTAACTCACGACACGTAAATCAGTTCAAAATAAAGTTTATTACACTATAAAATCCGTAAAATGTTGATATTACGTCTATTTTAATAATGGAATGTTCCAGAAAAATCTCGAAGCAGCACTAGAAAGTCTTATTTAGAGTCTATACTTCTTTTGTGTTGACAAAATTCACTTATCTCCACTAATTGTGCAATGGAATGTTCGAGAATTTTCACGAAATATCACTAATAAGTCTTGTTTTGAGTCTATAACACGTTCCCGTCGACACAATTCACGTATCTCCTGTAGTTTCCAAATAGAATGTTCTAGAATTTTCCCGAAATTGCACTAGTAGTCCTTTTTCTCAGTCTGCAACACGTTCTTACTAGCGGCACTCGCGTATTTGCAACTATTTCTAAATCGAATGTTCTAGAACTTCTCGAAAATCCACTTTAAAGTCACTATTCAGTCCAGAAATAGTCCTCAAACACTGTCCAATAGTTTAATTCTTCGTGTTACCACTAATTTCTGAGAAGAACACTGTAGAACCTTTTCGAATATTCCAGAAATTTCTCTTCCAATCCACTTCCGACACCAAATTGTTACGTGTTTGCTATCCGCACAAACACCTCTACTCGTAGATTCGTTGATTGAAAGTCCAGGTAACACTTACTCACTACTTTATTTACTAATTGACAATTAATAACAATAGATTAATTACTGTCTTAACTATAATCACACTAGAACACTTATAAGTCTCTTTCCTATTGCTTCTTTACTCGTTCACGTTCAACTTAAGATTAAATCTCGGCCCACCGTGCATCTTATTTATACACCCATTCTCCCGGTCTAGAGCACTCCAGAATATTCCCGGCCGTTCGTGTACAATTCCAGCCTAATCTAACCAGTCTGCACAGTCCAGTGGCGTAACAGTATTATTGAAGAAATGCTAAACGATATTCAAATTAAAAAATAGTGTGGGTTTATCTTAATATTTTCTATAAATTACCTCCATTTGCTAAATTCTTTCTTTATGTTAGAGATTAATGTTGATAATAGAATAAATGAATAGTTAGTTATTAATAATATCTTTTATCACTTTCGAAAGCCAATAATTTTAATATAAGTATTTGTCCTATATTTTCAAACATGTAATGTAGAATTTTTTGTGAATTTCATGGGATATGTATGTAGGTGCAAAATTTAGTTTATGAAAACACCAACACAAAAAATATAAACAGATTTAGTACTGAATCTACACTACCCGTTACTATCGAGGTCTGTTTCAAATACAATACATACATACAGTACAGTACTATTACAATACAAATACAATACCTAGTTACATATACCTAAATAAAAAAAAATATATACTTCACTTTATTTTATTTTATCCCATAATTGATAGTTTCTATTTTTGATGCCAGAAACGCCTTAAATGCGACTGGAATTTTTTAAACAAAATTTAACTCATAATATATTAGTGAATGTGTGGAAAATGCAAAAAGATATTAGTTGATTGATTCGACCTTTACTTGATGAAAATCCATTTTACAAATAAACACAAAATAAACTTCTGTTTGATTTTCACAATTTTAATAAACTTATGACAATTGTTTCGCCACACAGTGGCTTCGTCAGATTGTGAGTACAAGACTAAATTCTTTATTACAAAGTGTGGGTATATATATCAACTAATCTAGGGTAATAAAATGGAACAGTAATAAAATAAGGTACAAAATAATTTAGAAAATATTTAACAGCGGTGAACAGTTTAAATCTAGCTGGTCATTTAAAATGATATTACTATTTTTTAATTTATTAATTTCTAATGTCTCTAATAGTGACAATTTTAAGCCTTTATTTTCTATGTGCAAAATATCAAAATTGTTATTAAAAGAATGATTTTCCTCTAGCAAATGGTTGGCATACGTCAAATCTAATTTATTGTTATTAAAACTACGTTTATGTTCCGACAATCTTTTTGCAACATTTCTTCCCGTTTGTCCGATGTATACTTTAGGGCATGTACCACAAGTAAGCTTATAGACTCCACTTTTTTGTTCTTTTTTAGTTTTATCTTTATTGTTCTTGATAAATTTTCCTAGAGTGTTATTAGTTTTAAATGCTATTTTAATATTATATTTTTTCCTAAGTTCAACTGATATTTTTTCGGTAGGTTGGCCTATATAAGTAAGGGTTTTATATCTTAAATCACTTAATTCACTGATTTCTACTTTTGGATAAACTGCCTCTATTGCTATATTATAATTTTTCTTTTTAAGTAAATTGTTAACCAAAGTTTCTTTAAAGCCATTATTAAAACAAATAGCAGTGAATAATGGCTTTAAAGAAACTTTGGTTAACAATTTACTTAAAAAGAAAAATTATAATATAGCAATAGAGGCAGTTTATCCAAAAGTAGAAATCAGTGAATTAAGTGATTTAAGATATAAAACCCTTACTTATATAGGCCAACCTACCGAAAAAATATCAGTTGAACTTAGGAAAAAATATAATATTAAAATAGCATTTAAAACTAATAACACTCTAGGAAAATTTATCAAGAACAATAAAGATAAAACTAAAAAAGAACAAAAAAGTGGAGTCTATAAGCTTACTTGTGGTACATGCCCTAAAGTATACATCGGACAAACGGGAAGAAATTTTGCAAAAAGATTGTCGGAACATAAACGTAGTTTTAATAACAATAAATTAGATTCGACGTATGCCAACCATTTGCTAGAGGAAAATCATTCTTTTAATAACAATTTTGATATTTTGCACATAGAAAATAAAGGCTTAAAATTGTCACTATTAGAGACATTAGAAATTAATAAATTAAAAAATAGTAATATCATTTTAAATGACCAGCTAGATTTAAACTGTTCACCGCTGTTAAATATTTTCTAAATTATTTTGTACCTTATTTTATTACTGTTCCATTTTATTACCCTAGATTAGTTGATATATATACCAACACTTTGTAATAAAGAATTTAGTCTTGTACTCACAATCTGACGAAGCCACTGTGTGGCGAAACAATTGTCATAAGTTTATTAAAATTGTGAAAATCAAACAGAAGTTTATTTTGTGTTTATTTGCAAAAAAGATATTCGAAAAATAAGTAGCTAACCCTTGCCTTGCTAGACAAGCAGGCTCGGCCCGGTTTTACTCATGTGCATTAAGTATGTTTTTATTTTGTTTGATTATTTTTTAATTTTTATATTTTGTTTTGCGATATTATTTCACAAAATACATATTTTTTTTAACAGAATTTTCATAGAATCTTAGGATATTGCCTTTTTTGTTCTACGGGGCATGTTGGAGGTCCATTCATTACCTTTGCACCTGGTCTGCAACTTCTAGCGCTGGCTCTTCAGGTAACACTGTAACTTTAAATTGAAAGCATATCTGTGAAAATCCCATGGTAAAATGATTAATTATTCCAAGATCCAAATCATACTCCTTTGTAAAAGATTCCCATAGTAAATCTGAAAAATATTAATTATTTGCCATTTATTACATCAATAACTCTTTTCGTAATATTCTCTGATAATTTATATACTATTATAATAAAAAATAATTTTCGTTTCACTTTCTACTTTATAAAATCTCTATTTGAAAAATTCCTCCAGTGCATTTCTAAGGTTCTTAGACCATCCACTTATCTTATTATTCCTGTAAACATGGTATAATGTGCATAACACGCAGGAAATAATTTCGAGCAGTGGGAGAAAACGTCTGGAGTAAGACAGACACCAGGGAGTAAGAAAGATATTCATTGTTTTTATTTAGGTGTTGTAAATACAATTTTTTATAAGAAAAATCACAAATAATCCATTTGTGACTTTCTTTTTTAAATAGAACTTTAATCAATATCTATATTTGTAAATAATAAATAATATATTGTTTAATGTTTATAAAATTCAGATCATATAAATAAATATATTTAATTAAAACATAAGTTTCTCTAATGATTGTTCTTCATACCTAAAATGAAATGTATCGATTTATAAGAGAAAATATTAATAATCATCAATATGAGTTCATAGGTATTCTTAATCAAATTATTTTATCTTTATTATTGTATTATTATTTCCTACGCATGCACGATATTGAATCCGCATACCTTTACTCTATAGAATTTACGAAAATACTATAATTAAATTTAATTATTATTCTATGAAATGCCAAGGAGGTTTTTTGCTGTAGAACGACAACTAATTGAAATGAGAAACTCCAAGGAGCCCAAAAATATTTAAAAATTCAAAAAACCTGGACAGCCAACTACTTCTGAAGAAAGACAAACTGAAATAGTTTGTAAAATTCTTCTATCGTGCATAGGTGGACGACACCCCATGAACGGCCCTGCACCTTACAACCACTTTTAGTTTAAATTTCTGTTCAAAAACGCATAATTCTATTAAATGGAGAGATAATATTGAAGGCCCTTTTATAGGATCTTAAATATTTTACTTCTACATTTGAAACGTTACGACGATTATAGACGTCAACTTAAAAGTTCATAGTTGGCATTGACTCCTAATTTATCATGGCTATTTTCTATATCAGCTCTTATTTTTAACCCAACATTTGTCTTTTTCGAGGAATCGAATTAGGGCGCGAAATATTTTTATTGTACTTGCGAGATGGATTCAGTGCTTCTCAATGAATGCCTAAAAATGTTGAAGAAACTTTAGCTTTAAAATGGATATACTGCAGTATTATATAAGTATATTATAAAAATTAGTTGAGGGAAATTAAGAAAATATGCCAAATTCCTAATGAAATTAAACTTGTAAAAATGTGACGAATTCGGTTAAACACAACATTCTACAGGTTCTCACTAGTCACCAACACCAAAGATTACTAAGTAATATACAGGGTGATTTACTTTAACATGCAGAAAATAAAAGGGTGTATCATTCTACCAAGTGTGAAAGCCCCTGCAAAATTTTAGAACAATCCGAGGTTATTTATCATATTTTTTTGTGGCAAAACCTGCAACGATACGCCACTGAGTCGCGAATTTAAAACAGCAGTACGTAAACAATGTAAACAGGTAAGTGCATCGCGCTAGGCAGTGAGTCGCCAGAGGTGATCCTCCCATCCACTTTTGGCAGTTTCCTTCCGTTCTCAGTCAGTCTTTGCGACATTAGTTGAGTGTGTATCAAATTGGATTAGTTCATGGCGGCGCATTGCTACAAAATGAATAAGGCAAATTTTTTGACATATTTTTGTAATTTTATATTATTTTAACTACATTTGGTGGGGACAACCTACTGAATAATTATCCGCATGTTAAGGTAAATCACCCTGTGTACCTAATACATGAGTAATTACTCGTTGCCAACATTATATGAGTTAGCGCCGTTATATTGTTAGTATGACACCAATTACGATTTTTTTTATGTTTAACAAATTGGGTGTTTATCTTAAGTATAAAAGAAAAAAGATTGAAATGAAAATGATGAAATCAATGAAATGAGCTTACAATTCTCCATACAATGAAGTTTTTCGATTCTCTTATATTGAACAGTGTATGAGTAAATTGTTATCTACAGCCCACTTCTGACATTTTAGAATAATTAGTAGAACAAATTGTTAGCGTGCTAAATTTTGGTATAGATATCAGTATGTCTATTATACATACATATCAAAAACGTCTGTCCAATGAGAAGAAAGCTTTAATCCCCTCAAAAAAATGTGTCGTTGAAGAAATTAGCATATGAAAATATATCGATTATTCTAATTATTAGTATTAAAAATTTTATATCACTACATGCTACATATAATTTTAAGCATTATCACTATATTATAGTTTTATTCACAGCTAAAAACTGAAATTTAAATTAATTGAAGCAAGAATTTTCTTTAGGCCGTCTTATAGGTATTAGCGATTCCACTGCCGCGTGTAAAAAGCTGCAGAGAAATTACATTCCTTATTTTGAATTGGTAATATGGGTACTAAATATTGACATACATTACCATAGGTGTAAAAAAGATGTCACTATTATGGAGATGCCACATACGTCACTTGCCGCCTAATTCTAAATATCGACCACCATTCATATATAAAATGTGTTGAAATGTTCTAGTGATAGCAGTCTCTCATATTCCTAAATTATCAAAAACGTAGTAGGTACACCATGTTATACTCATATCATACCTTTGTCAATTATACTAAAATTGAGAATAATGTTAATATGTACAATCATGGTCCAAAACAAATGGAAAACTTTTTCATTAGTAATTCTCATAAAATTTTATTCTTGAGAAAAGTTGGTGCATAGTTTTAAATTGTGACGCTATTTTCTCCGTTACGGAAAAAGAGGTCACTTAAGGCTACGGCGGTAGTACGGTTTATGGTTATTTCTCGGGCGACAGTTAAGGATGATACACAATGGGTTGCAGTAAAACTTAAGACTTAAAACTTAAAACGTATTACGTAACCAACGCATGCCGTTTAATGAAGCAATACACAATGGATTCCAGAAACTTAAGACGTAAAACTTAAGAGTTGGAATTTCCGACCGGTTCGATTTTTAAGTCTTTCGTCTTACGGAGAGCCAATCAAATTGAGGTATTTTTGGTGAGAAAGAATTACTAACAAACGAATAAAATATTACCTGGAAACGGAAATGACAATTGTTGTACGGTGTACGACGAGTTTTGGGGTTATATAAATCAAAATCTCTAATTTGTTCAGTCTTTTTTAATATTCATCTCGATATTCTACTAAATATGCTAATATAAAAGTATTAGATAGCTTTAGTATTAAATAACTAAATACTTTAAAACAAATTATTCTATTAAAACAACTACCTCAAAAGGCAAAATAGGCCTGCCTGCATGGCACACATGATGAGAGTTAAAATTTCACCATCTATTGTCTCCAACAAAAGTATTTTAAAATTTTGGGTTTAGAAAAATATTTATTATGATATATTATTAGCCAATCTGGAAAACTAAGATTAATGTCCTGCTCCTATTTTGACGTTTCTGTCAATGTTTTTGATTGGCTACGTATAGCAGAGAGTTGTCCCTGCATGTTAAGTTTTTCATGCATTGTGTATTGGAGACAGTATTAAGTTTTAAGTTTGTTTTAAGTCTTAAGTCTTAAGTTTTACTGCAACCCATTCTGTATCAGACTTTACTCTTTAAGGTGCAGACACGAATACCACTTTTCCGTTAGCGGTTAATATGGTCTCGGGTAGTTATAGTGAAGACCGGTGTCCAGGGGTTTTTAGCGGTCCCGGTATCGGCTGCGATTGTAGAGCGTAATTCTATACTGTATTTTCGATCGTAGGGAGTGTGAATTTATACTGTTTTGAAAGGGTTTTAAATCAGTCTGGTTCACAACTAAAAGAGCCAAACAGTTCCGGAATGCGTACAAAAAGTACCTTATTTAAGTTTGTGTTTCAGGCTAGCGGTTTTTTTAATATAGACAGTCATTTTAAATATACAATTTAAAAATGAATTAAATTTATGAACTTAATAAAATTTTACTGAAAAAAATAATAGAATCGGCCTAAACATCAAAATAATAAACAATTTTCATTCTTTAATTAATTTCCTAATTGACAATACTATAATGATTATAATTTTTGTAGTGTTTAACTAATGTTAAACTGTTGTTGAACTTTAAATAACTGTTATTAACAATGTCAGAAATAAATAACAATTACTAGAAATAAATAGGAATAACTATTTTACATTTAGTTAATAAAATTATGCATATACTCTATTCGAAAATAATGTGCAAATATTGCAAAATCAAACCACCCATCTTGATAGGTTTGTACAGTGTGGAAAAATATTTCTCAAATTATTACAGAGCCAATGAAAAGTCTTGTGAAACAAAAGCGATGTCTTTTTTTCTGAAAATAATGTATTTTGGCAAATAATCACCACAAATTGTAACGAAGTAAACTGTAAGATGTTGTTGAATTAAAAATATTTCTCTCAAACGAATAATAGTCATCGACTTAGTTCGGGAGCAAAAAGTAAAAAAAAAAACTTTTTTTTTTTTGATTGGTCAACTGAATTTTATATTAGGGCATAACTTAGAAATAGAAACAATTTTTTAAAATAAAAATTTTCAGCATCTTAAAAAATAAGTCAAATTGAAATAATTTGAATTTTTGGCATAAGTACCCGGGCTAATAGAAATTTGTATAACCATAACAAATCATTAAAAAAAAATAAATCATTTGTGGACCACATCACATATTCCTACAGATTTTAGTTAAAGCAAAATTGTTTAAATTTAAAATAATTCTATAAATGGAATTTAGCCTGTTACATTTTGTAGTTAACTATATATATAAATACATATCAAACAGCTACATGAATTAACTATATGCAGTAATTATTTCTAGCTACTGCTGAATAGAATCGCATATCTCTTTTTGGGCGTCTATCTCCTTATATGAGGAGCCACTAAACAAACAATCCAAAATCGAGCCTGGGTGGTAACAAACCAACATTTTTACGTCACCCAATAAAACAATTTATATACTTTTGTAATAAGTATAGACTACACGCCAAATAATTTAAATAAGTTTTGACTCCTATTAACAAAAATAAGTACCACTCCACTGTATCTTTCTTGTTTCAACAGTTCATGATTTGATTAAAGGAAAAAGTGGATGAGGTCCAAATCCACACGAAATGTTACTTATTTCTTCACTGGTTAACAAAAACTAATACGAAAACTCCGTTATAAATAAACATTAAATATCACCTTTACCTTTTATTAGCTTGAGTATTATGTAAGTTGGGTACAAATTATATGTTATTATTACCCGTACTAGTAGATACTAATGATACAAAAAATATAGGAAATGTAGATTTAAACAACGACCACTCTATGAGAATTTTGTTTGACAACATGACAATAATTGGCATTGAATTCAAATTCAAATAAAAATGATATAATTATTACTAAGTGCACGGCTAATAAGTACTGGGTAGGTACTAGTTTTCATTTATTTCAAGAAGCATACAACAATTTAATTTTTATTTATTTAGACCTTGAAATGTTTGTGAGTTTTAGAATTATTATACCATTACATTATGTTGTTTTGACATAATAAAGAGGAAATGAAATAACATCATGATTTGATATTTTATATAAAATAATGTTTATCGCATGAACTGTGAACTGTGTCTCCCATTACTGGGAAAACCGTGTTTATTTTTATTTGTTTGTGTTTTTATATTTAGATTTTCTACCAGTTCCGCCCTTCGGTAAAACCTACGATTTAATGGTTAATGTTTCCATTGAGAGTAAGTACAGAGGGGAGAGGAGTAGTGAATGACAAAGAAGAGGGTTAAAAAATTAACAATACTGAAATTTTGAATCAAAACAAACTAAATAGTGATGCCTAAAATCCCTAAATTATGCTCAGCGGTGCCAAATATATGTATAGTTGAGAACGAACATATAGGATTTATTCCCATTTCTTTAATGCCACAAGAAATTTAGCTGGCGCGTATCGTTCAAAGTGCTACGTTTTTTGTTCTCGGGCAAAACAATTAGGCAGGCAGGGCAGAGATAACGCGGTTGTTCTGATGATTAAACATGCAGCCGAAGTCTGTTGCTTTTTGTCCTGTCCACGGATTAAGTAAACAAGTCTTATATCTACACAAATGTTGCAAGATTTAGTATTATAGAATTACTCTGGAATGTTACTGCATTCTATATTAAATTTAGTACAAAAGATGTTTGGTTCACTCATGAATTTGGGCTGACACTGTCCTACGAGAACATATTACTTTCAGAGCTACCCGAACGGAACATATTCACATTGTAACAAAATATCAAGAATATTTCAAACCTGTGATTAGTGGGAGGCCGCTAGGGCCTTAACGAGCCACTTGCAATCTATCTATCTACTTCGTCCTTATATGCCATTGCTAAAATAGCAAATACCTCCACTTGAAACATTATAGTGTATGATCCTACAACATAGCTTTCTTACACACCTCTTTCAGGGATATTCCTGCCTCCTAGGACGATTCGTCGGCCGAACGAAAACCATTTGTGTAGTATATCAGAGAGTCCAGGGGAAATATATTTTGTTTTCCTTCCACTTTTCTTTGTTCGGGAAAGTGAGAATATACTCTCTCTAACTGGTCTTTTCCTTCAGTCACCTTGAAAGTGGAGATGGGAATCAGAATCAAATAGAATTGTGGAAATGCTGGAAAGTGGTTTAAGTAAAAGACAAGAACGTGAGAGACTAAGTTTGATTAAAAAAAATTGTAAATGCATGAAAGAGATCAGGTTCTTCCTGTTGGAGACGGTCGATGAAAAGTAGCCACACCAAGGACATACAGATTTCTAGTTTTAGAAACATTTCAACAGTGAACAGTAACTTCTTCCCAATTAAGAAATCATCCATAGAAAGTTTGTAATAACAATATTTCTATAAAATTCGTAAGAAATATACTAGATGAAGTGAATTTTAGTGCTCGATGATCTAAAAGTCATCGGCAACAATTCATCGCAGAAGAGAACGCCTTCGATTTGCTTTAAATCATTTGACGGGACAATTGAACATATTTATTTGCGGATGATTCAATTGTTTTTTGCTCCTGACATCAACAATTGGCGTTTGGGGAAAAAACGCTGACATGTAAGATAAAAACTGTATGTTCGATCGGATGCCTCATGATGGAAGTTCAATAACAATCTGAGATGGCATTTGCAGTGGTAGACAAACGAAAATAAACCATTTTTGCTATTTAATTAATGAATGCAGCTCGATGCCTTTATTGTTGATAATATCTTAGATACGTGCTACCGGAATTGAATAAAAATTCAGTTACATCGACGATAACGTACTAATACCGTACAGAACCGAAATGATGAAAGAGTTACCGTCTATAATTATTTATTAGTGGCCTAACCTTATTTGTAATTAATAATAATATGTTAAATATATTTAAAAAAATATATTGAAGATTTATTTATTTATAGTCAGGTTTATTTAGAAAAGCATACATGTATGCTGAGATTAATTTCTCTTTCAAAAAAAAATCCAGATCCTTGGACAGGCATCGAACCGAGAAAATCAAGATGAAAAGCAAGTAGTGGCGTTTCCAACTAATATTACTATCAAATTTAAACACAACGACCTGTAAATTTACACTTATTGGAAACTAAATCGCGCGTGTACTATTTCTAATATTTTTGTTCGTATACTTCTGTAATTGTATTATGTAGACATTTACGATTATTATTTCATAATTTTACCATCTCTTTACTGTGTAAGTAATCATGTAAAAGCTGTAATAGTTGCTACATTGGTACAACTTATAGACAGTTAAAGTTAGATTAAAAGAACATCTAATGTGCCCAACATCACTTATCACACGTTGCCAATCATTTAATCGAAACAGGAGACACAAAAGTAATTATTTTAAAATGTTACATATTGCAACTAAAAGTCAATATCTTAACAATTTGGAATCATTAAATATTTCAAACAATAATTAAAACTGTTTTTAAAGTTTCAAGTTTCAGTTTTGTTCAATCAACTTTCACACTATTGTTTAAATAGCCTATATTATTCAATCACATATTTATATAAGAAATGTTCTTCATTTAAATTAATTTTATCTTAAATTTTATTTATTTCTTGCAGTTAATTATTTGATAATTTATAACTGTTCACTGTATATAACTTTAGTAATATTTTATTTTATAACAATATTATATCTCACCTACAATAATTGGCAAAGATTTTATCAAACATTTTATAAAAAATATTGTCGTTTTGTATTTATCTATCGTCACAGTTAATTAACTTCGTAATAATTTGTTTGTTGTTACTATATCTGATGTATTATTATTAACAATAATTAGAGATTATGTGACAAAGTTTACATGATTAATTTAAAACGATGAGTATCCAAATTATAACCTAAAATGTTATTGTCACTTATTTTCCATAATTTTTCTGATCAGTTTGCAACTTAAAGATGGGGATTTTAAAAGTTACATATTACCAATTCTTCAACCAGCATTAATCGATCTCTAAATGTAATGCATTATTTGGAGCTGAACTCACCAAGTTACGTATTTAGATCCAATTATTTAAATAGGATAGTTAATCCTTTGGTGCATTCTAAAATCTACATTGTAAAATGATACAAAGTCAATGCTAAAGAACCCCCACAGGATGAAATTTTTGCTACCATATTTTAGTGAGTGAACGACCTCACTAAACGATCTATAGGCGCATTCTTATCATTTTTTAATTCAAAATTAAATCAAAATCAATTCTTTATTGTATTTTCAAGTCAATAGACTAGTATAGAAATAGATCAAAGGAATAAAAAGGAAAGAAAATTTACTCGGAATAATTTTCTTTACATAGGTAAGTGTCATATTTTATGTCAAACTGAGTATAGAAACATCCCGAGTAAAAGGTCCTGTGCTCCCCCCCCTTTTGGTGATAAAATGTGAATTTTTTTTAAAAACCGTTAATGACTCGTCTATGAAAAAATATCAAAAGTCAGAAGTTTTTCTAAATTGAATTTCCTATAGAAATAGGCATGGGCGCCCGCAGAAATATTTTCAGAGGGGGGAGACAAAACAAAAATTCACCTACAAAATTAGAACAAAACATATATTTGAAAAATATAACAATAAAATAAAAATATATTCAAATCACCTAAATAAAAAATATTACAGTAACAAAAAAATTCAAAATGTAACCAAAATAAGACGTAATCTATAAAATAAATAATATCTAATATTTACTAAAACATGAATACAAAATTAAAACATGAGTAAATGCCATTTACATTAGGTATACTATATTATTTTATTTTTTTTATCTCTGCTTTTTGGCCTTACAAACAAAGTGTTTTAGCCATACTATATTATAATATTGATTTGCGAAAACAGAAATTCCAATTCATTGTAGCCCGCAACCAGGTCTCAACTCTTCGGAGTGTACTAAATGATCGTTCTGCAGTACATGTAGTCGCTGGTAACGATAATGTCAGATATAATGCCAAGAAAATTGATAGATAAAATAGATATGCTTCTTTTACAGCCTCTATTGATGTTATATTTAAAATATTCGCATTCGTCGACTGGGTTTAGCAAAAATTATAAGAAATCTGAGATTCTGCAATAAAATTTTCGAGAACGCAGCCATACTTGTCAAATATTTTTGTTACTGTTCTATCATATTCAGTTTGGTTTAATTTTATCATGTATTTAGGTAGTAACTGAAATATTAAATATGATGATTCATTTTCTTCAGAAAAACGCTCGTGAATGGAGGTTATTACAGAATCAATGTATGGAATAAAAATTATTATTCTGTAATAACTTTATGCCGACTAGCAAGGTGCATTGAACCTATTTTTGAGCTAGTCGTGGTACAGTCAAGTCAATATTCAAGTCCTTTATACACATTTCAACATCTTGCATTATAATTTTAAAAGTGTCCTCGGCATTATCTCTATGTTGCTTGAAAAGTTTACTAAGAGAATTAGTCTGATCTTTAACCGACATTATGTTTTGATCAACTCCTTGGAGAATATTAGCTACAGGTTTAAATATGGCCGAGTAATTTGACATAACATATAAATATACTATGAAAAGGAAATATTCAACAGATTTTCTTTTAGCTGAACTATCCTGAAAAAAAGTTAATTACTCCTTTTATAGTTCCAACGGGATTTCTTATTTCTATGACATCGTTTAGATCGTTTATGACAAGATTGAGTTTATGGCTACTGCAATGATAATAATTAGTCATATGATATTGCTCTTGAATACGTGTACGCACACCGCTTATTTTTCCCGCCATAGTCGAGCATCCATCATATGCCTGACCTACCATTTTTGATAAATTAAAATCAAATCTTTTAAGAGCTGAAATGATTGTGTTTGATATAGCGTCCATACTTTGCAGTGCAATGAATCCTAAGAATTCTTCTCTAACGCAAAATTCCTCTGTAGAAAGCTTATGTATAAATCGGATTCGAATTGAGAGCTGTTCAATTCCAGATATATCACTGGACTCGTCATCGAAAAAAATGGACTTTGGTTTGCATTTCTGATTATATTTTCTCTTATAATGTCATTGCAAATACCAATAATTTCACTTTGGACTCCATGTGAAATATATTTTGCGTTATTGTGAGAATTGCTTAGATGTTCTTTTAAAATTAAATCACCCGCATCTACTCTAAAGTTTAACAAACCGCTATATATGCTTGTGTTATCTGTTTTTCCCCTCAACGCAATAGTATTAGTACCGCAAAATACTGTAGATTTAACTATAGGTAATAATTTTTTTCTGTTAGCTTCAATTGTTTCGCGAGGTACGGAATCCATTTGATGAGCTACATTTTGTTGCTTTCATTATCTGACTAAAACTATTTGCTTTTGTTATGGATTCACAGTGCCACTTTGATTTCATGTGGTTCCTAATACTGCCATGAAAGTCTTTATATTTGGTGAATTCTTTAATAATGAAAGTACCATGAATGCCACGAGCAACATGTGATTTATATAATACACAGTAACGACAAAGCATAGTGGAATAAAAAGCTGCTTCTATCGTGTCATCCCGTTTGCACTTTGTTGCTAAAATGTAAGACCCACTTTAAATCATTCCCCATCCCTTAAGAATGCAAATGCGACTGGTCATCCAAAAAATCGTCCGGTGCAGGAGGTAGCTGGGGGTGTTTTTGAAGAAAATAACAATTTTTTTTTACCTTTTTCACATTTACGTCATCTGGGAAAGAATCTGCTCAAGTCTCATCTAAATATTTTAATCACAAATATTTTTTTAACGAGACGTTAGAAAAATTTGACCTGTCAAAAAGTCAAGTGTTGATGTTTGTGACCGATGGTGCCGCAACAATGCGTTTAGTAGGCCGTTCTCTTCAAGAACACGGTTGTACATGTACGTGTACATGTTACGTGTAAAGTGCATGCTTTACACCTTGTGGCAGAAACTATTCGACAAGGTTTTCCAGAGGTAGATGTATTAATAACAAATACTAAAAAAGTGTTTCTTAAATCTCCTAAACGTCCTCGCGCATTTCATAGCAAGTGTCCCGGTATTCCCGAACCACCACAGCCGATTCTTACACGTTGGGGAACATGATTGGAGGCAGCCTTTTATTATGCTGAATATTTACAACAAATAAAAGCTGTGATACTACAATTCAATCCAGACGAGGCTGCAGATATTAAGGAGAGCCAGACAAAATTCGAAGATGTTTCTGTTGAAACAGCTTTAAAAACTATTCACAAGAACTATAAAGGATTACATGACGCCATACAAAACTTACAAAACAGTGCGTTGTCGTTAGCGGAGTCACTGGAAATAGTGACCGAAGTAAATCCACGGCTACATTCTATAGGTGACGCCCGTTGGAGAATAGTTCGCATGTGTGTTAAAGCAAGACACCGGTTTTACTAGATTAAGATAAATTTGTAATGGTACTGACGGTGCATCTGCAGATCCGTTAAGTGAGTTCAAAGACTATTTTAAGTATGCTTGTATTACATCAATAGATGTCGAACGTTCGTTCTCAAAATATAAGCATATTTTTTCACCACGTCGAACATTACTCTCGGAGACAACCATAGAAACATTCATGATGCTGCAAAGTTTTTACACATCTTTTCCAGTTTGTGATAACCAAGCTAGTTAAGAGGGTAAGTTGTGCATACATTGTTATAAATTGTAACAGTTTATTGCTTTTATTACTAGTTAATTTCTTTTCTTCCACTTATTATAGTGTGTACGCCTATGTCCTGCGGAGCATTTTTGCCAACTCTTGTAATAACTGTAAATAAAAATATAGGGTACCTATATAAATAGTAAACACTGTAAAAGTTTGAATGAACGTATTATTAGGTTAACACTAACAATAACAATAATAATAATAATGATATTAATAATTAACGGTCAGAACTTGCCTCACTATCAGATAACATAATATCTTCAGTGCCAAATCCTTGGTCTACAACGTTTATAGAAATGATTTTTTTAATTAGCTAAAGGGTTCTCTAGTTACGACGAGTTAAAGGATCTCACAATTATGACTTTTCAGGGCGAGCGTTTATTCATTAAGGTGTGCTCCATATACATTGTAAGCGCAGATTTCAAAATTAAAAAGAAAATATCTGTGATTAAAATATTTAGATGAGACCTCGGCAGAATCTTGCCCAGATGACATAAATGTGAAAAAGGCAAAAAAAAATTGTTATCTTTTACAAAATCACCCCTGCCACCCCCTGCACCGGACGATTTTTTGGACGACCAGTCGCATTTGCATTCTTAAGAGATGAGGAATGATTTAAGGAGGGTCGTACATTTTAACAACAAAGTGCAAATTCGATTCTTTTCTAGAAGGCTTTTGCGGGCTGCAATCTCTACTAGCACTCCTTTTACTTTTGCAGAATATAAAATACATGGATGATCTTTTAACCACTTATATCAGTGATATCTAAAAGTGCGCTTACCCGAACTATCTTTTTTTAAAGTCATATGATATGTCCGGTACCCATGTCTGCGTTAAAGCTTTAAAACGGATTTCATCGGAAACTTCTGCACATGCCAAGAAATTTCCTATGTCCATTTCATGAACAAAACAACTTCTATTTTCTTTTTCTTCTGAAGTTATCGATGTTGACAGTTGCACCTTATTCTCAATATGAGAAATCTCTAAATTCGGCGGGTTTTCATCTTGTAAACGAGGTTTCTTAACATAATTTCGAATATCCATTGTTTGTAGTTTTGACGTAACAATAAAGCAAAACTTAAAAAAAAAATTATATTTTGTATATCTGTTATTATAATTACAGAAAATGAATGTATAGGGTCTAGGCGCTCATAGTTCTTTCACGGTTAAAACAATAATTTAACGTGTTGTATAATTATGTTATTGTGAGCAGAATTAAATTGCTAACACAGAGGGCCAGCAACTGCGATGCGACATGCGACCGTCCCGCCTACCACACGAATACATGTTATGTATTTGCACACGCGTATAATGGGACGATATGAGCTTTGTAAAAATTTAACGACGTGGTAAAAACGAAAATTAGATTTGCCAGGGGGGCAGCTTGCCCCCCCTCCTGGCGCCTATGGAAATAGGCCTGTTAGGTTTTAATTAATTATTTTAAAAACTTAATATACAGAAACATGTATTTTTCAAAAAATTGCAATTGTTTATATTACAATCTAATTGTGTTTGATCACCAAGTTCAAAGCTGGCATAACAGAACTTTGCATTCTAAAGATTGGGGTAGGATAGAACAAATAATGGTTTAATCCCTATACCCTTGGAATGTAATCCAGTACCAGACGATGTTCTAAAAATCATTGCTTGTAAGTGCCCAAAACTTGTGGACCAACCTCTGCCTGCAGAGAGGCTGGACTGCGATGCTCTATAATGTGCGGAATGTGTACTGACAAAGATCGTGAAAATATAATCAACCGTAATGAACTTAATAATCCTCAAGATTATACTCCGTCCGTTAGCAATGAACAGTAATTTGGACAACTAGAAATCTACGTCTACAACAATTTTTTTAAACATGGTAAAACTGTACTATCTTATAGTTACTGCATTTCAGGATAGTTTTGCTGTACCTAAAAGATTTGTTGTAGACTCTAGTAGACCTCTAGATGGCCAAATTATTATCCATTACTAACGGACAGATGATTTAGAAAGTAATGCTGAAAATTTTGTTGCAGATGAAACGCAAATTATCGAAGATGCTAATGAAAGTTTTTAAGATGATAATGAAAATTTCGAAGATATGAAAGTTCTGATAAAAATTATACACTGTCCAAACAACAAATTGGAATAAAAGTATACAATAAAAATTATATGCTTGATATGTATTTTAGTATTTAATAAACAGTTATTTCTTACATAGACTTTTTATTTTTAATGCATAGTTAATTTTTTAAAGATTCCTCTTTACATTTCTATTAAAATCGACGTTAAATATCTGGTTGAATTTATTAGATAATATTCGTATAAGTATTTTATAATTATTCAATAAATAAAAATATAAATATTTTTTTACAAAATATTATATTTATATCAAGAAAAAATAGGATTTAACTGACTTTCGTTCATACATTAACTTTTAGAAATAAAAATGTACTAATAAAAAATTGTATTTTTTTTAAATACATGTTTTTATTTATTAAGTTTATAAATTAACTAAAAATAATTTTAAAACAGGCCAATTTCGATAGGAAATTCAATTTAGCAAAACTTTTCATTGTTGATGTTTTTTCATAAAAGTGATAGGTCGAAACGAGTTATTGTTTAATGGTTTTTTAAGACCATTTCACTTTTACCGCTAAAAGGATTTGGGGGGGGGGAGGGGCAGAGGCCCTATTGCTCGGGATGTTTTTGGATACATAATTTGATATAACACCTACCTACGTAGAGAAAATTATTCCGAGTAAAGATTCTTTTTTTTCTGTGTTTACTAGTCTGCAATAAAATTCGCGTGTAAAAGAGTATTCCATTTCTTCAATAAATTGGTAATTGCTACAAAATCCTTTAATAGTGTTTTTCTCATCCAAATTTGTAGTTTGATTATTTTAGTTTAGATTTCTGTAGAAATCCATCCACTGCAAAATTAACTGTAATGGTTTAAAATAATGAGGAATTCCTGTAATAGATTATTACGCAGAGTTCAGAAGAAATTTTATCACTAACAAGTTTTAGGACAGTAAAAAACTAATAAATTCGTTACAATTTGAAAGTTTAAATACCCGTTAATTTTAATAGTAATAAAAACCATTTTCTTTGGACCCACGGTAATTTTCAATTTAAGGTTTTAATAAAAAATTGATTAAAACTTTTCAATAACTGTATGTTCTGGAGAATAAATTAACTTTTTCAATACTTTCATCTAAAAATTTACTGTTAATCACATTTTTATTACAAGTCATAATTATCCATATTTTTTATAATATAATTAGCATTGATAAAAAATATATAAATTTTTAACAGAATTTTATTCTATTGGTTTCTTAAATCACAAAATGTTTGTTACAGTGTTTTTATTAGACTTGACTACATATTAAAAACTGATTATGCGTGATAGTTGAAAATCTAAACATAACACTTTAAAAAGGTACATGCGTTATTCACAAATTCCCTATTTTTCCAAATATATTTTTTATTAGGCTTTACACCTATAATATATCTATATTTACATGTCTTTTTCTAAAATTTGAAGTAGTCTGAAAATGGCCAGAAAATATTTGAGATTTATTTGAAGAAATTTACATTAATCAAATATTTACAAAATCTTACTTTGAATGGATAATAAAATACAATATAAACACTTTTTGTACATATTATTAATTCTTAATTGGACTTTGGGTTTTTGAAAAATTGTTTATATGATAAAAATATGATTAATAAAGAAAAAAATTAAAACGCCATTACTTTTTAAAAGCATCACCTAATTAAGCACAATATTAGAATGTTAGTACTGATTGAAGCAAATTCTAGGTGACACCTAGACCTTCGACATTTCAAATAATTTTAAGGCTTTAAATGAAGACGACCGCAAAAATCCATGTAACGTCGATAGGCTGATTCGATAAAATCATGCATTACTTGGCAAAAATTAACAGCGAAATTTAATTTTAATTATTATGATTCATTAAAACCTAATTCAACTTGCCACGACAATATTTGCAATATCCACATATAATTATATCAGTTTGTTATGTATGAAGAAGAAATCATCCCCTCCACAGAGTTACTGTGACTTATAATATTTATGGGAAGTAGTAAATTAAACGTAGATAAAAATGATTTTATTAGTCTACAAAAAAAAATCACATCCTCTTAAGAATTTTAAAAGATAAAAAGGGATTCTATTAATTTCGTGTTTTGCAGTGACTTTTTAACTATTATTTAGCTCATGTTAAGCAATTTGTTGAGGAAGCGATACAAGCCGGATTCTATACTTTCAGGAGGAAACAAAATGTTTAGATCAGTAAATCTGACAAGTCAAGTAGGTAAGGACATTGCAATCAAAATAAACATCCGGCAATTATTTCTTTAGAAATGATTGTAAGATATTGTATGAAATATATATATATATATATATATATATATATATATATATATATATATATATATATATATATATATATATATATATATATATATATATATATATATATATATATATATACGTGATTTTGCCAAAAACGCTTGGACACGTCGATTTGCAATTTTGAATTGGCACATTTTGAGTCATGCGGCAAGCCAGTGTCAGTCACTTCCGATGAGATTAGTCGGATTTCCTGGCGTAATCTTTCTTTTAAATCATTAAGGTTGTTAGGTCGGTTCACATAGACTTTGGATTTTAAATAACCCCATAAAAAAATCTAAAGGGATTGGATCAGGTGATCTCGGCGGCTACTCAATAGGTCCCCTCCTACCAATCCATATATTGGGGAAGGTTGAATCTAGAAATTGACGAACAGCGATAGCATAGTGGGGAGGTGCGCCGTCTTGTTGAAACCGAATTATATCATTTGGTACGTCAGGGTCTTGTGGGTTGGGAAACAGAACAGCTAAAGCAGGAATAAGTACGAATTGAAGAAACTCTAAATAGAAATAAGGCCCTATAATTCGATTGCCGACAATTCCTGCTCATACAATAATTTTCTGGGGATATTGTGTGTGAACCTCTTGCATCAAATGAGGTTTTCCTGTCGCCCAGTATCTGCAATTTTGTTTATTTACATGACCACTTAAACAGAAAGTTACCTCATCAGAAAAAAAAAGAATGTGTTGCATTAAATTTAAATTTTCATTGTGCATTCCATGTATTTGCTCGCAGAAATGCATTTTTCGATCAAAGTCGTCTTCCGACAATTCATACACTAGGTGTACTTTATAAGGATGGTAATTAGCTGCTCGAGGCATTTTTGATACTGATCCCATTGCCAAATCATAGTTTCTTGAGAGTTCTGTAACTGTGACATGGGGATTCTCTTGAATGTGTAACTGGACATTTACCTTAACATCTTCAGATATCTTTTTTTGGACGGCCTAACATGGCCAAACTCTATGTATTTTTTTTCAATTTTGCTCACACTAGATTGGCTAATCGGTGGACGGTCAGGATGATTTCCATTAAATAAGTTACATACCTGCTATCACCAAAACTAATCATCATAAGCACCTCAAATCGATCTTTTTCCGTTAAATTCACTTTTTCGGTAAATAAATGTCACTTAAACTTACAGACACCTGATATTGGAAACTTCAATTACTTGTTCACAACTTAAAAATCTATTGAACGCTATGTTAGTGCAATGAATATCTCACGTTTTTTGTAAATAATATAAAAAGTATTCATAATAAACACGTGTTTACTACATCTTTGGAAACGTCTTTTTATCGTTTATACAAAACCGTACAAAAATACAGGGTGTTACATTTAAAATAACAAAGTTGTTGTCACTTCTAGAAAAACTGGAAGTAACACTGACTTGCCGTATGACTCAAAATGTGCCAATTCAAAATTGCAAATCGACGTGTCCGAGCGTTTTTGGCAAAACCACGTTCAGATTATATTGAATTTATTCCTTTCATTGTGAACGCACTGTATATTAATATGTAATATGTACATATTTACAAGATTTTTTTACTTCTTATCAATTTATTTGTAATTTGTCTCACCCTTATCATACGAGATCTAGATCACATTTTTTTGTGATAACAACATCCTCTGTATTAATGTGGCTAAAAAATTAATCAGAACTACGTTAGATGGATGACTTTTATAAACAAAAACCTGCGATATTGTGAGTTGTTCCACAAAATTTTGATGACATGCATACATACATATATCCATACATACATAGATACATATATAAATACATACATAATACTTATATAAATACATATGTACATACACACGTCACTCTAAAAATACCTACTAGCAAACATTTATGTGGGCCCCAAACCGTGACGCATGTCAAAAACTCGGATTTATTTTCGGGGTGAATACATTAAGGTCTCCTAGCAGGAAGTTCAAAATTATAGACTACATAGGGGAAGATAACCGGAAAAGACTAGGTTACGCTACTGTTTACTGAAATTTTGTGTTTCTTATTTACTGTAGTTTTTTCGAGAGTTAGATGTATTAAACGAAACGCAAACCTTATTTTATTAATAAGAGTGAATACCTACGAGTCAATGACCTTTGCGTACTTTCACATTTAAAAAATAATTAATAATGGTCAAAATCGACAAGTAACAATTAATAATTATGAAATCAGTTATCAGAAAACAGGAATTATAATATATGTTATTATCTTTTACTCATTGTTAAAAAAAAATGCACAGATAAATGCAAATCTAATGTTTTATTTCTGAGAATATATGTACCTATGTTAATTTGATGCATTTATCACCAAACACAATTCTGTGAGTGACGTGTTGAGTGGTGCTCGGCAGAATGTGGCAATAATATAATCCCAAAAATTCCGAGATTTTCAACTTTACAATTGCCGGATATTCTGGAGGAAAACCGCCGCAGGGTTTTAAGAATCCTTGATTGGATGCCCTAAAATGTTTATGGCGATGATCGTTGTGCAAATAAATCAGAATTCAGGACAAATCGATAGAAAAACACATTTAAACTAGATATGGTTTGACATAAGAAAACAAATAAGGCACGAAATAAGCTTTTCTTGTTCTATGCAAAAAAAGGACTAAAACCTTTTTTTAAAGAAATTTACATATCTTTTTCTTCACGAGAATATATTAATATTTAAACATATTGTATTTTGCATTTTAATGATTGTTTAACAACCAATTAACATTAAATTAATAAAGAACGTATTAAATTAAATTAGAAAGGGCAATTTTAAAATTATTCTCACCACGTACTTTTAAAGTTACAGTTTCTAATAGATAATTAGCATAATTTTTTATTTTTAAATGAAATTTGTTTTAATTTAGTTATTAAACTAGTTTGGGTATTTATTTAGTTAACATAATTTTTTTCATATGAACATTTCATTATTCGCTGAGGAGGTAAATTAATTAAATCCTTATACATTAAATCATTTTATTCATAGTTCTGGGTATATGCGCTAGTTAAAGACACGGGAGATATTATATTTTGTACCTTTAAATTAATACTTTAAAATTTTAACCTGTAAAATAACAATACTAAGGTTCAAAAGTAAATTTTGCATCAGCTGTATTAAAGAAAAAACTACAAGTATAAAAAAATGACATTTGAAAGGTTGTTTTATATTTTTTTATATATAATTTCAACACGGAACTATGTTATGGGCATTTCTGAAAGTAAGTGAATTACCGAAACAATTGGGGAAATTTATTATTACATAATAAATAATAAGAATTAAAAGTGTATAACAAAGGAATTGATAAATAACTGTGACTGATACAATGCATTCGAGCATGAAGAAAAGAATTCGAAATAGAACTTTTATGATCATCTCCATAACGTTGATTATATTGTAAAAACTTACATTAAAGCAAGCAGCATTTGTGAGCGTTTCAGTTCCGTTACAATCGTGAGCATCTTACAGGATAAAAGGATATCCACCTGACGCTCTATCATATAAACAGATTCCAAACATTATATACAGGCAGTAACTAGCTCTTCTTTCTTCTGTGTATGAACCTTTTGCAGATGATGCCAGGCCAACTCGCACGCTTTTACACTCACCACAAATTCCTAGAATATACAGCAACAAATTCTGACGTCAGAAGTAAATGCAAATCATTACCATTACGTTACCGCACAACAATTATTTCTGTATAGGCAAAACTGGTGGATTTTTTTTATTTTTTCTTTGTTAGACACAGATGATGGTACCAGAGGCTCTGGGGATGGCACTCAAAGTCCACGGGGAAACAAAAACCCCGTGAATTCTTCTAGTGCCATTCGCAGGCCAATGTTGATGGTCTTGGAGCACTAAACAGGTAAACGTGTGTACACTATCGCGGATTGACTCACACTGTGTAGTATGGCCGGCGTTCGAGCGACAGGTAGGCAGCCCCTGCCCCTCACCTACGAGGACATTGCACCTGTAGATCCTCTGGTCGGTACCATGACACTGCTCTGATGGGTTATTAGTCACCCATTCGTGGCTGCAGGTTTGTGACAAGTCGCTCGGAACAGTACCAGAACCCATCCTTGTGGAAGATGTTGTTATTACCGATGGGGTTGAAAATTGTACTATATAAATACCTATGGTATGGCGTATTACTCCCTATGTGTTGGCCCAGTTAGATTCACGACTCGGATTTCAAAACTGTTGCTTGCCCTCTAACAGGTACTTTTACTTTTGTTAAATAACTTTGCAGAAGTAAGTGGTAAAACTTTTAATTAATGACACTGGGTAACTTTGGCTCCGATGTCTACTAATGATATATCATTAAAAAGCAATATATTTCTTCGTAAGATTCTAAAATAAAATTTAAATTAAATAATAAAAGTAAAAAAGTTTAATTAAAATTAATGCGTTAATTAATTAATATTAGCGATTATAGACAAACTGCTGGCGAAAAGACAATTAATTTGTGTTTTTTTACACCGAGTGCCAATTTGAAAAGACTCCACCCCAATTATTTCGAGAAAGAGACAGGTATTATTAAACAGCGGTCTTAATAATGTTGAATGGTATCAAGCGGGAGTGATTGCTGTAGTATGAAGATCAACAAGAGAGCAACCAACCCCCTACCCCCTCCCCACTATTACTTTAAAATCTTAAATGACACTCTACCTCTTGCGACATCTTAAATAAAAGCCTATTGGAAATGCTGTCTTTTTGCGAAAATTAAATTTGATTTCACCAAGTACTTTCGTGCACTCTAACAAAACTATTTTTTTCGAAATTTACCATCTCCTTTAAAAAAATTACTACAAAAACGTGGTCAATTTGTTTCTCAATTATTTGAATTCTTAAATTTATAACAACCAAATTTGAACTTTATTACACTCGCATTCTACAGGGCATTTTTACAAAGCAACTCACGCAACTAGAATTTTTTTTATTTTAATTCATAAAACAAATGCCCAATCCTTCATAATCTTAATTGATAGCAATAGATGGTGTACCGCTATTTATTTTTACATCTTTAGAATTTTAGAATTTAGAAATTAAGTTTACTAAATAGCGTTAGTATAAGTAAATGAAATATTGAAAAAATTTGTAATGCATAGCTATGCTAAATAAAGATATTATTATTATTATCTTTTGATCCTTAAATGTTTTGAACTACCTAGTACCGAAGTACAGCTTTATGCAGATTCAAGAACCTGCAGTTTTTCCCCAAAAACAAGAATGTTTTTTTTTTTGTTTTTTTTTCGTTTTTATTTTGAAACTTCCATATTTTATTATAGCTGTGTTATTGAATCTATTATTTGGTCAGTGTCGCTGACTGATGTTTATGATCACAAGAAAATATTTTAACAAACTGAAGAACGTTTTGATGTGTAAATAGATCTATCTTGGTTGTACACATTTGATTTTCTCATTTACCATGTATCACTACTGTATGATCAAAAGCTGAGGGATAATATTGCATCATAGGTAGTAAGTCACAATATATTTGTTATCGTGGTTACAAGTCTATTGATTTTACCGCAGAATCGGGTGTTCCTCAAGGATCGGTATTAGACCTTTTTCTTTTCAATATTTTTAGCAACTATATTGTCATAGACCTACAGTGTCAGTACTAGCTTTATGTAAACAATTTCAAAATATAAAATGCAATTCATTCTCTTCGTGATATAGAACTGCTTATGTTGGACAAAGTATTCATAATCGGTATTTTAAAAATAAACTACCTATAAATATTGAAAAATGTAACTCACGTAGACTTAATCTGACCATTAATGAGTACAAACTGGATGATGGTGTTATACCAAGCGTTGATAGTTTCATGGATTTGGGTGTGATGTTTGATCTGTTTTATAATCATGTACATAGTGTTGTTATTTCAGCTTTTATATCATTAGGATTTATAATTAAAAATACCAAACGTTTTAAAAATGTTACATAACATATTAATGATTTTATTTAATTAATGTTAAAAGCAGACTTGAATATGCCAATATAATTTGGAACCCACATTGTGCAACCCATGTCATTTAGAAACAATTCAAAGAAAATTAAAATACTTAGGTTTTATCAAAGATAATTTTTATTCACCTGTTAGAGCTGAGAACATAGTAGGTCCTACTAAATAGATTTGTTGACGGAAGTTCACGCCATAAAACAGTGTGTACGGAAACTAGAACAAAAGCATCCAATCGATAAAAATCTTATCAGACAGCCAGGCAGCTCTCAAAGATCTTGGATCCTATCGTTGACACTCTAAAACGGTATGTAACTCTAACCCAACTGGGTAAAAACAACAGAGTAATTCTGGTCTGGATACGCGGTCATTCTGGAATTTATGGTAACAAAATAGCTGCCTTTCTAGCTAGGGAAAGTGGGGGTACACAATAATGCATCGGACCAGAATCAGTACTTGGCATATCGTCAAGCACTGCGAAAGCAACCATCTTGGCCTAGCTAGTGGAACACTCCAACATTGGCAACACTTACCAGGATTAGTCCATTGAAAGGCGTTTATAACATATATCTTGATATCAAGAAGCAAGAAACTATTAGAGCTAAACCTAAGGACATTAATTGGCTTCTATAACTAAATCACCATGTACACAACATTGAACTAGTGGAAAACGCTGAATGCCGTCTGTGTCTGAAGAATGAGAAAAAGCAGAGCACGTTCTATATATCAGCCCTGAGCAGAAAAAATCCGGTTCTCAGTATTTGGCAGAAGACAACTCCTACTAGAGGAACTGGACAGACTCTCACCAAATAAGGTCATCAGTTTTATTAAAAGACTCAACTTACTGGATGAAATATAATTTGGTGTGAGCCATAATAGACCGAATATTCGCAGTGGATGGTCTGATACGAGCCCACTAACAAAGGTACCATACCAAATAGATTCTCTCTTAATTTGCTACAAACTCGACAGGAGACATGGAATCGTATTCTTATACAAATTATTAAATAATAAACTTGACTGCATTGAACTATTAAGTCTCATCGAACTGCATATTCCATTCAAAACAATTATACTCCATCAAATATTTCATGTAAAAGTATAAATATATATAAATTTACTAAAATATTCTCCCATTACAATAACATGTTAAAGTTATAACTAAATTAACGAGAAAGCCGATATTTTTTGTTGTAGAATTAAAGATATAAAATCAGTGTATAATAATCAGTTATTGTAATTTGTAATATTTTTATACTTTATAAACATTATTGTAAATTTCTGACTCTGTATAATTGGGACGAGAGTCCTGTTGAGTTGTGTAGAATAAATAAATAAAAGTGTATGCAAGAATGCCTCCACATATCACATAATTTTCATGCTATTTGACATTTCTTCTATAACCACAGTTGCCTTTGCTAATCTTCTTAAATCCGTACTGGAACAATCGGAAAAAGTTACTTGTGCTGTAAGTAATCCTTGATTTTTGTTAGATAGCATTTGCAGTCACATTAGAAAAGGCAGGAAGTGTTATCAATATTTTCGGTTTTTCATCTTGGGTATTGGGGTAATTTAGTATACACATATGTATATTAAATGTATGGTATCGGCCGTGGTAAGACATGTGGTCGAGAAGACCGCGCGTCTCGCCTCGCTTCGTTCCTCTACTATACCGTTTGCCACGATTATAAATAGATAGTTTCATCCCATGTAAAAATTAAAATTTGGACCCCAAATTTTTATATCGTTGTTAGTTTAAAAACTGTAAATAGACCATTTGTACACATTTTCTAACAATTTGAAAACTTAAAAAAATTAATTGTGAGAATTGTTAATGTTGAAATGTGAGAAATTTGAGAATTTTCAGAATATATTCAGAATGCCAATTGTTGGATATATTTTCTAACCCAAAATATATATGTTCGATTTTGTTTCGTTAATGCTCTTTTATTCTCGTTTATGCTCATTCATACTACTAGAACGTTCTCCAAAATACGTGCTGAAATATTTTACATCAGTAGATGTGCCAATAGTTTCAACTTGAAACCAACCGATGGCCAACCTATCTTATGCCATGAAAAACTTTGTGATGTATTGGATTTATAAGAACATTGTTCCAGAACTAATGAAAAAAATTTGCAGAGACGTATTCAGGAGTGATTTTTCGGTACAACCAGCCAAAAATATTTATAAAAATCCCTACCCAAGTAACAATTTTAGTTTTAAACTGCTTTATAAGACATACTCAAAGCTTATTTATAAGACTACTAATAAACATAAATAGTCTGAAAGAACTCCATAAAATAAAACTGATTTTTTCTAACCAAAAATATATATTTTCGATTTTGTTTCGTTATTGCTCTTTTTATTCTCGTTTATGCTCGTTCGTACTACTAG
Organism: Rhamnusium bicolor; assembly: GCA_029963845.1. Classification (NCBI taxonomy): domain Eukaryota; kingdom Metazoa; phylum Arthropoda; class Insecta; order Coleoptera; family Cerambycidae; genus Rhamnusium; species Rhamnusium bicolor. The sequence continues at coordinate 1,016,115 of JANEYF010000252.1, forward strand.
AAAGTTCTCCAAAATACGTGCTGAAGTATTTTACATCAGTAGATGTGCCAATAGTTTCAACTTGAAACCAACCGATGGCCAAGCTATCTTATGCTATGAAAAACTTTGTCATGTATTGGATTTAAAAGAACATTGTTCCAGAACTAATGATGTGCTTATTAAATTAATACGGAATGAATTACTTTTGGTTTTTTAAACTACAATCGGCTTTCCATCGTTTTTCTAAGCATTATGTTGTCTGAGTAAAATTATGGTCTTTTATTTCTTATCGCAGTTGTTATAATATTTCTAAGCCTCTATAGTATTTCCAGTCAGCTATCAATTTGGTTTGTTGTGAGAATTTTTACATACTCTAATGAACACTAACGTAGTTTTCCACAAAATACCAAAACACCTTATACTGCACTCGACGCGTGTTTCACCAACCAAGTTGGCATCATCTGATGATTAAAACTAACCTTATGCTAACAAAGTATCCTATTTATGAAACATGAATTGCTTTCGATTCTATGATAATTTCCTCGAACAATATGAAGGAATAGCAATGGGTAACTCTTTGCCAGTCTCTTCATGAACAAATTTAAAATAGAGGTAAAAGTAGAATTCGAGTATTTCTCCAGGGTATGGCGAAGGTATGTGGATGATACTTTTGCAGTATTTGATACAAAAATCACTGATATTGACAATATTGTTTCTAAATTAAACAGTTGTTTTGCTTCAGTTAAATTCACACATGATGTTGAAAACTCTGGAAAACTCGTCTCGCCTATTAAGCTTTCCCTCAATAAGGAGAGATAAAGAAAAGGCATTGATTAAATATATAGCTGTGAGTAATGATATTCTATAAGTTTAATTGATAAAATTGTTAGGGAAAGCAAATTTAAAGAGACACTTCGAAATTTCGCAACCGTTCAAAATAAAAGAGAAAATCCGAAATTTGTGTCGATTCCATACGATCCTTGAATCACCCGTGGTATTGGTAAGATTTTTTTAAGACGTAGGTATGACAATGGTGCATTTATCGGGAAATAAACTAAAACTTTTAGGCAATCCAAAAGACAAAATTGAAAAAAACGAAAAGTCGGGGATTTACGAAATTAGCTGTAAGGACTGTAATCAAAAGTATGTTGGACAAACTAAACGATCAATTCAAACTAGCTTCTAGGAGCATATGGCTCATTTCAAATATGGTAGAACAGGTAAGTCTAGTGTTGCGCAACATGCATTTGAAAACAACCATAAAGTAGACAATAGCAATTTAAGATTAATTAGGAATGTAACAAATACTAGAGAGCTGGATGCATTTGAAAGCTTGGATGTCACAAAGTGTAAAAATAGTATGTATAGTGAAGAGGGCCAATTCCAAATAACCCGCTCTATTGGTTAGTGAGTCACGGTTCACCGAACTGTAGGCTAATAAACATTCGTCAGTATTTTTGTATTTTGTAATCTAATGCACAATGGAACAACCACCAAACAATGGAACAATTTTATTTAAAAGTAAGTAATTAAGTTCTAAAATTTCAGAATGGAGTACATTATTGAAATAAGAAAGTGGTTTAATTTAAAACTTTGAATTTAATTTATTTTTTTTAAGTTTACTGTTTACCCCATGCCAAAAATTATGTAAAGTGTTTAAAGCAATAACTATGCAAGCCTTTGTAGCAAAATATTATAAACAAATGAACTTACTATAAACATATTTATATAAACTTATTTTCTTCAAACTGATTTTGATACTGACTGACAAATTGCTTAAAACATCTCGTACAAAAATAAATGAAAATTCAAGTTGGCCTATGCCAAAACCTTCTAGAGTATCTAAACAGATTTGTTAAAATCTCGATTTTGATTTTTTTTACTTACAATTAATGAAGTGATGAGAACTAAAAACGTTTTCAACATTTTATGGCTAAAACAGATAATGATTATAATTTCTAATATTCTAATAATCTTGTTGCCCTAATAATCTTGTTGTCGAAACAAATCTTTTAATATCATTTTGTTGAAGATCAAATTTAATATTTTTAAAGAACACTTATGTTGTCCTGAATGGAACAGAATTTCGTGTATATATTTCGTAATGATGAATTTCCTCTCACATTGTATATTTGTCGTGGTATTTTGACAATTACAAAACAGTAGCCACCAAACCACTTTTTTCGACTCAACTCAACCGAAAACCGTTTCCGTTCTAATAATAACATTCTTGAGAATATTAGTTGGAAATCGATTAAACGCTATGAAAATAAAAATCAGTTAGGCAGTTTTTGTGATATTTGAATTAAACAGTGGTTACAATAAAGAACGGATATCGACTGGGTTTAATGAACACTAAACTTGTTAAACGAATGAAAAATTCTTAGTGAACTAAACTAAAACTTGATTTACATTATACATAATACAAAATAACATTCTTATGTTGTTGTCTTTCAGCGTTAATGGAGCGATTATAAAATTAATAACGTATTTTTCTATGCCTATATTTCCCATCTGTGACTGAATTTTGACGTGAATAACGTCGAGGAAAATTTATGAAGTATAAATCTCATTACAAATATGTATACCTACGAGATGATTAAAATATACAGCAGCAAATCACACATTATAAGAAAATTGGTATTTTCTTCAAAGGCTTCTTATACTTACATGACAAAGTCAAGTAAGTACTGTATACATATAGTACCTAACCTACAGTAACATTAGGATTTCAAGTGGAATTAATTATTATTCGACTGATTTATATGAAATAAATTCAACTCCAGGAGTAAATTTAATCCCTAAAGGCTCTAAAAACTCGACGTTTGCTCGTTTCGCCAGTTTAAAAATAAATCGAAATATAAGCAGTTAGAAAATTCCTAATAGCATTTTTAGTATCTATTATTTGACATAGATTCTTCTATTTTAATTTTAAATAATTTAAACTAATTTAATTCTTTGATGTATGTTGGAACGAAATTATATAATTTTTGTCCAAGGTAATATTACTACGGTGACCAATAGTTTTATCCATTTTTGACTGATTGATAGTTTCTTATATCCAACTAATAGTTGATTATGTTTTTCCGCTGATAGAAAATAAGCTGTTAACGAAATAACTGAACGATGATGTCTAAAAAATTTTTTCCTTGTAAGAACATGCACTAGCGAATTATTGAATGGCAGTCTAAAAATGGTTGCAGATTGGATCACAAGCTTTGTTTTCTACCGCGATGATGCAAAAACTACAATACCCCTTATAGTCATTTTAAGAAGCTTACAAGAAGAAGCTGATAATATAAGCATTCTCCATGTTGCACTTCACGCAACCAAAAGAAGCCTCAGTTCCTGAACATCTAGAATCCTGACACAGATCTCCTTATCTTTATTACTTAATGATATCCTCTACCAAAAGACACTTCTTTTATTCAAACGGTAGTTGAGCAACGGGAGATATCCCTAAACAAAGCGTATGTAGCTTTAGGAAGAAGCGAGTTGAAGCTTTTGTTGTTTACAAATGACCACAATTAATAAAAAAAAATTCTGAATTATATTTTTATCTGTCAAGATGGCTTCATCACTCAATAACAGAATAATGGCGAATTTAATTTGAGTCACGATACAGGGTGTTTCAGGTATGTGGTCATTAATTTCTAGGGGTGATTCTACATAAGAAAATATGAAAAAAAGTTCATACAAACATGGGTCCAAAAATCCCTCCTAAGGGTGCTGTGGGCCTCTGAAGGGGGCACCCAAAATTGACATTTTATTTAATATCTCAGGAACCCTTTGAGCTACAGTGACTAGTTTTTGCACGTGATTCGATATCAATAAAGGTCATTATCTGATGTTATTCATCAAGGGTAAATTCAGTCAGGGGTGCACAAAATTGGAAAGGGGGAACTTACTTCTTCCATGCGTTTCTTTATGTTCAAATTACTGGAAACTGGTTGGTCCTACGGCGTTACAACAAGAAAATCTTTTTTGTGTATTTATAGCCAAGGTATCATATTCCGATGAGCCATTCACAAAAAATTCACATTAAAAAAATTGGGGGGATATCGAATCACGTGCAAGAACTAGTTATTGTAGCTCAAAGGGTTCCTGAGATATTAAATAAAATGTCAATTTTGGGTTTCAGAGGCCCGCAGCGCCCTTAGGAGGGATTTTCGGACCCATGTTTATATGAACTTTTTTCATATTTTTTTATGTAGAATCACCCCTAGAAATTAATGACCGCATACCTGAAACACCCTGTAGTGACATTTATGTCACCAAACTATTTTTCACTTAATAGAGGTGACAAAAACCAAAATTATTTCCCTTCAAAGTTACATTTACCATAAAGTAACAGATGCAACTAGCGTAATAGTTGTAGTTACTTAAAAAGTGGTGATGGGAACTATAACAATTTCACTGTGCAGTTATGTTTACCAAGAAGTAGCAAGTGCGATCAAACACGTCATTATCTCGGTAGCTTGGTATCTACTACCCTGTTATGGAAAGGTTACTGCAAAGTTTTCTCTTATTGCAGCCATATTCATATATTGTTGTGTTGGTTTCTGTAAAACTGTGTACGACATTCATTTTTAGTATTACAAACATGACCTTCATGTTTCATGGACCTTACAACCCTAACTTATTTTTAAGTTGGTAAGGATAATTTTATTGTTTGGTATTAGCAACACGCAGGTACTAAACGTTAAACGTCAACTGTTCAACCCGCGGCCCCGCCACAGGCCTCAAATCTATATCCTATGTCATGGGCCCCGCGCAATATTTTAATAATTGCGTTTTATTTATTTGTGTGCATAGATAAATTTGTGTGTTTATTGTTTTGGTGGCATTAGTGAAAAGTGATCAGATAAAAAGCTTATAACCTTCAACGTTGGTTTCTTGTAAGGCAAGTTTGTTTGGAAAGAACCTATAAGGGCCTGTATATGCACCTCCTGGTAAAGTTACCAAGCAGATAAATGTAAAAATACAATTGTTAAACCAGTAAAATAATAGCTACCTACTGTTTATCTATTTTTGCAGAACAGTTATTTAATATAAGAATATACTTCGCTGTGATCACTGATCAGTTTTTTGCAAAACTAGAGACGTAATAATTAATATAAATCTGTTAGGTAACTAACAACCACGCTAGAGATACCGGGCCTAATAGAAATTAAATAGCATAACGTATGTAGTTTCTGTGCTACATTCAAAACGCTGTATAGGATTTTGTGGTGAAGGAAGAGAGCCTTACAACCAAGCAGTAAAACTTTCAGAAAAACTGTTAATTTTGTCAGGGTCATTTTGACTATTTCTCAATTTTCAAATATATTTGGTTGTATACAGTGTGTCGGTACACACTGTATGTCTCATATTTGAGTGGCTCAGGCTTTCATAATTTTATCACATGTATATTTTTATGTATTTGAGATCTACATTAAATAACCATCATGTAATATGTGGGTTTAACGTCCTTAGTTTTTGAGACATTTTCTAGTTTGTTTTTTAAAAAAATGTTGCATTTGCAGGCCTATATTTTTAAAGTGATATGTTCGTTTTTTTTTTGCTAATTTTGATGAGAGACGGTATATATCTTATTAAGTTTATTATTAACATGATAACTGTGCATGATAATTATAGATGTACTTGTTACAGACACACAAGACAACATGAAGAAGAACTAACGGAAATAATGGATGAACCTCAGGCGCAGGATGTGGCAGAAGAAAATAAAAAGTTTTTTCTTAGTGACGGATTAAAAAAAAGTACAATTATTGTACAAATATCATTTATTATACTTTTTACATTTTTAAATGTAATGTAAATTTTTAAATATAAATAAAAATTTTAATCTAATTTCTTGTTTAGCCGGAAGTGAATTTTTTATTGTTGATGGTACCTAGTACATTTTAACATGTACAAGCTTTTAAATCAACCATATATAGCATGACACAATTGAAGGGGTGGATGGATAAAGATATTAACTGACATTGCTTCAAAAATTGGAGTATCCTATTGAGGTAGATGTTATAATTTTGAATGGATAAAGGAGTTAAGGAACAACATAACTCCGTGTTTCTGGTGAATAAAGTTTGGTAAAAATATTTTTTCTCTTCGACGCCATGTTCGACTGTTGGGAACAAGAAACTGATTACATAAATGTCTTTAAAGTTTATATAACTTTATAGTAGGTTTTCAAGGTATACGTAACTTTGTAATCATTTTGAACTAGTGGGGAGTAGTAAAAATTACTTTAAAGTCTCTTTGTTCGTAGAAGTAACCTTATTTTTACTCAAGATGTCACTAATAAGTTACACAACTTTAAAGTTCCAGAAAATTTCCCGACAACGTCACAGGAATTTAAATGGAACACTTTAGTCATCATTACTTTCAAGTGATTCTTTGGTAACACTATGCAGTCGGCATTACTACCACTTTTCACTTCAAAGTTGAGAATGCTTTCAAGTATCGCAGAGTAGTATCCGCAACGTTGCATATACTGCAGCAGTTGTTTGAAAGTATAATAACTATACAGTACCTGAATTCAGTAGAATCTACGTAATTGTTACAACACATGCATACTATAAGGTGAATTTTACACTAAAGTCGCAAATTTATGCATATTATGTAATGCCTACTATATTAAAGTTTCGATGCCAGTTCCTGTCACTTTGGTGCTGCTTGGGTAACCTCATGTTCTTCACATAATGTGCTTGCTTCTTACTTGAGAAACGTACAGGGTAGGATTCTTTCTTATTGTAAGTCGAAGATAGCGAGCTTGTCTATTCGAAAACCTACTAATCACGCTTTGGCTTACTCCTAATTCTGTAGCATCATTGACTTGACGCAAGCCAGCTTGGAGCATACCATTGGCCCTATTGGCATCAGGTTAAGATAAATAATGCCTTGCTTCCATATTTGTTCAAAAACTTACGTTTTAAACAGACAGAATACGTTTTAAACACACTTGAACGCAATAATTAACCACAGAATGAAAATTAATAGTATCTATTCGATATTAGAGAAAAGCAAGAATGCGATGAAGAGAATAACTTTTTTATTCTGAACATCTAAAAATCATGCAGAAGCATACAGACAGAAAAAAAATGTGCAGAGACGTATTCAGGAGTGATTTTTCGGTACAACCAGCCAAAAATATTTATAAACATCCCTACCCAAGTAACAATTTTAGTTTTAAACTGCTTTATAAGACATACTCAAAGCTTATTTATAAGACTACTAATAAACATAGATAGTCTATAAGAACTCCTTATAAGAGTAGAGGGGCCCATCTAGAGAAGGGCCTGCATGTCACTTTTTAAAACTACTATTAAAACTTTCAAGTTTTAATGCATTATCCAAATCTTTACTCGTAGAGTATCTGAAGAGTATTATAAAACCATAATTGGTTTAGGATAAGTATCATATTAAAATTTAAAAGTCACACACACATGCTTTGAGCTGAAATTTTGTATCTAATAAAGTAGGTAAACATAAATGCAAATAAATCTACCTACTTTGTTGGATGATTGTAGCGTAAGATTGTATTTGTGCTTTTATTTTTAAATTCATTCAGCCATTTATTTCGTGTTTTCTATTATTCCTAAAATTTATATTATAAATTAGAAGTATGTGTAACGAAATTTATTAAAATTAGATATTTTTAACTAGAACAGATTTTAGACAGATAAAATTTTGCATCTCTGATATAGAACTCTATTTGCATAAACTGGACAAGACCTAAAAGTTTCAAGAAAATAATGTATTCTTGCTGAAAAACCATAAATAAATTCTTCATTTTACATTTTCTTTAACTTAGAGTATTTCTTATTTGAAAATATTCGTATTAAAACAATCAGAAATCAGTCAAACGGAGACTCGACTCAAGATGAACGTCAGTTTATACTAAAGGTGAAGAAATATTTCATCCGTGAAAAAGGAAATGGTGGACCCTTGTTTCCTGTTCGAGCTGTACAACAGCAAATACCTAACCTGCGTGAAATAACAATATCTATGGCTTTGACGAAAGTTCTTACAGCGGCCCGACTATTGTGATATTTTAAAACATTACATTTTAGAAAAAGGGACTCCAACTATTATGGCTAAGATTGGTTTATTACAGATTTTTGTCAGCTTCATTAAAACTCTAATAAGTAGTTGGCTTTATGAAGGTTCGACCTGAAACTTAGTGATTTAAAAGCATTTTAGATTTATAATCGCGCATTAACAACTACCCCAAGATAATTTCATAAAGCAATTATAAAACCACAACACATCATAAATTCTCTATAACACTCAGTATTCCTGACTTGGACTTAACAGCTATAAAGTTTTTATTGAAGGCTTGAGGAATACCTTCATAAGTCAGTTATAAGCCAATAAAGACTAAAAGATAATTTAGCTTTGATACAACTTTTTTAAAACTTTCCTTAAGACAAAAATATCTTTAAGTGCACTTGGTATATAATAAATCTGGTGTAAGTCACTAGTTTAGGAGCTGGCCACTATAAAGTACTGATAAAACTTAAATAACTCTAAAAGCCAAAGGGTATTTAAATTGTTATTTGGGTAATATCGAGGTAAGTATAAAACGCGTTGTAGTATACTGTTTAATCGTGTATTAGCCAAGTTTGCTTAGATGACCCTTAAAAAGTATAAGAATTGTTTATTGAATTCAAGTAACATCAAAATATACATCTTGTACATAGAGGCAATTTTTTCATTAATACTAAAACTACTACTAGGCATTAAAAAAATACTTTAGACATATTTTAACTGATTAGAACGATTGTTAAAGCAACATTTATATATTAACTGTTATTATTTATGGAATGCCCGAAAAAGTCTTATCACATATCACATAAATTATACATTCGCACTGTAAGTGACGCAGTTGTGGAAAGAACGACCATTAATTTTGGTAAAAGTTAAAGAAATTATCATGTTATTATAATTAGGCTATTGCAATTTACACATAAATCCGATTATAAGGGTTCTAGCTAACGAATGGTTTTTCTAATAATATGTTATATTAATGAAATGAACAATGCTTTCCGAGAAATATCAGTTTAGATTAGTCATCAAAATATCATCCTTTATGAATTGTTATGACATGAAACGCATAATCAACGAAAACAAACAGTATTAAAACATATCGGGTTAAATAATAATCAGAACAATAAAAACTATATAAACCATATTCAGATACTGTAGCAGTAATATATTTTTTGATAAACTGATTACTTTTATAATAATAAACTTAAATTTTTATAAATTAGATAAAGGTGTAAATATGTGCATATTTACACAATGAAAGAACAAGGAGGAACTTTCTGTTTACATACACATGTACCGATGTTTCAACATTTTAACAAGAGTAATGTTTTTGTCCACCCGCTAGTCCACCCGCTAGCAACCGTTTTAAAGCAACATTGAAAGTTTATTTCTGTTCAATGGTATCTTTTTTGCAAAACCAATCTGCACACACGGCATAAAAATTTTGTACTACATTCGCAGGTAAAATCAATTCAAAAATTATCTTGACATATGTCATATCAGTCATATCACACGTTTTAGATATTTCTCATTTCGTACAATTAGTAGCACAATTTATATTTTGCGGGATATTCGAATCAATTGCCTCATCTAATACAATGATATGTAGTGGATTTAGTGAGGGTAATTGTAGTAATTTTGTTTGTTCATAAAAAACACATAATAGACCACAAACAATTTTTTTATACAAACAAATTCCAAGAGCCAAGGTGAGAAGCAAGTGTCCTTACCGCATGACCACGAAGTCAATAATTTAATTTTGAATCCAAGAAAAACAGTTAGCATTTTGAACATTTTAGGGAAATGCATTAAAAATTTCCCTAAAACGAACAAAATGCTAACTGCTTTTCTTGCATTCAAGATTTAAGTATCATTATAAATTACTTGTAATTACCAATTATATTATTTTATGTACGATTTATCGTTCTTGTTTCAAATTAATTTAATGATATATGTAATTATTTCGCTATATATTGTAAATTAATTGAACATTAACACTCAAAAGTCTATTATTGTGGTTAATTAATGAGATAGGTAACTGTTATCTTTATTTTCTGGTGTATAGGCATCTAGTGTACGCTCATCATCTGCCATCCAGAACATAAGTGCATTAATAGTCTATTCTTATGCACCGACCGGCGTGGCGTTCAAAGCATGAAGAAACTATTTTTAAGAATGCACATATAATTATTCAATATTAGTCCTTTTTTCGATAAATATTTAAACAATGAAATTTCAGGTTTGGCGAGAAGTATTTATTGAAATGATATATATTTTTCTATTTTATTTATTTTTCCCAGGGAAGACGACAAAATCAAGGCCGCGCCAGTACTTTTTGCCGCCGAGTGCAAGCGATATTTTGCCGCCCTCATGGCTCTCAAAATAAAAAGATTTTCTTTTTGGTTTTGTTGAAGCAGGCACCATAAAAAAATCTAGGTTTAAAAAACTTAAGCAGGTACCTGGAAAAAAGTAAAAATGCATAACTTGGAATGTTTTTTTATTGTACTAAAATAAATATAAGCAAACAAACACAAAATTTAAACATCATAAAAATAATAATTTAAAAAGTATATTAGGTATATTTAATATTTAAAAATAAAAATGTTTTAAAGAGAATCAAAACATAAATCTAAATCTAAAGTTTTAAACAAAACTAATTTGCGCTTTCATATTTGCAAACACTTTGGCAATACTTTCGACTTTTAACTTATTACATTCCTCAAATTCAATAGATATCAAGGCCAAGTTGTTAAGTCTTTCTTTCTCATAGAAGATCTTAAATAATTTTTTATCAATTTCAGTTTTGAAAATAATCTTTCACCACTCGCAACTGATATGGACAACGTTGCATTATCCTGAGTACTACAGAGAGATTTGGGAATGCATCTATTAAATCATTTTTAAAAATGTATTCTAAAACTTCCATGGGTTTTTTTTCTATTTTCATTTTGTATAAATGGTAAAATTGCATTGATCTCATCAGCTAGTTCTAGACCATTAATATCTCTTTCGTTAGTCGATTCATTTGTCAGTTTTAATTGTAGATTCATGCAACATTTTTTTAATTCCTTATCTGTTGACACTGTTGATAATTTCGATATGTCGTGCAAAAATTTAAAAGTGGTACATTTTTTTATCAAAGTAAAACTTCCACTAATTGACATTAAAGTGGTGTCGAGAACTCTGAAATAAAAATTTACTTTAAAACAAATGTTAGGGTCAATAATTGGATCATCTGCACCTTCATAGTCAAACTGATTTTTCTTTGATCTTATTCTTAATGGTATGTCCTGGCTCAAATTTTGGTTCAACGTCTAAATCATTTGAAATTGATGAGCTTGAAAGATTTTATTTTCTTTCCAAGTGAATCTGCTTCGTTTCTAGTAAGTGGGTCACGTTTAAAGTCAGATGAAAAATCGCCGCATCATATATTTCAGGCAGAGAATATTTTAAAGGTTTGAGGATCTCAATACAGCTTTCCTATTTTATAGTGGATGAAGGTTTTAAAGAACGATTTTTAACGTATTTTTACAAAATATGCCATGTTTGAGTTGAGGATGAAAAAAATACGTAAAGTTCTTGTACAATCGCAAAAAAGTTCACAATCTCATTTGAAGCTTTAGCTGCATCGTTAGCTACTAAATTAAGGCTATGTGCGGCACAAGATATAAAATTAGCTCTTGGATTAATATTAAGGATATGTTGCTGAAGTCCATTATGTTTACCTTTCATGTTAGCACCGTTATCATACCCTTGACCCCGCATATCAATATTTTCATTTTCTAAAAAGATTTACTACAAATTGACATAGCCCACTTCCAGTGGTATCATCAATTTGGCAAAAACCTATGAAATGTTCTCGTATTTCAACATGCCTATTATCTTTGCTTAAATACACGAATCTAACAATTACAGTTATTTGTTCATAGTGGTTTACATCAGGTGTACAATCGAGAATTATTAAATAATATTTAGCCTGATACAGCATTATTTTAATATTTTGCTTTACACCATCACCCATTATTGTAAGAATTTGATTTTGAATTTTCTTCCAAATAATATGGCATATATTTTTGGTGAATTTGAATTCTTCGTAGATGTTCAGACATTATAGAGTCAAATTTAGAAAATGCCTCTATCAGTTGCAAGAAGTTATCGTTATGATCATGAAATAATTTATTAGAACTACCTTTAAGAGCCAGATTTTGTTTGGCTAAATACTGAATAGCGATTACAATTCTCTCCAAAACAGAACTCCACCTTTTTCTTTCACTACTTATTAATTTTTCTTGTAAAGAATTTACCGATAGATCTGAATTTAGCGAATGCTGAAGTTGTACAAGTTGATTGCAATATTTAATATGGTCGTTGGAAATTTCATGTCTAGTTAAAGTTCTAGATAAATGTTGCCAATCCCTAAATTCAACCTGTCCTAAAGAACTTGTTTTGTTATCAAACAATTTACAAGGAAAACAGAAGACTACATCTACATTAACCCAATACGTTGGACGGTTTCACCATTAGTTAATAGTTTTTTATAGTAATTATTAGAAAAACTTCATTTTAAAGAATCCCTAGGGCAACAACAATGTTCCCTTTGACTTAAATGAGATATACCTTTTTTTTTAATAATAATACTCTTCATGATAAAGTAAACAGAAAAATTCTCATAAAATTCCTTTTATTAATGTGACCGGTTTCGTGAACAAGTAATTACTTCACATCATCAGACACAGGAATTTTTATAAATAAATGTGAAGTGATTACTTGTTCACGAAACCGGTCACATTAATAAAAGGAATTTTCTAAGAATTTTTCTGTTTACTTTATCATGAATAATTACTCATATGGGATCAACCTACCTACGTTAATAATACTCTTATTTTATCATTTTTATCACTTAATTTTTCGGTCCATGTTTCTGGATCATTAAAAATTTCATATTCAATCCCTTTTTCTGTTGTACTTTCTGATGTTATCACTGCTTGTGATTCTACAATTTCAACCTACTAGTCCGATTGTTCACTATTGGTGTTACGGTTTTGTTCAGTTTCAATGTGGACCGCCATTTCTTTTAGTTGTTCATTAGTGTTGAGATGTAGATGGCATTGTTTTTTGTCATTGATCAGGCAGACATAATTTCGGAAAAAACTGGGTGATGTTTGACGTGCTTTTTTTTATTTCCTCGGTTTTCCTTATTTTCAGTTTCTTGTATTGTGTCCCTGATAATCGTTTGCGCCCATCGGACATCTGACAATAAGTACAAGATAAGAAAATATGAAATTCAGACATAGAGGATAGAGTCAGAGAACTAAAATTTTTTAAAATAATACCCCATAATTCCACATATATATTCAAATGAATCAAATAATTCAATAACAAATAAAATAAATTTTAAATAAAAAAAAAGTCAATTTAAGAAAGTAAAATTGGATGGACATTTTCTCGCCGTGTGTAAACCCAGCGAGTCGAGGGAAACCGGCGTGCACACGGCGGCCGGCCGGTTGTAGTCTTCTTCAACCTCGTGAATAAACGTTCATATTCATATAAACTAATAGCTCACTATTGACCGTATGTAAGCCCGGTGGATAAGCCGACTCTAGACCCGGCGAAATTTCTGTCGTTAACAAGTGGCCTCACCTTTACATTTTCAAGTGATAGATACAATAAATGGGCAAAAAAAAACAATATGGTACTTTTTTTAGCAAACATTAACACAAATATTGAAAAAGTATGTGTAATTTATGTTAAAAAAAAAAACTTTAGAGGTACAGAAAACGAAATTTAACACTTAAAATAAGTTTCAATATTTCGTATTGTCTTGTTTAGACCTAATTATTGCTTGCATGCGGCGTGTCATACCACTAATGAGGTTACGAATTGCATTCAGCGGAATATTCTCCCATTCTTCTTGAGGTGCTACGCGAAGCTCGTTTATTATGGTTGGTGCGATTACATGAGTTCTAACATGTCTGCCTAACATGTCCTAAACATGTTCTATAAGATTTGCATCCGGAGAACATGTCCAGTTGAATTTTCGAATGCCGCCTTCTACCAAGTATTCAATGACGCATCTCGTTGAATGTGGTCTGGCGTTATTCTGCATCAGGACAAAGGCAGCACCAATAAATGGAGCGAATGTAACCACGTGATATGCTAAGACTTCCTCAATATACCGTTGTGCAGTCAGTGAGCACCCGTCGACGAGGACTAATTTCGTAGAGGCCTCGATTGATATTCTTGGCCACATCATCACGGAACCTCCGTTATGACTAAGCCTAGGGCTGAAGAACCACTCTGCGAATCGTTCCCCCGTTCGTCTCCATACGGTTTGTGTCCGTCTGGAAAATGTAGGCGGAACCTGGACTCATCGGTAACATTACTCCATTGCTCAAAATTCCAATTGACATGTTCACGAGCAAATTATAATCTTGCTACCTGGTGTCGTTGGAGTAACTTCGGCTTAGTTGCTGGCCTACAAGCTTTCAATCTTGTAATTTTCGGCGAACTGTTCACTTACTTATATTTAGACGCGAACCTCCCAAAGTCGATTTTTTTCTGTACTGAGGTTAAATGACGATCCCGTAGAGAATTAAGAACAAAAAATCTGTCATCTTACTACTACCTGGCCTCTGTGTGTTTCTACCAGCCTCCTCAAAACTTTTTGAATGGTAGAACAGCTAACGTTGAGCAGTTGAGCCACATACCATGGGCTATGGACCATGGACCATGTTCCACGGGAGCTACTGCTTCAGCACAATCTGCGGCACTTATAACCATAATTGACACTTAACTAGTCTTAACAATAAATTATCTAGCAAATAGCAACCGATAAATAAACAACTGCAAAACACAGTTCGAATTGAATGAATGAAACGTGGAACGGAACAACATTTTTATTATTCATTTAACACGAGAATAAGTACTATATTCTTCTGTCTTTTTTATAGTTCAGGAGTGAGTCCTTTGGCAAAAAAAAGTCAAAAGTACAAACTAAAAACCAAAATAATAAAAAAAATATATAGCTGACTTTGAGAAATTAATAGGTGGCCCGTTTTCACATGCTTTATATTAGCTTCACCTGCATGTATCTATCTATGTAACGGGAACTTTCAACGTAATTTTCACCAACTTCAAGAGTCTGATTAAATTGAAAATTTGCACACGTATTAAGGACCGATGACAATACAATAATTTGAATGCGTATCGACGCATTTCTCTTAAAAAACATTTTCTAAGCGGATGTCAAATTTGTGTGATCGGCGCATTCGCCAAAATTAGTGAATCTTTCAACATAATTTTCACCAACTTCAAGACCTCTGATTAAATAGAAAATTTGCACACGTATTAAGGACCGATGACAATACAATAATTTGATGCGTATCGACGCATTTCTCTTAATTTCCCAAGCGGATGTTAAAGTTGTGTGATCGGCGCATTCGCCAAAATATCCCATCCATGAAAAGTTGGCAGAAAATTAACCACTAATTGAATACTATACTTGAAATACGAGATGAACTAGTTACCAATTTACGATAAGAATGTTTTTTTTTTTTGAAAGCATTTAATTCTTTCGTTTTGTTAAAATATACAGCAATTCAACAATAGCAATACAATAATTTGAAAAAGAAAATAATAATAAAAAAATTCCGAAATAAATTCAAATCAATAAATTTTTAAGAAAATTTTAATTAAAACATTTCGACAAAAATTCTTGAAGACTATTACATTTGTTTTCGTTTCATGACTAAAAAATAAAAAAAATAAATTAGTTTAAAAAACTAAAAAAAAACACGCTTTAATAGCAAACCGAACTAAAAAGAAAAAAATGAATGAAGTGGTTGACAAAAAAGATTCATTTTATTGTAAAAAGCATAGGGTGCTTTTTACTATATTTTTATGATAACTACTTTTATTAATAGCTACCGATAAAAAATTTATAACAATTGATATCAAGCACCCCATGCTTTTTTAAAATAAAATGAATTTTTTTGTCAATAACTTCATTCTTATTTGTTACTTTTTAGTTCGGTTTGCCATTAAAGCGTGTTTTTTTAGTTTTTTAAAGTATAATTTATTTTGCATTTGAGTGTATATTTCTAACACGTACATAATGAGATTATTGTTCTGTAAATCTATGTGAAAGAGTTTCATTTAGTTGCATTCTTTTTTACTATAAATATAAAGTATGTTTATTTATTTTTTATCTTTCACTTTATATTTCACGGCGGTGGACGACCCCGGTGCCGATTTGATATGAAACTTAAGGTGTAATTATGTATATCGCGCGTAATATGGAGGAATATAATATGAGAGTTAACTTCGTCTCTGGTATGTCATAACTAACGCTGCAAATCGTTTCTGTGTATCATGGTCGTAGAGTACAGATGTACTTACTGTCCGGCATTCACCTTGACCGCGAAACTCTTTCTCCAGTCCAATCTATTATTAGCTTTCGAGTTGTGTATACGTTAAGTCACTTGGGAGTATTGCATATTGTTTTTGTGTTTTTATTTTATTTGCTGTACTGTATTGTCGATATTAATTTAATAATAAAGAATGGCAGACGTACGCAGGGGTACAAAACGGCCATTTGCTGACAAAGTGAATAAATTCATAGGTGAATTCCCGGATTTATTCTATGATTGTGCTAAAATAATTTATAAAGTGTGAGAGAAAGATTTGATGTGGACTTCACGTAAATAGTGTACACCATAAAAATAAAAAAATGACGTGCCTTCGACAACACAGTTTATGTTTGATTTACTATTAATGCTGATTGCCTGTGATGTTCCGCTGCACATACTCGATAAACAACCATTTCGAGAGTTCTGGAATAAATACAATGCCCGGTGAAGTTACCAAGTCGCACAACGTTATGTAACTATCTACCAACTGTACACGTAGACATGGTAAATAAGAAGAAATATGAATTAAAAAATACACGGCTGTGGTTATCTGTTGATGAGACAACAGATTGTAAAAAAAATTCTATTTTAAATGTTATAGTACGAGTACTGGACCCTCTAAAACCGACAGTTCCACTGTTACTAGCTAGCAAAATACTAAGTCAGTGTACTAGCGAAATAATTACCAGGGCGGTGCTGGAGACGTTAGAAAAAATTGAACTGTCAGAAAGTCAAGTGTTGATGTTTGTGACTGATGGCACCGTGACAATGCGTCGGTAGGCCGTTCTTTGCAAAAACAAGGTTGTACGTTTATACATGTTACGTGTAAAGTACATGCTTTACATCTTGTGGCAGAAACTATTCGAAAAGGTTTTCCAGAGGTGGATGCATTAATAGCAAGTACAAAAAAAGTGTTTCTTAAATCTCCTAAACGTCTCTGTGCATTTCATAGCAAGTGTTCCTGTATTCCTGAACCACCACATCCGATTCTTACACGTTGGGAACATGGTTGCAGGCAGCTCTTTATTATGCTGAATATTTCCTAAAAATAAAAGCTGTGATACTACAATTCAATCCAGATGAGGCTGCAGCTATTAAGGAAAGCCAGACAAAATTCGAAGATATTTCCGTTGAAACAGCTTTAAAGAATATTGCGAGGAACTATAAACCAACACATGAGCGCATAAAAAAATTAGAAAACAGTGCGTTGTCGTTAGCGGAGTCACTGCAAATAGTGGACGAAGTAAATCTACAGCTACACGCTATAGATGACGTAACAAATGAGCGCGTTAAAGAAAAGTTCGCAAGTGTGTTAAATAAAGATACTGGTTTTACCAAATTAAGATAAATATGTGATGGTGCAGCCCCAGATTCGTTAAGTGCGTTCAAAGACTATTTTACGTATGCTTGTATTACATCAGTAGATGTCGAACGGTAGTTTTCAAAATATAAGAATATATTTTCACCAAAGCGAACATCATTCATGGAGACAACGATAGAAACATACCTGATGCTGCAAAATGGCTACACATCTTCTCCAGTTTGTGATAAGCAAGCTAGTTCATCAAGCTAGTTAAGAGGGTAAGTTTTACATACATTGTTATAAATTGTAACAATTTATTGTTTCTCGTATTAGTTAATTTCGCGTACGCCACTGTCCCACGGAATATTTTTGACAGCCCTAGTTATAACTCATAAGTAGAGTTGGCAAGTCGTGCGGCTATTCAGTGGTGCAACAGCAGGTAGATAGATATTTGGTGAGGCAATGACCGGCTGGCGGACAAATCGAAGCGATCCGCGAGACTAATCCATTGTTGTATGTCGTAGTGTTTACACGCTAATTTATTCCTCAGCGTTTTATTTTATGATGTTTTGTTGATAATTTTATTTGTTGTATTTTATTCTTGATATTAATTTAATAATAAAATATGTCAGACGTGCGCAAGGGTAAAAAACGGCCCTACGCTGACGAAGTAAATAAATTTATCAGTGAATTCCCGGATTTATTCTATAATGGTGCTACAATAATTTGTAAGGTGTGCGAGACAGACCTGATGTGCTGGGATAAATATGATTGTAAACGTCACGTAAATACTGTTCAGCATAAAACTAAAAAAAAATTACGTTCCTTCGAAAACACAGTTTATGTTCGATTTACTGTTAATGCTTATTGTCTGTGATGTTCCGCTGCACACACTCGATAAACAACCATTTCGGGAGTTATGGAGTAAATACAATCCCAAGGTGACGTTACCAAGCCGCGCAACGTTGCGTAACTATGTACCAACTGTACGCGAAGACACTGTAAATAAGATCAAATGTGTATTAAAAAATACACGGCTGTGGTTATGTGCTGACGAGACGACAGATCGTAAAAAAAATTCTATTGTAAATGTTATAGTACGTGTACTGGACCCTCTTAAACCGACATTTCTACTATTATTAGCTAGCAATACTACTGAGTGTACTGACAAAACAATAACGCGGGTGGTGCTGGAGACATTAGAAACATTTGATCTGTCAACAAATCAAGTGTTGATGTTTGTGACCGATGGTGCCGCGACAATGCGTTTGGTAGGCCTTTCTCTCCAAGAACACAGTTGTAGGTTGGCACATGTTATGTGTAAAGTGCATGCTTTACCTCTTGTGGCAGAAACTATTCGACAAGGTTTCCAGAAGTAGATGTATTAATAGCCATTACAAAAAAAGTGTTCCTTAAATCTCCTAAACGTCTTCGCGTATTTCACAGCAAGTGTCCTGGCATTCCCGAACCACCACAGCCGATTCTTACACATTGGGGAACATGGTTGAAGGCAGGTTTTTATTATGTTGAATATTTACAACAAATAAAAACTGTGATACTACAATTCAATCCTGACGAGGCTGCAGCTATTAAAGAGAGCCCGACAAAATTCGAAGATATTTCCATTGAAACAGCTTTAAAAATTATTCACAAGAACTATAAAAGACTACATGACGCTATACAAGACTTACAAAACAGTCCGTTGTCTTTAGCGGAGTCACTGCACGAAGTAAATCTACTACTACACTCTATAAGTGATTCAAAAAATGAGCCCGTTAGTGAAAAGTTCGCACGTTCGCAGTTTTACCGAATTAAGACAAATTTGTAGTGGTACTGATGGTGCAACCCCTGATCCGTTAAGTGCGTTCGAAGACTATTTTAAGTATGCCTGTATTACGTCAATAGATGTCGAACGGTCGTTCTCAAAATATAAGCATATTTTTTCACCACAGTGACATCACCCACGGAGACAACCATAGAAACATACCTGATGCTGCAAAGTTTTTACAGTTCTTCTTCGGTTTGTGATAACCAAGCTAGTTAAGCGGATAAGTTGTCCAATACATTGTTATAAATTGTAACAGTTTGTTGCTTTTGTTACTAGTTAATTTCTGTTATTACGCTTATTATGATGTGTACACCTATGTCCCGCCGTACATTTCTGCCAACGCTACTCATTAGTTTTCCCTATGTCTAGTAATTAATAGCAAACAATAACTAAAAGGTATGTTAATCCAAGTCCATATTTTGAAGCGTCTGTGCGTCCAAAAATGTTGAAGTAACACTGAACGATAATATAGCGATGAAACTAACAAAGGGCTCATTCTGAAATATTTGAGATCGTACTAGTATCATCGCCATCATCGTTTCTAGGATAAAAAAATAAAGAACTATATATGAGTGTGTTTTCAAAGTCAATGGGTGCCAAAATGATAAACATAAACTTTCTAAAGTATTAAATAATTGACAATAGAACGACAAACGCAATTATTTCGCCACAGCAACCTGGCGAGTCAGCCATCCATAACGTTTGATTTCATGCTTAATTTTTTTGTTATTTCCTTACACTATTTCAAATAATTTCTCCCGCATATTGTGGGTACAGGTATTAGATATAATAAGATGAGAACCAAGCTATTTAAATCACTTCAGAACCACAATACGACTAATACAGTGGTCGGATAATTTCTTAAAACCATAAATTCTTCCACCTCCTCATAACAAAATAGTTTCTATAAACAAATGGATTTAATTACCATTTAAATATATCTACTAATTACTAATTTCAGGATAACAAAGTACATCCTCTCATTAATTTTAATTATACACAGATAAAAACCGTTTTCTTCTTAAAATTATTTGGATGTTTTTCTTATTCTATACCCAATAATTGTCCAAGGATGTTTGGTAGCAAAATTATTTATATTAAAAAAACTCCTTATAAAATATTAAGGAAAGGAGACATAGTTAATGGACTGTTTCTTCTGCAACGTTTTATTTTGAACAAAGCAAACTGAAAATCTATTCGAGTAACGAGAAGTCACAATAAGCAGTTATCAATGAGAATCTGAAGATGGCAGATGTGACTCTGACCAAACGTCGTTTAAGCAACTATGGTCCCCCTAGAGACGTATCAACCACGCGCGGCTACAGCCAGCAGTCCAGCACATCATATATACAGTGAGTTACTAAAGTATGGGAACCTCCTCCTACAGTTTTATTTATTTATTTTTTGAAAAACGTTTGAAACAAAAGTTGTTTGATTGATCATTTACCATATTCTGACACAGCACTTATTTCAAAATCTGTCGGGCAACTGATAACCTCATACTTTTTTTTAAATGGTTACCTATGTTTTTGACGGTGGTTTTGAAAAGTACACGAATTTTAAAATTCAACAATTCCGTATTACTTTAAATGCAAAATTAAACAAGTGTGGAGTATTTTCAATGCAAAATTGTCTTTTTAAACAGGGCTATATGAAAACCGATTAATCGAGCTAAACTGAAAAAATACAGGTGTTATTACTTTATCTACAAAATTGTCATTTTGCAGCAAAGTTGTACAAGTCCAATGTCTACATATGTGTTAATAATACTGCGCAAGTCAAAAGTGAACAAGTCCTCGCCATATGCAGTGATGTTTTCTACTAATTTTTTACAACTTGTGCCATCTACCAAACACAAGGACGGATTGGGCTAAAAAAATGTAAGGCGCGACATAGGGAAGAGAGCGCCAAACTATATAAAAATTTTGTTTTAGACCGACTCATTCTATATTTCTAACCCTTCAGAATAATTGTGATTTGTGCATATCAAATTTTAGAAGGCAGCGTAGACTCGCAGAAAATACAAGTTCATTAAATTTTCACAAATTCGAGACGTTCGTCGACAGTTATTTTGCTCTTGTATTTTTGCCTGTGTTTTTATGACATGGAAAGTGATGGAAGCTTTGTTTCAGTTGCAGACAGTAGTATAATTCTTTTCTTATAGATACTTGTTGTTTTAAATAAAAGTGAGCAAGTCCCCGTATTAGTTGATTCAGATCTGAACAAATCCACCCTTCTTTATCAAAATTGAAGAAATTCTGATATTTTTCATAAATAGCTTGAAAATGTATCATTATTTTTTGTTCATATTTGGCCAGTATGGTCGTGGAAATGTTACAAGCAGTTTACCCAAAGACATTTTTTTTAAATACATGGAATTGTCTCAAGAAGAAATTGTTATATTTTGGAGAATTACTTATTTCGTAATTGTCAAATTTTAAGCGGTTGCTCTCCAATTATAAAAATGTTACGTAAGAAAATTATTATTAAAATTATTAATAAAAATATAAACTATGAACAAAAATATCAAAAGAATTGCATATCAAATGTTCGAAGATACACCTATTTGTAACCAAACAAATAGCAAGTTTTTCTCTGAAGCCTCTCAAAGAGTTCAATATCTCATGCAACTTGTTTGAATGTTTCCCTAATACTGTTTAAGTCGGGTATTCGAGGTGATCATTCTACATTATCCTCTTCTATATATTCACCTTTGTGGAAATGTATCATTAAGTTACTACCATACATACTTGGCTACCATAATATGGAGAAACGCTGTCATGTTGAAACCAGACTTGCAATTCTGGGTTTTTGTGATTTGGGAAGAGTTCTTTTAACGCTGGGACAATTTCAAGTCTGATAGAATCAAGTTTTTATTAGTATTACAACTGACTTAGAAAAAAAGGTCCACTAATATGTTCTCTAATAATGCTCAACCAAACATTAACTTTTCATTTTGTTGTGTTTGGACTTCTTCCATCCAGTGGTGACTCTATCGAGACCCATACCGATAATTTTATCTATTAGAAATATCATTTATTGTAAAAATTGATTCGTCAATGAAAAGAATGAATTCAGTTAAATGGGGTCCAAGTGAATTCTTCCAAGATATTATTGCAAAATTCCACTCGTCTAATAGGATCATTTCCAGTGAGTTATTGCAAACAACATACTTTGTAGACGTGATGTTGTTCTTTTTTACAAGTCTTCGATACTGATCTATTGCTAATATTATTGTCTGCTCCTAACTGCCAAGTTGTAAAATGAGGATTTTCTTCAAGTCCGATCAAAATATGTGTCAATTCATCATTTGTTGCACTTTTTGGACATTCATTTTTGAGTACATTTCGAACTGATGTAGTGTTTTCAAACATTGGAACGAAATGTAAATCAGTATCAAAATGATTATAAAATAGTTGGTGTCTACCTTTTTTAAAATTTTAGGGACGAGTACATTATTTGGTTATTTATTATTAAAGATATCACATAGTTCTTCTCCTAAGACCATAAGAATCTCGATTCTTTGACGTTTCGTTAAAAACATCGTTATAACCGAAATGACTAGCACTAATACTGATACTTACACCAGATTGACAGGTTATTTATTTAGTTTATCACGTGTTTTTATTGATGTAAAAGTTTTTTACATCAGAATAAAACATCTATGTGAATATAAATATTTTCAAGAAAACCTAAACTATATTTGCTATGTGATCTTCTTCATTCGATGAGATTATCATTTATTACCACGATGTTCTAAGGATTTTTTGAGAATTTACTGCCTACTTTATCCTTAACAGTCATTATTTTATCGAAGCATCATCATTATTATCTACTACTACCTCTGCTACATGTAATATTTTGAGGACGTTCTGTGAATCAACTACAGTGATTTTAGATGTTTTTGTGTAAACATTCGTACCAAGTTGGATGTTCGGTAAGAATCAGCATTATCGACTCTCTCATCTCAATATTAATAGTTTCATCAGACATTAAAATTATTTTCCATCCATCAACTGGATCTTATGTCATATTTTTCATTTAATGCGAATCAATTTAATCCTAGGCAATCCAATTCCATCTTCCAAGTATACACAATTACAACAAATTTACAAGTATTCTTTCAGTTGCGTTGATGACTAATGAGAAACAATATTTCCGATATTTCCTCTAATTTTATTAAATGTGTATTTTAGTTAATAAAGTTATTTGAGTAAATAAGCCAACATCTACATACATACACCTTACACAATTATTTACACGATATATCTTTCTAAGTTGACATATCATTCAGAATGTTAGTTATGTATAATAAAAATGTTTATTTCATAGAAATTTTATACGTGCCTCTCACGAACATAGGTAAATTTAATTTCATGGAAATATAAAAATTAATTAAAGAGTAGAAGTCTAATTACAAGACAAGTTTAAAACTGGTTTTTAAGTCATCAATATTTAAAAATTTCAGACTCTTATTTAAATTAGAAAGTAAGTCCTTTTTTTTTTTGTTAAATTTGTTTATATCTTCATCTTAGATTTGATTAGTTTTTGAGCTATATTACTCATTTAGTCTAGCATAGGGGGCCAAATTACGAAAGAGTTGGTCAATAGTAGAAATTTGCAAAAAAATATTGCACTTAATATTCACTGTTAATATGAGGAAAAATTAAGAAAAAAATTGCAATAAATTAAGATGTAAACAAATTATTACTGGGGCATGAAGAGGATGTGGAATTAATTGGAAAAAAATTGTGATCAATAGGGACCAAATTAATGGAATAAATTGCATTATAACAGTAATGACAATAAATGTAATAAAAATAAAATTAATCACATTTACTGCGACTATTAAACGACTCATCGGATTCGGCCTCGTCTTCAGAAGATACTGTGAATAGTGGCCCTTGTTCTGATTCTTTATGTATGCGATTCGTTTTACTTTTACAGATATGATCATCATTTTTTTCTGAGATAACTTTCTCATGGAAGAACTCACTAGATTTGAGGATACCAGCAATCTATTTAATAAATTCATGTTAGTAACTATTCTGAAGATTTTTTTTGTGTGGTATTCTCGATACTATTTGTGGTCCTTATTTTTTAGTGATTTCTTAAGAGCAAAAGGGCACTTAAAACAGAGGTGTTTTTAAAAAATCATTTCTGCCATATCAGTTACACTAGAATTTACAAATTTAAACTGATACCAGATAAAATGCTACTTGAGGATGTGAGCATGCAAAATTTAAACTAAATGCAGAAAAGATGGTTAGATGGAGATAAAAGAAATTGAAAGAATTCATCAACTTTGATGTTTAATATTGTATTTATTATTGACACTATGAAAAATAAATTATTAAATTATGTGAATGTGAATACGATAATTTTCAAATAAGAAATCAAAAATTGTCGGTTTGTATTCACAAAAACACGAGATTGATTTATTATTTCAATTTTAAAATTGCAATTTTTTAGTCAGTTAGCCCGACTATTGCTCTAACGTGAAATAATAAAAATATCATATATCACCTATTTTAAATAAAAAATAGTGCATAAAGTGAAAGTGAATTTTCACCTTTATATAAGAATATATCAAATTTTCATACGTAATAGGCTGCCAGCTACAAAAAAATTAGTTTTTAGTGAACGGTGGTAGCCACGCACTCCGGCCAACTAGTCGGTGGTGAAGTGGATAAGAAGGGTGGTTCTCTGAATAATTAATTGTACTGGGGGAGATATTAAGTGGTAAAGAAATTAAAACAAAATAATTAGATAACTGTCTTTAATAATAATTTAAAAAATCATCAACAAAAATAAGATAAATTATACTTATTTGATAACGGAAAGGGTTATCGAATCTTATATAAATATATAAATCCCAATAAAATATATACACATAAAAGATTCTGTAGGCGAATATGATCACTTTCGTGGTATAGGCAGTACAAATTATAGGTTGTGACACTTAAAAATCAAAAATATTCGCAAATAACCAAAAACATATATATGACCCCACATTCAAATCAAGATGTTAATGGAACGTATATAAGTAAAATATAAATAATATATTCTTATATAACCAATTGTAAGTATTGCCACTCTAAATATTTAAACAGTTAAATAGTAAATTTTTCTTATAATTAAATGGTGGCTATTATATTACTCTTCGACCATTTATGAATAGTCGAATATATTACTAAATGCAAAAAAATGTATCTATATTATATGTGGCACTTAGTTGTGTTCTTGAGCGTAGTGGGTAGTTTCCACAATACGAATGGTTGTGATGACTCCAGAATACCACACGGAGTGGTTGTAGGGATGAAACAACAATAATCTGGACGATAAATATGTAAAACATTTGCCAGGTAAGTCTTCCACAAATTTCCTTGAAAGGGTTTGCTAATGATGCGTCTTACCAAAAATCGACGAGTGATGCTCTCATTCACCGTACCAAACAGAATAACTGAGATTAACATAAACGGTAACCGTTTAAGGAATTAAAATTAGAAAATAGGGAAAAAGAAAAAAGAAGAAATGAAAAGAAATGCTCTGAAATAAAGAAAGGAAACATTATATAAATAAAAGGCAAACAAAAAAAATAGTTACTCACTTCTACACCTAGTAGAAGGCTCCTTTGAATTTTCATAAACTTGTCTGAGGGTTAGTTTTCTTGTTTTTTCTGAGCTGATGAAGAATCCGTATAAAACGACAATTGCAGGAACCACCAAATACACAAAATCTTCAAAATAGAAAATATTCCTAACAATTTTTACGTAATTTTTGTAATATCACTCCCAATTCAATAGATATTTCATACGATTATTACAAAAATACCAGAGCTCGATAATTTAATGATCTGAGCAACTCAACGCCTCAAACGAAAAACCAGGATTTGAAAACAACGCGTAAGGATATCATTAAGGACAAAAAAATATAATCGACCTACAAAAAAGAAGAAACATTCTAAAAACCTTACTAATAATCTTAGTACGATATGAGGGATTCTAGTACAATTAAATTATCTTATATAAATACAATAATAAGAAAATAATTAATAATTTACGTAGGTACTACTTTTCGATTGACGAATATTGAGTTCTGTTAAAATATGTATAGTAACCAGTGCCGGGTAAAGTTAATTTTAAATTATTAATTAATAAAATTAATGACGATGAAATTGGATAAATTAGCAATAATTAATAAATCTAAAATTATGCAAATAAACATGAAGAATATAATTTATAACATTTATAATAATAATTTTCGCATAATAGACGGAATATTAACGAATTTTTATTTAAATTGAAATTAACCCGTAACAAGTCTATGAACAACATGTCGTAAAACGAACATTGTTTATTAAACAATCTTCAACATAACCTTAAAATTCACACATAACAGATGTGTGAAAGACTTCACTTGTTTACATTTGTTGTAAAGTGCAAAGATGCCGAAAGTATAAGATAAAATAGTACTTACATCAAAGTGACCCTCACAAAAATACAGTATACTTTTACTCGATAATAATTTTGGATCTATCCTGGCAAGTTGTAACCAAGTCTTTCTCACTTTAATGTCATCTAGCATTTTTATAAACAACTGTTGTAGTGTCTTGCAATTCGTGGCCAAACACCACGTATAACAAAAACAAAAAAACGATACCGAGCGTTACTTGCGCTTGTTTGTTTACTACAAGAATGACGTCACATTATGTATTGACATGGCAGCTCGTGTTCTCGTACCAATATTTAAAATTTTGAATGCTATTTTATCCTATTAAGCGATATCATTTAAGTGAAATAAAAATTCCTGTGGACTAATACTACGATATGAACATTTTAAGACAATTAAAAATAAGAGTCAAATAGCCTAATATATCAGGAGGTGCTGCGCTCTACAGAAAATTGACGAAAACTCTATAAATATATCTTTTACGTCATGTCCATTGTCCAGTATGTATAAGTCACATATTTAGGTTTGCTACATCTAAAACTTGGAAGTTAGTTGTAAAATTTGTTAAAAGACTCTTAAGGTCTTATTGGATTTTCTGACAGCCTTTAAGTATTTATTAAATGATCATTCAAGGTTAGACTGGTAAAAACTTTTATCCTGACCTGCAAATACTGTTTAACAATAATCACCCTTTATTGGTAAAAATATTCATAACAGGCTAGACTGGTAAAAACTTTTACTGATATATTTTGATTTTTACCTCACTGAAATTAATAAGACTCGTTACCCGTTGCTATGAAAACACAGTTGCTTTCAAAAAATGCAACTAAATTTTCGCCGATACGCTTGCATAGTTAACTTCCATGCTCGCATTTTAAACCCTATATAACTTGGGAGACAAATGTGAAAACGCAGTAAAAAATAGAAAACAATATTTTGCAAGATATATAGAAAACCCAAATGTTAACACACCCGTTAACAACAAGCACTAGCAAGAAAATCATAAATGAGACAAAAAAAAGGAAAGTTGGAAAAACTGTTGTTCTAGTTTAAACAAAAACGTGCACCTGAAGGAAGTTTGGATCAAATTAAATAGATTTAAAAACAGAAAAAAGACAATATAGAAAAACAACTGGATACAAATCTTTCATGTCTAGTTAGCACCACAATGGGTAAATAATCAAACTACCTTATCTTCCACTCCAGTAGAAAATGTAAATTCTTATTCACTTGAACCATTCACTGTGGACGAGTTAAATCGAGCTCTGAAAAAAAAAATAACAATAGTTCACCAGGTATGGATAATTTACATTACTCCATGCTAGCACATATGTCTCCCTGTGGTAAAAAATTCCTTTTAAATGTTTATAACGCCATATGAATTCAGAAGATACTAATTCCACCAGAATGGAATAATTATTTAATCATCCCAATCTTAAAGCCTGACAAACACAAAAATGAAGCAGATTCCTACAGGCCAATAGCATTTGCCTGATGTATTATGAAAACGTACAAGCGACTCATAAAGCATCGACTTGAACATTGGTTGGAGTATCATGGCAAATTACTAAATACACAATATGCATACAGACAAGAAGGATCTACTCAAGAAGTTTCCGCCATATTTTCTACAGACACAACTGGCATTCACAAAAACCAATTCTTTATCTGCTTTGTTCTTCGACATTAAAGGGGCATATGGTGGAGTACAGCCAAATATTTTGACAGAAAAACTCACCGAAATAGGACTCCCGATTATTCTTATAAAAAATATTATCAACCTCTATAGCAACCGTAATAAATATGGGACCTTATTGTTTCCCATATAAACCTTCAGTTAAATATCTAGGCATCATATTTGACAACAAGTTTTTATGGAAGGATCACATCAATCATATAATGAAGAAATGTGAAAATGTAATAAACATTTTAAGAGTTCTCTGTAAGAATAAATGGGGTGCAGACCCCAATATAGCGTTAATCTTTTATAGATCTCTAATAAGATCGATACTAAACTATGGTTGTCTCTAATATGGGAACGCCTCCTCTACGACTCTGCAGAAGGTGAAATCAATAAAAAATAAGTGCCTACGAATATGTTTCGGATTATAAAAAAGTACTCCTATAAATGCTCTTGAAACAGAATCTGCTGAACCACCTCTAGACTTAAGACGACACTATCTAAGTGACATATTTATTACCAAAATGTATTAAAAAAATAAAATGTTATTAGATAATCTACATAAAGTAGCAACATTAGGACTAATATCTTCATATTGGGAAAAAAATCGACACCATTAATAGCTGAAAGTTATCTCAACGGATCGCAATATAATGAAATCATATACAAAAAATGATAAAGTGCCTTGTTTCTCTATAGATTACAAAATTTATGAGTACAAAGTAGCCACTTACTATTTACATACCAACAACATACCAGAAAACCAAATAAATAACTTCTTTAATGGCGAAGTAAAAACAAAATGGAATGATTATCAATATCTATTTACAGATGGTTCGAAAATGAATAATGAGGTGGATTGTGCATTCTATCATTCCAATGAAGACATCGGTAAAAAATACAAACTGCCCAGTGAGGTCTCCATTTATACAGGAGAACTGACAGCCATTGGTAAAGCCATGGAATGTGCTTATAATTACGACAGCTCGAAATTTACCATATTCACCGACAGTAAAAGTTCGGTAAATGCCCAAAGCAATATACAGATATCGGCTAATTTATCAACATCCATTACATATTACTCACCATTCATAAAGCCATAAAATTACAAGGAAAGTAAGTCACTTTAATATGGATCAAAGAGCACGTAGGTATTCATAACAATGAAATTGTTGATGCTTTGGCAAAATCGGCCACTAGCTCAGAAAACTTAATTGGAAACAATCTGTTATCTCTTTAAAATTTCATTTACAAATACAAACAACGTCTACATCGCAACTGGCAACACCAATATGAACATATTCAAAAAGAAAACCGATACAAACTAATTCAACCAAATATGCAAAAAGCACATGGTTCTCGGACCACTCTAAACGCCCATTTATAAGAACCATAAGTAGGATGAGAACAGAACATGCCCTATATCAAGCTCACAAACGCAGAATAAGATTGGCAAACGCACCAGAATGTATATGTGCAGAAATTGCAGATCTGCAGCTCCTAGTTCTCGTGTGCTCACAGTATTTTCAATGTATAGATAATCTCTACCAAGACCTTTTAAAATTAGGAATTTATTTTCCAATAATCTTAGATTTATTAAGCTCAGATAACACAAACAAATATTATGTAATTTAGAAATATATTAAAACCATTAAAATAGATTTGCAAAAAAG
Source organism: Rhamnusium bicolor (assembly GCA_029963845.1). NCBI lineage: Eukaryota > Metazoa > Arthropoda > Insecta > Coleoptera > Cerambycidae > Rhamnusium > Rhamnusium bicolor. The sequence goes on from JANEYF010000252.1 coordinate 1,046,491, forward strand.
TGGGATAAAAACCTATCCATAAAAAAATTTATATAAATAAATATGGAAATTAACAAAACACTAATTCCTATTCCTATACAATGGGCTGGCTAATTGGTATTACCAGAGCCATTACTTCTCCAACAACAACTATATATATAACGGTCTTATAATGTAATATACTATTCCATAGACAAGTGAGATTGTTATATTGATGCTCTTTCTACTTACCTCGTATCTAAGGTACCTAACTATCGTATAGTAGACATAACAAGGGGTATGGACAAAACGACATTTATTTTATCTTTCGGTACTGGTGGGTGAGCGGCTTATGGTTTATAACAAAATATTACCTTTTTGTCCTTTATGACATTTATTTGAACATTATCAGCTAATTTGAACAGTTGAGGATGTAAAGCAAAAAATCAATGAGTTATTGCAGTATCTTCACTAAGATTAATTTCTCTGCTAAGTAGCAGTGGTTCACATATCTTTATTTACTGCACTATCATTTAATTTTTTAATTTTTTCATATTGAAACAAGTAATTTTTTTCAAACTGAAAGTTAGATAATTATTTTTAATATTAAATTGTTTTTTTATGTATAAATTTATGTTTCAGAACTGGAGAAGTTATTTTCTTCATACAATCAGGCCTATATTGTATCCTCTTACGTTACTATAACAGGGCTGTTAAGTTATAGCCAATCAGAAAAAATGATTTTTCAAAAAGATGGTTTCTTATTGGATAACCCTCAATATTACCAATATTTTAAAAGGACCCTTTACCTTAAAGGGAGTTTAAGTGACAAGAAAATATATTACCAGTAATTCCAGCAAAACTTAAATCGAGATATAGATACGATAGCCATTAAACTTAATTTTTATATAAACTATAGGATCATCATCTGATATTTATCTTGTCTATAATAAATTAAATGTTCATTTAAAATGTTGTTAATATTGGGGTTATAATAATATAAGAGAATATATTATAGGTCTGATTATCATATAATAATTCTCTCAAACTTTATAATTTAATATTTTCTGAAAAGGCAAAGTTTATATATTCCGTAATGAAGAAGTCACACCAGCAAGCCACAAATATGCATTTGTTGTGTAGTTTTATTTAGAACAGGTTTTTTATTATGACATTATATTATGTGTAGCTGAAAGACTATTATTCTCCTGGGAAAAGAGTACTTCCTTTCTAACAGCAATTAAATAGCTGTTACCAATGGGAATTCTTCGTGAACTCTACATTGTTCCTCGACAATGTTATTTTTGTTGGATGAAAATGATAATTTAATAAAATACAACTTGTATTAAAATTAATAATATAAATGATTTATGAATAAGTCAAATTATGAATATTTATTAATAGAATAGTATTTTAGAAACTGTTTTGATTTGGCAGGAACAGGATCGGCGTATGATATTTTTGTGGGGACCACAATACCTAATAAAAACTTACTTATCTAAATTTCTGAACATGTTTCCCGTTTTATTACAGAAATGATTTAGATTTTAATAAGTGTTTCAGAAAAAGTTAGCCTCAAAACTTTTCACATTAATAATAATACTATTCTCCTTCCTTGTGAGTACATCCCACATCAACGAGGAGATGAGGACTCTTGAACCTGTAGTGCATGCATGGCAGAGTCGTCTTAGTATTATATGTAATATCTTCAGGAGCTCAGATCTCCTCTTGTGGTTTGTAAAACATCACAAAACTTCAAGAGTGGACACAGATTTATTCAAAGAAGCAAAAGGAAGCGGATGAATTTGGTTTGGTGGTCGGCGAAATGCTGATGTAGATACAGTAACTAAGCTTTAGCCAAATTGCCTGAAAATCTAATTCAGAGCTGCCGAACACGGAAATCTATTTTGGCAGCCTGTCAATAAACCCCAGCGTGGTGTCTTCCATAATAAATAAATATAAAACCATAGAAATTAGAAAACTCCCGAATCTAAAGCCTAAGCTGTTTTGAAGGGGGTTACACTTAGAAAAACGTATACATACAACCATTCCCACCGACACTAAGAGTACTGGTTGCAGAATTCGAACTCGCAGCCACGATAGAAGGATTTCTAGTCACGCTTGCCATTGCATGCCCTAGCCATCTACGCTAATTGCTGGCTACTCGGTCAAGACGGTCTTCTACTAATTGATGTACTCAGAGGGATAAAGTCTACTTTGTTTGCTGAACTGGTGACCATTCAGACCTTCCAAAAATCAGTAGATAGGTTAAATGCATTAGGTGGTCATTCTAGGTTATCTCCATCTGCTTAGGGCACATGATTCTGAGATCTATAGGCGTTAACCCTGTGGGATGTGGGGAGTGGTTGTAATTAATTCACTGCCGCTTCATCTATTGTTCTATTAAAATAGAAGGCCAATTTCTCGGCTACTTTGACAACTTTGTTAACTAACTCTTCGGTTAATCAGGTAACCACAGTCATCCTTCTTCATCAACAATGATGCTTAAAAACTAGTTTTTCTCTATTTAGCAGAGAATCATTTAATTTGAATGTTTAGATTAGAACGTTCTTTTTCTTTTTGTCTATGTGAAGTCTTATTATGTTTGTCTTTATTAAAATACAGTGAATTATACCAATTACACATCATTTTTAGTATACTTACTATTGGATTTAAACGTGAGTAATTCGTTCAATGTGTCTGATACAATCAAAGATTTATCGTCTGCATATATTACAGAGAATGTGTCACATACCAAAGTCTCAAAGTCGTTCGTGTACAATAAAAACAATATGGGTCTCAACATAGAACCTTGGGGAACTTCAATATTGACATAGTTATACTCTGAATTAATCTTAATGATGATAACTGAATACGATAGGCTGACATATTGTTTACGCTTTTTTAGCAAAGAAATTACCTAATCATATGTAACCCCTTGTATGTTTATGTATCATGATCAACACAGTCGAATGTCCTATTGAGAATGCAAAGGATCCTCTAGTATGATGACAAATTTTAAATTTTATTTTGTTGGAATGTACAGTTACGTCTACTTTAAATTTTTGAGAATATGTAGTAACATATGCGACACAAAATGAAGCCAATACATCAGATAATGTTGTGAAAAAAGAAAGCAAGTGAAATGGTAAATCCATAATGATTTTAGAGTAAGTTGAGTTAAACATTCTTAATACCCAAGACTCACGAATTTCCATGTCGAGATCGCGTCGGCCTAGTGGAACATAATCGTGTAATTTTATGTTTTATTTACAACAAATGTTAAAAATAAAATATTGACGAAAGTAAATAAATAAAAATATATTTAATTAACAACCCTATTATTATATTCAGATGCAGAGGATTTAAATAGACGCGCCTCCATTTGCAATGATAAAGTTTGCGGACATTTGTTATAAATAAAACATATGGAATTACTTTAATATCTGAAATAAATATGTACATTATTTAAATCTTTTTATTAGTTTTCATAGATGACTGTTTCATAAGATGTATGATCAACCTGTACAATATTTCCGAATTTAAACACTAATTATGGAGGAAACATAATAAACAAATAAAAAGAAATGTATTGAAAATAATAAATTCCAAAACGATCAACGATAATGTAAAGGAATTACCATGTAATCTATGAATAACACTTCTAGAGTATACTTATTGTTGAGGGTTTTCTACCTACATTAGGTAAGCATATAAATAAAACAAATGTTCAATATATATGCAATCTACTATTTAATAAGATATTGTTACTTACTTTTTAGATAGTACTTACTGCTCTAAATAAAGAAAATCGAATAAAACGCGCACAAGTAGGTTGTGAAAAATACTGACAGTGCGGGAATAGCCAGAATATGGCGGGGGGATATCGGAACATGAGTGCGCGTATGTCCTAACTATATAGTTAGGTAACTATAATACAGACTATTTATTTTTATAAGGTTAACTGTAAGTTTATATAACATAACTTTAATAAATTTTAGTTGTTAACAATGTTTCACTTATCTTTAAATAACTAGATGACAAGTAATATTCTCGTTCAAAACAATTCTAGTACTACTGTCATTTTATCGATTAAAATGTACATAGTATATCAATACCAAAGTTTCAAAGATCAATATGCGGCAAAGTTTTTTAAGTAAATTTAGTTGGTTCTTCCAAATTCGAAGAAACTGCAATTTGTCGAATCATCCTATTCACACGGTTACCTACGTTTCTCATCAATTCTTCAAAGAATATTAAATTGTTTTTTATGGTTTGTACTTCTTTAATAAAATTTAAATTTATAAATCCAGATGTTTAATTTCGTTTTAAATATATAAAATTGGGTTTTTCTAAGTCACTAGGAGACACTGGTGTTTCACAATTTCAAATAGAAAGTCTCTATATATATAAATATATTAACAATTATTATATGTATACCTTCTTCAAAAATATGTATTGTTAGACACTATTTAGAGAATGAAAATCATATTTATATCTAATTTTTGGTTTTATCATATAAGTTAAATGGTGCCTAGATAAAAATATCTTATAGGACTGATATTTATGCTAGCAATATTCGCAGAAACAATTTGCTTACTATTCTAATAAACAACCTTTTAAAAGACCTTTCAACTTTCTATTACAACATCTTCATTTGCATCATATCCATTATTGTGTCATTTTGCTCTCTCTCATTTAAAAATAAATTGAAAAAAAATCTTATTTGAAAAACGGTGAATTATTTTTTTTTATTGTTTAGCCTGTTGAGTAATTCTAAATTTATTAAGGTCAAACCGGTACGCCTTGTATTAATTTTTTAGAATACAGAATACTGTTTATACATAATCTGATTTCAAAATTCAATAGTATATCCCAGTGAATCAGTTATATTAAAGAGAAAAACAATTACCTACACCGCGTACAAAAAAAATTCAATAATATTTCTATATCTTTAGCATTTTCAATAACAAAATCAGATGAATTTCGTTGTGTCAACTTTCCAACACAACTTTCTTGTGTACTTATTTGTAGCAATCAGTCACGTGTGACACCTGCTTGTTTCAAATTTTCAATTAAAACTTCATCTATTGTATTTCATAAAAAAAGTTAATTACACTCCAAGCACAGGAGCATTAAAGAATCGGTTTTACTTTCTTATACCTAATATAAGGAAGTATAGTAATCGTGATTTTTTTTCGTCTTCGAGATTTTGATTGATATATACGTTTTGAACCCTCCTGAATCCATTCTGACTATTTCCTGAATGATGTCTGTCTGTGCGTGTGTGTGGATGTGTGTGTGGAAGTGTGTGTGGATGTGTGTGTGGATGTGTGTGTGGAAGTGTGCGTGTACGTGTGTATCCGCGTAAACTCAAAAAATACTAATGGGAAACTTCCCAAATTTGGCAGTTAAGATTGTCAACAACATTTTAGGTGACACATTAAATTTGGTGATTGTGGTACCACCAGAAGAGACATAATGAATGAAAGAAGAAAAAAGGTACAATTTAAAAAAAAGAAAATTAAAATTTGTATTGCTTTTCTGGAAGAATCTCGACGAATTATAATGAAAAAACATAACTTTATGGGAAAAAATCTGTCGGCATATCTATAGTACTGCGATAGCAGCCACAGTTTTTGACATAAAGCTTTCAAATTTGGTACACATGTTCTAAAGGCCAAAGACAATGATAAATTTGGTGATGATCGGGACCTAAACTTTTTTGTCTAATTTAGTTACAAAAATGTCAATGTCAATAAGAAGAAATTTTTAAAATATATGACATAAATTATTATTGACAGTATCTAATGGCGCTGATAATTAATTATTTAAAAATTTTAATGTACACTATTAAAATTTAATTGAGGGAAGTGAAGAATTAAATAAAATGATTTTTTTAGATCAGGATGGTATTAATGGTATAAGAAAGTTATCTGCTGGCCACATCAGATATTTTATTTTACCGATTACCTACGAATTATCACATTATTTTTTTTTTTTTGATAATATCAGCCATTTATGTATGTTTTATATTAAGACGGTTTTCCAATAATTTTAATGTTTACAGAGAAAAAAAGCAAGGAACATTTTGACTAACTCCAAATTATGACTAACTCCAAACTATCGGTTTTTAGACATCAATGACATATCATTTAAAATATTCAATAGACATTTATATCAATTAGTTCATATAAAAAATAATTGTAATTTAAAAAAAACCTCTTAGATTTCTTCCTAGAATATTAAATACATTTAATTTGCAATGTATACATCTATTATTATCAATTTATCTACAGTGTGACCTACTTAGGCGTCAAAATTCGAATTTGAACAACTTTTTCTAACAACTGTATTCGTTATCTGCAATGTGAAGCAAAATATTGCAAATTGGCCCTATTCGCGGAGTTGTAGTAGGCTCTGGTGACTTTTCAGGTTTGAACTTATGAGCTCCAAAGCAGCTCGTGATCTACATCTGTGCCAAAATGAAAATCCCTATCCTGAAAAAAAAATACAGGGGTGTCTTTATCTAAAATGGGTCACAATGTATTTCTAAAATTAATTAACTTCCTTAAAGAGAGAAATAATTATGTTTGTGAAATACTGGAAATTATTCTTTTGCTAATTTTTGCAAAAATTGTCAGATTTTGGATTCACTTCAGATTTCCGTACATGTTTTAAATCTTATCTTAATAAAATAATATTAAAAATGAAATATGGTACTTTTTATCATCTGAAGTATTAGTAACGTCAGAAATTCTGGGACCAATATTATTTACATAGATTAAATATACATAGATAGTAACTCCTTATGTAAATATTTACCGCTCAAAAATCTGCACGCAAAAATTTTCATATCGTTGTGAGCAGTGCCTATATATGATTCTGTTGGATTGAAAACTGTAAATACGTTAATATGGACCGATTGTACGCATGGTATTGCTCAGGTACGTAAACATTTTCCACTTTTCTGATTATACTTTTAATCCGACCAAAATCACTGTTGTAATCTATATATCTATGTTCAACCTCCGAGAATTTGTGATCAATAACCTTTAACAATCCATTTAAAATTAGAAGTTGGTAGAGACAAAGAATGTTAAAATTTTTATTTTCAACGGCACATGATTCCGACCAAATTATATGATTGCTATCTTTGAGCAAAGGCAAAATCTATACAAGCAACTTGCCATTTTACAGCTTCCTCTATTTACTACATTGTTTGTCCTGTCCACATTGAAATTATGTAGCAACGTTTGTCACAAGTAGAAAGCCTTGAATTTTGGAAGTGGCATTGTTTGCTGTAAATCCGAAGTTATGTAACACTTATTTTTATCAACAAAAGATTTTTTCTCTAACTCGTCGTTGAGCCTCAAAACCTGCTTTGTAATTTTTTTATGCTCATTAATATTTTATCCAGTATCATTTTTCGGATGCCCAAAAGAAAAGTTTAACTTCGTAGAAAGGAAAGTTTCGCCATACAATTGCCTCAAACATTTTTGTCCTCACATTATTTAACGTATATTTTGTATTTTTGAGTTATATTGAGATGATGTACAAAAACGTATTATGGTGATTTTTATTCCATGAATAGTGCGGCTGTAAATGTTTTTATATGTTCTTAGTAATTAGGCGATTGGTCTACTTGCGTTGTGCTTTAAATTTTATCAAGTAAAGTAGCAGATTGTCCAGTTTTCAGTTTTTTTTAATGAACTCAACATTTTCCTGCTAAATTTTTTATAACGTGAACGAATATTGTTTCGGAGTCTTTAAGTCTATGATGCCGACACGACGTGCAACTGGTGTCAAAGTAGTACTGTTAAATAGGAGACAATTTTTGACGTCAATGACCAAATAATAACAATTGATCAGAATAGCCTTTTTGGCTTCCAGATTAAACTTTTCACTGCACTTCAATCTGTATTTTTTCCTTGCACAACAGTCTCTGTTCTATCTTCTTTTTCAGCATACATTTTCCCTTCTGGGAAGTGTTGGATATCATATTAAATAAGGAGGTCTTGCAATAAAAAAATATAGTAACATTATTGTGACAAATAATTGTATTTTTGATTGTGTCATCAATTATTGTAAAAGGTCCAAAAAATAAGTAAACGTTTCTTGTTTAAGTATGTATCCGACTCTTTCTTATTGGGTACAAATCAAATACAGTCCGCTAGAAGTAATTCTGTGACAACAGTAGTTGTACACTTTTAATATAGTTTTGTGAGAGAAGAAGAATCATAAACATAAATGGTCAATCGAGCTACGGATTTTGCAGGCAGTAAGAAATAAATACATAGTTTAGCTGCAATACAAATAAGTAAAATATATATATATATATAATTTGGACAAATTCATAACAAAAAGACTACATGCGTAGTTACTAGTCTTCAGGCGAGTGAGTCTATATTTTACTGGTCAATTTTCACAAACATTTCCTAATTTACCTATTTCTTATCACAATGGAAATTCTTAATCATAAGCGTGGGGTAATCAAGGGAAAATTAACAAGATTTGATACTTATTTGGATATATCTGAAGAAAATAAAAATTATGCAGAATTGAAAATAAGAAAATATAATGCTGAAATATTACTTGAACAGTTTGATGAAGTTCAGAGTAGTATAGAATTAGAAGATGAGGATGCAATACAACTAGAAGAAAGGAAAGAGTGAAGCAAAATAGTTTTGATTATTAGCACAAGCAGAGGATTTACTTCATTCACAGCCAAAAGTTGAGTCAGAAAATAACAAGGTAATAATAGGCGCACATGGTGAAATTTTTTCACAGGTAAAGTTACCACCTACAAATTTACCAGTTTTTGATGGTGTATACGATCACTGGCGATCTATCTATGATACATTCACATACTTAATTGATTCGAATATTTCATTAAACTCAATTCAAATATTTCACTATTTGCGATCTTCTCTTAAAGAAAATGCTCATGAAGTTATACAGTCAATTGAAGTTTCAGCTGACAACTATAAAGTAGCATGGATACTTCTAAAGGATCGTTTCGAAAACAACAAATATATCACACAAACTTACATTAAAGCAATTTTTGACCTTCAGCAAATATTTAAAGAAAATTAGGCACAAGTAAGATAATTTTCTGATAATTACAAAAACACATTGGAGCTCTTACCTCGCTAGGACAACCAACTGACTCATGGGATGTTCCAATTGTGTACCTACTATCTACAAAATTAGATCCTGTTTCAAGGTGATAATGGGAAGCAAAATCAGCGAAAAGTAAGGAGTTACAAACATACAACGACAGTTTTGGCAGCAGAAATGTCAAGTTTTGGAGTCACTTGATAAGAGTTATCTAACAAATAATTTACAATCTTTTAGTAAATTTTCTTGTCCACAGTTTCAAAAGAATACACACAAATTAAGTCAGCACAGCACATTTGTCACAACAAAATATTTGAAATCAGTAGTTTGTTCAGTATGTTTACTACATACTGGATTATTTGCATGCAAAAAGTCAAGTCACTATAACCACAGGAAAAAGTAAATGAGGTGAAAAGACTTAAACTTTGTTACAATTGTCTAGTTAGTGATCACCCATTTTATCAATGTCGAGCAAGTTTTTGTCGAAAGTGCGGAAAAAAGTACAATACCTTAATACACATAGATTATGTCAAAAATAATACTACATTACATAATAATACAAACAATAGTTCACAATCACAGTCGAATAATAATGCTGACCAGAATGAGAATACCACGCAAAATATTTCACATTGTTCTCATGCAAATCACACATTTTCACAGGTCCTGCTTGCCACAGCGCTAGTTGAAATTTTTAATAATCAAGGAAACAGATTTACTTGTAGGCTTTTGTTAGATTCGGCATTTATAACAAGAGCTACTTCTCAAAGATTGGGTCTTAAACCCAAACAAGTGAATATACCTGTAAAGAGCATAAACAGTGCTAGTACTCATGTCACAGAGTTAGTTGAGGTTACAGTAAAATCTCATTTAAATTCCTACAAAGCAAAACTAAATTTTTTTGTTTTGTCACATCTTCCACTTGTCAGTATTGACATGACTGATTTTGAGATTCCATCACACATACAATTAGCTGATCCTAAATTTCACAAGGTGATATTGATATGTTGATCGATGCCGAAATCTATTTTGATTTGTTGTGTATAAGTCAAATAAATTCACAAAAAAGGAACTGTCCTACATTACATAAGACTCAATTTGGTTGGATTGTTTCTGGAAAAACTCCTTTTAATAATCAACACAATGTGAATTAGTATTTATTGTGTTAATTTCTTCCAATTCCCAAAATTGTTTAATTTGATTGTGCACAATTTCATTTGTAGACAAGTTACAAGTTGTAAAATATGTCTGTTTCTCGATGAAAATGTATTAATCAGGGTAGGTGGACGAATACGCAGAGCACAAGTTCCTTTTGACGTTAAGCATCCAATTGTACTTTCATCTAATCATCCATTGAAACATTTCACACTTCTGCATGCTGGCCCACAAGCAGTGCTCACATCTCTAAGAACCAAATTCTGGCCACTATGAGGAAGAAATACAGTTAGGAAGGTAACAAGAAATTGTATTATATGTTTCAAAGTTAAACCTGTTGTTGTAAACCCTGTCATGGGAGATTTAACATTTTTAAGAATTAATCAGTTTCGCCTATATCAAAATGTCTGTTTGAACTACTGTGATCCAGTCAAATTAAAATAACGTAGAAGATCTGGAAACAACTTTTAGTTGCTATATTGCGATTTGTTTGTGTACAAAAGCAGTTCATTTAGAATTGGTTCAAAACCTCACAATGGAAGCATTCACAGCAGCGCTAAAAAGATTCATGACATGAAGAGGAAAATGTTCCAACCTTTATTCTGATAATGCCACTAATTTTGTTAAAGCTAATAAAGATCTTCAACACATGGTAGAATTATTTTTATCTGATAAACACTGGGAACAAATTCAAAATTACCTAGCAAATCAAGGTATTACTTGGCACTACATACCCCCACGCTCTCCCACATTTGGAGACTCTGGGAGGCAACAATCAAATCTGCCAAACACTATCTGCGACGAATTACTAAAAATGAAATTTTTACTTATGAGGAATATCTCACATTTTTAATCCAAACTGAGGCCTGTTTAAATTCATGACCACTCACACCTATTTCAAATGATCCTAATGACCTTTCATGTCTTCTCCATCACATTTCTTAATTGGAGACTCACTTGACTCTCATTCAGAACCAAATTATACTCGTATACCAGTTAATAGACTCACTTGTTGAAATTACATCCAACAATTGTTTCAACACTTCTGGAATCGATGGTCGACAGAGTATCTTCAACAGTTGCAGCAGTGCTCCAAATGGTCTAAGCACACAACACAGGAGCAGGTTCAAATTGGTAGTATGGTGCTGTTATATATAAAAAATGACAACCTCCCCCCGCTGCAGTGGAAACCAGGGCGTGTTATCTAGGTTTTCCCAGGCGAAGACGGTATTGTGCGTGTTGTGCTTATTAAAAAGAATCATGGTGAATTCAAACGTGCTTTAAATAAAGTGTGCATTTTACTAATTGAAGTTAAATGTTAGTATAGTTATGCATACATGTATTTTAATTTATGTTACCAACATTAATTTTAATGCTGTTCACTAATTTATATAGTTCAAATTTGTATTATTTGATGTTCAATTTTTTTTTAAATGTGATGTTTTCAAGGTGAACGTTGGATATCATATTAAATAAGGAGGTTTTGCAATAAAAAAAATATACATTAATGTGACAAATAATTGTATTTTTGATTATGTCCTCAATTATTGTAAAAGGTCTAAAAAATAATTAAATGTTTCTTGTTAAAGTATATATCTGACTCTTTCTTATTGGGTACAAATCAAATACAGTCTGCTAGAAGTAATTCTGTGACAACTTTCAATATAGTTTTGTGAGAGAAGAAGAATCATAAACAGGAAGGATATTCTTCTCCTCTGTCTCTTGCAATTGCTAATTTTTTTTTTCATTGGCTTGGATTTCGTAGCGTTTTCTAGAAAATTTCTCTTTTAGATCAAACATTTTCTTTCTAACGTTGTCTTTTTTTCTAAAACGCATCATTCGGCCATCTAAAGCTAAGTCATTTTCTGCCATGGCAGAAAATTTACTTTCAGATAATCATTCATTATGTCTGGTAACCCTTAATTTATAAGTTTTTCAAAAAATTTTCTCAGGGATTTCACATTTATCACTATTTCCTTCTTCATCACTTGATAGAACATGTGCACTACCAAAGGATATATTTTCATTACTAGATATATTTTGTGACATTCGGGTTTTACTAGAACCAATGTTCATACATGATCACCGAAAAAGGGGTTATTCAAATTTGAGTATGATTTTGAAGGCCTGCTTTCAAAGCATCCAGTTTAATTTATAAGATAGGTTGATTTTATTTGTCGCTTTTTGAATCTGTTTTTTGAATTTCTTATAAATCTGCTTATAAATTTTTTTCTTCCGTCTTTTGTTGTAATGAATGGTAACTATTTCCATCCTAATATGATAATAAAGTATTGAAATATTGTTTTAATTCTATCCGTATTTATTTTTAGAATCAATTTTTTAAGTTTATATAATGCATTTTACAAATGTTCTTATAAAATGTTTTTGTTACCATAAATGATAAAAAATATCTGTTCATTTCCATTTGCATGTTCCATGCATATATCTTTGGAATTCTGTGAAATTCCTTGGAATTCCTTGAATTTCTTTAGAACTCCCTGGAATGCCTAGCCAAAATAGTGTAATTCCGTGGAAGTACTTCGGAAGTAGAAGTTTGGTGTACAGATTTCTGTCGGCAGGTTTACCCCTCGTGTAAATCATATCACTACAAAAATCCAGGCCATATTTTGAGAAATTCAAAACACTAAAGACATTTCAACCATTTTTCTATTGTATAATTTTTCGCCAAAATTAGAATATGCAAGTGTGCCTGGAACCTACAATATGATATTAATATTTTTAATTTGGAGCGTATTTAGAGAAAACATTTTAAATATGTTTTTCCGTCTAACCAATTAGAGGTACTCCACAATCTACGTTATTAACTAGGTTTGGCTCGAATGACTTCACAACGGGTATATTTTTCTATACCATTATATAAACTTTTCAAAAGTTAAATAGACTCCAGATATACTCTATATATTTTAATATTATGTATTTTTAAACTACCTCGTATTCCTTCTATTTAGGAACTCCAACTATTTTATTAAAATTTTCACTCATTGAAATGTTTAAATTACTGTAGCGCCAATTGTATAAAGGTTGGTTAGCTTTGAAATCACAATTGTGACCAAGGGGTTAAACTTGGTTGAAAGTTAACCCACTTTTATACAACTGGTCCTTCTAACATTAAAATATTTATTTGTAAAGTTAATAATAATAATATAATGCAATATGTGAGTGATACATAAATGACTGTTTTCCTTGCTTGTCATTTTTGTTTGTAATATTTCTTGTTTACAGTTCTATATTTTATGGTTATTCACTTTGTAAAATATTTATTGTTAAGTTTGGTATTGTTTTAATTTGCATTTTATTTGTATCTTCCTGCTCTTGAATTGAATGCTTATCTATGTTAGTAGCTGAGGTATTTTTAAATAAAGAAATAAACAATTGAAATCGCTGAGAAATGCATACATTTTTGCAACACTTCTTCATACAAGATTCCGTTTTTGTCTTAGTGAATGCATTACTTCTTTTTTCGTTTATTCACTTGAGAAATTTTCAGCAGCACTTTTTAAAGATTCATTTAATGAGGTTTCTTAGAAAATACCTTGGATACAGTGTGCCACAAGCAACAAACTCTAGGGTGGTAAGGCGTCTCAGGAAATCGGAAATCACCTATTGACTATTTCAAACCTTTCTTTATGGTTATACATTTCCCCGTTTTTTGCATTTATCTCGAAAACTGTGTAATATTGTCTATCTATATTTTTTGTTTATTATGCAAGATGTGAGCCAGGTTCAACTAACTGAGGGTTTATACCTTTGACCATAAATAATAGAAAGCTGAGTAAATTTGAAATATACAGTCCCACCTGCAAGAGCAGTCAACAAACGGCAGCTCCCGGTTGTTGTGATGATATTTATAAGACGCTCTGTCGATGGTGCGTGCACTTGATACAATCTGAACCTAAGCCATTGCTCCTCTCGGGTCATCAGAGCGTATCTCCTCGGACAAGCTCATTACACGCGAAAATTGCACCAAACTCATTTCCTAGGATTTACTTACTCTAAATAAATATATTTTTTCTTGTATGGTGCGTTACTCGCTTGTGCCTAATCTGTGCAATTCCAACTCGAGCGTTTCTTTTTAATTATATTTTATAACAGGTAACCACAGTACAACACATGGACATGCCTATAGTTCCACCATATGGGCACTGATGGATATAACTTTAATTTAGAGGCTATTAACATTTTACAAAACTTAAGAAACCCATTATTTATTTACCATGGACGGACAGAAAAGTTTTGTCAGGGATACTGGAAATATAATTATCTTCTCTTTAAATTTGTTTTTTTTTTTTAATTGTAGCATGTTACTAGATTAGCTCGTATCAATATAGTTCTGTAATCCGCAACACCATATATAGATTCATTATTGTTATTATAAACCCCTCAAGATGTTCTAAAACCAAAAAAGTTCTTTCGACCTTCGATCTGTCTGAAATATTCAATTGTAAATTAAACAGCCTTCTTACACAAATGTAGTTCGTCATAATTCTAAAGAAAAAGTACCCAAATATTATGATATAATAAAACGATGTGATATTGAGCTCTTCGATATCTTGGGATGCCTATCAGTAGTAGTCTTTTTGGTACATACATGTTAAGCAGTGGTGAGAGGTATGAAACTTCTCGTATGGTCTAAAGGCTACTATCCGACCGACATCATAGATGTCTCTGTGGCGGATAGCGACTTGCGAAGCAAGTACCGAGAGCGGTGACCTCTAGCCCAGGTGTACTAAACTACTGTTATTAAATATGATTTGAACGAAATAACTACTCAGCGGGCAAATACCCCCACCTGCATTGGATTACACCTTCAAATCATGATAGATCGATAGCAAATGTCATTTGTCAATTCCTAACCAGACATAGACCGGTTTCGAACTTATTTGTTCTCCTCAGTATGCAATAGGTTATGGAACAGTGGCCAACCTGCTAGTCATATACTAACTAAGGTAAATTGGGTAGTGGTGAGAGGTATGAAACTTCTCGTATGGTCTAAATGCTACTATCCGACCGACATCATAGATGTCTCTGTGGCAGAAAGCGACTTGCGAAGCAAGTATCGAGAGCGGTGACCTCTAGCCCAGGTGTACTAAACTACTGTTATTAAATATGATTTGAACGAAACAACTACTCAAGGGGCAAATACCCCGACCTGCATTGGATTATACCCTCAAATCATGATAGATCGGTAGCCAATATCATTTGTCAATTCCTAACCAGACATAGACCGGTTTCGAACTTATTAGTTCTCCTCAGTATGCCATAGGTTATAACTTTAGACAAAAGCTTGAACAGGTCAATTTTATTTTCAAGAAGTATACTTAAATTCACTATCTCTATTAGTACCACTTCAACCTCTATAATTATGATATTCACACCTAAAATTTCAAATGACAAGAGGTGTCAAGTGACCCTCATCTTAAGGACTGTTAAATTCTCTTTATAATGACAATGTTAGAAATATCTCCCACCAACCTCCATAAACAATAAAATGTCATCGAACATTCTGTAGCATTTCTGGAGTAATTTGATGTATGGTAAGCCAATTAATACATTTTTTTTATTGTGACAGGATTTTTTGATGTCTCTTTTTAATGGATTTTATCGATTTTACATGGGCTGTATATTTCTTTGAGTGGTGGTGGTTACATTTCTTCTGATCATAGATACCGTTAATTTATTCGCCTATTATTCTTTTATTTTCACACAAACTTAATGTTTAATCGACCTTTTAACGTTTTTGTTCAATCAAGAACTAGAAACTAAGGACACTATATCCTCTAAAGCCGGTGTGGGTAGCTATTTGTGTTATGAAAAAAGCACCTGTTAACTCGTAACTGTGTTCTATAGAATTCAATTATCTCTATCACCCCTTTTCTATAAATAAGGGTGATGCGCTTGGCAAGTCAAGGATGACAAAGTACAATGCACCTGCTTATTGTATTAAGTATAAAGAAAATTAACAACTTATGACTTTAATATGTATTAGCAGAGAATAAGAAATCATAATAATAATTATTATTATTATTGCGTATTAGGTACTCATTATCTTTATGTAAGTAGAATGAATGTCTTTCTATGGTGTGGCAATCGAAGTAAAAGTATAATGCATTTTATGAATTGAATGTTTAAAACGATAATAATTAATTATTTATTTCGTTTTATAATTCGACAAATAAACATGTCCACAGGCGTCACAATTTATATTATAAATGTCAGCCTGGCTCGGTTGTCTCGATCGCAGCCCTTGGTAGTTATCATTAGTTTTTTGCGAAACCCACCTGATTTTTTTAAGCTTTTTCCACTTTGATATTTCCATATTCTTTTGTAGATTACACGACCGCGACAGTACATTATTCCTCATTTAGTCAGAATAATATGACGATTGGTACAAAAGTGGGGGAAATCTTGCTTCAGCGGAATGTTAATTATAATTTATAATTTTCAGGTAATAGAACTGTTATATTTTATTGTTACTACATTGTCGCTTCTCAAATAGTAATAATAATATACACCACAGAAATTAGACAATTCACGAATGCAAAGCTGAAGCTATCTAGAAATCGACATCCAATCATTCCCACCGACGACATTGCTAGTGTTGGTGGGAGGATACGACAGAAAAATTTCTATAGTGTAGTTAGTGATTTGCTGCTCGAAAATGTCTCGATACTTCCACTCTTGAGTAAAAACAAGTTAAAATAAGTAGATTTTCGAATAGATCCACCTCTCACCCTTCTCACCAAAGGAGTCACTTATATCTGTGTATATATTTGTTTCTCAAAAACGGTAAAAAATAGAGAAATACCATTCGATACAAAATAAAATTTTGCATAAGATCCTTATTTTGTCTTTTATTGTTTTCTTTTTTTCTAGGTCCCACAGCAAAAAAAATGTGGGGGTTTCCCAACAACATATTTTTTGCTATAACTCTAAAGCGGTCCAATAAATCAAAACATAAAAAATAAAGACCAATATTTTGTCTATCGATTGCTATATAATTTGTACATGTTATTTATTCAAATAAAGCCAACAGTGGCGTGCAAAGAAGAACCTACAAATACAAAAGAATCTATTTAAAATAATTTATTATTATTGTTTTACAAACAGCAAGACAATGAAATTTTGCTTGTAACTATCAAAGAGTTACTCAAAAGAAACTGAGGTTTCATATCTTCAATTGAAATAATGCGTAGCCGACTAGTGCGCTCTTATTATCGAAATCACGAAAGAATGCCGTTACGTCACAAATGAATTTCTAATCTGCAACGTACGCTGTTTAAGCGTTCTTTGTATACAAAATAATAAAACGAGAGAGACAGCGCATATGTGACTGTTAATATCTCAGACTAACGTTGTTGATGCGTTATACGAAAACCTAACTTCCTTGACGACAAAGAAAGCGAGGGCCTGATTTCGTAAGTCTTAGTAACAAGCGAAAATAATAACAATCAATCTGTTCGAACTCTTTTGACTAGCGTCGTTGTTACATATTTCATGATTTCCTGTTTCTACATGTCAACTGTCATTTGTTTATTTTTTAGTTTGATTTTTACCGTTTTCTTTATTTTATTGATTTTTGTATATGAAAAACAAATCTTTTCAGAACTTAACGATAGTTAATCTTCAAAAAAAAAAGTATGTTTCAATGTGTAATATTAATGTTTCTTAATAATACAAACAAAATCCTTTTTTTTTTAGAAAGCCATCAGGCAGTTTTTTTATTTTTAATGATGTTAATTAATTTAAATGTAATTATAAATATTTACAAGCAATCAACATTTTGCCAAATTATATACCCAGCAAACATTTAAATATGGGTTTTCATTGCAACTGTACCACTTATATGACACATTTAGTAATGGCCATATATCGGGTTATTACATTGGGCTTGTAACTGTAGGAGGCTGTGGCCGACACCTGCCCACAAGACACTCTTCCGGCAATTTCATCAATGGGCCAACAAGGTGCCGTAGTATTAAAAACTATGGTTAGTATTCATATTCATGGGTCGTTTCATTTGTTTTGGCGGCCTAGCGCATGGCCTACATATACTATTTCATTTATTTATTTATTTTTACAATATCCAACAGACCGAGGTCCATTTACAGGATAAGGATACAACAAAAAGTATAGACACAGTATATACGCTAAGAAAAAGAATATATATACATATGTACTCGCACGCAAGCACGCAGCCACGCAGGGACGCAGAGATGCAGGGACGCAAAGACGCAGACGCAGAAACGCAGACGCAGAGATGCAGACTCAGACGCATACGCAGACGCATCCACACACACACACACACACACACACACACACACACACACACACCACACACACCACACACACCACACACACCACACCACACCGCACGCACGCACGCCCCCGTGCGCGCTCCCACACACACACCACTTCAGGGGATGAGGTATCCAAGGAATTGGATGGACTCACCCTTAAGAGGAAGCGACTGGGGGGTGCTGCAAGAAGACGCCTTAAGAGCGGAATACCATACGAAACCGCCTTAAGCAAAGTGCTGGAACAACGACTAACCGAACAGCAGCCAGAGCAAGGGCAGCAAACCTTCTCTAAGCAAGCTGTAATGGGTAAGCGTCTGCGTTCCAACGATAGCACACCATGCTAGCGGGGGAAAAACCCCGGGAAAGTAGAGCTGTAAAACCTTTTTTTAGGGAAGCTGTTGAGGGGGTCAGAGTGGGCATAATCCATTCCAACTACCCAACGACTACCCTAACTAGCACACAGATGAGAGCACTACAGAAGGCAGTAATGCAAGCTGTAGAGTCAATCCCAGACGAGGGTCCTCAGGTGAGGTTCCTAGGCTGCACAAAACGGCCTGGGTTGCTTCTCATCACCTGTGCGGATGGGACGATTGCCTCGTGGATGGAGAGTGTCACAGAACACATCCATCCATGGGAAGGAGCGCGTCTTAAATTCGTGCAGGGGCAGGACCTTCCCAAACCTCATATCTGTGTGGAATATATCCCGGATGACACCGTTAACTGACTATCTTCCGAGGTAGTGCTGAACAGGCTGAGGAAAATGAACCACGGTCTGAACACCCGGGAGTGGATTATACTACACCGGGAGGAATCGGGCCCATTTCTAATATGGACGTTCTCAGTAGATGAAGCGTCCATGATTACACTACTGAATTTCAGACCCTTCTGCTGATTTGGACAAATCCAATTTCGCCCAAAAGTCGGAGGAGGTAAAGACCCCTCTGACATGGAAGCGGTGGCAAGAACGCCATCAGGAAAAAGCAAACTACAATCGCTTCCCAAGAGGAGCGATCAGCCCCGAGAGGGAACATCTGGGAAAGGAAAATCCCTCCCGAATAAACCCCATCTGATAAAGAGTGGAATTAAACCACCTTCGAGGAAGGGAACGGCGGGGGCCCTAACCCAGACAAAACCACCTCCAGGAAGGGTGAGAAACATTCACCTTCCGGGAGGAGGAGAAAAATCCTACCCCCCTTAACTTCCTTTTAAACCCACAACCTAACCCTACCTAACTCAATCGTTTCTCAACACTTCCACAAGTAATACCCTCATCCCTAATCATTATCCTCAAATCAACTACCCAATGACATCTTATATTAGGTATCTACAGGCGAATCTACAAAAAGCCAGGGCAGCCACATACGTCTTCGGCAAAAGACTTAAGGAAGAGCAAATCGACATCGCTCTCCTCCAGGAATTCTGGACAAGTAACACAGGCCGAGTAAGCGGCCTGGGAAATACTTCTGGCAAGGTAATAGGAATCGGTTCTGATGAGAGAATCAGAGCATGCACTTTGATCAGAAATAACATTAACTATTTTGTACCTACAGGGTACTGCACCCAGGACGTTGTAGCTGTCCAAGTATCGACCTCGGCGGGATGAAGCAAGATGGAAATAATCGTCTGCTCCGTCTACTTCCCGGGTGATAGAGTTGCAGACCAACCTCCTCCAGCTGCAGTGCGGGATTTAATCGCCTACAGCAGAAGGAACAATATCCACATGGTTATTGGATATGATGCGAATGCCCACCATATAGCGTGGGAAAGCACCAACATTAACCAAAGAGGTGAGTCACTTTTTGAATACTTATTAAGTGAAGGACTAACTGTGAATAACATTGGTTCCGAACCAACCTTTGTCACCAGAAATCGCAACGAGGTATTAGATATCACAATCTGGGCTGATTGTGATATCCAACAATATAACAGATTGCAAAGTATCTTCTGAACCCTCGTGTTCAGATCACAAACATATTCTATTCAATAAAAAAGCTAGTCCAAGACCTATGGTGACATATCGGGATCCGAAGTGCACACACTGGGAAGGGTACAAACATTCCCTCCAGTCTCACCTTCAAACCACTATCTCCACATTCAGGAATCGTGATGAGACTAAAATTGCGGCGGAACAGATCCGCAACGAAACTGTCTCAGCTTACAACGAAAAATGTCCACTGAAGACAAAAAAGGACAATAGAGGCGCGTCTTGGTGGAACAAGAATTTGGATAAAATGAGAAAAGAAGTTCGACGCCTCTTTAATCGAGCTAAAGCTGCGGGCGACTGGGACCAATATAGATCCGCTCTAACGGACCATAACAAAGAAATAAAGAAAGCAAAAAGGGGATCTTGGAGGAAAATCTGTGAGAGTATAACTGACCTACCTCACAGTACTAGAATCCACAAGATTCTTTCCAGAGGGCCGACGTGGAAATTCGGCTCGTTAAGGCGACCGGATGGCTCATATATGGACTCTGGAAAGAAAACCTTAAAGCTCCTAGCACAAAACCACTTCCCAAGGTGCTTGAATCCGAATGACCAATAGCTGTCACCATTAGAAGGTCGGTTAAAACGATCTGATAAAAATGATTGGCCGACAGCTAAAAAGGTGATCACACTACCCGCAATTGAGTGGGCCATTAAATCCTTCCAACTATTCAAATCGCCAGGAGAGGACGGAGTTTTCCCAGCTCTACTACAAAATGGACTAGAAATATTGCTCCCATTCCTCATTAAATTATTCAGAGCGGCGGTTAAAGCAGTATATGTACCAAAAATGGGTAGAAAAGAACCAAGCCCTAAATCGCTTAGACCAATTAGCCTGACAATTTTTCTATTGAAAGGCCTGGAGAAGGTGCTGGACGGATATATCATGGGGAACATTCTGAATCATCACACCCTCAATACCCATCAGTACGCCTATCAGACAGGAAAATCAAAAGAACTAGCACTTTAACAACCTAGTCGAGATGATCACCCAATCCCTTCAAATGAAGGAAATTGCGGTGAGAGACTTTCTCGACATTGAGGGAGCATTTAATAATGCACTGCCTGACTCCTTATATGCAGCAGTGGCTACTAGAAGAATTGAGTCTATTATAGGCGACTGGATTCGTGCTAAGCTATCAAACAGGACCATAACAACGTCTCTACAGGGAGAAACAGTTAGGTTTAGAGCCACAAGAGGATGTCCGCAGGGTGGGGTTTCTCCCCCCTTTTGTGGTCACTTCTTATGGATGACCTACTGGCTATTCTCACACTGTGGGAGGTTGAGATTCTAGCATATGCAGATGATCTAGTCATACTAGTCAGAGGAAACTCTGAAGGAGTAATATCGAATACTCTTCAAGAGACACTGCATGCAGTGAGTAACCGGTGTGACAGGGAATAGATGTCTGTAAACCCTCAAAAAACAGTAATAGTACCATTCACCCGGAAAAGGAAGCTGGAGGACTTAAGACCTCCCTCCTTAATTGGTGAAACTATTCCATTTGCGGAGGAGGTGAAATATCTAGGAATCACTCTCGATAGATCTCTTAATTGGAACTCCCATCTGGAAAAGGTAATCCACAAAGCTAGGCTGTCCTTATGGACATGCCGTCGTATTTGTGGCAAATCCTGGGTCATGGGTCCCCAACAAATTTACTGGATCTACATCACGGTCATCAGACCAATGATAACATACGGATCCATTGTTTGGTGGTCGAAAGGATCACAACGGACGACCAAAGCCAAACTCTCTGGACTGCAGAGATTAGCATGCATAACCGTAACGGGAGCAATTAGCACCACACCGTCAGCTGCAATGGAAATCCTCCTACAGACCTACAGACTGCAACTAGCGGTCATTAATATACCACAAACTAGTATCATGGAACAGGTTGCAGGATGATATAGAGAATCACAGCATCCTGGGAATGCCCTCGGATACTATGCTTACCATGACCAACTACGAGCTGACTTTCAACATCCTTTCTCCGGAAAGAGATGAGTGGGATCGGAATAAAGCCGACCTACTGAGGGCAGACAGTTGCTGGTTTACAGAGGGCTCCAAAACTCCCGAGGGAACAGGAACAATAGGCTGGAATATATGCATCTTACACGCAGTTCGATAAAAATTTTCTCAGATAGCCAAGCAGCTATAAAAGCTCTTGGCTACATTCTACCGGTGTAACTCCAAAACGGTATGGAATTGTCAGATGGCTCTAAATCATTTGAGCAAAGACAATAAAGTGACTGGTCTGGATACCCGGCCACTCTGGTGTGGAAGGTAACGAAATAGCCGACTCCTTGGCCAGAGAAGGAGCGGGATAACGAATCATCGGACCAGAACCGATACTTCGCATATCTGTAAGTACTACTAAGATGGCTATCTCAACCTGGACTGAAAGGAAAACTCTCCAGTTTTGGCAAGAGTTACCAGGATTAGTTCATTCGAAGGCGTTTATAAAATACCCTTTGAAATCAAGAGCTAAGAAACTTTTAGAGTTAAACAGGGTAAACCTGAAAACTATAATAAGCCTATAAACTACAATCTGCTTAAACTCGGCCTAGCAGAAAACGCCGAGTGCCGTCTATGCCTGGAAGATGATGAAAAGGCAGACCACATCCTATGTACCTGTCCCGTTGTGGAGAGGATCCGATTCTCAATATTTGGAACAGGGCAACTACTGCCAGAGGATCTGGACACATTCTCACCCAATAAAGTTATCAGTTTCGTTAAGAGACTGAACTTATTGGGTGAAATATAACTAGATGTGAGCCACAATAGTCCTGCTGAAGGCCGCAGTGGAGGGTCTACAGGGACCCACTCACAAGAAACCTAAATTAACCTAACCTCTCTAGCCTCCGTCCATATTACCAAAGACTAAATCTTTGATATTAGGGAGATTTTGAGCCAACTAAAATAACTTAATTTTAAATCAATGTTGTGGTTAGATTTATTAACAATAACGATTACAACGGCAATCACAAAGAGAGATTTTGAACTCCTTAAAATAAGTTAATGTAAGAACAATGGCATCTAGGGAACATAACCTCTAATTTTTGTAAACTTTCGATTTACCATGTTAATTTTTGTTGTGTTGAAATCATCATCAGTATAATAAGTACTGTTTAAAATGGATGAAGCAATATAAAATGTAGTTAGAAGGAGAGACCTCAATGGGATCAACACTGTGACTGACGAAATGAAATAAGCATAACCATAACAAATGCTTTCGTTATGGCTCCATAAATAACGGAACCCTTTATCTTTAATAAAGTTAACATTCTTTCTTTTTAGCACTACGCATGCTCAGAATAACGATAACAACAACCACACGCTAAATTAAGGGGTTCAAAATCTCCCTATTATCATAAGCACAGACTATATACCTTATAGATAGGTACTCTGTGCTATTAGGTCAATGCAAAAAGACGTTTTATAACCCAACTTTACCAAGCAGTGGTTGTATTATCGACTTAAAAAAGCGGTTTTGTGTTTATTTTGAATTATGGGTTTATGATTTGCTACAGTGTGATCATATTAATAAAAGTCGATGTAAAATGTTTAATTACCATACCAAATTAAAAAAATGTTCTGCCTTCCGTATTATTTACTATTTTACTTTCTTTGCAGAATTCAAATGTCACTCATACAACTAGTTTTTACATTTTATTTTATAAGCATATTGGCATACTGATAAATCAGTGAATTAGAAATCATTTTAAACCAAAAAACCGGTAAAGCTAAAAAAATTGATTTTCTTATTTACCTACCTGTCGTAGGATACCATATTTCAACAATTCAAACACAACCGAAGTCATTTTTATTTTATAAAAGAAAATAAATAAACTACGTCAACAACCTGAGGTTAGCCACAAACTAATTGATATTGATATGTGCAATTTGATTTTCATAGATTGTAATTCCTATTGGTGGATAATAAATCCGGTTTTAATAAGTATATGAGGCACATATCTTTAGGTATGTGATATGAGGGTTTCTCATTACACCAGTTGACACATCTGAACATAGGCCTTCCCTTTCTCACACAAGGATGGAAGAGAGATAGGAATACTTTTGATGCCATCTGATGGACAAACCGGTGTAATACGGGCTACCGTTTTTAGGCACATCAGTTGGCGCCACTGGCGAGTAAGGTAGCTGTCAAAAGTTATTGTTAGGCGCGGAAGAAGTGTATAGGGTTTTATTATAATTATTTCGTCCACCAGTAAATAAAAAAACTTGTTAATTATACCTTAATGTTATGCAGTTCCATTTTGTTCGGAAACAAAAGGCGGACATACGTTTCCGAGAGACAAAACTCGTCTAAAACAGTGCAACCACTGTTCACGTTCAGTTACAATAACCTTACTCTACACTAGCGCCTTTCGTGGTGAATTCAAGCGCGGTAACCTTCATTAGAAACTCTCGACATATGAATTTATTTAATCAGGTGTTCTAATGTGCTGAACATTGTACATAATCAAACATGTTCTGTGTGTGTAAATTAGTTACTGAAAGTTCTTAAATATTCCCTACAAGGGAAAAATAAAATAAAATTCTACGCTACCTAAAAGCCTCTAAAATGTCGCCTTTATAGACATATATATTAAGGATCAAGTTCCAGTGTGATGTATAAGCAACGGTATGTCATGACAGTAGTACTGTTTGCATAATATGCTATTTTTTTTGTAATAGGAGTAGATAAAAATAAAATATCTTAAAACTTGCCCAAAACTGAATATTTCGAACACGAATGCCTGGTATTTACATATATTTCGTGTTGTTTACTTCGAACCAACTGGACCTAAAATGGCGAACGATATTACCCGTCTAATACAGAGCCCTAATACAACATACTTAGGGTATGTCATTTGAATAACTTCCAAAATATGACGTTACTGTTCGGATCTGTTCAGGTTTATATATAATATTTCCGTAACTGCTTTAAGGGGACTTTCGTAAATATGAACCAGAAAAATCGTTTCGTTAATAGGTGCGTTCTTTCTGAGATCTTAGCTAATCTAAGTTGTTTTACGGTTACTCTGCATAAATAAAAGCATAATTTCATTTGATTTAGCCTCCGTAACCGTAAAACTACTTGGATTAATTGAGATCTCAGTTAGAAAGAACGCACCTAACGTTGGAAATAGCTGTGTCCTCCCAACAAACACAGAAATGATGGCCAACAGACGGGCCATTATCGCATATGCTGGGCCTTTACGTGTATATATTTTCATATTCTGGACCAGTGTTGGTTATATGTTAACTTTCTTTATAAAAAGAAAACGGTGTAAAGGCGATACTGGGCTAACATTGTATAATTACAGATAAAGAATTGAGATGTGGTTAATATAATTTAAAAAAATGTGAAATACATGTATCAAAGTCAAGATATATTGGTCATTCTTTACAACAGCCACTTCTGCCTGACGAAAAAAACAAATACACAGTACGATGCTCCGTCATGTTAGGAATACATCCCACATAATTATATGTTGCGCTTATGATGGGAAATGCCACAAAAAAAAATAATAAAATTTTTCAATGCGTTTGGTGGAATTTACGATAACCCTCATACGGCGCGTTTAACTTACACATATACATTCTATATCTGCTTTATATGACTCCTTATGGGTTGACAGCGCCGGTACAATTAACTATTGTCACTTATTTCCCTTGCCCCAAAACAGTGCGAAAATACGAAATATATTTGCGCAACATTTCCTTTGCAGCAAATGTCTTCTATAGAGACACTTTACGCGTGTGTACAAAAAAAACACGAAAAATATAGAAGTGGCTGTTGTAAAGAATTACCGATATATTTATTTCATTCATATATTTTTAAGCAAAATATAAATTTTAAGTAATGAATGAATGACTAACATTTTAGACAAAAATTTGTAGGTCCAATATTGGCAATCAGGTCGTCGATCATAAGTTTTTTTTGTTTAATGTTGGTACTAAAGACCACAAAAACAAAAGTGACTTGAATGTTGTCAACTCTGTTAAACTGTCACTAGTTCGGTCATCCATCAGAAAAGTAAAAGGTTATATTAGAATGTTTATTGAGTAGGCGGACATTCAAAAGCATCCTGAACAAATTTTATAAGAAAAAGAGACCTATGTGAAGTAAGAAAATGAGGTAAGTATTTATAAACCATAAATTTTGAACTTAATTTCCGTGTGAAAATTATATATTATACATTTTCCAGGTGTAACGCTACCGTGCAATACCAAAGATGATATTGTAAAATTAAATAAAAGTTTGAAAGACCTTAAAATAATGTCAACAGTGGTAATAACTGTATATAGTCTGTTTTATTTGTGTCTTAATAAAATAGCTATTTTATTAGTTTCGAAAATTACAAAATTAAAATTAATTTTCAGGTCAGCAGTTTACAGTTAATGGGTGGTAAAGATGTTGACACAAGACGCGCATTGAGCAAAATTATGTCTAATTCTTTAACACTGACGTTCAATTGGTCTGGAAGTAATGATAAAAATCGTTTCGAAGCACAAAAAAATATTTTGAAGCTAATAACAGGTGAATATACTGTATGCCATGATTTGTAAATGTAAGAGTTTTCTGCATTAAACAATTTTATTATTTGTTAATAATTTTTTTAAATTCATTCTTTAACAACATTGATAGCATAAATAAAAATGTGAAATTATAGGAATCTGTTACATATTAAAGTAAACAAAATGGTTAGCAGCATATGCACCAAAAATGAACTGCTTATATATTTACAAACATTGAAGTTATCGAATTATCATTCCTCTGATTATGAAACAGTGATGTCCATATCAGTGCCTTTGTCCCCTTTTTCGGATAGCACGCCAAGAAAATCAAGATATAATCTCTGTCACTGAAAGCATATTGTGATTTAACTAATTATCTTTGTTTAATTTGTTTGCATATTTAGATTTAATAAAATTATTTTCTTCAAAAAACTAAGCCTCCGAAGTGAGATTACTATTAATGATTATTTTTTCGTACCAATATTGACCAATCAAAAGGCAGATTTTCGTTAACGATTATACTAGAGAAATTTCACTAGGTAACTTAATAAATAACTTTTTTCTTTAACTTATTTGACTATTTGTGGGATAGTTTTAGAAACTTTTATTTGTTTTTGAGATGTTTATATTTTTAAAATGTAATCAAAAAAATAAATAGAATTCAATGTAGATACTTTGAAAATTTTCGAGTTGTGTGTCTTAAACTTCCTTCATATTAACAAATTCTGTGTTTGAGTAGATAATCCTCTTGCTTTGCGGTTAGATTATTTAAACTGTCAAACTGACAGACTATTTATTATTGTGTAACAAATTATTGACATGACCTGATTATATCGAAGTACTTGTACTACTGAATATAATCTTTAAGTAAGAAGATGAAATACTGGACATGTATAACTTACACCTACCTTTTGTTCTTATAGTAATTGTCAGAAAGAATCCAATATCCAAAACAGCTACTCAACAGGAAGTAGATGCTGTTACTGAAATATGGCTAAGAACAATGGGAGATAGAGATGGAGGGAGAACCAAATGATATTAAAAAAAACTAAAATAAATTTAGAGGATGTTGAATAATTTATAATTTCAAAACCTTTTGACTTTGCTCTGTTATAATTCATATAAAAGACATTTTTTATTTGTATGTTTTAGTGATGTGAGATTGCACTCGGTGCTTTTGTATTTGCTATTTTAGTTCTGGTTTTTGTTTATTTTAAGATTATAAAGCAAATAAAACGTTTTTTATCCTAAAAATTTCAACTTTGTAGAAAGAAGAAATACGTTTATTTTTGTTCTAAAAAATATAACTACACTTACAACTGTGGATCCATTTTATTTATACTAGGGTTATATTTTTATTAAATATGTACTGATAAATTAATATAAGTAAATATGAAAACAAAGAAAAAATAACAAGATATATAATTCATCAAAAATATATTTTTCATTCCTTCAACTGTATTAAGGCAACGGTTTCATTTCGATAGCTTTCATACAGCTTGGAAGAGCATATAATTTTATGAATTTTATTTTATATGACCTTATAATGTAAGTATGTGAGTAATTATGGAGAATATTTGGTATTAATTTCAAGTATTTTTTATGTACTTTCCAAGCATGAAAGAATATTCATTGCATTAGTTGTAATCAGAATGTAAATTAGTACACCGAGTGAAATCACATGTCCAAATATATTTTGTTTTTACACTAGGTACTATATAAGAATTATTCTGTATGTTTATTAAACATGTATTATATACTAATTTTTTAGAAAATCTGATATTTTAGTTGTTTCATATTATCCGTTTCTAAAAAAAAACGTTAATCATGTGACCCAAATAATTATTTTTTTTTTTTAGAAATATTCTTTGTTTGTATTTTAATTTTTCATGTATTTCTACCTTGTATGACAGTAGTAAAATATGATATTTTCTTTTTCAATAAGGCCTTGATGAATTCAAAATTCATTTAAAATGCACGAATTGAAATTCCATCATATCGATGGTATAGCATACGTGGTAAGTACATTTTTAGGCAAAAATGAGTTAATTACACTAAATAAGTGCAAACACTTGAAATTGTTTAGTGTAATTAACTCATTTTCGCCCAAAAATGCATTTAACAAGTGTGCACTACAACATCGATATATGGTATTAATCGGACTGAGAATTTTTAATATATACATACATATACAATTACACCCTGCATATATCTATAAGTGGTTGTGCATTGGATATCCACAGTCTGTCAATGTAAATTTTATTCTGACAAAATGAAGGTAAGGAAATATTTAACTATACAGTATAAACATCGGCTGAACATTGGTCCAATAGTGGAAGTGTCTTAAAAATAGTGTTGGCCCTGATGTCGGCCACAAGGACACCGAGATGCTGGGCCATTGACAATTGCCTACGTTGGGCCAGCAAATCATGTAACTGACTTGATGTAATGTGCCAATAGTGGCCCTATAATCTTGTGTTTGCTGGGCTTTTACCACCAATCTCAATTAATCTAAGTTGTTAGCATAATTTCTTTTGATGTAGCCCATAGAAAATTTTTTATCTATGATGTAGTCTCCATAACCATAAAATTACTTAGATTAGCTGAGATTGGTGGTAAAAAGAATATAATTTTGAAAAGTTTCCAAAGAAAATATAGCCGTACGTGACTCCCCCATACAGCACAAGTACGTCCAATTGACGTCCAGTTGACATCCGCAATAAATTTACTGAATGTTCAGTGGACGCGTCCATTTTTGGTCCATGAATCTCTCAACACGTTATGGACATAAAATGGACGTCCAGAGAATCCAAAGTGTGTCCACAGATCTCTGAACGCGTTATGCATATAACATGGATGTCCACAGGATAACTTGATATGGACATCCAGTGGGTGCCCAAAGTCTGTTGATGGACCTTCGGACTGGTTCTGGATATAAAATGGACGTTCATTGGATGTTGTGTGCCGTCTGGGTCCGTTTAATAGTTGTTAATTTTACGTACATTGTGTTATAGTCTCGAAATCTTTTAAATATTATTTCCGGGGTAAACACCAAACTTCGGTTGTTTACCGGATCCATACTGGAAATTCAGGCTAAATAAAGGCCCAAAAAATAACCGTACTTTGGTGTTAGTGGGAAAGCAGGTAGTCTTATTAGTATTAAGATATAAATATAATTCGATGTTGTTATAATAATTTGTTCCTAAACATAACAGTGTTGCCAACACAGTTGATGTTAGAATCGGTAGAAACATCGATTAAAATCGGTAGACGGTCAAAATAATGAATGAATATTGTTACGTTTTTATTCACAACAAAAAAAATTAATAATATAATAGACTTATTACAGTAATAAACTAAACAGAATCATAAAATAAAAGAAGAAAAATATTTCTGAGCTTGAAAAAATATTAAATGAAAGAGAGCAAAATGACAAAAGGTCCTATGCAAACTCGTTGATGGCTTTTTATAATATTCCCTAGTTTTATTTGCTTTCGAGTGATTTTCCCTTTCTCACAGGTTTATTACAGGTTTTACCGCGGGAAATCCCTGATTTCAGGTACGCAGGAGTAGAAAGAAGGATTCTTTGATGTGATGTAAGCTCTACGCGTACCCTATCTAATAATAAATAGAAAAAATGCATGAAAATAATATAATTAATACTTATTTACAATATTAGTTGAATTTACCATATTATACAAAGTTGACGTCTATAATATATGACGAGTTGTAGGACCAATTTTTCAATCTCTCATTATGTAAATTAATTTGGTGTATAACTTCCTTGAATACGATTGTATCAATAATGATATCCATGGAATTTATGTGCTATATGCATTTAATGGGAGATGGAAAAACTGGCCCTTATTGAAACATTATTAAATTTCTGACGTAAATAAAAAAGTAGGTAAAAAAGTGTAAATTTGTTAAAATATAACGGGCTGTTAAAGGTTCGCTAATTTAAGTGGCCGTTTTTCCTTCCTTAACTATTTAACGAATGATTAAATGCTAATGTTTGTTTTTGGTTTATGGGTGTCAACTGTCAAACATTTTTTAAATAATTTTCGTTTTGCGTTATATAGTGTTGTGTGAAGATGGAAGCTTTTAATGCCGAATTAATAAAACTTATTTGAAAATGACATGTATAATAACGAAAGAGTAAGAGGAAGAACTTGTTTGAAGAATATGAAAATGAAAGTTCCGTGAAAGATATCGACTTTCGAAAAAAGTGATGTTACAGGTCTTAAGAGAAATTGAACCTGTGTTAGAATATCTAACAGACATAAATTCTGGTCCCGTCCGTCTTTTTGTTTTCCACGACATATTTTTATTTCTGGAGTAGCTATAATATTTAAGAGCAATTCTTTTTCATATTTTGAAAAATTAGTTTTTGTTTTCCCCTAGCTCTATTCTGCTCCTTCTTACTTTGAAATTAACATCCACAAAGCAACTAACAGAACGGCTAAAACGAGTACTATATATCCAAGTCCCCACAGTAGTAAATACTCACGCGCCACAGTAATAATTAATAAATAAATGCACCTATAGTCTGTTCACTTAAACTTTGCAGTGGTGGGTTGGACTTAGTGAGCCCGATTTACAATGGGCAAAGTAGCGAGTGTATTGTAAATTGCTTATTTTCAGGCGTAATAAATGGGTTACTTATTTATTATCAGGCGTAATAAATATTTCAAGACATTAGAATTAAGATAAATGCCGAGTGTACAAAAGTAAATGTATCTACAATAACAAAAAAATGCCTCTTTATGCCTATGAAATAAAACAAACAATGAAAATTGATTTAACCGCTATCGGAACTTTGCACTTGTGTATATCTACCTGCCGTCTGCACCAATCATCAGCGCACATTTTGTTCCCTATCCTGGCTAACGCTGCAAAGCTTATATGAGCAGACTTTAAATAAAACAACACCTTGTCAATTGCCATTTTTCACAGACCGTGTCTATACCACAGTATAATGCTTCGATCATAAACAGATCGAAGGTATAATGCATATGTGTCTATACTTACTTATCAGTCCAGTAACCGAATATGGTGAAAAGCACTAAATTTTGACAGTTTTTATGACGTTGCCAAATGTATTCAGTCAGTGACTAACGCTGCATTAAAAATGATTGATGAAACAATTACGTGCTTAAGCAACCGTTAAATTTCAACAAATCTTTAGTGAACAGTTGATTAAGCAATATTTAACAAAGCTTGGTGAAACCGGTCCTTATCTTACAATATATTAAGTTTTGACGAAAAATCGGTAGGATTGGCATCGCTGAAACCTAACTTCATTACTCATAGTCATATTGCCACAAGACAAACTGACGATATGACGTGTACAACTGTCCAAACAACTAGACAGGTGTGGATTCAGTCGAATATATTTTTAAGACTGTAAATAAATAAATACTTACAACAATATGGCCCCAAAAGAAAAGGAACTTAAGGATAAAGAAGAAAAGGTACACAGAAATGATTTTAATCAAACAGTTTTGTTTTATGCCAGCATATAAGTACATACATTTTTATTCAGTATGGTCAAATTTATATTAACCCAACTTTTTAGATCGTGAAAATAAATAAATGGGATGGATCTGCCGTTAAAAATGCTGTAGATGATGCCGTAAAAGAAGTAAGTATTTTATTTTACATAAGAGAAATAAACTTAAAAGCTAAACAATTCCGTTTTTTTAATAGTTTCATTTTGTTTGAGATCCATCCAAACAAATTATTCTAAAATGTTATGAATCCATTCCCCTAAAGAAAATAAGAAATAATAATAATAATACTATAATAAATATTATCCGATACACTGTCTCAAATTTGATATTATTTTTTTGACAGCGTGAGATCTGAAACGAGGACTGAAATTATTATTGGGGATACTAATATTTTTAGTTTTTACTAATATATTACTTCTTTAGTATTTTATAACATGAAATGTATGTTTTAAACTTTGCAGTTCACAGTTTCATTACTAATCATTACAAATAAAATTATAAATTAATTTTCTTAAATTTTTTATGTTTTAAAACTATTAATAATCCATTTTTGATCTACTCAGTGACGTGAATGTGACCTTTATTTATTTATTTTTTTAATTAATTTACTAATTTCATAAAATAGTTGTTGTGAAACTTGCAAATATTAGGTGTGTTCTTTCTACCACCAATCACAGCTAATCTAAGTTGTTTTACGGTTACACTGCATAAATAAAAGCATAATTTCATTTGATGTAGCTTCCGTAACCATAAAACAACTTAGATTTGCTGATATTGGTGGTGTAAAGTATGCACCTTTGATTGTAAACTGAAGACTGGAGTATTATTATATGGTAAACAACAACCTAAGACCACTGCAGGTTTGCCTGTTGTTTTATTAAACAGAAGAGTATCCTCTATGAAATTAGTTTAGGTTAGGTTCTGGTGAGTGGATTCTTGTGGGCCCCTTACTGCGGCCATTGTCGCTTACTCCTACTTAATTTTACCCAATAAGTTCAGTCTCTTAATGAAACTGATACATTTATTTGGTGAGTGTCCAGATCCTCTGGCAACACTTGTCTTTTGCCAAATATTGAGAATCAATCGGCGACTTTAAAAAAATATTCATTGATTTCTTGAATTTAAAAGCAATATTATCAAGCCATGGAAAATTAAGTTTATATGTTTTTTATATTTCATACAAAAAGTGTTGAGTTAGACTAGTCACTATCGATCAAACAAATTATGTATAATTATCGATGGTATAGAACATAAACATAAAAATTAGGATTGCAATACTTTTTACTATACTTTATTAATGAAATTATGATATGCAAAATGTTTGTTACATGAGAGACAAGTAGAAAATAAGTATCATAATCATAATAGAGGGAGATAAATAATATGTGGTAGTAGATAATGTTTAATAAACACTTTTTTTTTGCGTACTAGTAAAATTGTACTGTTATTTTTAGGTACTTACAAAGAAATATAGCTATGTTGAAAATTTTTCACTTATGGATGGACGATTAGTAATATGTGGCATTGCTGTAGGTGTAGCCATGTTTGCCTTACTTTGGGATTATCTGTATCCCTTTCCAGAATCCAGGCAAGTACTACAATTTCAAATGTTCAATATATAAATGCTCGTGATACTTATACCTGATTGTGTATGTATAAGTATGTATAAATATAGTAAAAATATTTGTGATTCTTATTGTAGTTAGTTTTTAATAAATTCCATGTATTTTATATTTTTTGTTTTTGTGTTTAATCTAATGTAGATACTTTGTTAAAACATCGTCATATGAATTTCTGAAAGTCACACTCTAATTTATTTTGTGACTCGCTGCAGGATTTATTTTAAAGCTTACGAAAATGATCAATTTTTCAGCCCAATTAGTTGTTGAAGTACCAGTAGTAGAAATAAATTAATTATTTATGCATTATATGTGTGTGATGTTTTCACACGGAGTTTGCTCTAATATTTTTCATGGCACAATTTGTTCATCCACTTTTCATACTGCTCAACAGTCCATTGACTGAGGTCCTATCCTTAAAAAAATCTGACATTTTATTTCCTATCCTTATTGTAAATTATTGCATATATCTGCTCTTCGTTTTTATAAAGTAACCCATCTAAATGTAATTTTTTAATGCAATATTGTATTTTTTGTTGCAGACCAATTCTTATATTTTGTGTTAGCACATATTTTATTATGATGGGCATTTTGACTCTCTACACCACTTATAAGGAAAAAGGAATTTTTGCTGTTTGCATCCAAAAGGACAGTTCAAAGAAAGAAAATGTTTGGGAAGCTAGTTCATACGTAGCGAAGTAAGTCCTACAGAATTCAATACATAATATGTATTTTCTGGAAGAGTTTCTTTTTGACAATATGAAATTGTAAAAAAGAATCTGTTGCTGGTCATTCATTCACTCAAAGCATAAACGATCATTTGAAATGAAAACGGTTCATTCCACTCAATGGATTATGCAATTCGTAAAGCTGATAGTGCAACTTATTCAATTGTACTTGATATTTGCTTTCCATGAGGGCAAGAAAAAGCTATGAATGGAAGGTGGCATTAGATTTCAGTTATTATTTATTTACTTATTTGGCAAAGTAGGAATGTTCTTTTAGTTTCCAATTAGACAAAGAAGGTTTACGAAAAGGGATAATTTACCCTTTTAAGTAACTTGTATGTGTAAATATTTACAGGGATAAAAGAATTCTTGAGTTTTTGGACTTTATGCTGCTTTATTAAAATATTCTTGCCGTTTCTGCAATGGCAATAAAACTGTGTAGTCCAAAATCTAAAAGCTCAAGAATGTTTTTTACTACTTTTAAATAACACAAGAAGCAAACTTTAATAAGGAGATATTTGAGTTATTTTACATAACTAAAATCAGTGGTTGCTTTTGTGCATACTGGCCAAGTTTACAAATCAGCTGCAACATGTAGTGCAACCTTGATAATCCGAATTTATACTATACTTATACTCCAAAAAATCTAGTAATGTCAACTTTTAAGATATACATATTTTAAGCTTTTATAGATTGAATGTATATTTAGTTTGTTGCATCTTTTAGTGAATTAAATTTATGTAAAAAATATGTTCACATCAACAAAAGATGAAAAGTAGAGAAAAAGTAAACATGTATATTTTAGTTTTATTTGCTATTCTTAAATATTTTACAACTATTTTTGATAATACGAACAAACCGAGGTGCCAATTCGTTCGGATTATCAAGTTCCAATGTATATTTTCTCAATTTAAAAAGGTGCATAACAAAAAATGTATTTCCAGATATGATGATAAGTACAATTTGACCCTCGCATTTATAGATGGTAAGACTAAACAGAGAAGGGAGACAAATTCTAAGAAAAGTGTTGCCAACTTCGTTGATGTGAATGGTAGTGTTGTTCATGAATTAGTTGAAGCTGAGGTAACCAGACTGCACAACTCTCTATTAAGTGAACGCAAAACTAAATGATTTGTACAAATTTGTGTTCTGGGCATTTAAATTATTCCATAATTTTTATATTTTAGAATAAATTGTTTGGTTTCGATAGACTTGTCTTTTAAGCCAGTTGAAAAACTATTAACAATGATGTTTGTTAGAATTTGTATAAAGATTGTAAGTTAGTGCTCATTTAGAACTAATTCTTAGCAAGTATAATAAAATATCCCTAGGTGGCCCTGGTGAACTAAATTTAAATTATTTTTGAAACTTGATACAATCATAGCTTGGAAAAAAATCCAAAAATATCTGACAATTGAAGTTAATCTATGGCGCCCAAATGGCCTCTTTTTAAAATATTGTTAAAACTTTCAAGTTTTAATGAATTATGCAAATTTTGTAGTAAATATCTGAAGATTATTATAAAACCATACTTGGTTTAGGATAAACAGCATATTAAAACTTAAAAGGAACACACAAATGTTTTGAGCGGACGGTTTGTATTTAATGAAGTGAACATAAGGCAAATAAATCTAGTGCTCCCTTGAGCACGCACAATGTTGGCCGGATGCATGATTATAAAGTGAACATATGGTGACTACTGAGAACGATTCAGCTTATAGATGGACTACTTATAATGAAGTGTTGAAACTCCTGCTAAAATTTTCAAAGATGCTAAGTTTACTGTAAAACTGGGTTAGATAGTTCTAAAGACACGAAATTTAAAAAATATATAAGCATTTTTTTTTTCCGGTGACCAAAATAAATAAATCGGTAGCATCCGTCCATAATATAGTTCAACATTAGTAAATTCTGGACATTCCCAATGTGGTTAACCATTATACATTGCTTGACTGCTAGAAATAAAGGCTGCTGTAGGTATAAACCCTATTAGTTTTGAACAATTCCACTTCAAACATGTTTTGCCCTAAAATGCCTATGAAATTACCAGTTGCTATTAAAAATGTCGATTTGTTTTTGCAGAAATATATTTTAGGTCTCATTATTATATATTTTTTAAAACTTGTAGGCTTATCTTAACACCTATTATTTTAAACTCTGAGCACATAATACAATCACCTCAAAAGGGTTTATGGTGCTTGGATAACAGAACCTAAAAAATTCTATTTTGCGCGACGCTACATACGTTTACTCTGCGCGCCTTTCCCGTTTTTTATCCAGTGTGTTAGTTATACTAGTGAAATTTTAAAAAATTATATTCTAGGCAAAGGGAAACCAAGCTATTTTATGCTTAAGACATAAAAAAATTTTGCTTGCTTCATATTAGATTTATGGCCCGGTATTAACAACAACCACCGCAACATAAATTCATAAAGCAATTATAAAACCACAACATATCCTAAATTCTCTATAAAACTCAACAGTTCTAACTTGGACTTAACAGCTATAAAGTTTTATTGAAGGCTTTACAAATGCCTTGATATTAGTCATCAGCCAATAAAGACTAAAAGATAGTTTAGTTTTGATGTAAGTTCTTGAAGGCCCTTTTAAAACTTTCTTGGCATATAATAAATCTGGCATAAATCGCTAGTTATGACCCAGTAAACACTAATATATCGAACCTTTACTGGAAGTGCTGGCCTAGTGAAGGCCCACACTTTGGTGTTTACTGAGGTGCTGGCCACTATAAATCACTGATAAAACCTAAATAGATCTGAAAGGCACTTAAATTGTTGTTACTTGGGCATGCTATGTTCTGGTTTTGTTTTTTTCAGTTTTTCTATATGTTTCATATTATAATATTTTCGTAAATTCTGTAGAGTAAATGAATGTGGATTGAATGGCCTGGATTCGTATGAAATAATAAAGATGAAATAATTTGATTAAGAATACCCCCCCCCCCTGCATTTAAATAAATGCTCCTTCACTTTGATAAATACCCGAAAAATTTTTTGTTTTACTCTACAGATTTTACGAAATCACTATAAGATGTCATTAATTCGGAAAATGTGCTTCTTATCATAGGGACTTAAAAAGATCTTTCAGATTTAAAATTGGTCTTGTGAACTTTCTTTAACTGGAGAATTTTCATTACTGGATGGGTAAAAAAAATTTAAAGAATTAACATTATTTTCTTTTGTTTCATAAGAACACAAAAATAACCTACAAGTCGGGACTCTATAGTGTCCACAAGATAATCATCAATAAGAGGCCAAACGTTGCCTCCAAATAAAAAATAGACTTTTTCTGTGGAGAAACTTTTGTTCTGTTTAAGTTGGATCATCCTGTGGGAGGATACGATAAAGAACCAGTGGCTGTCATATCTTAGTATTGGGGCATGAGACCTCAAGACTCGAGACTAAATGAAGATTTACAGAAAAAAAAAATGCGACTGAAATTTGCGAAAAAAGTTGAAACAATTGTGTGCCTCACCAGGTTATTTTTTAAACGATTTGTAAAATATTGATTTGATTTTTTACAAAGTTGCATCTTTTTGAAATTTGCACAGTGAAAAATGAATCTAAAACAAAATTTCAAAACGGTGCACCTTTATTGAAAAGCAATATTTTTTGATGAAATTTGAAATCTCACCTGGTGGTGCATACAATTTTTTAAACTTTTTTTCGCAAATTTGAATTGTAATTTTTTTCCTTCATTTAGTCTTGATAGTTTTGCTTTAAAGTATCGTTTGGGTCCCATGCTCCAATATTAAATTATTTCACCGGCCGCCACTGTAAACATTCATTCAACACAATTTTCTAAGGTAGTAGCGATAGCTCAACTTTGATTGGTGGAGGCCTCTAATATTTAAGTTATTGAAGAACTGTTTATTGATGTATAAATTTTTGAAATTTTTTTCTATTTTAACAGTACAACATGTACTGGAATGGAAATTTTTGTTTTTCTTCTGTACTAAATATCTTTAGTGATGCACATATTATGTAGGTATCTATTTAGAGTTAATAAAAAAATGTAAAGATTTAAATGTATAAAAATATATCTTTATTATTCATAACTTAATATCAACTAAGTAATATTCTAAAACCATTTAAGTAATCTCTATTTCACTTTGAGGAACTGGTTTGTGAAGTCGTATATGGTTTTGGCCCTATCCAACTTAAAATCACAGGTAAAAATACGAGTCCATGATATAGTCCAAACAAGATGACTAGAAAAAAATATCTGAAATATACACAAGAAGAAATTAGGTGATTTATCATTCATAAATGGATCTAAACTAAGGCATTTTACAGCGAAAATATGTAACACTAACATTCTTCATATTAGTTAATAAAAGCTTTATACAGGGTGAGCCACGGTGGGTGGAGTATTAGAAGTATATGGAGAATGGATCAACCGATTGTTTTGAAATTTTGGTTACCAAGATAATCGAGTATGATCTCTCCAACTAAAATATTCTCGAAAGTGCGGTGTTGCCAGTTATACGTAAAACTGGCAACATCTTCGTTATTTTAAATGGAATACCCTGTATATTTTTGCGTTTTTTGGATCGTCGTCTCTTTCTGAGTAACTTTTATTAATATTTCCCTATACTTATCTCAAGCCGTTTTCGAGATAATAATTCTTTTCTGAATTTATTGCCAAAAATTTGACTTTCAGTAAATCATGTTTTCTCCTACCTACGCAGCAATTAAAAGCAAATTTTTTAGTTGCGGCTAGGCAAGGCCTGGGGGCATCTCCCCCATTAATCAAATGTTTCGAATATCATACAGGGTGAGTTAGAGAACGCTTTCTACAAGTGACTTAGAAAAATGCACGAAAGTCAATTTTTTTAAATAGAATGCCCTATATATTATTACTGATTCGGAAAGGCGATACATTTATCTATTTAAAAAGGTAATATACTCTATATCTAATGCACACCGTTTTCGATTTATGGGCACTTTTCTGTAACCTTACCTTAGTCTTTTGGTATATCATAATGGGTGGGCCATGAAATTTTTGTTTTGTCATTTTGTAATGACAACAGATGTTATTTTTCTAGATAAATTTGACGTTAGTGATATTTGCACCTAATTTGAATAGCTATGTAGCACAAATATGGCAGAAAATAATTATACAAACACGGTTTTAATTGATTTGTTTATTATCCATGGAGAGTGCAATAAGATTATCAGCAGAACTTCAGCAGAAGATTTGATGAGAAATATCTGAATTTGCCGCAGATGAACAACAGAGAGTTTTTACGAATTCAGAGGAAATTTATAAATTTTGGTTCGTCATTAAGAGAAGCAAGAAATTTACCTAAACCTGTGACATCTGACGAGGTAAATGAAATCAATGTGCTAGCATATTTTCATGCAAATCCCCAGTATTCCATACGTTGTGCTGAGCGGGATTTAGCATTGCCATATTCATCCATTCGAAGAATACTAGCAAACCATAAAATGCATAATTACAAATTTACAAGAGTCCAATTTCTCATGCCTCAGGATTATCTATAGAGAATAGAATTTTATGAAATGTTACTTGTACGTATACAAGAGGACTCCAATTTTTTAAATAAAATTATATGGACTGATGAATCAAAATTTTCTAGGGAAGGGATTTGTAACACACGAAATCGTCACCATTGGGCCACAGACAACCCCACGTTACTAGAGAGGCTGGCTTTCAAGTCAAATTTAGTTTCAATGTGTTTTGTATGTTAATGGATGACAAAATAAAATATTACATATACGACGAAAAAATTGAATTCCAGAAAATATTTAGATATAATTAGAACAGTTGTGGAAGACTTTCTTGATATTATGTCAATTGAAAAATATATAACTTGTTGGTATCAACTAACGGGGCTCCTGCACATTGTACACACGAAATTAGTATGGAGTTGGACCGCTTTTTCGATGATCGTTGGATTAGACGTTTGGCATCGTGGAATTGGCCTCCGAGGTCCCCTGACCTTACCCGTTAGATTTTATCTTTGGGGTACTCTTAAAGATAGAGTTTATAAAACTCCAGTCCACAACAGGGAAGAATTAGAACGTCGAAGTGATTCAAGAGATTGAAAACTTGGACCCCGCTGAAATAAGAGCTGCTACAACAAACGTCGTCTATCGTCGTATACAAAAGTGTCTGGAAGTTAACGGTCTACATTTCGAACAATTATAATAATATTTTTAAGATTTTTATATTTATTACTGTTATTGGTATTATTTGTTATTGCTACTTAGACTTTGTTACTGTTGTTGCTGCTTAGTTATTATTTTTTCCTAATACTGACACTGTTATTGTTCTCTTAATGATGAACCAAAATTTATAAAATTCCTCTGATCTGCTGCAAATTCGGATATTTCTCATTAAATCGTCTACAAGTTCTGCTGATAATCTTATTGCACTCTCCATGGATAATAAACAAATCAATTAAAACCGTGTTTGTATAATT
This sequence comes from Rhamnusium bicolor, assembly GCA_029963845.1. Classification (NCBI taxonomy): domain Eukaryota; kingdom Metazoa; phylum Arthropoda; class Insecta; order Coleoptera; family Cerambycidae; genus Rhamnusium; species Rhamnusium bicolor. The sequence goes on from JANEYF010000252.1 coordinate 1,087,878, forward strand.
ATTTTCTGCCATATTTGTGCTACATTCAAATTAGGTGCAAATATCACTAACGTCAAATTTATTTAGAAAAATAACATCTGTTGTCATTACAAAATTTCATGGCCCACCCGTTATGATATACCAAAAGACTAATATTCTTGGTAAGGTTACAGAAAAGTGCCCATAAATCGAAAACGGTGTACATTAGGTTTAGAGTATATTACCTTTTTAAAGAGGTAAATGTATCGCCTTTCCGAATCAGTAATGATATACAGGGCATTCTATTTAAAAAAATTGACTTTCGTGCATTTTTCTAAGTCACTTGTAGGAAGCGTTCTCTAACTCACCCTGTATGATATTCGAAACATTTGATTAATGGAGGAGATGCCCCCAGGCCTTGCCTAGCAGCAACTAAAAAATTATCTTTTAATTGCTGCGTAGGTAGGAGAAAACACGATTTACTGAAAGTCAAATTTTGGCAATAAATTCAGAAAAGAATTATTATCTCGAAAACGGCTTGAGATAGGTATAGGGAAATATTAATAAAAGTTACTCAGAAAGAGACGACGATCCAAAAAACGTAAAAATATATAGGGTATTCCATTTAAAATAACGAAGATGTTGCCAGTTTTACGTATAAGTGGCAACACCGCACTTTCGAAAATATTTTAGTTGGAGAGATCATACTCGATTATCTTGGTAACCAAAATTTCAAAGCAATCGGTTGATCCATTCTCCATATACTTCTAATACTCCACCCACCGTGGCTCACCCTGTATACTGTATGTCAGCGGACAAAATATTCAACTTTTCAAGAAAAAGTTATTCTATGTAAAAAGTTTTTGTTTCCTAAAAAGTGCGATACACGTTGAGAAACTATGTTTCTTATACAGGGTGCTCAAAAATTAAAAAAAAAACAAAATTCGGTTAAGAGTAATTTGGCCTTATTTTTAATTTTGGAACAAAATGTTAAAAAAAAAGTTGTTTCAAGTGTTATAGCCAGTCAAAATCCAAAGTTTCAATTGAATATTGGAATGTTTGTGAAGTATAAGAATTTTTAGTAAATACCGTTAGCTTGTGCCACCTTTTCTATTTGGCTAATTGTATGTGTCAGATAAGCAATTCTGAATTTATAAAATACCTAACTATGAAGTGGTACCTTACAGGAAGGTATGTTTCAAAAATGTACGTTATAACTTCGTAATTTACAAAAATTATAATCAATTGAAATTTCGGATTTTGATTGGATATAAAATTTAAAACAACTTTCTTATTTTATATTTTGTTCCAAATTAAAGATAAGCCCACTTTAATCTTAAACGAATTTCAAGTGTTAGTAATTTTTGGGCACCATGTATGAAAAGTTTCTCAACGTGAATCGTATTTTTTTAAGAAAAAAAACTTTTATGCAGAATCAGTTTTTCTCGAAAAGTTGAATATTTTAGTAATTTCACCTCCTGCTGGAAACCCCATCCGGGGACATACTGTATATTTAGTTATAGATGTAAAGAAAATTTTGTCAAAATCAAAGTGCGAAATTTGGCTGGCGTCCGTTACTGATTTCTAAGTTGTAATTCAAAAATGCTTTACGAGTTTTAAATGTAAAACGTTTAAGTAATGAAATAAATAGGTTATAACTAGGGACACTTTCATAAGGTAAATCTGGCAACACAACGGTACTATCTTCGATTTCACTGGCTGCCTCTGTTTCAGTGTAAACCTAGTTGGACGATGTCATAGGACCAAAATTCAAAACTCTATTCAAAAAAATTCGGAAACAATTTAGTGAGCTCAGACTTTCAAATATCATTGAATATACAAATAAAACAATTGCAGAAATGCCCATTGCTGTACCTTAAAAAAATGACTGAAATGTGTATGCAGAAGATTGGCTCATCATGGATACTCCAATGAAAGTAGACAAACCACCATAGAGAACTGCACAACCAATAGTACTGATTGTCTTAATAGCTCTTTCGTGTCGTGATCCATCATGAATTGTCAAGAATGTGTGTCCCACATGTGTTGCATAATCAACACACAGTCCTATGGCCAGTTCTAATCCAATGCACGATACTAGGTCTAATGTCAGTCCCCACCTCTGCATAAAACCACAAACGTTTACCATGGTAATAAGGACACAGATAAATATCCAAACACAAATCTGCCAATCCGCTATTAATAATATTGTGCAAAGCATTACACAAAGTAGTGCCAACTGAAGATTTCTTATTACTTCCACGTCAATTAACTGAAAATGAAAAGCAGTTACTTATTAATTTAATCAGTCATAATAGTTGTAAGTACTTAGATATGGAATTAGTTGAATTGAGGATTTTCTAACAAGTTCTAGATTATACCCAGATTATTATATAAATCTGTTTATAAAAAAAGAAAATACCCTTTTTTCTTAACATGAAATAGTCGAGTCATAATTTTGATTTGATTTTCATTTCGACCAAAATTCGATTGTACTAGTTATACTGAAGGCAGTATGTGGCTGATTATTACAATAATGAGCATAAATTTCCAATATAGTGCAACATTTGTTTCAAATTATTTAGGCATATTTAGATACCAAAATGAAAATATGCTCATTCTGTATGTTAAAGAAATAAAATACTGCGATTTTATTTATAAATGAAGTTCACATCCAATGTTTTAACTATGCATCACGTTTCACAAATTTTAAATCCAAACGTTTTTCAGATGTGCCACTTTTCAAATGTCTTTTTTATTCTGATATTCTCGGAATACTGAATATACAGACTGTCTGATTATAAAGGCCCATGATGCCCATCAAACTATATATATATATAATAGAATAAGTGACACAATTCGTGATGTTTTAAATATTTACAAACAAAATGCCGTAGAAAGTGTTACTAGAAGGTCACAAATACGTCCGCAGTGGCAGACTACTCGATCCCAAAAAATGCTCGTTATTTTGCTAAAGAAAAAAGTATTCTCTAAGTTAAAAATAATAAAAAAAACCACCTTAGACATCGCTTATATAAGCGGATCAATCCTTCGATTTCATAGTTACTAATTTTTCAAATCTCGCAGCTACACATCTCTAGTCATTTTAATGTTCTTCCATACACTTTGCCATTCACACCAAGCGTCCTGCACGACTTTTATCAGTTTACCAGCATCACAGCCTCAATTAAATTATTTTAATATATTTTCCAAAATTTCTCATTTTAAACGAGTGGCGCTAGACATTATTCTTTCACCCATCATCTAACCATCATCAGTGTTCTGTATTCCGGGATCATTTCCAGCTGGTGGAAGCCGGTTAATGTTAAATGTTTTCTCAACACGTTTTGTCAGTGGATTTACTAATGAATCAGACTGGATTTACATATGACAGTTTAATGCCCCACACTATACATAGCAACACACAAAACATCACTCTTTCTGTGGACGCGGGCCCCCTCGCCATTTTTAAGTCCGCTAACCCACCACACTAAATATAAAATATCGAATAAATACACACCATACACAACAGATTACTAGCTAGAATGTTTTCGAACTGAACAAATTATAAACTGCATGGAGCAAGGATGTAAACTAAATAGTAGGTCAATAAGCAGGTGGTCGCCTAGGGACGATATTCGCCTTTCGACACTACATACATACACAATATAATTCTCGGCCGTTCATCGGTGCCAGTTTAATTCTCAGTGGTTGACGACCGTTCATCGGTGCCGGTTTTACATGCAAAAGCTAATTTTAATCAATTTAATTAATGTGGAAGTACACCATCAAACTTTACAGTTTAATTTATTACTATTATATACGTTTTTCGAAATATATAGTATTAGATTTAAAAATTCGTCTCTGGGATGACATACAAACCTCCTAAGTCTACTTATAAGTTTATTTTTTAATTACAAAGTATCTAATTAACTTTACCTCATCAGTGATCCAAGATGCAAAAAATTTTGACCAAACTGTTGCAAATTTATCACCAGTTGTAAAATTTGCATTTTCAGCTACATCTCTTACACGATGCATTGCTGGTATTTGGTCTCTGGGATTGGAAAATCTATAGAAGTGAAAGTCTATAGTTGATAGCTGTAATGAGAATTAATACTTTTAACATGTAGGTAATGTAATAAATTAGTTATATAACAAAAGTACGAGTGATAGGTTAACAGAGAAGCAACTTAATGTAACAATATTTTAAAATTTTAGGTAATTTACTGAATTTTGTATTCGGGGGTGGATTGGCCCAGCGAGACTACGAAAATTTTCCAGGTCAGCCGCACACTTTAAAAAAGAAAACGAAAGTATACCTAAATAAATAAGTATTTTTTTGTAAGTGATGGTGCAAATACTTTCGAAATCGACATACTAATGATTTTTTTAAGGATATAGATATAGTGAAAACGCTCAAAATTATCAGAGTAGGCGGATCTTTTTGAAATCTTGCACACGAGTATAACTTTTTTATCTGAACAACTTTCCTTACAGACCTTTTGCCGCATTTTTTTATAGAAAAGGTACTTTAGCTAACAAGAAAGTAGTTTTTGCTTAATTGCCATAGCCGTCATTTAAAAAAAAACAAAGTACACCCAAAACTACTTTTCAGATAAGCAGGGACGAACCCCCAAATGTCCAAAGAAAAAAAATTATAAAATTTATGGTCAATTTCAACTATTGCGAACGCAATAGGGACAAACTGTATGAGAGTGGACCATTTATAATGGGCCATAGTTCAAGGGTAGGTTGTTTGGACCAAAATATGAGGATTAACCAAATATGCTTTAGTAAAATGTGGAAAGAGATACAGGGTGTCAGAGTTGAAATTATTTTTTCGTTTTTTTGCAATAACTTAGAAAAGGCATAGTAGGTGGAAACCATATCGAACATTTACTCTCTAAGTTGCAGCAATTAGTTCAGAAAGTGAGAGAGAGTTTACGCTGTTACGCTTTTGTTTTAACTTATGTTTTGTACTTTTTTTCAATAAATACAATTTGAATGTGGTTCAAAAAATTATTGAAATCTTAAACGGCAGTTTCCTCGAAAACGGTTGGAGTTCTACCAAGGGTACCTTTTTTTACGTGAAAATGACGCCCTCAATAGATTTTCTAGTCAGAAGTTCCACAACGTTTCCTCAAAAAAATTATAAAAAAATATTCATCATCAGATACAGCTCCTCCGGCGCCCTTTATGGTTTAATGTGATGTGATACATAAATTATTGTTTCTTTGATTAAAAAATGTTCCTTTACCAAATTTGGTGAAGATCGGTCAAGAGGTTATCGAGTTATTGCAAAAAAAACGAAAAAAATAATTTCAACTTTGACAGCCTGTATCTTTTTCCACAGCAACATTTTACTAAAGCATATTTGGTTATATCCTCATATTTTGGTCCAAAGAACCTATCCTTGAACTATGGCCCATTATTAATGGTCCACCATGTATATTTTTTCAGTTTTCGTTTTATTGCCAACAGTGTACTTTTTTAACCAATAAAAAGCAAGTAATTTTATTGTAACCAACTTGCAAAGTTATATAGACTGTTTTTGGTGTTTTATGTATTTGTTACATCCTAATAATTCTTTTCTATGAATATTATATTCGTCTGTTGAACTACATTACAAAGTAGATTCTAAAGTACAAATACTTATAAAAATGTTTTGGCGTTTATTATTATCAGTAATAGGCTGGTCAAGAAAATTTCCCGGGCCGCTTGGCCATTGCCAATCCGTCCCTGACTTGTATTTTTAATTTTATAGTACCTTTATTTTAGGAGTTGGCACTCCGCATTCCAAATTTCCTTCAAATATAAAATTGGCCTGAAATTTTGCGTTTCTTGGACTATGCAGGAACTTCGATAAAAATAAACTAAATCTTTTATCGTCCAATGGTTCTGCATACAAATCTAAAAATATACTATACACCTTAATATTTTAGTAATTAAATACTTGTACAGTCACCTAACTACACATAATCAGAGGCGATTTCACAGCACAGAATTAAAAAAAAAAAAACTAGCAATTAAATGAAATTCAGAACACGGCGATTGTATCGAACGCACACTGCAGCGCCGAAATGCAAAATGGCTAATTATGTGTATATTTTTTTACTGCTACATAAATTTATTTGCCCTGAACTTTTTATCACACAAAGTTTACATAGGTAGGTAGGTGTTTTTTTATATACAGCTGACTAATAATAAGTCGTGTACCAAACTGAAAAAAGGTGATTCAAAATGCATTGAGAATGTTTTTTATATGAACATTTTTCATTTTTGTTTTTACTTATAGCAAAGTATATATAACCTTTGCTTATATGCATTTAATGTCTTACATATAAATATATTAAGAGCAACGTGAATATTTGGAGGACAATTTTCCTATAACTTAAATGCAGTATCGGAAATATTTTTTTAACGTTTTGTCAAGCTAACATTTAATTTTAATTGTACACAACGGATTGATTACCAACGAAATGAGGTTCTAGCTTAGAGGTGAGCTTGACATATTTTCTGTTGAAATTCCTGGAGAAGGTGCAGAACGGATATATCAGTGGGTACATCCTGAGCCGTCACCTACTCAATACTCACTAGCATGCCCATCAGACAGGAAAATTAACAGACCTACCACTCAACAACCTAATCGAGAGGATCACCCAATCTCTTCAAATGAAGGAAATTGTGGTGGGAGCTTTTCTCGACATTGAGGGACCATTTAGCAATGCATTGCATGACTACTTAAATACAGCGGTGGCTGCCAGAGGAATTGAGCCAACCATAGGTGACTGGATACGTTCTATGCTATCAAACTGAACCATAACAACGTCTCTACAAAGAGAACCAGCCACAATAGGCCTGCTGATGGCCGCAGTGGAGGGTCTACTGGAAACCCATTCACAACAAACCTAACCTAACCTACAGAGAGAACCAATTAACTTTAGAGCCACAATAGGATGAACGCAAGGTGGGATTCTTTCCCCCCTTTTGTGGTCACTTCTTGTGGACGACTTGCTGACTATTTTCACACTGTGGGAGGATTAGGTTCTAGCATATGCAGACGATCTAGTCATATTAGTAAGAATAAGTATCTAATACCCTTCAAGAGACACCAGATGCAGTAAGCAACCGGTGTGACAGAGAGCCGATCTCTGTGAACTCTCAAAAAACAGTAATAGTACCATTCACCCAGAAAAGGAAGTTGGAGGACTTAAGACCGCCTTCCTTAATGGGTGAAACTATTCCATTTGCGAAGTATCTAGGAATCACTCCAGATAAATCAGTCACTTGGAACTCCCACCTGGAAAAGGTAATCCACGAAACAAAACTGTCCTTATGGACATGTCCCACTAAAGGCAGACAGCTGCTGGTTTACGGACAGCTCCAAAACTCCCGAGGGAACAGGAGTACATAGCTACAGACCAACGATGAGTATATCCTCAAGCCTAGGTACTAATGCAACTGTTTTTCAGGCCGAGGTTCATGCCATTGAACTGTGTGTGCGAAGGCTGGAGTATATGCATCCTGCATGCAGATCAATAAAAAATTTTTCAGGTAGAGCCAAGCAGCTCTAAAAACTCGACTCCTACAGATTTAACTTTAAAACGGTATGGAACTGTCAGCAGGCTCTAAGTCATTTGAGCAAAAACAATAAAATGGCTATGATCTAGATACCTGGCCACTCAGGTCTGAAAGGTAATGAAATAACTAACTCCTTGGCCAGAGAAGGAGCAGGCTCACAAACGTACCGATACTCGGTATATTCTCAAGTACAATCAAGATGGCCATCTTAATCTGGGCTGAAAGGAAAACTCTCCAGTGTTGGCAAGAGTTACCAGGATTAGTTCATTCAAATGAGTTTAAAAAACACCCTTTGAAATCAAGAGCTAAAGAGTTGAACTGGGTAAACCTGAAAACTAACCGGCCTAAGCAAAACCACCGCAAGTGCAAAAAAATTGAAAATTGAGTTAAGCGCGGGGATGGGTCCAAAATAGCTTATATTAGCTATTTGCATAGAAAAAATACCGTATTTATGTTTAAATATATATTTTTTAGATACAAATAATTTTCAAGCATCTGAAAAATTTTGGGCCTAAGTACTTAGCAAGACCACCGCTTCTAGTCAAATAATGTAGTAAAACTCTGGTATCTACTTGTTGCAACCTGTAAATGCCAGGCTTTTGCTAAGCAATGTGCATATTTCTTGGAAAAGTGGTGCGTTCTTTAGTTAGTTATTAATCCTCACTAAGGCAACAACTGTTTGTAAACGAGTTTTGTGTTAGTTTGTGCAGTGATTTTTTATTTTTATTTATTATTGTTAAAAAATAAACGTTTAATGAGAGAAAGAGTGCAAGCAACAAATCACACCAGTCAGTACGAAGATTTTGTAGAAGGTAAGTCACAATAACACTACATTTATGCTTAGTATCAATTGAAGTTGAGCATCTGAAAAGTTCCCCACATTTAAAAATAAATAAAAATAAACTGCTAATCTTTTTTATTGATATAAACAATAAAAGAAAAAGAATAAAAAAATATTCTCAAAATTATTACTTCCACGTCGCAATGAAACTGGAAGTATATGTAATGTAAAAAAAGTCCTAGTTATGTGTCTGTCTGTCTACCTGCTTGCATCCTCACCATAATGTTTAAACGGTTTCAGATACTAATTGTCTTAAAAATTTTAAATGGTTTTTTATAATTGTAGAATATTTTTTACAATGTCAAATGGAAGAATATTCCTAGTTATTCTGACATAAAACATTGCAGAACATATCGAAGATTTTCATCGTGAACTCACAACATTACAGAATGTCACTGGGTCCCTTCAGAATCATGAAAATATGTGACTGAAAAGCCAAATGTTTTAAATGAGTTTGAAAAGTTTCTTATGTTTACTGAAGGTGTTAAATTAAAAATTTCATTGATTATTAAGCAAATATCGCTTTCGTCAATATTCTCCTAACTTTTTGTTTGGAATATTTCTAATTTTGGAATCTCGGTGAATCCTAATATTAAAATATTTTCCTAATATTAATTTTACATTAACTTATTGTTTAATAGATCAATGATTCAGATGTATTTTGGATAATAACCCAAGATCATTAATCAAAATATATCTCAGAAAAAATTAAACCGATACAAAACAAAAATAAGCCAGATAAGTTGAAAATGTGAAATACATTTTATATTATATCAAAGCGAAATATCTTTTACCCATAAAATACATTGATTAATTTCCTAATTCTAGAAACAGTAACTGCTATGGGGGACACATTTCTGTGGAGAACTGGCAGTGATTGTTCTTAAAGAACTATTGTTCTTCGCCGAAATAGTGCATAACATCTAATCATCAGATACAAATAGTTAAAGTGGACAATGTAAACATGATTGGTGGATACCTGATTCTGAAAATAAATTAATTGGGTTTAGAGTGTTGATGTAAAAAAAATTAAATGTGCTGTTTTAAACAATGACCAAAAAAATATTGGCACTTTTGACAGTAATAAAGTTATTCCAATTTATTAATATTATTCATGTTGATACATGGATGGAAGTTGCAGACTAGCGTGACCGACTGTGAATATCTTTTTGATTAAATTTTGTTCATATACGGCACAATTTACTTTTACATGGTGCCACTGAAATTAAATTTACATCCATATCTTTTTCTCATGATTTAAAAAAATAAATAAATAAAATACCTATTTTTGGGTTCTCTCACGCACTTCCTTAATATTGTGGCATACTGACATTTTTTGTCTTATTTTTTCATAATAGTCTTATTAAAAGTAGATATGTACCTTAATAAGATTTTAAAGTAAAATTGATATCAACTATTCTACCTCAAGTTCGTCCGAACTTGTATATTATACACTGTATACTATACAGCTTTGATGTCTTGTACATCATCATATTCTTATGCTTAACCAAAAAATGTGACATTTTGTTTTAAAATTGTAATAAAACAGTTGCTGTAAAACATGACAGTTTATTAGCCTCTGGCAATCATCCTGTATGACTAATATGACCCAATTTCAATATGGAGTATTCTATCATGCTACTTTACTTTTATGCGCCAAATTTAAAACAAAAAATATTAACAGAAGTTATCATGTTAAAAAAAAACACTATTTACACACATATAGACACATACACAAACATTTATTTTTTATTAATCGATATCTGATTTCAGCATGCTATGAAACGGCTTTCTGTACAATTTTTGTTTCTTCTACGATGATTATTAAAAAAACTTACCATTATAATGTACCTATTAAATAAGTAGATATAACAACAGATAATTGTGGAGATCGCGCGCAAATCCCGCTAAATTCAATTTCAAAATTTTTTTACTATTTTGCAAATTCCTATACTACTCAATGATCTCTACAAAACCACACTTTCCTTAAAGAGCAAAACCCGTTAAATCCCTTCTTAAATAGTTGTCGAATATAGCGATTTGGAGCATACAGCGCTAAATCCAATATTGGTACCAAAGCCCGATAAATCCATATTACTCGTTGTATTAAGCACAGTTTTTTAAAATGTCACATAGATGAAGCTGAGTATGTGGCTTTGTAAATATGCGCTTTCCGAGTTATGTTCGCACACTCAGCCGATTTTTATAATCTCATAGTTTTGAAGTATACATTACCAATTAGTGAGTCTGAAAATGGATGATGCTAATACCACTGTGGGTTCAAGTAATGTGGGATCAAGAAAAAGACAAACTAATAGGACCAACTGACAGGAGACTAATTTAAAGAGCTACCTAAGTTCAAATAATTGTAACTTACCCGTTAATAATAATTATTGTTATTATTGTCAAGAATAACCTAGTAATTTTTTTTGTTTGTTCGTCAGAAATCGCGTTTCTTCCCCTGCCGTAAAGTCATTCAAAAAGCCCTGTTTACACAAGGATCCCACATATTGTTGTTCAGAAAAAATCTTGAAGATGTGCAAGAAATACGAACTTCTTTCAACGCCACTAATGACAAGATTCAACAGGATCTCAAATTATGCCATTTTTTGTCTGCCACTGCTGTTAAATGTAAACGACCTGTTAAGAACCAACCTAGAAAGCGAGAGTTCACTGTAACATATTTCTTGCCAAAACGACTTTCTAAAAAAAAAAAGATTCAAGTGTGCCAAGCTATGTTCTTGAGCGTACTTAATATCCATAACGATAGAGTTAGGTGCGTAGCAAAAGTTTGTTTCGAGGGTAAAATCCCGAAGGAACTTCGAGGAGGTGACAGAATTTCGAGAAGCACATCGACAAAAAGCAAAATATCAGGAGATTTCTGGATGGGATACTTGCTAAGGAATGTCATTATAATAGAAAGAAACAAATTGGTTACAATCAAGATAAACTGGTTTTATCTTGATTGTAACCTAACCATGAGAAAGCTATTTAACCTCTATATAGGACAATGTGCACCAGACGTCAAGACTACAAAAATTCGATATATTCAGAAACATTTTTGTTAATGAGTATAATATAGGGTTTGGCAGTCCTACTACAGACTGTTGTGCTCAATGCATGAGACTGAAAAATCTCCAAAAAAAGGAACGGATGAGGATGCAAGGAAGAAACTCACTCTGGAGTTAACAATGCATAAAAAAGTGCCAATGCGTTTTACGAATCAATGAGGAATACACCTGAAAACTCATATACTATTACTTTCTGCTTTGACCTGCAATAAGTCCAGCCTTTGGCCAGAACCCCCATCAATGATGCATTCTATTCGCATCAAGTTAGCTTGTATAACTTTTGTTGTGTTAACATGAAAGCTAAAAGTCCTACATTTTACATATGGACTGAATATCAAGCAGCACGATGTGCTGAAGAAATTGGTTCTGATTTGTTTTATCACTTGAACAGCCTTACATTCACGGACATTCACACACTGAGATTATCCTGCGATGGTTGCGGAGAACAAAATAGGAACTCGCACATCATCTACACTTTGTATTATTGGTTAAAATTCAAATCTCCACCAGGTATATCAGAAATTATAATAACGTATTCGGTTCGCGGTCACTCGCTTTTACCGGCCGACCGAGTGTTCGGTCGCGTAGAACAAGACCTTAAAAAGTATCTGGTTCTCACATCAAAACACGATTATAAGGCAATCTACAAAAGGCATGGAGTTGTTAGGTTACTCGACGGTAACGAAGGAAATGGCTGGAGAATCTACATCAAAGTTTTAGAAGAAAAACTAAAGAAGATTAATAGCATTTAGGATATGAAACTGATCAGCTTTAAGAAAGCTACGGGAAACGTTTCTGTGTGTGACTTTCAGCACTTTAGGTTCAGGACTGGTACGGAACAATATACGACACTAACAAAACCAAGTTCTAGAGGGATACTCCAATCAGACTTGAAAGAAAGGGTATTCGCACGTCAAAGAGTCATATCCGAGAAAAAGAAAACATTTTTGGAAAATCTATTGACTAAGTAATTTGGAGAGGATTGAAAGAATGACGAGGATTTGCTTTGGTATAATGATTTACTAAGTAGGCAAGAAATCAACAATATGGAAGATGACACAGCTGAACCATGCAAATGCCTCGCAGAAGAGAATGCAGTGCATATCTGGTGAAAAGATTTTTTTCTAATAATCCATTTTTATTTTAGAACCAAAGTTCAGTAATCGAATATATATCGTTTATATGGATTATAATTTTTTTTCTGTTGTTATGCCCTTCTCTAAGAACAATAAAGGATTGAGGAAGTAGTTTATTTTATACAAAATGCGCTAATTATTTTCATATTTGAACCAAAAACCCGCTAAATCCAAAAAAATATTTTTAGAAATATATAAGGATTAAAAAATGTTCAGCGAAAATTTGTCAAATAGTCCTTGGCGATCAGCAGAATACATGGGAAAAAGCAGTAAAACGCTAATCATACTTGATTTATTGCAATGTGTTTTATGCATGCACTGATATATTCAGTTATACATATGTATGTATTATGTATATTGGAATTGACACATTTAATGTTGCTATAAACATGTTAACTATAAAATAAGACGAAATATGATAATGTCGAAGATAATACTCAGAGGCAGAAGGATTGTTTACTTAGCAGAAAACAGTATTCAATTCATTCATTTTATTAGTCGTATGAGAATGTACGTAAGTCTGTAACTGTAGTGACCTGAGATGTAGTCCCTAATTATGACTATTATCTAACAGCTTGTTACTCGAGTGAATTGTTTATTTACAATTTGGTTTAGTTGTGTAAGTGTGGTTCAGCCAGAATTTGGAGTTCTGCTAGGTATGATTTGGAATTCAAGATTAGGGGAGTTACAATAATGGTATCTTTTTTATTTTGTGCCGGGGTTCGGATGAGCTTTGGCCGAGCTATGCACGTACAATTGGCCCAATTCCTGTATTCTATTTCACTATAATTATGTGAATAAATAAATAAATAAATAAACGGGGCTGTAAGGAAAACTTAAATGCAATATGTGTTGTTTGTTATAGTGGATATGCCTAGTATGAGACTGCAAACGGATAACAGAAAATTTGCATCTCATTGCGTTTAATCATTGTCAGTCATAAAATTATAAATAATCCTGAAAAACATATGAAAAAAATCGCAATTCCTCTCCACCTTACCACTATATGCTTAACATGTTTTTTAACTTTAATGATCTATTGCACAAGACGATTTTTGATGGCCTTGGAGTTTTGAAACGTCAATATATAAGCATTCTTTTTAAATAAAATTCAGCTTGTAACTAGGAATCTCCTACAGAACTTAATATTATGAGTGTATTTGAGCGCCGAACATTCTACTATAAGATAACGTCATTAATGTTAAGATATTTAATAATTTTTCTTACGCAATCCCATTCTTAATACATTTTTGGAACTACAAAAATGCTCCCTGGAATATACCAAAAACTACCCCTACTGCTATTTAGGAAGAAACCTTGACTTCATACATCTTTTGTGATAAAGATAAAAATTTCAAAACGATGTCAGAACATTACAACATTAATTACGTCACAGGTATTACTACTACCATCCCTAAAGCAACCTCATACGGGAGAAGACTAGATAATAAAAGCAACGGATAAACACTCAATATTCAAGTACTCTGGGATTAGTTTATGCTTTCGAAATAATCCCAGCTCTCTCGACTGGGAATCGAACCCAGGTAAGGTGTCCTTACCGCTCAACTACGGTGCTGTCGATGTACCTAATTTACTCCCTCCAAATCTTTTTTTATATCACATACTTTGACATTCGCATGGACCGTGTAATGCACACTGTATAATAGTTTCTGGGTAAATGTTGGAGACAACATAACTAGACCACCCAGTACAAACAAATGCATGAAGAACTGTTAAATTATATCCAACATGCCCAGTAAGAATCCTTATATAATATGTTCACCCTCTAAAAGCGTGTTGTTGTAAAAGCTACACTTCTACAGCAATAACGTTTTACCCGTCTTAGTAGAATTTTCGTGTGCACGACCCATATGGGATTCATAACCCGCAAAGCATATCACGTGACGACATTTGCATTTTATGACGGTATAAACACTAACTTTGTGCTACTGTAATTTTTCATTTCACTTTCCTGGAGCATCGGTTTATCTAATCGACGTATTTTTGATTATTATGCAATACATTATTTTTTTTTTACAGAAATAAAGTAAAAGTCGATTTGTAGAATGTTGTCAACTCAAAAACCCACAAACAATAAGGCAAATGAATAAAATGAAAAACGCAAATATTATGTACGTGGGATCATTTAGAGCTTGGATTTTCTTGGTTAAGTATAAAGTTACCAACTGTAGTTGTGGAAAACTAATATAGCATACAGACACATATTAGTTTTACAAAATACACTTACTCAAGAAAATAAAAATAGTAAAAATTTAAAAGGAACTAGTATTTCCTATGTGAGAGGTCATTTTAAATGGTTTAAATTGCAAAAAAGTCTCTCATGAATTATATTTGATGAACAACTAGTTTTGGAGTCAATCTGACCCTATACTCAGATATACTACAACGTAATGTCATTGGTAAAAAGAAAACATATAGTTTTGTATATATTGTTACATGTTTGCCATTTACGCAAACACATGGGACCGTGATTCGTTGATTGAAAGACCTGATAACACTCATAGCTTTATTGACTGATTAATAATCAACAACAATAATTCAATGAATGACAACTCTAATCACAATTAAACACTTAGAAATCACTACTTTAGTCTCTAACCTATTTCTTATTTCCTCCCACAATTCGTTAATTAAGACTGAATGTCTTAATTGAGACTGAGCTCCTGGAACTCTCGGACAATTCTAATCCCTTCCTTATTCCAGACTAACTTGGCTATTTAATTTAAGTTTTAATATTAGTAACGCCATCTCTGGGTATACCCCGAAACCAGTCTATACAGTCCATTGGCGTAACAATATTTTTATATCGGATACGAAAAAGTTTCCGGACATGATATGTTCATATGAACATTTCGTCAAGAAATCGCCTGAAAATCACGTCTTTAAATATTTTAACACCCTGTATTAGCATGTATTTTAAAATTCTTCGTTTTTGTCGATGTATCCAAAGATGAGAATTTTTCTGTTGTGAAATTTACGTTGGAGCTACAGCTATCTGTTTTCAACAAACTACATAAGTTCCAGATTTTGCCTTCAACGAAATCTTTTAGTTTATTATGAAAATCGAACCACAATTGAGGCTAGTTGAAAACCTTCTGATCGTCGTTAATACGATGGTGATGTAACCCGTATGTAAAATACTCATATCTCTGAACAGTAGTTGAGAATTTGAAAAGAATAATTGGTTTCTTGTGAACAATTACTCTACTGTGGAAATTATATCACGTGACTCTTTTGGGTGGAAATTTTTTACACCTGTTCTGTATCGTGAAATCAAACACTAATAGCACACCGATACGTCTAAGCTACACAGGGATATCTTGAAAATGTTATCTCACGGTTACAATTTTCAGTACAAACACATTATCAAAAGTGAACACTGGTTTATCGACCGTAACGCAGTCATATTTCGTTCAGAGATAACCCAGTGTACTGCTGTTACTTAGAAAATGCTCGATATAATCGCGTAAACATGATTTGAAGACTGTTGCTTTGAGGTATCGACACGTTATTGTGATTTTATTGTTTCGAAACTTCTTCGCAGTTATTAATTTGCAAATAAATTTATTTATTTTATTTTAGATAAAGAGGACTATTATGAAAGGGTAGACAATCTGATTACTAGTAATGGTCCTTGTAAAAAACTTTCTAGAAATCCATTACCAAAAATGGTTACTGAAGTAAGAAATGTACTTAAATCCTGCAACAACCTTGTTACTCCAGCTTTAAATAGGAAGTTACATATATCTAACCCAAGTGTACCTAGTTTGTGCTGCTTGTCTAAGATACATAAACCAGCAAAGTCGGTACGTCCTATTGTTTCAGCAACGGGTCGCCGACTTACCACCTATCAAAATGGTTAACAGAAGAGTTCGAAAATTTACCTATCGCACCACCTAGTTTCTCTCTTCAACAATTTCATTAATAAGATGAAAAATATTGAGTTGCAAGAAGGTGAAATTTTGATCTCCTTTGATGTTTGTTCATTGTTTCCAAGTGTTTCGATACCACAGACCTTGGACTACCTTAAGAATCTAATCGAAATGAACAATCTAAGTCAAGATGTAGTACAAGAATATCTTAAACTCACTAAACTTTGCATGGAACAAAATTGTTTTCGTTTGAACGATAATTTCTTCGAACATGAAGGAACAGCAATGGGTAACTCTTTTGTCACCATTCATTGCCAGTCTCTTCATGAACAGATTCAAGACGGAAGCAAAAGAAGAATTCGAGTATTTCACCAGGGTTTAGCTTAGTTATGTGGATGATATTTTTGCAGTGTTCGATACAAAAGTCGCTGATATTGATAACTGTATCTAAATTAAACAGTCGTTTCGCATCAGTTAAATTCACATATGAAACTGAAAACTCAGGACAGCTACCATTTTTAGATGTATTAATAATTATAAATAGTGAAAATATGTTAGAATTTGACATATACAGAAAAGATACCAGTACTCTAAGATTATCCTAAGGACTCTCACCATTGTGCTCAACACAAAATGGCGAGTTTTGATTTTCTAGTCCATCGTCTATTAAGCTTCCCCCTCAATAAGGAGAGGTTTGAAAAAGAAAAGGTATTGATTAAGGATATAGTTGCGAGTAATGGATATTCTGTAAGTTTAATTGATAAAATAATTAGGAAAGTTTTAAGAGTCGTTTCGAAATTCCTCGATCTTTCAAAATGAAAGAGAAAATCCGAAATTTGTATCAATTCCATTCGACCTTCGGTGTTGGTGAAATTTTTAATGATGTAGGTATGACAGTGGTTCATTCATCGGAAAACAAACTACAACAACTTTTAGGTAATCCAAAGGACAAAATTGAAACAAGCGAAAAAGTCGGGGATTTACGAAATTAGCTGTAAGGACTGTAATCAAATGTATGTTGGACAGACTAGACGATCAATTCAAACTAGATTCAAAGAGCATACGGCCCATCTCAAATATGGTAGAACAGATGTCTAGTGTAGCCCAAGACGCATTTGAGAACAACCATAAAACGGATATTAGCAATTTAAAATTAATTAGGAATGTAACAAATACTAGACAGCTGGATGCATTTGAAAGCTTGGAAATTATAAAGTGTAAAAGTAGTATGAATAGTGACAGAGGGCCTATCCCAAATAGCCCGCTTTATTGGTTAGTGGTGACAATAGTTTAGGTATAGATAGGGTAGATTGTTAGCATAACTTTAGTTTTAATCATCTCCAGATGATGCCAACTTGGTAGGCGAAACGCGCGTCAAGTGCATTATATAGTGTTTTGGTGTTTCGTGGAAAACCACGTCAGTGTTAAATAAATTTAAATTATATTCAAGCTTATAATGTACCACATGAAGAAGTTACGTGCCACCATTGCAATATTCTACAGTAGAGTAGATTTTTAAAATAACCAACAAAATGCGTCCCTTTGGAATACAAACTTCTTAAACTTTCACATGTCACATATAACAATCAACAGAAAGTGGAGTTGTCTAAAGCAATATGTCGTACAATATTCCGTTGATCTGATGTTACTTGAAGTAATTATAATTATCGTAATAATAATATCGGATTGTTCATGGCAGCAAAGAGAGCCGCAGATGAACTCGGTTTCGTATTCGATACCAGATGAGGAGGCTGGCGAGCTGTTGATTTTGGATTGAGCTTCAGTTGAATTGTCTGAGAGCCCGAATAAAAGCTATGGAACATGACAATCTGTTCTAGCGATAAACCCCAGTATGGTGTCTTCTATAACAACATGGAAACACTGAGTTTTTCGATCAGATTGAGATTCAGCCTGGCTTAAGTTGCAGACTGAGGGATTCATTGTGGCCTGTCGGGCCGGTATTATCGACACCATGGTCTACCGTAGCCGCATTTGGCGTATGAAGGTTCCCGATATCAGCTTTAGGACTTGCCGTCAGGCACCGGAACTTCTCATGCACTTACAGGTCACGCATCGTAGAGTGGCCCACGAATTACGCACAAGTTAGAAAGAAGTGGACAGTATGCGGTTGAGACAGTAGATGCAAAATCCATTGCGCATTTAAATCTAAGGGGCCATGCTACGATGCGTAAGTTGTACTTTCAGCATGCTCCGTATATGCGATATCGGCCTACATCCACCGACATAACGAGACACTACGCGTGTAATATCACCTAAAACACTAGTAAACAACAGTGCTTGTGTCCTGAAGATTTTGAGTCTCTTATCGAGAACAAGAAATGCCGGATTTAGTGGAACTATTCGTTCCAGACGGTCAGACTAACCCAAGCCAACAAGCCTGACATAGTCCTCCTCGATCATCAACTATGTATGTCATTCAAGTACTGTACTCAGGCTACTCGGTTAGGCCGCTCGTTCTAATAATGAATGTACTCGGAGGGATGATGCCGATGCTGCTCTTGGAATTGATGATCATACCGGCCTAGCAAGGATCAGCGCTATGGTTGGCAGGCCAAATGCAGAAGGCGGTCATTTTAGGTTCTCTCTGTCTGCTTAGGGCACACGATTCTGGTATCTGTAGCCTACGGGATGTGGAGAGTGGCTGTAGTTAATTCTACGGCGCGACTTGTTTAAGACATCGGAGGCCAGGGGAGGTTTGCATGACATCGGTTAATCCGAAAAAAAAATATATTGCATTTTATTGACTTTACAAAAATATGATGCAAAGAGTTAAATGAACAGAAATACTGGTTAGAATTATAATTTAGTCCAAGGTGGGGTTTAAACATTCTGTCACGGTGAGGTGAGGTTTGCTCTTCCACTCAACCAAGGAGCACCCAAATAAGACTATTCAGCTTTAAATGAGTGCAAATAAAATAAGACATATGTGTAAAATAAAAAAAATCATTTCGCTGATTACTAACATTTCTGATAATTATAATTTGATGGAGCCTTTAAAATGTTAATTTAAGGATGTAAAATAAAAACTTTTGAAAGCAAGAGTGTGTTATGAAAACGTCAAATTCTGTAATTATATACATACATTGAGAAAGATGGAGAAATAAGTCACGAGCAATTGGTACAAAAAATTTATTATTAACAGTAAATTTTAATTACTGGCCAACATTTCGGTGGATAGTTCCCACCATCTTCAGGACTACAAGAACCAAATTATATTTTAAAATCAGTGCGAGCCATTATTCACATCATTTTGACAAAAAATAATAATAAATAAAAGAACTACGTTACAACACATAAAGGATAAAATTACATAAAACTTTACATTATATCATATAAAAATTACATAAAAAATTTAAAAACTAACAAAAATTTTAATTAACTTAAGAAGTTCAAAAAAGGAATTAAAAACTTAGAATCAAAAAAGGAGCTTACCCAAATTAATATATTGTTGTAGCGTCAATTTTGATTAAAATCGAGTTTTTTATTATAATAAAATGTCACTATAAAAACACCAAATACCGGCTTGTTGATAATATTATTAAACAATAATTCTAATCTAATAAACAACTGCAACTACAACATACATTGAGATGTGTACATCTACCTCATAATCCATTTAATTTATTAATTGAAGCGAGCTGGCCCAAGAGGCCCAAGAGGCCCTTGAGGAACACCTGATGAGGAAGCATAATCAATGTATTTAAAAACAAGCAAATTATACGTATATAATAGTTAAGTTGGATAAAAAATATATATAAATATAATATTATCTAAAACACCATTATTTACTAGCTAATTGTACAAATGTGTTATAAATATTGCTTAAATCTAATTCATAGCATTCTTTTATTATTTTTATTTATTAACCCTATTAGATGTTTTTGGGAAACTAAATATATTGACGCAGGTGTTTTTCTTTAACAATAATTATGTCTAAAAATTAGAAATAAATTATGGCGTAAATATATTTTTCTTCTACGAGGTAAATAGGTGAATGTACACACATTTTGTAAAAATTGGCACTAATTTACTTCAAATTATTGGCAATCAGATTTAATTTCTTCATTATCATTTAAGAGGAATCATCCAACTTCGAGCAACTAATAGGTATAATAGAACAAAATTGCCGGGTTAATGATAGCCCACATTTCATTAATAATGTGTCTCAATATTTTTGAACTGTACATTTGATACTGTATGAAACCAAGGGGATATTAGGTATTAACGATACACTGATCGATCGTCTCCATTGTAAAGAAAATATTTGTAATACTTTTCAATTTAAATTTATCTTTAATTTTAAAGGAACCAAAAAAAAATAGATTGAATTCTTAATCTGAACTAGAGAGAAACAGATACATTTTCATATTTATCGTAAATTTTAAAATTATATTTAATAAATGACGGAAGATATTTTACAATCGTCATACTTTAATAGATATGTAAATAGTTTATTTTGTATACACTTTATTAATTACGCTCGTGAAAGAATAAAAATATTCTAAATATTATCTGAATTTCAAACACAACAGTAAATCGTATAAAATGAAATACCAAAGTTAAACATATCACAGGAAATTAAACTGCCAATCCTGTCACACAAAACAAAAACCACACCAAGTGTAAAGTTTAGTGCGATATATCTCGTTATTGAAATTTAAGCGTAAAAAGCATATATTATCTTCTATCGGAGAGATTATTTGTTAATGCAAGCATAATTTTAGACATTATCAGCAATCTGACCCAATATTTGTAAAAAAAATTTTAAATTGGGTCGTTTGCTACTGGAGAATTTTTTTAATAATTTGTAAGTGTATGTTTTGCTTACCAGTGGTTTCATTGATTCATTTATTATATTTGAAATGAATCATTTGCCCTATAAAAGGTGATTCGTAATTACGGGACAATATTTTAATGGTCGATAGTAAACAAAAAAGAAAGTAGTTTGTCATATAAATCATAGTCCGATACCGCATAATAAGAGGATACTGGTATGTCGCGTATTGCGTTGTGATTTCCTTTTCCCATAGTAGTAGGCATGCTTCGATCTCCTATAAACTTATCGGTACTATAGGCTGGAGAACGTGATGTCGTGGCAATGAACCGTTTTACAAAAATATTCGATGAATTTTTTTTGTAGTGGGCTCGGTGGAGTAGTTGGCTAGAGCGCGCGATGGCAAGTGTGACTAGATAATCTCTCCATCGTCCTGCGGGTTCGTTTCCGTCCACCGGTGCTTGCAATGTCGAAGGGAATTTGTGTATCTGCGTTTTTTTGTAAATATAACTCTAACACGTGTAGTTATCGGCTTTGGATCCGGCGATTGTCTAATTTCTCTGGTGTTTGTATTTTTTATTGAAACCACAGGTGGTATAACGCACCATCACTTGATGAAAATACCATGTTCAGAATGTGATATGTTTTACGGGTTGCAGCACATTTGGGGATCCCAACTGACTAGCAGTTGAGATGTTGAGAGATGTATTCAACATTTGTTCATATATGTGGATATTTTGTCGGAATTGGATAAAAATGTGAGAAATCCTCAATTTCTCAATAAGTCAACGTTTCGACAATATTTATTGTCTTCCTCAGAACTACAACAAGTAACACATTTTCTATATAATTTTGGAAATATATTATAAACTTACACACAATTAAATTTTTTCTTAAAAAATTAAAAATACTAACATTTTGAAAAAAAAAAAAATTAAATTTCATATATTCACCTAATCGCACTTGCATATATCAATAAAAAAAATAGTTAATGGTAAATGTAAATTATATTAATATACCTTTAGAATATTTCATTATCATGATTAGACGCTATTTTGAATGTAGTTATTTTCTTTTCCATGGTCAATTTTATAAACAGAAGAAGGGTACAGCAATGGGTAACCCAACAGGTCTTATGTTAGCTAACATTGTCATGGTATATTCTACCTATAATACAGTCACTTTTATCTTTTGAGGTACCCTTGATAAAAAATTATGTTGATGACACAATCTTTGCTATTCCTAAAAATGAATTAGACGAAATATTAAATTATTTCAGTGAGTGCCACCAAGACATACAATTCACTATGGAATCTGAATGTGAAAATATACTACCTTTTTTAGATATGTTATTAATCAGAACAAACCAACAAAAGATTATTACTAATTTGTGCGAGAAATACATTAGTTCTGGAAAACTTATCAACTACCACTCTCAACATCCCTTCAGGCAAAAATTTAATAGTATGTTGAGTATGAATAAAAAAAATTAAAATTTTTTTTTAAAAACTCTTTTCTTAGTCGTACTAAAAAAGTAAAAAAAAATTTCTTTGCCAAAAAAAAAAGCCAAAAAAAGCAAGGCGTGCGCACTTTGTATGATTGTACGCAGATTGTACAAAGTGCATACGCCTTGCTTTTTTTTTTTTTTTTTGCAAAAAAACTATTTTTTTCTTTTTTAGTACGACTAAGAAAAGCAAGTTTCTAATTTTTTTCTTTTATTTTCTAATTTTTAGTTATACTTTAATTAAATTATTATCATACATTAAATTAGTATCATACTTTTTGCAGATTTTTTAATTTTCACACTCGCGCCCCCTAAAAACAGCTCTTGCAACATACCATTTCGATTCAAACCATGATTTTTAATTCGATGAAGTCAACATTTTAAACAACGAGCCAAATTACAGAAAAATATTAATTATCCAAATGATTCTTATTAACAGACATAGTAATACTGTTAATTAAAAACCGGACACTGAAAATTTGAGCAGAATTTATAACAACCTAATAGAGAAATATATAAAATTATAGCCATCCCTGTATACATAAATGAACAACAAAACGATTCTTTGTTTTTTAATTTTTAGTTTTAATGTACCTACTATCCACTGCTTTTTGTTCGTTTCAGGAAATAGTACTTAAGATGAATTTGGTATCTCCATCATTTTAGTTTTCATTCAGTTTTACATTATTAAGCCCCTAAAATCAGTGACCATCATTGTAATATCAGAAGCACTCTTTTGAGATTATTTTCTCTGAACTAAACAACCCAACCAAGGGTTTATGATCTGTATGTATACAAAATGAAAGAAAGTAATGAATGAAACTAAATCACTTTCAAATTTTCACACTTAAACTCAATTTTTAACACCAAGAAAAACGATAAAGTAGTATTGAAAAAAAAAAAAATTTTTTTAACTTGGGCTGCATTAAATCCGCGGCGAGACTGAATCGCGAAACAAAAACGGGTAGTTACCAACGGTCGAAATAATCTCCAGAATGTGCAAGACCATTAATTAAAAGCATGTACATACTTAATTTTCAAGAAACTAACGCTGATATGGGGCATTGCAACAAAGATTTCTTTATCATAACGCCCACGAAAAGACGTAATTTTTATACAGGGCGGGCACGCTCAGACCATGAGCAAAACCTTTATTTGTTTAAATAGCTATACCAATATTGTATGTTTTATATTACCAATATTTTATTAAAAGATAAGGTAGAGTCTTAGATTAGAGTATGATATGGAAAGAGGGAAAAGTACTTTCTGTATTATAAATATAAAGTGGTAAAGTAGTTAATAAGTAGTAGGCATGTAATGGACTAATATAATTGTTCTTGGTATGTTTCATGTAAAATCCGACGAACACGTGGAAGAGTACTATGGAAGAAGATATGGACATCCCCCGCCCGCTCATATACACCACAAGTTGAACATTGGTACCACGCCTACGAACTTTGAGCCCTGCCGCACGTCCAAATTTAAGGAGGCTATTGGATATCATATTATGATATTTATCCTATATTTATGATAGTCCAACCAAACCAAGTCATCGAGATCTGGGTTGAAAATCCAAAGTCTAAGCAGAAGATGGATACAAGCGTATCGAAGGGCGGTACAAATGACAATCAAGGTAAACGTTCCTCACCCTGTATCTAGATAGGAAATTGCAGACCAAGGATTCCACGGCAAAGCAAAACTTCGACATCGACGATGATGATAAGGTATAATCAGAAATAATAAAAGACATTGCTGCCGCCATGTAACAAGAAAAACAATTGGAATCATATTTCATATTATTATGTGTCTAGTTCTCAAATTATGACTAAATTTCCGTGACATGAGTGAAACAAAACATAGTGTGGGTAGGTACTCTAAAAGTGTAGTGGGCATTGGTACCCAGTGGCGTACACATGGGGGTAATAGTTACCATCAAACTATACGTGTTCCGTCGAGATTGTGAATTATTATGTAATGTAAAATAAGTAAATGTCAAATAATGTAATGTAATAATGATAGAATAATTAACAAGTTCCCTTTTCATTTAATTGTCGTTTTTTTTAATTTTTTTTCTTTTGTCTCTCCTTGTTTAATTATTATGTAACAATTTAATTTTTTTTGTTTTTTTTTCATTCCTATAGGGATACGTCTGCAATTGCACTTCAGAAATGGACGGTGGCTGAGGTATTCGACTGGGTGGACATTTGGACACTTTGCCTTCTGTGGTACATTTGCACTTCTCCCGCTAACTTTAAACGTCGGTGTCGTATATATTAACATCACTGGGGACCAGTGATAATCGCGGTGGGGGGTAGTGTCAGAAAATATTTTATATAGGGATATATAAATATTTTATACTCGTTTTCAATTTAAATTAAACATTTGATCTAGGTATTGTGAAACCTCATGTAGTCTGTCTGGCGGTAATTAGAAACTTTAGTTTACCTATATAAGATATTTCCTGTCAGAATAGAAAATGCTGGTCGGTGGAGTTTTGTGGGGGTCGGCGTACCAGGCATGAACTCTGATATCGCTGATTTCCACAAAACGTCTACATATGTTATTGGGCAAGAGAAAAATAGGAGGTGCCCCCTACCCGAAGCGCGTGGAATAGCGTGGCCTCGGATTGGTGAGATTCGGGAGCTAGAGTTAACAATATGTTAAAAAAATAGAAAAACGGGGGATCGTCTCGGGGGAGAGAAGGAAAAAATCGAATCAGTTAGGTTTTGGCGGGCTCTCCGAAAGGAAAGGCAGTTGAATTTTTGCGGGCTCTCGAAAGGGACGGAGAGTTGCGTTGGGACTACCCGGAAGGGAAGTAAAGTCAAGTGACAGTCAATGTTAGGCTCTCCGAAAGGGCAGCCAATAATGGTTTAGATTCTCCGGAAGGAAAGTCGAAAAAATTGATAGAGTATTTAATTAAGTAGGAGAGAAGTAGAATCGGGGACATTTTTTTGTTGGTTCGGGCGTCGCATCGGTCGGGTGCAAAGAAGAGAAAAGTTCCGAAAGGGTGAAGCTGGTTATCAGTGCTAAGTGGGAAAAGTGCCACCCAGTTGTCCAGCCAACAGCTGCCGCCCAGAGATGGAGGCCGTAGGGCTTGTTATGTAAGTAGACATTTGTGTTGGTCTTTATTAATCCTACGTGCGACGTTTAGTCATCCCCGAATTCTGTTCATTTTGTGTATTGTTCCTTACTTGAAATTTGAATATATAATTTGTTAAAATCATGATTAGCCGGTTTTCATTTCGAAACCTAGCCTTTGTTTGAAGTAAGAAACCTCTCGCCCCTTAACAACAGGGTCGTGCACCCAAGCGAGCACCACACAAAGTGGGCCGCCCCCTAGGTACGACAATATTATAATTCCAAATATAAGACTAACACATTCTTCATGTATTTAGGAATAATTCATGTCACTATATTCCAATGTCTTGGAGCCATATGCAATTGATGCCTCAGATTTGCCTAACATTCTGTGTGCAAGAACTACTCCTATGCCATAAGAAGAAGCATCTCCACGTAGAAGTAAAGGTAAATTATGAGAGTAACACTAGTACAAAATATAATTTTAAATATTTAGCTGCCATAAAACTTTTCTTGTATATTTATATATATTTTGCTTGGACTATTTCTCAAAAGTTCATAAAGAGGCTCTAACACGGTGGCTTTTATTTTCTAAAAATATTTTATACAAAATCGTTAAATGAAATATCTGATGTGGCCAGCACATAACTTCCTTATACCAGTATATATCATCCTGATGTAAAGAAAAAATCATTCTATTTAATTCTTCACTTACCTTAATTAAATTTTAATAGCGTACCTTGAAATATTTCATTAACATTTTTAAATAATTAATTATCAGCGTCATTCGATACTGTCAATAATAATACATGTCAAATATTTTAATAATTTCTTCTTATTGACAGTGACATTTTTGTAACTAAATTAGACATTTCAAATGTCACACTGTTAAATTTATCCTAACTCCATTTTATGAGGTCAAATGTGTAAAAAGTTTCAGTTTACATCAGCTTTATGTAAGTACTTGGAAAATATATTTTATTGGTTTGATATAGTAGACATGATTTATAATCTTTCGTCAAGAATATATATTTTGTAAAGGCAAATACAAAAACGTTTGGATCCCATCGACCCATCCACACACACGCACCGACAGACATCATTCGGAAAATAGTCAAATGGATTCAATGGGTTCAAAACATATATATCAATCAAAATCTCGATTACTGTACTTCCTTACATTAGGTATAAGAAAGTAAAAATCTTGGCGATTTTGTTATGGCTTTCTTCTTTTCGTCTGTAGGATGCAAACCAGTATTGTCCAATTTCGAATTTAGGAAAGTAACTTCTTTAATAGCGAATTGGCATTTTCTGAATTTTAATTTAACCCAGTCAGCATCCTGGATATTTTTCAAAACTTCACATAATCTTGTATATATCATCTGTTCATTATCACCTTCAGTCACCAAATTATCATTCATAATGAATCAAGGGCAATGATAATCACGCGATAATTTTGTCAGCAATAATTCCCGAAAGTGTGTTGCTAAATAACTGCCCGAGAGCTTGCTCGAGGGCAGTTGTTTCAAGCAACGCACTTGAGGGCAGTGCTAAAAAAACTATGAGGATTTATCATTGCACGAGATTCATTAGCAAGATATATTTTTTTTAATTTCAAAGGTTTTTGATTTAAATTTAACAATTAATTTTAGGTAGGTACTAAAAATATATCGATAGTAATATAATACAACATATAATAAGAACGAATATTAAAATTTACAATCATTAAATGAACAATTATTAAATGTAAAATTATTCATACGTTTCTTATTAGAAGAATCTTCGCTTGTAACAATTTCTTGATTACAAGTTTTGTACAACATCGCGTATGTGCACGCACATTATTAATTATTTGTTCGTGATGTGTTTTATTAATATTTAGGTATGGTTTTATTGAAGTTGTATTTGTATGACCGGTAATCTCTAACAACTGCTGTTCTTCAACTCCATTTTTGGCTAGTTGGCTTACAGCCGCAGATTTATTAGAATGGTGTCTAACCCGATTTGCTCAGCAGCAGACTTCGTCCATTTGGATATTGTGTTTTTCCCAGTGGTACATTTGTGTACCAATTGTCTTTTTCATTTTTAAAATGTCAGTTCAGAGTTTAAAAAAAACTATTTATTTTTATGTTATTATTTCTTTTTGATATTATTTTGTGATACAAACGAATTACGTATACCTCTTATCGACATTTGGTGTGAGCCACTTGCTAGTTGTTTAGCTCCTCCTTGGCATGTTTTATAAAATACTGGATTGTATTCTATTCTAAAAGTCTTGGATCCATCATTATTTGCCTCCACGGAAAAGTAATCAATTAAACAATTAGCTGCTTCCCCGCCCCTCCAAGCCAATTAAACTGCTGCTATATGATAGAATTTGCGCTGTAATTCATCTGGTAGATTTTCATCCCACAAATTAATAATGTTGCGGAGTTCACCGTAATCAAATGCAACTGAACTTTCTTGCGTTTTTCAGGATCTGCCTGCTAGAATCGCTGTTTGGCATTTCGTGCATCACGGGCGCATTTAAATGCAATGCTACTAAATGGATCTAAATTAATATTAAACTCTTCGTAGAATATTTCTTGGATCATCTTAGTAATTACATGCCATATAGTTTTAATTGTACTTTTTTTATAATTACCACCATTGCTTCTTTTCATGTTAATTGCACAGTCTTTTAAAATTAATGCAAGAGTTTCAACTGAGCTATTTCCATTTATCTGGTATTTACGTTCGTCTACAAAATTCATAAATAACTCCGAAATCCATTTTTTATTACGTTTAGTATTCATATGAATACTATTTTCATTCGTTTTATTTATGGAATCACTAGTCATTTCCAATGCGCGACAATTTTCTGAATATGGATGTCCAAATGTCAAAACTGATAGAAGTGAAAAGCTCCCCGATAAACGCACTTGATGATCACCCTGCTGGTTGTTGTCGGTTTAAACACAAATTGGGGCTTTTTTGGGCGCAGAAAAGTTTTAACCAGTAGTTATAACTTCTGGATTATCATTGGTTGAGTTCAAAATCAAAATTAATTTCAACCAATGATAATCGAGTGGTTATAACCACTGGTTAATACTTCTCTGCACTCGAAAAGCCCCATTGATTTGTCTACTTTGACACACGTGCTCAAACGTTTATTCATTTGATTGGTTTATATGTCAAAAAAAATTATCAAAATAAATTACTACTTCCGATATAACTGCTAAAAACGATTCTAGTATACACTGAAAGACGATTTTTCTGAGGATATATGTGAATGAAACTCTAGTCCTTTTCAGAAACTCTAGGTATCTGTTCAATGTTAAATCTTTGGCCAATTCTGGATTCTTTTTTACTTGCCTATAATATGTTGAAATCTAAAGAGTGTCATTTATAAAGCTGAGTTAGTTGAAACATCAATAAAAATTAAACCAATTAAATGACTTTATTCAACGTATGCATACAAAAGGGCAAACAAACAATATTTTGTTTTGAAATTTATTCTAATTTGTTTTAAAAATTACATTCAATAAATGGCCACTACGTCTTTGAATTCATATTTCCGCCCAACGCAATAATTTATACATTGCACGCCGGGACGTTTAGGATGAATATTGTCAATAACCAGTCGAATTCTGTTTTTTAATTCAGTCAAATCACATAGCGGATTAATAAACACCTTTGACCTCATCTTTGATGTACCCCTAAAAAGTAATCTTGAACGATAAAATCTGGAGAGCACGCTAGATACCCCTGCTTTGCGATATCAGACAATTTTGGAATATTTCTCAACATTTATGCTTAAGTTGGTTATATGTAGTCGTACTACATTATGTTAGAATCACATACCATCAAGAAGCTGAAGCTTATTCACAACGTGCACTAGAAATGTTTGTAATATTTCTGCATATCGTTCTGAATTGATGCGACCTTTGTTTTCATTGTTTTCGTCGAATAATTAATGGTCTATAGCATTTTCGTAAAATCTGTAGAGTAAAACAAAAATTTTTTTGACTATTTATCAAAGTGATTGCAGTGATTTTTCACAAACAATTTTAGGATATTGTGCAGCCCAAAAATGTTCTGCTTATTCTGTTCTCCACTTAACTGAAAATTAACTTCATCGCTCACAATCAAGTTATCAAATAAATTAATTATTGCCCCCATTAAAGGCACATTCACAAAATTGCAATCTACGAAACTCTTCACCTGGTCGAAGCTGTTGAGCGTTTTGCCATTTGTAGGGAAATTTGGTGAGTAGATTTGCAATTGTGTTATGCGTTGTGTGGAATAACTTTGATTATAGCCTATCATATTCGTAACTTGAAGTATTCTAGCAGGAGTTCTTACTAGTGGGGTCCTTGGTCTCCGTCTAGGATTTCCTACAGAACCATTTTTATCAAACTGCCTGGCCTATTTTCGAATTTTGTTCGCAGAATAAACAACATTACTCTGTAATTCTCCATGAAAATCTTGTTGAACTTAAGTTACAGAACCATTTCTTAAGAACAGATGTACTCTTTTTACATGATTAGTAATTGACCAGCGCTCCATATTAAACAAGGCTTATGATTTAGGACTACAAAATGATGTGTTAGGTGAAGCTGCTTGACATTCTGGGTTGTCATAGTAATGGATAAAACTGGTCAACTTTAGAAATTACAGTCTTTATTTTTAAACAAACTTAATTCCTGTAAGTGTAGAGTGTAAAGAAAACTATGCGTTATTTTGGATGTCATTTTATTTTAAGAAATATGTAATAGTTTTGTCATCAATATAGTCTTGGAATTTATTGGTTTAAACTAAAGGATTCGAGTAATGAACAAACACATTATTCATTTTATTTCAATAAAATCAGAGATGAATTAATTAGTTAATACTTTGTCTGACACGGTAAAGTAAGTATTGTAATTTGAAATACAACTCAATTTCATTTACCTTGCTAATTGGTCAATGTAGGTTGTCAAATTAATTTCAAATCACCATGTGTTTCAATTCATTTTAATTGTCAGAATTACTCGAGCACATTATACTTCGTTTTTCTCTATTAAATTTACATTTAGTTTATGGAATTGCATCACCCAGGTAAATTATAAAATATGATATATTTGTCGTTAGTGAACACCTTTACAACCAACATAAAAGTTACTAAATTACTAAATTCCGTTATCGATGATGATCGACCACTAATAAAATGGATTTTTCTCTAAAACTTTGTTCTTGTTAATACTTTTTTTATTAATTAGAAAAGAAGACTGTCATTTGAAGAGTTTGTTTGGCAATAAATTATTTAAGAGTTTTACATGATTAAAATTATTTAAAACATTTTTCTATTGAGCATAAATACCTGTTTTCTGTCATATTTTACTTAAAAAATGAAAAATTCTTTGTCAAATAAACTACATTGGTAGTAACCATATGCAGACAAATAAAATAACACAAACAGAAAAATTGGAACAAACATAAAAGAAAAAGATCTAGCATATACATACATATATTTCCGAAAATGACTGAAACGAAATGATGTGAACTCTAATAGGCTATCGGGAGCGTGAACCGTGCATTATATCCAAATAGGATAACATCTAGCTACAGCTCTCGTTGTGTAAGGTTTGCTATGTAACTTTCCATGGTTGCTATCATCACGTTCAATTCTTCCTGTTTTGTCTCACATACCTGTAATTCAAAAATATGGGAACAATTACCTAAAGCATTTGTACAAAAATGATCGGAGAATGGAACAACTGGAAAAAAAAACTAGATATATAGGGCGTTCCTAAATTCAATTCCCTAAATTACTTATATAAAGATATTATACATACAAAAATATGAGTAAAGCAAAATATTTTTTCTCTCGTTTTTAATTTCAAAGAGTACAAAAAATATTTATGTTTTTATTATTTTTGAACTGCTGGTTATATAACAACAAAATATTGATGATTTAATGAAAATTGATGTGGTCCCGTATTTATTTAAAATTGAATTTACGTGGTCTGTTCAAAAATCTCAGAAATAGATGGGGTATTTTTTGGGAGTGGGATGTCTTTTACTCCCACACGTCTTTTTATTGTGACGAAATACTTTAATATTGATTATGAACTTATATATTATCACTTATTTTTCAAAAATGTCATTGAATAAGATTTGCAGGAAATAACTACTCAGCGGACAAAAGCCCCGACCTGCATTGAATTAAACCTGCAAATCGTGTTTGATAGCTAAGATCATTTGTCAATTCCTCACTAGACATAGGCCGGTTTCGACCTTTTTATGTTCTCGTCAGTATGCCATAAGTAATGGAAATGACAAATAATAACAGCAAACCAGGCTGGCCTAAAGCAGACTAACCAAAACAGACATAGTGAGTGATAAGTGTATCGCTCTGATGGTCAGTGCTATTACCAGTCAGACATCGCTGATGTCTTAGTGACTTACAGCGACCTGCAAAGCAGGCACCAAGAGCTTCGACCCCTAATCCTGGTGGGCTAAACTATATTCTGAATAAGATTTGCAGGAGACAACTACTCAGCGGATAAAAGCCCCGACCTGTATTGAATTAAACCTGCATTTTGTTTGGTAGCTAAGATCATTTAACAATTCCTCACTAGACATAGAACGGTCTATGTCTAGTGAGGAATTAACTCACAAACATCTATGCTCGTAGATTCGTTGATTGAAAGTCCAGGTAACACTTACTGACTACTTTATTAACTAATTCTTATCAACAACAATAGATTAATGACTCTTAATTAAGCACTTATTTATAAGTCTATCTTATTTCTTCTTACTCTTTCACTTTCAACTTAA
Source organism: Rhamnusium bicolor (assembly GCA_029963845.1). Lineage (NCBI taxonomy): Eukaryota > Metazoa > Arthropoda > Insecta > Coleoptera > Cerambycidae > Rhamnusium > Rhamnusium bicolor. The sequence continues at coordinate 1,120,539 of JANEYF010000252.1, forward strand.
GACTGACTTTCGGCCCACTGTTAGCCTCATTAATACATCTATTTACGTAGTCTAGAACATTCCGGATAGTTCCTGGCTGTTCTCGTACAATTCTAGTTTCATCTATTCAGTCTACAGAGTCCAGTGGCGTAACAATATCATACACATACCTTAGCTAAGTCCTAGCAAAGTACTCAAACCCTCCTATTGTTTTTATTTCGATTCTCTTCATATGACTGTTAATGAAAGATGACGAAGATTTACCCATTTCTGTCCCTTCATGTTGCTCCCATTGACAAATGGACGACAAAATACTATTTCAAAATGGTGCCTTTTCTCTTTAATTATCGGCAAATACTCGATGAACTTTAATATCGAAGTTGGCTTTTATGTAACATTCCATGCAAGAATACTTTCTGGTAGACAATATAGTAATCCATTAAGTCTATTTTTACAACATCATCTGATTTGTAATAAGAGTTTCCTAAATACTTACTACAATTAACTGAACAATAATTCAGTTACATTGACATTTCATATTTCTAGCTACAAAAAATATTGCACTATAAACCATAAAGCGTACTGATTGTTTTAGGCCGAAAAATGGATCTATGTAATTTATTCAAAAATTGTTAGTTGTCTTTGGATAACCTTGTATATTGCATAAGTGTATATGGAACTAAATTATTTTAAAATCATGTAAAATTAATAATTACTATGATGAAGAATTAATAAATTATAAAAGTGTCGCTCTAACATTAGTAGATTTACAATAATAATTCAAGTTTCAGTATCTTTCACCATGAGGATTCATCGACTCGACTCTCTCCTGAGAGGGTTGTGGTGAGCATAGCCGCAAAATAGGGAGTGACTCTACTCTGAATGACCCCTGAAACCCCTCGAGCTGTATGTTTACCTCTAGGGTTGACGGCGGTGACCGCCCACTCCCTTAACATCTTATAAATAAAGGAGAGTTTGAATTCGAAGCAAATTGTCAAGAAAATCAATTTGGTGTCTTGATGGAACTTTAATAAAAAAAATAACATTTTATATTTATTTGCTTGTTAATCCTACTCTTGTTGATCCTCGTAGATACATTTAATAACAACTCAACGATCATTTGTCATGTACAGATTTGCACTCGAAGAATCTTATTTATAAATTCAAAATCCGTTATTTGCATTATTATACAGGGTGCCCCTAAGAGGTCTATATAAAAAGCACTACAATTTCCAAGACCAAAATATTTAACTCATCTAAGCTCTATTCAAGTGCTTCGATAATGTAGCAAAGTCAAAAGATACTTACTTTTTTAAGTAACAAAAGAATTCTTTCAGCTAATATGATTTAGTTTGGGATATTTAAGAGGGCTAATCCGACTTGTGTTTGTAAGGTAATTTTTCAAAATTTATTTCGTCCATACGGTTTGGTCAAATTACACCAAATTTGGAAGAGCGGTAGATGAAGGTGCACTAGAGAATACATGTATCTTATTTTAATTAATTTTCACTTCATATAGGAAAAATATACACTGTAAATATAGGTAAAATTTGAATGTGACTAGCTCCATAATTATTGACATAAATCGGTAAAATTCATACAAGGCTTCTAGAATGAACCTTCATAATTATGTACAGCAAGTTTCATATTTCTACTCCGTACCATTTCGTTAAAAATAATTTTCTAAATAAGTACCTTTGCCAGTAGAAATGGAGCAAGGAAGTGCTGCCTCTACTGGGAATCACACCGTAACTAAGCCGGCTATAAACTGCTTGAGTGAAGGTATAGTCAAGAGCAAAATTATTCAGCGGCGGATATATAAAAACGGCAAAAACCCTCCGTGAAATTTGTAATAGTGTTTTGATTTGATATATATATTTTAAGTATGTATTTACTTACTATTTTGTTTATATTTTGTAATTATAATAATAGAAAAAATAATAAATAATTATTTATGTACTTTTATATCATACAATTTTACATTAATAATAGGGAACTTGCCTATAATTTTAAAAATAAAAATAATACTAAAAAACATAGCGTAACGTTGTAATAAAACGTGTACTTCATAAAAAAAATAAGATTTCTAATTCCACGCGATCAGTATGAAGGATCTAAACAGCGATAAAATTAAAGTGGCCCGAAACGAGCCACTATTGACTGTGACGTCACACCATACAATATTCGGTAGTCGTCGCGCCGGGAAGCAACACAATCAGATGTTTTCCAATTCCAATTTAAAATCTTTATTCACAATTAAGTAGATTATTTACAACTTGTATGGGGTACAGAGTAAAATTTATATTAATATATACATATATTATATACAGAAAAAAAGAAAACTAAAAATCAATTCATTCATAAAATACTTAAAAATAATAATACAAACAAATTAACAAAGTATGACATTCTATATAAACATATGTACAATATGGTGTTATTAGACTTTGGTTGATTTGTTAGTGACTGTTCTGATATAAATATATAATTGTGTTTTATAGTACCGCTTATTGTAGTTGTACAGATATTTTAAAATGACTGAACAAGGTTTTTCAAAGAGCCAATCTGATAATTTGCCTAAAGTGGATATGTTTATGGTGGCATCTTTTATACAAAATAGTGAAAGTTTTTCCCTTGGAGTGGTCCGCGGGGTCAAGGCAGAGAAGTATGTATTTTTTTAGCTTTTAGTAATAATTTATAAACAAAATAGTTATGACTTGATCACGGAATAAAATGAAATAACTACAAAATGCTTAGTCGCAACTAAGCTTTTTTAGCAGACTTAGTCTTATGTTTAAAAGAATTTAGGGTAATTCTTTACAACAGCCACTTCTATATTTTTTGTGTTTTTTTGTACACACGTGTAAAGTGTCTCTATAGAAGACATTTGCTGCAAAGGAAATGTTGCGCAAATGTATAATTACCTATCGTAGGTATTTTCGTACTATGTTTTGGGGAAAGGGAAATAAGTGATTGTGTCGTGTTATCATTCACATAATAGATAAATGTAAGATTTGAATAGAATAAATTAAAGGGCAAGGGAAAGGTATTTGCAATATACTATATATACTAGAGGTAAACATTTTACTCTTCGCAGACAGTAGTGTTATTGAACTTTTATATAATTATTGCACATTCTGTAGGATACTCTTCGCAGTTTTTTGAAAAGAATCTTGTGTTTGTCTTATAAACTTCATTCTTACAATACCTAATGTATTGACTACATATTTAATTTTCTTTCCCGATGGTGCCGACTGTATTGGCGAAATGCGTGGCAGTATATTTTGTAGTATAAACTAAGGTTCATTCTTACAATACCTAATATATTGATCACATATTTAATTTTCAACTTTTTTCCATCTCCCGATGATGCCGACTGCGTAGGCGAAATTTGTGGTAGTATATTTTACAGCATTTTGGTGTCTATAGAAAATTACTTCAATTTTAGTAGCACATTGAAAATTGCAGCCCTCTGTAGATTCATATTTTTAAATAAAATGTCCTATAACTTTTTTATTTACTATTTGATTTTTTTCAAAAACAATGGATTTTTTCCTCTAGCTAACACTAACTTATAGCCCAAATTTCAATTCGATCGGACTTTTCTTTCTTTAGTTATCGTGCTTACAAGAAACGTGACCGACGGACAGACGGACGGACAGATGAACAGACGGACATTTTGAAAGTTGTTCAGAATTCGATGACGAACGAAATGATTTTTTCTTTGCGAGCGATATTAACGATTTTAGAAATGTCCCGATCAAATGCAATATACTCTTCGTTATCGTATTTGCGAAGAGTATAATAATAAATAGCTGTTTACTTTAGCACCAGGAAATTACCTTTACTTAGTATCACTAAATTATATTCTATCTACTAATCTTATTTTCTAACTTTGTATACACATTCTTTCTTTAATCCTACCCTAATTAAAATTCAATAATTCGGAATTCGGAATATTTTATTGCTTGCCTGCGAAAAACTAGTAGATAGACATATAGTATTTAATAATGTACTTACATTAAAATGATCACACACATGTAGAGACCTACATGTCTGTGAAATGTCTTTTTCATTTCTTCTACACGCTTTTTGCCATTTTGATCGACGAATCTTATCTTCTGGCAATATTATAAATACTTTATCTGGCACTTTCATTGTAGTATTCTTACACAACGGTACAATGCAATATTTAAAATAAGGAGTTTTTTGTTTCCATTTTAAGTATACACTTAAAATTTATCTGAAATCAAGCGGTCGTGTGCTGGGATCTCCGTCGTCGTTTGTAAATTGTATGGTGTGATGTCACGACTACTCCCGCGCTTTTGAACCTGTTTGAAACGGTTCGCTAGCGCGCGAAACTTGCTCTGCTAGCCCTTGTAAACAATTTTTTATGTGTTTATATAAAATGAATAGATTATAGAATGTTTTATGAAAATTAAAGAATGAGAAGAGAAAAATGTAAATTGATAAAAATGAAGAGTGGAATATGGTGAGGTACAACTAACACACAACATACAATTACTTATACAATATTACTTTACCCATCAATAAATTACGTAATAGTACCCATAATGGACTACCTAAATCATTTTTCCAGTAGAAACTGCATACACTAAATATTAAACTGTATTATGGAGTATAATATTATATAATTAAAATAAAATAATTAGGACGGTTATTTCTATTATTTAATAATTTACGTGTCAGTAATTCCACTGTAACATTGGTCGAAACCCAAAAAGACAGCAGTTTTTATTTATTAATTAATAATAAATAAAAAGAAAGTAATTATTATTATATTTCAGTTTATATTTCGAGTTGTATGTAATCTGTTTCGCTGAGAGCTTGGTTCCCTACTATATTTATTAACCAGAGTGTACATATCGACCAGAACAATAGATTTTATTGCTTTACTCTATCCCGTCGTAATGTGTTGCTAGTTCACGTACTCTGGAACCAAAATTCTTTTCTGCACGACGTTCATTTATTTTATATACGTCTGTCACTTTCGGAACTTCCTCAGAGAGACACAGTCAACGGAGGCTTTTTTCTTAACTAGGCCCCTTAACTGTACTGGCATATTTTTGACGCAATATTTTTATCGTCGGTACAGTGGTTGAAAGTTTGTCATCCAGTTATACAGATCTCCAAATGGTTTCAACAGTTTATACAATACGTTTCTTTTTTCCAGAGATTTTATATCAAAGATTTTTGCCTCCTATTAAACTTTGTATATGTGTATACATGCTGCATCACTATGAGTGGCCTAGTAGATGTTTTTGAGAAACTATATATAATTTGAAAACACTGACGGAGGTTTTCTACGAAACACCAAAGCACTGTATACTGCACTTGTCGCGCGTTCTGCCAACGAAGTTGGGATCATCTGGAGATGATTAAAACTGAGTTTTAATCATCTCTAAATGATGCCAACTTGGTTGGCGAAACGCGTGTCAAGAGCAGTATATAGTATTTTGGTGTTTCGTGGAAAAAAATGTCAGTGTTATTTTCACATCAAAGGTTCCAACCCACTCCAGAAATACAATTTGAAATTGAAAATTTGTACATAACGGTTTTCAGGGATACTTTGTTTAATGAAAATAATGCCACGTATGTGACACTTCCGGTTATATTTGAGGTCGGCATTAACCTCGTTATTTTAAATGGCATACCATAAATTTTATACCATATTCAAATCCTATTCATTTTAAGGTAACTTTCAATATCATTCCCTATCTAAAAAACAGTGGATTTTGAGATATTTGAATGTTAATAAAGTCTTATTCGAAAACTAACCCGTAGTAGAAAATTAATAACTTCCGCTATGATAAATTTCCAATAACCAATTTTTCTTCCATGTGTTTACGAGAGATGGAGCTTATGTGCGCACAAACCATAAATATTCCGAAATCTACAGGTTGCCCAGAAAAGGAGGTCGAGCTTCGACAACATCGATCTCCATTTTGTCGCTTATTTCAAATGGAACACTATTTTATAATCCTATTCGCTTCCATTTTTGATAACATCTCGACCTGTATGAGCATTCCCTATAGTTAAAATGTAAAGTTTTTGAGTTATTTAAAGTTGTTTAGAAAAATGGTTAAATTAACATCAGTATAGAGTATAGTGTGCCATCGAGAACAACGGATACACCAAAATCATATACTACTGGGAAAAATAGGAGAAGAGTCTATAACCTCCACTTAGAAGGTGGTGACCAACTAAAGAGGAAAGAAAATACATGAACTGATTCTTTTTTTGCACCAAAATGCAAAAAAAATATCTAATAGAGCTATTAAAAACAGCAAGAAATAGTATGTAATTTATATAAATTAAAATTACAACAAGGTATCAAAACAATGCAACTGAAATAAAAATAATTCACATCAACATGGAGAACGATGATAAAATTATTAGATTTTTAAACAATAATAAACAAGAAAAACTGATAAAACTATTAAAAATAAACTGAAAACAAACAAATTCTTTAAATTACTAACTGCTCGAAATGCTCTCCATTAACACGTAAACATTTTAATATTCGGAGTATAGCAAGTGGTTGCTTCCCGAACTTCATTTACATCTAGCTCGTCAAAAGCTCCTCTTACTCTGATTTCTAATTCTTGTCGTGTATCTACAGACATCTCATACACTTGGCATTTCATCTTTCTCCAAAGATAGAAATCAAGCGAGGTAAGATCCGGACCTCTAGCGTGCCATATCCAGGGCTCGAGTCTAATTCAAATATCTTCAAACACTTCATCCAGTATGTTTGAAACTTCTCGTGTAGAGTGAGGTGGAGCTCCATCTAGTTGGTACCAACATCTACCGTATTCTAGGAGTTCTAAATTATTCAAAAAATCAGCCACTATTGCTCTTATTATCTCCACATAACGCCAAAAAGTTAAGATTCCCAAGTAAATTCCTTCGCGGAAAAACGTCGACTCATCTGTCCAGATAATGTTTTTCAAAAAAGTCATTATCCTCTTGAATGCGAATTAAAATTCTTTCACAAAACTGAACTCTACTACCAACATCTCCTGAATTCAGGGCTTGTACTACAGTAAATTTATAGTTGAGCATTTTTATGCTCCCACAAAATTCTTTTTATAGAGGAATAAGAAATACCTATGTCAACGCTGCAGTGTAAATGGAAGCATGTGGGTATGCGTCAAAATATCCCAGGATAGTTATTCCCTCGGTTATTTCGTTATCTTCATTTTCTGTAACTGGACTGCGACTTATTTTTGCGGCTTTAAGAGCACCGAACTATAGGAAATTAGCCTAGCCTTTAAATTTCTTTTCATTCATAGATGGAAGATTAGGATACAATTCATTAAGCCTTCTACACAATCTGTTAATAATTCAGTTGCATTCTCCATGGATATAATTTTAGATAACCATATCTATAAATAAATTAAAATAACTGAAATACCGTACATTTTAGCTATAGGGAATTCCCATATAGGTCGGAAGATGATCAAAAAATAAAACGAATAGGATTATAAAATACAGTATATTCTATTTGAAATAAGTGACTTAATGGAGGTCAAAATTGTCAAAGATTGACCTCGTTTTTTGGATACATTTTGGAGCATTTGTAGTTTATGTGCACATAAGCTCCATCTCCCGGGAACATTTTACTCACCGTGATGCATCCTGTATATGTATGTATATATATTCAATCTTTTACTTTCTTATACCTAATATAAGGAAGTATAGTAATCGTGATTTATTTTCGACCTCGAGATTTTGATTGATATATACCTTTTGAACCCTCCTGAAGCCATTCTGACTATTTTCCGAATGATGTATGTCGATGCGTGTGTGTGGATGTGTGTGTGTGTGTATTTGTGTATCCCCGATAACTCAAAAAATACTGAGGGGGAGACTTCCCAAATTTGGCAGTTGAGATTGTCAACAACATTTTAAATGACATTAATGTGTCGCTTAAAACAAATTCAGCGAAACGTATGTGTTGCTGTCTTTACTACTTGACGTGATGTTGGGATTTAACCATGTGACAATCATTGGAGGGTTTAATCCCAACAGGACGTCTGGTCAGGAGCCGCGATACCGAGTTCAGGGAAAACTAACCTAATGAACAACAAAAGGGAGGAAAAAAAATTCTATTTTACATTCTCTTAACTAGCTACATAGGGAAGAGGAAATATAATATATTTGACTTCTGTGTGTGAAAGAAAATAAAAGGTGAAAGACATGTTGAGGGGAGTACGCAAGGGGCAAAAAGACCCAGTGACAATTATAGGGGGTTGAATACACCTTTTGATTTATTTCCAACAACGAAGGCTTCACCTTTAGTTGAATAAATAAAGTTACGGACAGTTTTTTTCCATTTCGGTTCGTTGCTTCAGTCTTGGTTTCAGCGTGTTGCTGGGAAGTAACCCTGTGACAATCAAAGGGGGTGGTCCTTTACAATACGTTCGATTCGGAGACCGTAGCACCGATCCTAAGGGAAAAGACTGGCCAAGTTTACATTGCAAATTCACAAATTAAATCAGATCGAGGGTTGATTCTATTCGGGTGAGTTTTCTCAGGAACTAGAGAACTTAGTGACAATATAGGAGGTTTTTTAGCCCCGTGAGTGGACTCCACCGAGTTCAAGCACACCTGTCTGAAGGAAAATTTGAATAAATTCAAACTTTTCATAAAATGTAGAATTTTGAAAATGCCCGCGGTTTTTAGTTATATTTTTGGTTGGATTGTTTGGTGAGTTGGTATGAAATATTAGTTGTATAGGGCAACTTGCATTTTGACCAATTACCAGTTGACATGTACTAGAGTAGTGGAGTACATCCACCATGGGGTTGAATCTTCCTTTTTATTATTCGATTAATTTGGTCATTATCCAGTAATTAAAATGTATTAAATAACATAGAGTAGATGTCAACATTGCATAGGGAAAAATTTTAATGTGTAACGTGATGTTAGTTTTAACTTATAACCTCAACTTACTGGCATAAGGTAAAAAAATGTTTTTTTATAATTTTTTTTACATGTAATTATGAACCCTTTTTTATTTTCTTTGTAGTTTTGAGAAAGAAAATAAAATATTTTCGAAAGCTTGGCAAAGTAAAAAAGAGTATTCTTTATTAACCCAACAAAATTTGGGCCGCAACCTCATTAATAAAAAATAAGCTGTTTGTTTTTTAACTAGTTGTCCACTACGTCTACCAGTTTTTTTTTAAATATATTATACATATATATATATATATATATATATATATATATATATATATATATATATATATCATGATTTGAAGGTGTAATTCAATGCAGGTCGGGGTATTTGCCCGCTGAGTAGTTGTTTCCTTCAAATCATATTTAATAATATATATATATATATATATATATATATATATATATATATATATATATATATATATATATATATATATACATATATATATATAATATATATATATATACACATATATGTTCGACAAAAGTAAACCTAATTTTAGGTATGAAAAATAGAGTAGAAGAGAGCAGCCATACTTCTCTTCGGTTACAAAATTTAAAAAAAGCTTTATATGTTATTTAAAATGAGTGGTTATCCCTCCAACTTACTTAATACATTACTATTTAGTAGAGAATCCAATACGAACACAGATGACACACACATTAGCACACACCGAAATGAAGAGCAGCTTACTTTTTTATTATTCCCTACCACACATAGAGGGGTTGACACAAAAATTTAAAACAATTTTTAAGAACAACAGTAATATTAAGCTTGCCTTCAAGAACAACTTGACGGTTAGGGTGTTATTTTCAAAATTGAAGGATAAAGAAGGTATTTTGGAGAAGTCAGGTGTTGTATATTGCATACCATGTGGCAGTTGTGAAAAACAATATAAAGGACAGACAGGTAGATTACTTAAAGATCGCATAACTTCCCATAAAAGCGATGTAAGACTTAACAAAAAGACGTGTACCTTGGCAAAACACGCTCTTGAATGTAACCACACCATAGCATACGATAGAGTTGAAGTATTAGACGGGGAAAATAACAAAGAAAAAAAGATCGTTTTTGGAAATGACCAATATTTACAAAAACAATGATACGGTAAATAACAGAAAATATGTTGAAAGGCTGAACATTATATGTACATATTTGTTACACCTTAATAAAAATAATAGATTTGTCCCAGTATTCACATCTCCCGTAAGTTCGAGTCTCTAACTGTGACAATGTTTTTCCTTGGGGGATGGGTAGTTATGTCGCGAATTCTTCAGTAGTAAGAGCTGCGACGTATCTGCCTTTTTCCTGCGGGAAAATTGTTTCTTTGTTGGAGATTCGAATTCTAGACGGTACCATGGGTATATTTCAAGAAAAATTGCTTTATATCTTGAAGGTTAGGGGAATTTTAAGCAGTTGGCAACTCTGCAACAGCACAGTTGGTAATCAAGTGGTAATTTTATTAGTATTGGTCATGTTGGTATTGTAAATATGTTACCCATCAGGTGACAAACCAAATTTTATTTTATTAACTAATTTTGTACATGGATATCATCCAGTAGTTTTAACCATTTTTAACAATTCTTAACTTATATTAGTGTGTAATGGAATATTTTATCAAGGTGTGTAAATTAAATGCATCAGCCTGTTTCAAAACATGTGCTACTTTATTATAACCTCACTTTTTCGTAAGTACTCTTACATCTATCCTTTTAATACAAAAAAATTGTAATTGATGTCATAAATTGTAGAGTAGCTACCTGCGTGGTATTCCCTACCCAGGGTTTAGAGTGACAAAGAATAGAAGGGTAGCTATAGTTGCCTCCGTGGCAATATTGTCTGTTGCCCTGTAAACACGGGGTCTTTCAATTGCAGCCACAAATGTGCGACTGGCTTCCTGTCAGTGGTTTCCTTTTGTGTTGTTGAACCTAATTTGTACCTATCCTTACAACTTATAGCCGTCATGATTACGAGTAATGACTCAGAAACACGTGTCGACGGATTCATCCTTTTTTGCGGGCAAAATACCCATTATCCTTTTCTTCCTATATATATATATATATATATATATATATATATATATATATATATATATATATATATATATATATATATATATATATATATGTGTGTATATATATATATATATATATATATATATGTGTATATATATATATATATATATATATATATATATATATATATATACATATATACATATATACATATATACATACATACATACATACATACATACATAAACACACACCCACACATACATGTGCATAATCGAGTATACATATTTATATTTACTTATAGATAAACATAAAATATAATAATGAACATACAAGTGAACACATACTAGCAGTATGTGTTATATTGAATGAATTTATTGATTTAATATAACTTAAAATTTTTCGTTTGAATTCCATTAAAGAAATAGATTCCTTTATTTCATGTGGTAACTTATTATACTGGTCGAGACCTTTGTAAAATAAAATTTTTATTGTTTGCCTTAGATTTTGCCTTGGTATATAGAGATTCTTGTTATTTCTTGTATTATATTGATGTATTTGGTTTGTAAAAGTTATGTATTTTTTAAAATATTCTGGTAGCAAGTTGTTTAAAATTTTGAAAACGAATATCATAGATAAACAAAGCAATCTATCTTTAATAGATATCCACTGAAGAGATGTGAGCATATGTTGGATTGGAGTATATCTGTTGCATTTCAAAATAACCCTCATTCCTCTACTGTGTAATTTTTGAAGTGCAGTTATTTTATTCATATCAAAGAATACAAAATACTGGCATGATAATCAAAGTGTGACTGGATAATGGTATTGTAAACGATAATTTTAGTTGTCACTGATAAGTTTTGGAATATTCTGGAAAAGAAGTATAACTTTTTTGCGATTTTTTTTCTGTATATAAATAAAATATGCATTAAATTGTAGATAATTATCTAACATAAATCCTAAATATTTTACTTCATTGACCGTATCGATTTTGTTATTGTCAATTTCTAGATTTAAGTTAGTGTTGTTATTTGTCTATTTATATGGTGTAGTAATAATCATTGCCTTGGTTTTAGAAACATTTAATTTTAATTTATTGTGTTTGAGATAGTGAGATATTTTTTTGAGTGAATTGTTCATTTTATTTATGACTTTATCTAAATTATCACTGCTTACTGACAGTAGAGTGTCTTCGGCAAATAAGTTTAAAAAATCACAATCATGATATTCGTTTATGTCATTGATATATATGTAATAAACAATAAGAGACCCAATACACTTCCCTGTGGTATTCCATAGTTATTAGTTATAGGTGAAGATACGTCCTCACTAATTTTTGTTATTAGTTTCCTATCAGTCAAGTCTTTCAACCAGGTTAAAACTTTACCTTGATTGCCATACATAGCTAATTTTTATATTAGTATATCCCGATCAATAGTTTCAAAGGCATGTTTCAAATCTAGAAAAACAGAAAAACAGCTATAGTGTAATTTCCTTTATCTCATTTTTGTTTCTATTAAGTTATTGTTAATTGCAGGGCCAATTAACAGGAATGATTGGTACGGAATCCAAACTGATTAACAAAAAAATAAGTTATTACTGTTAAAATAATCTATCAATTGATTATATACTAACATTTCTAAAGGTTTTTCAGAACTTGGCAGAGTATTAATTGGTCGAAATTGCCAGTGTTGTTAACTTTCTCTATAGGAATAACTGTGCTAATTTTTAAATTATCAGGAAATTTACCAGAATCAAGAGAGGTATTTATAGATGAGATGGTATCTCAGCAGGCAATGCTTATGAGAAGGCCTGTTAGTATCGTTAATTCTGGTTTGTTGAGTTCGAGTAGCTCCCTAGCTATTTTTTACTGGTAGTTTATAAACTTAATAAGATATATGTCCCTTTTCCTATTTTCTGATCTCGCCTGTTGTGTGGCTTTTAGATTCACACAAAACGGATCTGGTTCGATGAATGATGATCCTGTACTTTGACTCACAAAACTGTCACAAATCTCATTCCCTCCTATTCCTTCATCCACTTACATCCACTTTAAGGTAACCTTGTTGTTCCTAGCCAGTTGCTTTAATTTTTGTAGACTACAAGTAAAGAAACTTAAAGTTTCAAGTGCTACCTGGCTGTCTGAGAGGACATAGAATTTTACCTGACTAGTTTAACTAATTTGAGCCAGTTTACAGTAATTAATCTAACTGAGAAATTTGTTGTTCCTTTATAATGCTGTGAAGTAAGAATATTTAAGGTTGTAATTTTCTATTTTTTTTTATATTTTGAAATGTTATATGATAACATCTGCCACTTAGTCCTATCAGCCCTAAAGGATGTTTTATTAGCATCAATGCATAGTACAATTTTGAAAGAGAACTTAGTGGAAACTGACAAACTAATGTATTTATTTCCTGATATCATTGATTTATACCTTCGGCCTTGACTTTTGTCTCCATCCTTCCACTGTAGTTTGCTAGAGTACACTGTGGCAAGCGTGACTAGACATCTTTCTATTGTAGCTGCTAGTTCCGCCACCGGGAAATGTTAGCGAGAATGATTGTATGTCAACGTTTTCTTAAGTGTAAACCACATTCTAGACAGCTTTGGCTTTGGATTCGAGAGTTGTCAAATTGCGGTGGTGTTTATTATTTACTTAAATTCTTGATATTTCACTTGAAGTGAAGTGTTAAAATGCGAGGAATTTGAGAATTTTCGGAACTGACAATTTTCAGAATATATTCAGAAAATCATTCTAATATCTTCTAATCCAAAACATATGGTTTTTCTCGTTAATGCTCCTTTATTATCATTGTGCTCGTGCTCCAAGAACATGCTCAAGTATCTCACATCATTAGAAATATATAAATGTGTCCTAAGTTTATAATTTCCAACGATGTGTGTTTTGTAACTCGTGTTTTATCACTAAAGATATTTACATTCAAAAGTGTGTACCTCTAAAATAACCAACCCGTATATCAAGTAGTTTACATTATGTTATTGCGCTGTTATGTTCATCAATCATGGCATATCCTTCAAGATAGTAAATTTCATTCAGTAAAAAAGTTTGCAAATGGTGTAAGTTTCTACACATATACCTTTTTCCTTGCGTAAAACGACAAATTCACGTTATAATTTCTTAGGAAGTGAAATTTTTGTATACAATTCATCATTTAGAGTTATTTGTGGCCGAAAATATTATACATCTGTAAAAATATTATTTTTTTTAAAGTTTGCAATTTCTTTCAATTTAATTTTTTTTAATCTTTAAGCATATTTTTTATTTTAAATATTTTAGGTATAAAGGAACACTGACACAGACTACGTCAGTATTATCTTCACATCAAAGGTTCCAACCCACTTCAGGAATGTAAAAAACTTCAAAGTTTTTAAATAAATAAGTTACTAATTTAAAAACGCACTTTTTATTCCACAGAAATTATAGAACTTTTATTTTCAGCATGCAAAAGTTTAAATGTAAATGCAGCCTCACAATTAATTGCGGTGATATATATAGAACGGATTATTAAAACATTTATTGGCATAATATCAAACACTTTTTTTATTTATTTGCCGTTCATGAGTAGAAAAATACTATTTAGGTATTAAGTAAACAAATGAAAACTTACTTTTTATATTTAATATGAAATTATCTAATTTTTTGAATACTGTTATATCAATTTGGACATACTAACATACCAGTAGGCAAAGCAACCTAAAACAGAACTTAAAAAAATACACGTTAATGAAAAACAACTACTTTTATAGCTAAAACTAAGATGTATTGAATTACATGATAGAACTCATAGCATTGTAAAGCAATTAACATTGAATTAAAGATCTTTAAAGTATTTATTGAATATCAATCAGGGTATAGAAAGCCTTTATTTATATACCCTTCTTATTAGAATTAAGGAGTTCGAAAAAGCTTGTACAACTTTTTTAGGGTTGAAATTGTTTGATAACATAGTGCCAGGTTGATTTATTGAGAATGATTGATAATATATATCTTTAATTTAATTTTTTTAAAAGTATCATAATAATTTAATTCCTGCGCTATTATGTAAGAAAATGGATGCGCCCAACATTTTCGTTTTCTTACATTTACTCATCTTCCTTTGAGGATTACATTGTGAGAACTAAAACTAAACAAATTAATTTCAAAAGAACATAAGAGCAACTCAACTGAAACCGTAGTTGCTTTGCGGTCGCGTTGCTCTTGCTAGTTATTTTTGGTGGAAACAGCGCCATACACACCATATCATGCTCTTTTAATTATCTTTAGATGATGCTAAGTATCAACAGTGATAACTTATGACTAAAGCAGGTTGAAAATTTAACTCGGGTTCGGTATTAAATCTTTTTATTATTATTTTTTTTTTTTGAATAAGTACCAAAACATAGTGTATTCTTCAATCATTGAAAACCAAAATGTTTTCATCCAATCGGTTTTATGGGACATCCTGTTTACCACATTTTTACTTAAATTCGTTATTTATTACCGAGTTGCAATGTAGCTATTTAGCCCCTTCACCCTTGACTTCCATGTTAGCCTGTCTAAACTTTAGCAATATACATGGACAATAGGTATATAATTTTTGAAGTCATATGGAATATTATAGGTATGGTTATGTTTGTTAATACCAAAAGAATGTTAATTATATTGTTTCATATTATTATGAATTTATTAACTCGCCAGGACAGATACATTGATAATACATTTTGTTTTAATATCATCATTATTATTTTTATATCACTAAAAGTGAAAATTTTATAATACAATAATGAGTAAAGCTGAGGAAAATTTACATTATGCAAGATCTTTAACGGAGAGGAAAGTAGTGCCTTGGGCTGGAAATTAATTTAAGTCTTAAAATATTAAATAGTAGTGTGAGACTCGTTAAAATAAGACACCAGCGAGAACTTCAGCAACCGACTCTCCTCCTTTGACCTCGCTGCAAGTTGGACTTCTTTGATATTAATTATGTAATTTAATATACAATTAAACTTTAATCGTCCAACGTAATCTCTAACAAGCGCCTTTGTTATGCCATATACGAATTCTTGGTCCTTTTAAGCTAAGCTAAATTTCATGTGAAATATGCATACAAAATTTATGGAAATCAACTCTATTAAACTCAGAATATTATATGACACAATTTATTAAAAGACAATACTGTCTTAGGATGAAGAAAATTAAAAATATATTTTAATGTAGTTACAGAGTTCACTATTTTATTTATGTCGCTTGCTTTGAAGTTAACATAGCCTACTCGAAATATTTAACATAAAAAACATTACGATATCTTGTAACACCCCCAGTCCAATTGCTGTCATAACACAATTAGCTGGGAGTACTTATTGAGCGGTAACTCAGTTAGCAGGTCGTGAATAAGGGCTTAGATTGATTTAAGTTCTCAACAAAATCTAGGCTGAGCGCCAGGACTTTTGCAAGTACCAAATAATTAAAAGTTTACATTAAAAGGGAAAGATAACGTTAATCCTTGAATTCAGTTGGGAAGGAAGTAGAATAAAAGATATTATTAAATAAAAAGTATAATATACTGGTAAGAAGAAATGTACAATATTTACAATGGCTCAGATGGCCTCTTTTAGTTGAAAAATATAAGTGGTTGTGGTTGAAGACCAATAAAATAATGAAAAAAAAAATGCATATGACGTTATGAGAAATAAAAAAAAGGTAACTGATCTCACTGGGGACGAAGATCTTACGTAACATCAAATGGGTCAGTCCTGCGAAAATCCATTAACCGCTAAGCTCCTAATGGGTTAGGTGTCAATTTGAATCACTACTGTCAGTACTGCAGTTACCCTTCTCTTGGTCCTGGTATTTACATAAAAAGGGGAGAGTTTTATGAGATCAGTACTATAGGCAAAACAAGGTAAAAAGCTGTGACGTTTGAATTGTCCAGCTACGTAGACAAAATATGAAAGTTAACACAGAGTAAATTGCCAACTAACCAAACTAAGAATTGTATCCCACAATATCTTAGGAAGTTGAAGACTTCAACTAACTTAAGTATCAATAAAAGTTACGTTAAATAGAAAAAAATACTAGTCTAACAAATAAACTAGGTATAGGTATGATAATAAACAAAGTGAAATAGGTATTTACTATATTTTAAAATATATTTTACTAAAAGAAGGTAACCTTCAAGAAAAATAGAATTTAGAGTGTCTGTATATGTACAGACAGACAAATAGAAAGATAACATAAATAAATATTTGCTAAATATAAAACATGATAATTGTCAAATTAAAGGTAACGTTAAGTTAAATTATTTATTAGTTCCTCGTAGAGAGGTAATAATGAATTCCAGATAAAGGTAAATAAATATATATAGCTTGACTATATCTTTACTGCAGATAATTAAAAGTTAATCAGTTACCAGACATCTAGGCAGGTATCTTCGCCAGAGAACTAGGCAAGGTTCTACTAGAGCAGCGTTTCTAACTAAATATTAAGTAAACGTCCAAGAAGTACTCGATATTTTAAATTTTGAAAAACCTTACGCTCCAGAAGTCTGGTTGGTAAATATATGCACTGATATAAAATGATCCACCACACAATAAATGCACCACGTTAAGTAATTCTCACAAAGATTATAAACAAATAGGTTTGCTCAAAAGGAGTACCAAACTCTAAATGTCACCAGTCACCACTTTTCACAGAGCTACCAACGTAGCCAAGTGACCTAAAACATCAACAGACAAAGGCAGAAAAGAACTAACTAGGATACAAAATGGCGACATCCGTTGCCGGGTAAATTTAAGATTTACAATAACCGAAAGTTAGTTTAAATTAGCACACAAAATTATTACAATATCAGCGGAATATTAGATAAATTGCCAGCAAGGCAGGATAAATCGATTCTGATCGATATTAATGATGTTGTTCTACAGAACAACCAACGCGAACTGATTGATCACTGAAAAGCAAATTCACTCAAGGCGTAAATTAAGATAAATACGGTACAATAGTATTATGAATATTACCTCAAAGGTACGTTAAATCAATATAACAACTATTTAAATAATGATGATCATAAAATTACACAATAATACCAGAAAACATATAAATTTTAGCAGACTGCTGAACTACAGGTGTTGTCTTCAGAACACTACATTAGTAAGAAGGATGTAGCACCGTAGTGTTCTGCTACCTAAACTCGATTATAGTTTGGAAAGAGACAAACATTTGAGAGTCAGTATGGGCAATAAAGACAAATAGATAGTTAGGCATTTTTAATAAGTGAAAAAAATCTACCAAACCAATTGTTTCAGTAGAAATCAATGGCGCCATCTGGACTAGACTGGCAAAAACAATTCTTCACAGAAAACGACAAATTGGAATGAAATGGATTGCAATTTCGTTAAAAAAATCAATTTCTTCCGCTCAATAACTTGAAAACTAAATCAGTAGATCTATGAGATTGTACTTTTTAAAAACAGAAAACTTAGCAAAAATGTTGCATTATACCATATGTCTAGCGCCAAGTGTGGCCAGTTAGAAAAAGAATACGAGCGATGGCTGCGAACTAGGATGAAAAGAGATGGAATAAGACACGCCCAGCGAAAACAGACACAGGTTAGGTTTTAGCCCCACTAGTCAGATACAATAGACTCAGGCTGTTACGTCCATCTCGCTTCTTTAATCGCTCTTTGTTAACAGTTGGCCACATTAGCCGTTTTACACACGGTATATAGGGCATTATTTTAAAAATAATCAGTCGTGGCCATATCGCCAAAAGTTTTAAATTCTATAACAGTTTATTAAAATTATTTAGTAAAATACTTCGTCTGGTAAAACGGGCAATTTTTTCAACAATTTATTTATCAGTAAAAGACATTCAGGATATATTTTTACAGCACGGAAAACCTAATTGGTTTTTATAGTTTCTTTCTAGCTAGTTGCCTTGTACTTTGCAGCCGAGTTGATTTTACGCTTGAAATGTGTGTATTGTGAATACTTCGACTAAAGTTTTTCCCCTCGGCAAATATTGGTTCGGTAGATCAAGGATTTCTGCTTAACAGATTTTGCGGGCTTGTTAATATTACGAAATGTTTTCTAGCTTGTTTTCCACATCCTTTCTAATAATAACTTATGGAGGATATGGAAATTTGCCGAATTTTTATTTAAAACATTTTACTAAGATATGGAACTTTGTTGGGTTTTCAACAACACGCCTACAGGTATGTTAAAAAAATGTGTCTTGGATATTTCATCATTAATTGGCTATTGAGCCCTGAAGAAGTTTAAGTATATTAAACGAAACGTAGGAAATGTAACGTTTTTATTTTAACCTATAGTCCTTCCTGTGTCCGACAATTTTTAATCTCTAGAAGAGTTTTCAAGGACACAAATTTCACATTTTAATTAATTTATCTTTAAATATTGAGGTACGAAAAATATTAAACCAATAATAAGTATATAATCGGCCGTTATATGTACAAAAACCAGGTTCCGTGACCTTCTTAATGATGAAAATGTGGGAATGGTCTCAATTTCTTCGTCTGACTGTGGAGGAACATAATTTATAGGTGGCACTCTCAAAAATGGTGTGATTGGGTGCTGCACGTAATAAACCAAATAGCCCTAACTCAAACACTTTTTGTCATTTATCCAAGTACATGTTCGAAAAAATGTTTTATAAAAAAAATATTTCCCTTTCAATTCTACAAACAAGTTTTTACATAATATGTTATGTAGGGCTTGCCATTTTTTCAAATAGTTTACTTTTGACGTTTCCAAATAAGAACAGCGGCACCAAAAATTTAAAGTTATTCTGAGAACAGTAATCTCACTTAGCAGATACAAAAAAAGATAATGTATATTAAAGTAATTTTATTATTAACAGTATTATTATATTGAAACAATAACAAACTTTCACGGAAATTTAGCCAGTGCATATCGATATGTAAGACACTATTTCTAGGGACACCAGATATCAATTATTATTACACTACACGGATATCTTCCATGCCTCCATAGTAGAAACAATGGAAATAAAAAGATAACAATTAAATGAAAGAATATAATTTAAAAATTTAACAAAAATAATAATGGGTATACCGTTAAGTATATATAGACAAGAAATACTTGCCACTTATTCACTACTGCAATCGTCTTTTTCATTACCGTCATCATCACATTTATTAGAAGACTCACTTAGTCCTAAATCTTCTTCATCATCTCCAAACTCCCTTCTTTGATCACATCGGTTGATATCATCATCTACACGTTTTGGTACACTTAGTCCAATCGACATACATGTACATAGGGGAGGGCAATACCTTTAAGAGTTTGAGCAGCGATTAAGTTCCAGTTTAAGCCCTGGAGCATAACGTATAAGACATGCATCTGGCTCTATGTTCTCCCTACTTTTTTTCCATCCGAAATCACTAGGTGGTGAATTATCAGGAAGCTGGATGAGGTCCTGATTTCACTCAAAAGTTTAACAAAGCTGGCTTCAAATTAGATTTTTTTGGAAGGAGGTTCTCATCTTGACATTATTTCTTAGAGCTCCTATATCAGTTATTCATGTGTTGGAAATATACGGCAATTGATCCTGTTGTATCTGCTCCTGATAGTGTGTGTAATCCAGGGAGTACAAAGGCTTTACAAATTGAAGCTAGCTAACTAAACCTTTTCATACCGTGGTCAAAGAAAACCACAAACTCTGGTTTATGTTGAGGATATCGCTAAAACCACAACATCAGTACCAGATGAAAACTTATAAGTGTTTTTGATTTCCCTTTGTGCTAAATACGCAGCATGTAATATGACCTTCATGTCTGCCTCCTCTTGGATACTGAAAAGATTCGATACATAATCATGTGATAAAACTGCTTCGTCCTTCCAACTGACCAAGAAATTTTTCCTATTGATAACACCGAATTGAATAATTTGGTCGAAAAAGAACTCTGTCAGTTCATCCTTTGTCCTATCAAGAGTCAGTAATTTATTCATTGGTGTACTTCCAGTTGTTGTTTCTAGTCCAAATTTATACTGGATTGAATCTGAGCATTTTTGCTATGTCACCACACCACAGAAATTAGACAACCCCGATTCCAAGGCAGAAGCTGCACGGGCAAGTTCTATACTTATGAAAATACGCGGACACACAACCATTCCCACCGACATTACCAGTGCCGGTGGCCGGATTTAAACCCGCAGCCGATCGAGAGATTATCTAGTCACACTTGACATCGCGTGCTCTAGCCAAGTACTTGACCGAGCCGGTATCACTCTTTCTTCAATGAATTCTCTTTTGCCATCTACTCTCGCAACTTCTTTCTGTAGGTCTCCATGTTCTTTCAAATCCAAATCTGCAGGTGCTGTGGCAGTATTTTCATATTCTTAGCCAGGTATTGTGTTTGTATTGATTCTAGCAAAAATAAATCTAAAGTTATGGCGGGTGATTTGAACCACTAATGTTCTCACAAGAAATGTTCAAGAAATATACGGAAACCTTAAACGTGAACTTTTTGAGCAAATGGTAGGTCCTACATAAAAAAAAACGTTGTGAAGAATTGAAGGTCATATCTTTTTTTATAAAACATTTTTGTTATAAAACGGATGCTTACTTAGACAAATAGGAAAAAGTGTTTGCGGTAGCGACCATTTTATTTTTCGTGTGCAGCACCTAAACACATCATTTTCAAAAATGTGATATTTTTAAAAATGATGTAAAATTAGTTTTCTGCAAGATCAAGCGAAGAGACTGAGACTACTACATTTGTATTATCAAGGAGGCCACGGATGTATATTTATTTGACAGGAGACTAATATCTTTAACACTATTTCACTACTGCACCATTGTTACTCAAAAACTCATATATATATATATATATATATATATATATATATATATATATATATATATATATATATATATATATATATATATATATATATATATATATATATATATATATGTTAAATTCGTTTTCCGGGTATACTCCCGCGTAGGTGATAGGCCCCGAGAGGGACCGTGGTTGTCTGAACGACGTTTCGGCAGAATCTCATCTGCCATCTTCAGGTTCTAACCGATAACTGCTTACTGCGGCTTCTGGTTACTCGAACTGGAGTATACCCGGAAAACGAATTTAACATTCACCACCCGCGAAAACCTGAAAAACAACATATATATATATATATATATATATATATATATATATATATATATATATATATATATATATATTCTTTTAAGGGAAAAACTAATAATGATCGCCTCATATATACGCCGCCTGTCTTTCCCTATGCTATAGTAATGAATTATATTTTGTCGTTTACAGCATACTTTATTTTAATACGATGACTATTTTTAACAAAAATAATATTCCTTGGAATGAGTTCTTCATTCCATTTGCAATATAAAATGTAGTTTTCATTTACTGAATATTCTAATTTACGAAAGGTCTTTTATAAATAAACGAATGCAATCTGGTTTTTCTCCTTCACAAATTATTTCGTGATTCTCGTATCAAAAAAAAAATGTGAGCAATTACAGTTATTCTCGTTATATTTATTTACTTTTATTAATAAATAGTAGCACTGCACAAAGTTAACTCAAGTAATAAATTCAGTTCATGATTGACAGTCGTATTTAGCAAATGGTAATTTTCAAATGTCAGAAAAACTTTGGTCTTCAAATTTAGCTTTTACGGAAAACTTTATTAACTTAACTAAATAAAGAGTTGTAATTTAACAAAATAGTCTTTTACGTAGATCACGGATCAGTTGTTTCATTTTATTGTAACTAGCTTCAACTTGATGAATCAAGAAGTTGATTTTGCCTAATAAGTTTCTGTTGACTTTCTTTATTTTCTGTTATAGTGGTAAACTTAGGCTTAATACTGCCAAAAAAGTTTTTGGAAATACATGTCTTATCTTACGTGTGTTCACAAATAATGAATCATTTGACATACTCCACAAAGTCTCGTAATTATTGATAATTTCATATTCTAATCAGACCAACTATACCGGGTGATTGTGAAATAAATCGATGAATAAAACCTAGAATCTGAGTTAAAAAGTTACTATAAACATAGTATTTAAAATGCTTCCTAAGGTAGATATATCCCTTTGAAAGTTAACCTAAAATATTCGTATTTAACCCAAGTTAATTTTGCTTAAAAGCGTCAAATTTCGCTGCTCAATTATTTTTAGATTTTCAGCATAAACTAATTTTGCCCATACTATTATTTCCATAAAGATTCAAAAACACACAACGTTACTAATTTAATAATAGCGATGAACGTTAAAGTTAACGAACTAGTTAAATAAAGATATTATTAGAAATAATAATAATAAACACCACAGAAATTATACAATCCCGAAATCCAAAGACGAAACTGTCTGGAATGGGATTACAGTTAGAACATGGACATATAAATATTCCCACCGACATTGCCAGTGGCGAGATTTACAACCGCAACTACATAAAATGATTCTAGTCATCGCGTGCTGAGCCAACTACACAACTAAGACGGTGGTGCAGTTGACTAGAACAAATACTAATAAACATTAAATTAAATGTTCTATGTGGCCCCCATTCATTTCTAGAACACTTTTACCCTGCATCTAAAAGAAGAGCACAGTCTTTCAAAAATTCCAGGGATGTTTCGGATTTCATTGTACGCATCATCAATAAGTTCGCGAAACTGCTTCTCGTTAATAATGGGCACAGAATACAATAGTGATTTCAGACGATCCCACTGGTAATAGTTCAGAATGTTTAGATCAGGAGAGCGTGGCGACCAATCTATTAGACTGCTCCTCTCTGTCCATCGTCATCCAAAAGTTAGGTTTAAATATTGCCTTACTGGTAAAGAAAAAAAGTTAAGAAAAATGGTAATGCTAAGACTATTTTTGTTTAAAATTATACCTATTTGGTAAAACAAATCGCCCAATGAGTCTATCATCAAACATGTCTGCCCAAACATTAAGAGAAAATCGATTTTGATACCTACTTTCAAAAATAGCAAGGGAATTTACGTCACTCCAATGACTGTTATGAAAATTGGAGTTTCCATATCATGTGAACCTGTTTCATCAGTGGCCATAAAATTTTTCAAGAAAATTCGGATTTGCAATAACGAATTTAATAGTCAACAGGAAAAGGTTGAGCGCGCAGAATAATCTCTAGGTGTTTGGGCCTGCACCTTTTGGATATAAGGGTAGAGTTCTTGCTAACGTAAAGTATTCCATACCAGCTGGTAGCTCACTCCATCAGCTGCAGCAATTCTTCTAAGTGGAACCCGAATTTTATTCTACTCTATATAGAATCCTTTCCTTTATGCTTAAATTATATTGGTTCAGTTTCTACCACGATTCCGTGACCTAGATCTAAAGGTAAATTGGTAAATTTTAAAAATTCTGTGGGATGGTAAGACTAACCTCAAGCTGATTACCATCTGCGCAGCGGTATTATTTCGACCGTCGTATACGCAATCATTCTTGCAGAAAATTAGACTCGATAATTTATTTTTAAAAAAAATTTCAACGGAAATTCTCAGGAAACTACCTAATGTCAGCTTGAGGAACAGTTTCACAATTTTAAGCATAGGCAACTTGGGAAGAAATTTAGAGACCATGTTTATATAAACTTTTCTATTTAGTTTGGTGAGTACAATACGCCCTATATATAATAGTATTTTTTTGTCGTCCTTGATCTTTAGCCACACTTGAGGATTTTATCAATAGTTGCGTTCCTGTATACCGAATATCCAACGTGTCGCAATCAAATAAGGGCTGAGTATAAAAACAGTTTTTGTAAAATTGATGGTTAGGAGCTTATGATTGAACCGATCTACTATTTTTTCTAAATCGGTTTCTACTTTTTTTTAGGTTATTCCATGAGTTGTCCAAACAAAATATTACAGTATCATCTGAGTAGTTGGTAATGGATCCGCTGGAATTCAGGTAAGTAAATTAAATAAGTGAATTATAGACAGTATTGGACCCAATGCCGTTCCTTGTGGTACGCCATAATACAAAGTTTAATCATAACGTATTGTTTACAATCTAGGGAGTAGTTTTTCATTAACTCTGAGCCCGTTCCTCTTAAACCTCTATCCTCTAAATAAATGTTATTTAAATTTAGTCTGCATTAATCAAGCTTAAACCTAATTATTAATAATGCTTTAATTCTTGATTTACAAAAGGTTCCATAAATGCTGAGTATAATTTGGTTAATACCTATGCTACATAAATCAATTGTATACGCACACAATTTGATGACTTGTGGATTGTAATCATGTTTAAGTTCACGCACTAATTTGTTGAAAAACAGTATTAGATCCATTGTTTCATAATATTTAAAAGCATTCCTGTTATGTAAAGTTAAGATTTCATACACTTAATAAGCTTATTTCGACTTATAAGAAGTAAGTAAACAAAAGAAACTTTTACGTAAGCGGATTAAATGAAAATTTACTAATGAGGATTGAAAAGAACAAACCATGAACTTTTTGATATAAATAAAATAACAGCGACATCAAGTTTAATTAAATTATATAGCCTAACTTTTTAATTAACTAGCCCAGTTCCATATTTATAATTAACCCTGATTTCTAAAGCAAACATGTAATTAGATTACTTTTTAAAATTTATGAAAATTAAATTTTAAAAGTTTTTATAATGTCAGTTAACAATATTCCATTTGAAATAACTCTAGAAATTTAGTGATTTTAATAAAACGTTTCCTTCTTTTTTGTGGGTTAAATTTTTTATATAACAAGATACTTAAGACCTCAGCCTTGAAATCAAACGTTGAAACAGTTTTTAAACAAACATAAATATTTAAAGGTTTACTCACAATAACTCCCCCTTCTTGAGGAAGCAGAATATTTACTCTACCTTGTTCGCAGAGAAACAATAATTAATTCATTTTGTTAAAATATCGTAATAAAATTTAAATTTGAGTTTATCCATTTCAAAACTATGATTTTGTTCACAATTTTTATTGGGCCTGGTAACGTTATAAACAGTACTAGATTGGGGGGTCGAGAGTAACCATTCCCTCTAAGATATAAACTAAAGATCTTAAAAAAATAGCTTTAACATCCATAGGAACCATATTTTCTATTAATGGTTACAGCTCGTCGGTTTAAAACTGGGACACCCTAGACATACATATATAATTAACTCTTCTACATATTAAAAACTATCAGTTCATAATTAGTAAATAATAATTAATAATACATTTTAAACCGGTATCAGCAAAATAGTGTTACGCCACTGGACTGTGTAGACTAGTTAGTTGAAACTAGAATTGTACAAGAAGGGCCGGGAATGTTCTGGAATGTTCTAGACCGCGTGAATGGATGTATAAATAAGACGGCCGAGAGCTCAGTCTTAAGTTGAATGTGACCGTGTACAGAAATAAGATAGAGACTTAAAAGTGTTTAATTGTGATTATAGTTAAGACAGTCATTAATCTATTGCTGTTAGTTATTAATTAGTTAATAAAGTAGTGTGTAAGTGTAACCTGGACTTTCAATCAACGAATCTACGAGTGTAGGTGTTTGTGACGATAGCTAACATATAACAATTTGATGCGGAAGTGGATTGGAGGAGAAATTTCTGGAATATTCGAAAAGATTCTACATTGTTCTTCTCAGAAATTAGTGGTAACACGGAGAATTAAGCTACTGAACAGTTTTTGGAGGATTATTTCTGGACCGAATAGTGACTTTAAAGTGGATTTTCGAGAAGTTTCTAGAACATTCGATTTAGAAATAGCTGCAATTACGCGAGTGCCCCTAGTAATGACGTGTTGTGAACTGAAAAAAAGGACTATTAGTTCTAATTCCGGAAAATTCTAGAATATTCTATTTGAAAAATACAGTAGATACGTGCATTGTGTCGACGGGAACGTGTTATAGACTTAAAAATAAAACTGTAAGTGAGTTTTCGTGAAAATTCTAGAACATTCGATTTGGAAACCACAGAAGAAATGTGAACTGTGTTAACGGGAACGGATTATAGATTTTGAGTCTATAACCCTTTCCCGTTAACACTATTAAGTCTTGCTTTGGCAATACTTAATAATGACATTTCGTAAAAGTTCTCGAACAATCTATTGCACAGTTATTGGAGATAAGTGAATTTCGTCAACAGGAAAGTAATATAGACTCTAAATAAGACTTTTTAGTGTTGTTTCGAGATTTTTCTAGAACATTTCATTATTAAAATAGACGGGATAACAACATTTTACGGACTTTATAGTGTAATAAATTTTATTTTGAAATGATTTACGTATCGTGAGTTAATACCAACAACAAGAAACATGGCGGAGAAATAAACACAGGACTTACTTGCAGCATTAGTTCAACAAATGGAAGAACAGAAAGTGAACGCCAGGAAGATTTAAGAAAGACTATGGAAGACCAAGAAAGAACAAGACAGGAAGAAAAAGATTACTTTAAAAAAATAATGGACGGCTTGGAAATAAGACAAGAAGAACAAGAAAGAAAATGTAAGGAAGAATTAAGAAAAATGTTTGATAATCAAGAAAAGTGTCGACTCGAGGAAAGAGAAGACTTCGGAAGAAGCCTAGATGAGCAGTAGTCAACCATTTTCTCCCTCACTAAAAAATGTAAAGGAAATGCTATGAAAAAGTCACTGAAGTCACAGGGAAAGTTGTGAAGTCGAAGGACAAGTTAATGAAGTTAAAGAAGACGTCAATGAAATTAAAGGAGAGGTCAGCAAAGTTAAGGGAAAAGTCAGTATCGTTGAAAGAGAAGTAGCCCGGCTCAAACAACAATTAAGAGAGAAGGGTGGCTAGTTAGC
Organism: Rhamnusium bicolor; assembly: GCA_029963845.1. Taxonomy (NCBI): domain Eukaryota; kingdom Metazoa; phylum Arthropoda; class Insecta; order Coleoptera; family Cerambycidae; genus Rhamnusium; species Rhamnusium bicolor. Next base: position 1,148,347 of record JANEYF010000252.1, read on the forward strand.
ACTTTCGTCTGGTACCAGATTACAACCCTCTTCCTTTAATGGTCAAGGTTCATGATCAACATAGAAGGGACAGTTCGAGGCAGCTGCACGTTCATTAGAACGATGAAGGGAAAGCAACAGCTATGCTATTAGCACTGCGGGCCATGCATTAGATCTGCTTCAAATAATTCCTGCAGCACAGCAACAAAACTTTGGCATCTTGCAGGCAGCGTTAAAACTAAGATATGGCAACCAACATCTCGCCAAAGTGTATCAGGCGCAGCTAAATTCACGCAGACAATGTGGTGGAGATACCATCCAGGAGTTAGAGGCTACTGTGGAGAGATTAGCCCATTTAGCCTATCCTGATGCACCAATAGAGTTTCATCAACAGTTAGCAGTTGGGGCGTTTATTGATGGAGTAAGGGACTAGGAGGTTAGACGAATTCTTAAATTAGTCAGACACAAGTGAAGTAATGAAGCTCTAGTACATGCACTTGAAATTGAGGCTGCCTATAACGATACCACACAATGGAATCAGAGAGTACGAGCCGTGAGTGTGGAGGAAGACAAGCCAGATAACACAACACAAAACCTGATATCTGAAACATAAGATGATGACCCAACTACAGACAAAGTCGAATTTCCAGCCGAGACAAGACCAACAAAATAGTAGGAGGCCGTATGGAATTATCCGCTGTTATAAGTGTGGCAAAGTAGGCCACATTAAGAGAAACTGTCGTCAGCGCAGCCCAGAAAGTGTAAATGCTACTGTGGTTAAGGAGCCACAGGAAAACTAAAGATGGCTGGAATCTGAGGGCTGCGCTGACCAAGAATGTTGTGAAGCCCGAGAAATAAAAGTTTCCCAGCCTCGGAGAGTTCAAAGTAGTCTGCTGTAGGAGAGTTATGTAAATAAGAAGAAATGTCTCATCAAAATCGATACAGGAGCTACGTCATCAATAGTACGAGCAGGATTCATAACGGGTTTCAAAGTAAATAAAGGACAAAATGGATAGTGCTTCGGACAGCTACAGAAGATAGTGCAGCGGTTCATAGGGGAAGTCGACTTGGAGCTGCAGATTGTCCGTTTATGTTTTAAACACCAAGTATGGTTGACATTACAGATATCTTCATTTTGGGATTAGGAGCTGCTTACTAGTAGAACTGTACACTGCGAACTCTCACTTGAGAAGTGATTCTTTCAGTCCATGTTAACAGTTTTGTTCTCAACGGATTACGAGAATGTCACGTGACTCTTTGCGCAAGGAACAGAATTGCGGTCAATGTGGACGGGCAAAAATTCTTTAAGCAAGCTTAGCGAAATACGGTTAAATAAATTCCCTGCGTTGTTTAATATAAACAAATGTTTATAAAATATTCTAAGGTTGGGAATCTCTTTCTCATAATTTAAAATTATGTTTCCAAAACGAAAATAATCAAAACGAGCATGAATTAATATTCAAACTAAATTACTGAATTTCGCATATTGTAAATTATTATAAAAATAGAAATGGATTTGTTTTTAACAAGTGCTTTCCTTCCTAGTATCAACTGGACGTAGTTATGCAGAAACCTACCAACCCACAATATCACCTAAAATGAGTAATGCATAATAATATGCTTTTCGTTGTCTATTCTTTGATTTGCAGAAACCTACCAACGCATTAGAGGAATCGACATTTTATTAAATAGGTTACCTACCAACCCATTTATTCATTATTTAATCATGTATGTAATGCAGAAGGCTATCAACCCGCTTGGTTGATATATGTAATTTTCTAAATCAACCAAGTGGTTTGGTAGTTTTCTGCAAAAATGAAATCTTTACCTAACCATAAAAAAATGTAACATGCGTAAGTGGCTTGGTAGTTTTCAGCAAAAAGAAAACTTTCACATAACCTCAAAGTATCATATACATTCGTAGGTGTTACTGTAAACAGTGTGGAATCATTTACTGAATTAAATCAAGTTTTGTTTTATCTAGTGTGTTATAACAAGTAGAAATAAGTTGGACACTATATTTGCGTAGATAAAATATAAATCATGCTAAAAGGCATTATCGTCGAGAACAGGTGCTGAATTTCTGCCGCCAGAGATGACTTTACAAAAAATGTATGAAATGTACAGTCAGGAAAACCAAAATCCTGTAAGCTTCGCATCGTATAAAAAAAATATTTTACAAACGTTTTAATCTAAAGTTTAAGAGGTTAAAAAAGACACATGGAATTCTAGCGATAGCTTTAAAATACAAGAAGATAATGAAGCTGATTCTGTAAAAAAGAAGGAAATTCAACAAAAGCATAACAGACACATAGAAATAGCCGAAAATGCTCAAAGATTAAGACGAAATGATTTTCAGTTGGCTAAAATTAATAAGGAGTTTAAGTGCCTTACTTTCGGTTTAGAAAAGACGTTACCTTTGCCACGAATTCAATCAAACGTGATTTTTTATAAACGCCAACTGTGGGTTTACAATGCTGGAGTGCACAGCGGAAAGGAAAATAGAGGATATTGTTATGTTTGGGCCGAGCGCGGTGCAGGAAGAGGGGCTCAAGAAGTCGGTTCATGTCTACTTAAACATGTAAAAACAACTATGTCTCCTAACGTTCAACACCTTGTACTATGGAGCGACTCATGCGGCGGCCAAAATAGGAACATAAAGCTTACACTTATTAAAATCCAATTTGCATTCTTCTCCAAATTTAAATGATATAACTCTTAAATTCTTATATTCGGGACATTTTACCCAATGATTCAGATTTTTCCGACATCGAATAAGCTTTAAAACATCAGCAGAGATTGTATACACCGTCTGAATATATGAATGTTATGCGTACATGTAGAAAAAAAAGTCTCTTATTGTCACCGAAATGAAGTCCAATGATTTTTTTCCATACAAAACATTGAAAAAAAGGTAGTTAACAGAAAAAAAAACGGTGGAAAAGATGAAACTTAACTGGTTTAAAATTCGATCCATACGGATAGAAAAAAATAAACCGTTTTTTATAATAATTCAGCAAAACGATCTTGATGCGCCAAATGAAGAAATTAACATTAAAAAGAAAGTAAACCGAAAGACTCCTCAAAGCGATGAAAGTATTTTTCGGGATCTTATTGCTCTCTGGCCCAATGATAAAAGTATAGCCGATAAGAAGCTTAAAAAACCTACAAGAAATTATTCATCTCATCCCATCAGACTGCCTTGATTTTTACTCGAATTTAAAGGGTGATGCTGATATTGAAGAAGATGTTGATGGGTTCAATGTAAATGATCTTGATTTTGAAGTTGACGATGAAATTGCTTAATATTTTATGATCTGGAGTTCTCAAAAAATAAAATTTCTTCCTCTTAAGCCTTGTTTTTGTTGATATTAAAGTATTCTTAAATTTGTAGAAAGCTACCAACCCACAAAATTCCATGAATTTTTCAAAAAAAGAAAAACTAATTTTTTCCTGTCTGAAAGTATGGGAATACCTATTTACATATCAAAAATAATTGATACCAAATTTTGCTTTGGTAACGATCTGATAACAGTTTTATTTTAAAATCTTTATCATCGATTTTCTCCCAATATTGATTTTGTTGGTTGGTAGGCGTCTGCATAACTACGTCCAACTATCATCTTACCCTATTTTCAAATGTACTGGGTGAATGCAAAATAACGGTTGTCTATAATCAAGATAATTATATTAACTAAATTTCTAATATGAAGCTTGGCTCTCAAATGGATTACCCTAAACTAAAATTCTTTCCTTTTACTTGGCTTACATAAACACAGTAATAAAACAACTAATGTTACCCTGAAAACTAAAGCGGATTGAAATAATTATCGTGCGTTCTTAAAAGTATTTGGCATAAATTAACCCTCTGTACAAAGCGGATTTTGAAATACATATTAACACAAGTTATGTGATACAGGGTGTATCAAAGTAAAAGAGCGACCCAAGTAGGTCTTATTACAACAGAAAACAATTTACGGATTAATCTCTTCGTTACAATACTGGTTAAATAACATTCATAAGCATATATAATTTTTTTATTGTCAACAGTTGTTTGGTGACTAAAAAAATTTGTTTATTGTCAGTGACAATATATTTAGGCGTAAAAATTTTCCGCAATTCTAACCTGATTGGTCTGAAACTATTGAAATTAACTAATAAAACTAGTAATCTTACCTTCTTCTTTAGCACAGAAATTTCTGAAAAAAAAGAAAAACTGTTAATAATAAAAATTATTCATGCCGAAAAATAAATGTAATAAAGAAATGCTACAATGCTGTTACAATAATATTTTAACAGCATTTATACAATCTTTGTCGGTCTAAGTATAAAATATCATAATTTCTGAAATATTCAGTGATCTAGACAGTGTAAAATTATTCAGAAGGCACCAGAGATAAAGTTTTTATAGTGTTTCATCAGTACAGTTGAAACGGAATAATGTATCATGGATAACTGCATCTCGTAACTTGAACACGTTGCGTCTGTCGTGTGGAAGATGTTTTGATATTTTCACACAACGTGAGCGTATAACATAACGTTAACATCAGAGGATGTTATGTATTTATATATGAGACGATATTGCATATACATATATTTAATATAAACTTTTTACCGTAAAACATCACTTGATTATATTATTTTTTTTACTATCAGGTTAACATGAAGTGGAAGGAAGATGAAACTCTATAGCTTATTAAAAATATTATCATACTCACCAAAATGACTAAAATAGAATGTTTGCAATATTCGTTTCGTGAAACACCTTCAGAATTATTCAATGAATCGGGAGTTTTTAAGATAAAGTAATAATAAATTAGTGTCCAAAAAAATATGTTTAACCGCCTTCAAAAAATAAAAGCATAAAATTTAAAAAAGACCTGTAAAAAGTATGAAACAAAATTAGTACTTATTAACTACCGTAAGGCGGCAAGGAAATCTACATTAAAAGTAATTCTGACAAAAACCAGAAAAAGCTAAACCGCTTAATCGATGCCTATAAGGACAGGTTTCAGATAAAACCGGGTATCCTAATAGTGTTAAAATTGACTATTTATATGTCTGAAAAACCGACTATTCGGATATCTGAATATCCAGTTATTCGGCGGAGATCCAAAAAACCAACTAATCAGATTTTAAAAACAGACTATTTAAATCGACCGGTCGGATATCTGAAAAGTGGTTATTCGAATATTTGAAAAACAGGCTACTGAGAATTGGGGATGTTGAGTTATTTGTATACTAATAATAGTAATAATGAGTTATTGCATTCCAAACGTTCTGTTATTTTATTAATACACGTATAGAAGGAGAAATCGCTTTATTGACGGGACCTGCGGGACGGGAAATGACAAACACATGACATTTTCCTACCTTTACACAGCACACATTAAAGCAAGAATGATGATTATTGCACGAGACTAAGGCGGAGATTTACTTACATTCTGTGATACTTCAGGTTCGCACTTGGTTTTGTTACCGATTTGTTTAGCAGTGCCTTATAGGATATAGTAAATTATTTTATATCCGCTTATTTTTTTGGTGTGTTTTTAAAAATAATTTAAAAGGTTTTCGTGTTGCAGTGCGTTGTGTAATATATGGTAAGTGTAATATTATAAGTAATAATTATTTTATATATTTATTTGCTGGTGTGTTCTTAAAAATAATTTAAGAAGGTAATCGTATTTAATGTAAAAATGTTTCGATCGTGGAAGGCCTCTATGTCTACATCTTATTGTGTCTGTGAATATGAAAGTGATAGTGATTATAGTGATAAAGAAAATCAAAGTTCATCAGTGTTTTCAGTAAGAAAAATCAGCCATATTTGAACGAGCAAACGAAACAAATTTGCTTTAATATTTACAATAATCTTTTGAAGCGACGAAATAATGACTCTAATTTGTATGATTTAGATATACTAGGTGAAACAGTATCTCTGATTAACGTTCTCTGCCTCACAATATACAAACTTGTGAAATAAGGTGCCCTCTCAAGAAAACAACGATCCGACGCCATTCAATCGAAAACTCTGAACCCATCGTTAGCAAAACTTTTAAGAACTTAAATTTACATAGTGTATCAGAAAAAGGAAGTCTCAACTATTGACGTAGTAGACAGAAAGAAATGGATTTTCATCTAAAATATACCAAGAGAACTTTAAGAACTTGACTGAGAAGAATTGGATTTAAATATTAAACTATTAATAAACGCATGACGATTATGGAAAGCAGACGAATAGTGGATTTACGAGATTCATATCTAGAAGAAATAAAAGAACTCGGAAGGAAAAATAGACCAATTTATTTTCTAGATCAAACTTAGCATGATACTCATGACACCAACATTGATGTATCTAGGAAATGTCAACCAATCTCACTGCCCCCTAATAATGAAACTCGGTTGATTATATTACACTGTGGATCAGTTGATGCATGAGTTCATAATGCATTGAAAGTGTGCAGAAAAAACATGGAAGATTATAAAGTGGATTAGCATAAAAACATGGAAGGAGAAATATTTGAGGAATGTTTTGAAAATACCCTAATTTCAAAGTTAAATCCGAATATCATTATTGTTCTTGACATTGCGAAGTACCATTCGAGACAACTGTATAAAATTCCTAACAAGATTTCTACTAAGCAGGAGTCACATTTTTTTTAATGGAACATGATTTCTATTATGATGAAAATTATAATAAAGCACAACTTTTGGAAGTCCTGCAAATGGAAAATTATGAGTAGTACATTATAAATACTGTAGCGGAGAAATATGGCCACAAAGTATTGAGATTACCGCCAAATTTCTGTATATTCAACCCGATTGAATTAATTTGGTGTAAATTGAAGAAAAATGTCAGAAATGGAAAGAATTTTCCGATATTCGATAAAAAAGTCATACAGTTAATTCAAAATGAAGTGTTGAAAATTAACAAGGATGATTGGGAAAAAATAAATAGGAAAGTAATTACAATTGAGGATGATTATTTAAAAATTGTTGAATTTCATATAAATGGTGAAAATATATTTATTATAAATTTGAATGAGGATAGTAGTCCATCTGAAAATGAAGAAGAGGGTGAGAAGGGCGAGGATTCAGAGCAAGAAGCGATGTGAGGTGCGGTAAAGAGAAGTGATGTAAATCGAAGAAGTGAATTTTGTGATATCAACTATATTATTTATAATATAGATTTATTGGGTCAAAATAAAATAAATAAGGTTTAGTGCCATATCCCCAAAAAAAAAACAACTATGCAGCTACGGACACGTGTCCGTAGCTGCATAGTTGTTTTTTTGGGGATATGGCACTAAACCTTATTTATTTTATTTTGACCCCAATAAATCTATATTATTTTGTTTATATTTGCCAGGTGGAAACGGTCAGTACACATAGAGCTCTGTGTGTTGACTGTGCTCATTGAGGCCCCAAATGTGGCACATGGGAACATGAAGGCACTAATTGAGTACTGTGTACTGTACTTTCCAGCTTTGTTTTAGTTCTTGTTCCTGATCTATCCCATCTTGGATCCAATTCTTTAGCTACGCTACGCTGATGAGGAGCAATAACTCCGAAACACGTGTCCGTAGCTGCATAGTTGTTTTTTTTGGGGATATGGCACCAAACCTTATTTATTTTATTTTGACCCCAATAAATCTATATTATTTTGTTTGTATTTGCCAGGTGGAAACGGTCAGTACACATAGAGCTCTGTGTGTTGACTGTGCTCATTGAGGCTCCAAATGTGGCACATGGGAACATGAAGGCACTAATTGAGTACTGTGTACTGTACTTTCCAGCTTTGTTTTAGTTCTTGTTCCTGATCTATCCCATCCTAGATCCAATTCTTTAGCTACGCTACGCTGATGAGGAGCAATAACTCCGAAACACGTGTCCGTAGCTGCATAGTTGTTTTTTTTGGGGATATGGCACTAAACCTTATTTATTTTATTTTGACCCCAATAAATCTATATTATTTTGTTCGTATTTGCCAGGTGGAAACGGTCAGTACACATAGAGCTCTGTGTGTTGACTGTGCTCATTGAGGCCCCAAATGTGGCACATGGGAACATGAAGGCACTAATTGAGTACTGTGTATTGTACTTTCTCCAGCTTTGTTTTAGTTCTTGTTCCTGATCTATCCCATCCTAGATCCAATTCTTTAGCTACGCTACGCTGATGAGGAGCAATAACTCCGAAACACGTGTCCGTAGCTGCATAGTTGTTTTTTTTGAGGATATGGCACTAAACCTTATTTATTTTATTTTGACCCCAATAAATCTATATTATTTTGTTTGTATTTGCCAGGTGGAAACGGTCAGTACACATAGAGCTCTGTGTGTTGACTGTGCTCATTGAGGCCCCAAATGTGGCACATGGGAACATGAAGGCACTAATTGAGTACTGTGTACTGTACTTTCCAGCTTTGTTTTAGTTCTTGTTCCTGATCTATCCCATCCTAGATCCAATTCTTTAGCTACGCTACGCTGATGAGGAGCAATAACTCCGAAACACGTGTCCGTAGCTGCATAGTTGTTTTTTTTGGGGATATGGCACTAAACCTTATTTATTATATTATTTATTTCCGTTTTTGTGTTTTCGGAGTTAAGGTTGAGATTTGGGTAAATGAGTTTTAAATCATTAATATAGTACAAAACGACTCAAAGACGTGTATACATCACATATTTTTTAAAGCTCCTGAAGAAATTGAATGTGAATTATTTCTTATTAAAACGGATATAACTGACCATATTTGCCCAGGTAAGTTTACACACATTACAAGTTTAACCCAAAACTATAAATTAGATGAAAATGAATTCATTGGAATTTTACAAATAATAAATTGGGGTAGGTGTATAATGCAAAGGATATAAATAGATATGGCAACCAATAATATGAATATAATAAAAATGCAACTGATGCAAAAGAAATTAATAGACACAGACGACATGCCGGTTCAAGTACATTTTTTTGGGTCAAAATACATCCATTTCCATCATAATTGATTGATTTTTTTTACGATGCCAATAATTTTTTTAGATAAATGAGAAAGCAAAAAGTAAAAAAAAATAGTTTAAGTGGACTGGTTAAAAAAATTAAAAAAATAACTTCTATAATAATTATATTGAAAAAACAAGATAGCAATAATATTTATTCATGACATAAGGACAAAAAATGCAGTTTCCCGTACGATTACGGAAAATTCCCGGACGAGGCGACGCCGTCCTGCAACCATGTGTACGAAAAGCATTTTCGGCCTAGTGTCATACACTATTTTTTATTTGATTGTAAGAAGAAAATAATAAATTTTTATTCATTATATTTAATTAAATTCAAAAATCTGATCGTAATCGACTTCACTCCATTTCCAAAATCTAATAGGAATATCATGACAGTTTATTTCATTTGTTTATGGTATCGACCAATTATTTTGTTCATAACTATCCCAAAAGAATTTTTCGGCCGGAAATGTAGGCGCTTAGCAACAACAACAAAAAGCAATACCTGTTATAAAAATGAGTCCAGATATTAAAACCAAATGCCACTTTTCGAATCAAACAATAATTATTTATATCTTCCATTTATCACCCACCCAGGGTTTTACCAGAATTAAAAACAAATGGTTGCATTTCTTTTTGCGGAACTGATTTCCGAAATGGATTTACTTGGACTTTGATTGACGCCGTTATAAACACAATTGGTGGCAAACCAATTGAAGTTTAATTGCCACAATAATACATTAAACTGATGGGGTAGGAACGTAGTTTTGAAAATGACAATCGCTTTTTAATAACCCGGTTTATTTAAGTAATAAAATTTAATCAGCAAAATATTTCATTTAAATACGTAATGCAGATTCGCGGTAATCAACAGTTTATATGGTACATTTAAGTTATATTCCTATGAACTAAATTTTTCCATGGGGAATACGTACTAAATTTTACGACTACCCTGTTTATCAAATGTTTGTTATAAAAGTCATGACCTAGATGAATTATTCGGCAATATAAAAAAGATTTTATCCTATATACTCATCACGATACGACCGAGGATGTAGAATATGTGCCTTCGTGCTGGTACTGTTATTAACCCAAAACTGAGATGACGACAAAAGTGACTTTTATTTTTATATTATGGAACTTTTAGAACACATTTATAGCTTACATGCCGAAAACCTTAATAGATCACAATATTACGTGCTAACATCCGCTGCTATATATATTATATAAAAAAGTAAATAAAAAATAATATAGAAAAAATGAGGTCATACAATGTCGACATTTTTATTTTATTATTTGCTTTGTTTAATGGTTGATTCCAGGCACACGTTTACAAGGCAATAATTTATTTGACAAAATGATATACAGTAAGTTCCAAATTGGGATGGATGTATTTCTATCGTTATTAACAGAGATAGAACGATGGTTAAATGGGGAAAGTATTGCAGATTTCTATAGCATCTTTATCGAATCTGTTTTCAAATTTTCGAGTAATTTTTAAAAAATTGTAAGATGCCTTTTTTTGTTTCCTCCACAACTTCTTAATCATTATTTATACGGGTTGGAAACTTCCTTATTATTAGAACGCTTTTTGAAAATATATCTGATATTGATAGCAAAATTTTTCTGTCTTCACTGATTTCCAAGATAGGCACGATAACTTTGTGTTTTTCTTACAGGCACCTTCTTAGATTTTACATTGATTCAATAGAATATTTTATGTACTTTTCAAAGATATAATACAACCTCAAAAATGTGTATGATGAGGTCGCAACAATTAGAAAAAAGGTTTTTCAGCATACTTGCTATGCTATGAACATAGTTGGCACTTATTCATAAATTTTTTCCATGCAAGATTTGTATTAACCAAGAAATGAAACATTTTTAGTTGAGGTGGCATGTAATATGCAAATTGTAGAGGTAAATGAACAGAAACTTTAATTTCTAATGATTTGACAAAATAAGACGAAGTATTGAAATTAAAAGCTAGATAAATTGCTCGACGTCTTCCACTTTCTTGGACACTCGCATCTCTTTAGTATTGAAGACATTACCGTTGCATCAAAGTACAAGACAATCTATTTATAACGTGTTCGTTTCAATACTATTTATATTATATTTCAATACTATTCGAGGAAATTTCGGTCAAGAATAGATTAATTAAAAATAATACAAAAAACCTTAATCAACACATCGAAAAATTCCAGAAAAAATACATAGGTATAGGGTGTTGTTAAGTTATAAATTTATTGAGATTATTTAATAATTTTAAAAAACAAACAAAAATTTCTTCAAATTTTGTACATAAGGCGATGTATTTTAAAGCACAAGAAATAGAAGGAAAATTGTATCCAATGATATAGATAGCGAGAAGTGGTGAATTTGAATGGGGCATTTCAAAAGAATTCGAAGAAAATATTTTTCAACAATATTGCATTTTACATTGACAGCCCAACTTTGTGCTACACACAATTATCTGCATGTACTTAATTGTTCGAAAAGCATTACAGATTTTGTTGTTTTATTAGGATGAAGCGTAAAAAAATTAAGATTTGAAATAAGTAACTTTTGTCGGAAAATAGTTCCTTGCAACATATTTTTAGGAGAATTATTTTCTTAAATAAAAGTAAAATTTTTATCTTAAGATGGTATAATTTAGTATTTTAATCAATGGTGTGCTATAATTTTATAGAAAATAATTCACTACTCCCAGTATGCTGGAAAATGCAATATGGTCATGTGCTGCAGTACATAAAGATTCTAGCTTTACCAGTAACTGAACTTCTTCCAGTTACCAGTTCTACTAGATAATGGAGGAAGAAACTTTCATTCATATTTTATGAAATTGTTTACCACTGGAAGCGTTAAGACATAGATATCTCGGAGGCAATTTATAGAGCAACGGGCATCGTCCATATTGAGGTCTCGCGACACTATTTGTATACTTCCTAACGAAACAGTCAGAGCTAAAGTGTGCCGAGAATGACCTCAGGGAAGGGTGTATTTCCTTTTTCCCATTACCGCGAATGTAGAAATTCAAACGGGGAAAAGTTTCGTATTTTTATAGATGTGCATGTATTTTCTATCTAAGCAAGATATAAACACCAAGACTACTCTTTGCATGTATACAGTGATAGTAAAACCCTTTGTAACATTTGTGTCCTTGATGTCATAGAGCTTGTTGTAGCAGTCCACAATAATTATGGTCCGCTTATGTCAAGTTCAAAGACAAACTTCTTTAACCACTATTGTACAATGAAATGGAACTTGAAACCATGCTAGCAACTTACAGATTGCTAAAGAATGGAGCATACCAATGCTCTAGCTGTACCGACAAAGGTATTGTATGACGCATAACATAAGCTAAAACCAAAACCGCTGCCAATTACTTCCGGATCAGAATTTCCTCACTCGACGTGTGGTGGGGTTTATAATAAAAGTAATTTTTTGACGTTTCAAAAAAGTCTCATTTTTCGACGCTTCAAAAAAGTCACATTTTTACGTTTCAAAAAAGTCACTTTGACATTTCAAAAAAGTCATATTTTGACGTTTCAAAAAAGTCACATTGGTGGAATGTCACTAATATTTTTTTTAGACATTGGGACCGATTTTGCTCATAAGCGAACTCAATCTCTTCCATGACCTCTAGAATGTGTGTACCAAAATTGAAAGCTTTATCTCAAAAACTGTAGCTGCTATCGCGAACCAGACAGACACACAGACAGAAAATTTTTTCTGTCTGAAATTTTGTATATCGTCATAATTCGTCGAGGTTCGTCCAGAAATGCAATAAAAATTTTCAAAATTTTTTTTACGAATACAACTTACTTTGAGGGGTGAGGAAGTAATATGTGCTTTCAAATGTTTCATTACACAACCTGGGCATAACACGTAAGATAAGCAAATGCTTAATTTAGCAAACCAAATGGGTAAAGATATTTGATAAAAGTTGATACGTTAAAGTTTATTTTAAAAATGGGTCATGAATATACTGCAAATATTGTTGCTGAGTAACAATAATTATATGTGGAAAAATAATTAAGGGGACGAATTGTTTATTGACTTAGTGAAAATTTATGCTCATATATAAGACAGAATTTTAAATACTAGGGCTTCGGTCCGTTTTTCTGCACTGTAATAAAAAAAAATCTATTTCTTGTTGCTGCTAATTAGATGTTAGTTCTTGCCCATTGTTTTAATTTTACCACATATTCGTTCCCAAATTAGTTCTGGATATATTGGTAAAACCCCATTCCTATAACAATTATGTGAAGGGTAGTCACGACCGACTAGTTAAAAAATAGAATTTTAAATAGTAGCCCTACTATTTTAAAATTCTATTTTTAACTTACCAGTCATGACTACCCTAATCAGAAGCCAGTTCTGTGTTTATAGTATCCTTATATTGTTTCCATTCTTGTCTATAAATGAGCATAAGTTTTCACGAAGTCAATAAACAATTCGTCCCCTTAATTATTTTTCCACATATAAGTATTTTTACTCCGCAACAATATTTGCAGTATATTCATGAACAATTTTCAAAATAAACTTTATCGTATCGAGTTCTTATCAACTTTAATCAAATATCTTAGCACACAAATACCAGTAAACTTTACCCATTTGGTTTGCTAAATTAAGCATTTGGTCATCTGTCAATGTAGCGAGAGTGAATCTTGAACATTTTAGGGCGAACGTAAGAATTCATCGATACAGAAATTGTCAACTTTCAGCATAAGCTCTTACGCCTTATGCGCAGGTTGTGTAATGGAACATTTAAAAGCATATATTACTTCCTCACCCCTCAAAGTGAGGAAGTTATGTATTCGTGAAAAAAATTTTGAAATTTTTTGCATTTCTGGACGAACCTCGACGAATTATGGCGACAAACAAAATTTCAGACAGAAAAAATTTTCTGTCTGTGTGTCAGTGTGTCTGTCTGGTTCGCGATAGTAGCTACAGTTTTTGAGATAAAGCTTTCAAATTTGGTACACACATTCTAGAAGTCAAGAAAGAGATTGAGGTCGTTGATGAGCAAAATCGTTCCCAACGTCTAAAAAATATATTAGTGACTTTCCACCAATGTGCCTTTTTTTGAAACGTCAAAATGTGACTTTTTTGAAACGTCAAAGTGACTTTTTTGAAACGTTAAAATGTGACTTTTTTGAAGTGTCAAAAAATGTGACTTTTTTTGAAACATCAAAAATTACTTTTATTATAAACACCACCTCATCATCAGACACAGGACTACAATAATTAAAGAAAATGAGTATGGCGGTTACATGCATAAATATAAATGTTAATAAGTTAATAAAACTTAAAAACAAGAATACAGAAGACAATTATTTCCATTTTTTATGTACTTGTAAAAACTTATTGGTAAAAAATTTTTTTGTTAAAATTTGTTTACAAGAAAGATTGAAATTATTTAAAATAATAAGGATTACGTTAGTCTGAATTATAGAATTATGTAAAATTTAATTAATTGAATTGTGTAAAAAATAGAGGGTCATTTTTATATAATACTTACATTTTTATAAATAAAACCAGGGTAGTCAAAATAAAAATAGTTTTGCAACATAGTCAAAAAGGGGGTAAGTAAATGTAAGATATATAAATTTTTGTATCTAACAAATTACTTTCTAATAAAAATTATAAAATTAACGTGCTTTTTTTAACACATACATACACTACAACAGTTTAAAATCTAATAGGGAATAAATATTTTAATAATAAAAATTGATTAAAATAGTGCCCTCTATCGAACTATCTAAGAACTAACGTTAAATAAAAAGTAAGATTGAAAACTATATGTGAACCAGGTTTTTTACAATAGTGGAGTTTATTATATTCAACTGCAGATGGTGATAGCGGCGAAAATGCACTAAACATGCTAATAATATTCACTTCTAAGAAATTGAGGTTATATTGTTATAATATCGAGCACATGGAAACAGATTTCAGTAGAGAAAAAAACAAAATTAGACAACCACAGAGAAAGTCAGTGAAGATTGAAATTGGATTTGTGAATTCAGAGATAATGTATTGGGATTTCTTGAATCTTTCAGGATTTCTAAACTTTCAAGGTTATTAATCACACTGCCTTTGCCAACAAGATGTAATATTTTAAGAGTATTGTCAAATATGTGGTTGTTATCTACTAGATGTTTGGCGAAATGGGAAAAACCTGAGGATGAGCTAATGCACCGGACGTGTTCTTTTAACCGTGTTTTAAAATTTCTATATGTGCAACCAATATATGTGCCGTTGCATGTATTGCAAGAAAGTATATAAACCCCACATCTATCTAGTGGATCTATTTGGTCTTTACCATTGATAAACAACTTTTCTATAGACTTAGTTGATTTAAAGGAGATATGGAAAATATTTTTTAAAGCAATTGGAAATTTTATATGAAACAGGACCTATGAACATAAGAGAACGGTATGGAATTTCGGAGGGAACTTCTCTGTATGTATTTATGTAGACCGTATTTTGGACATATTTATTTAATCTTTTTGTTAGTAAGGTATCAATTAAAGTAGTATTGTAGTTATGAGTAACTGCTATTTGTTTAATAACCTGTTCCTGATTATAATTATTTAAAGATAAAAGGTACTTTTAACAATCTATTAATATAACAATTAAAAGCTGCCACCTTATGTGAAAAGGCATGCAGGGAAGTGTGATCGATAACTACACCGGTGTGTGTATTTTTTATAAATATTAAAATAATGTTTGTTATCTTCTAATGTAATATTTAAATTTAAAAGTTTTATATATATATATATATATATATATATATATATATATATATATATATATATATATATATATATATATATATATACATATATATATATATTTATATATATATATATATATATATATATATATATATATATATATATATATATATATATATATATATATATTTATATATGTATATTTATATATGTATATATATATATATATATATATATATATATATATATATATAATATATTAAGGAATAGGTGTTCCAACAAAAATATGAGTGGTGAAGTCTTGCTCATTAAAACGGAAATACCCTGTATATGCAGTATAAAAAATTATTGTATTATCATAAATATATATTACTTCGCCAATATCTTGACCAAGTAGTACGAATACATATTATTATCATACAACATTATTCATAATATTTCCAATTTTCTCTATAACCCTTATCCTATCATGTCAAAGATGTATGTATGTCGATAAAGTTGTAGATAGTGTCACTATCTGTAATATTTTTTATCTTTACAGTTAGGTATTTGTTTTTTAAAGGTGATCGATTTACCACCTCTATCGGCTAAGGTTTACATGCAAATGGTTAAAAAATATGCTTTTAATCAATATTAACCGATTACTGTTAATATTAATTCAAAGTTAACATTTAGCACCAGTAAAATATTTAATGAACTTCAGTAAGTAATTAGTTGATAAATTTATGACTGGGTCAAGCAATGACTGAAGAACATAAAACACATCCTGTCCGCATCACCTAATTATCCTATTTCTTTTCTAAAATGGCGTTTAGTAGCGTTTTAGAAATATACTTTTTGTGGAAGAGCGTTCCTGACTATAAATAAACCCGTCTAATAATATAGATTATTCTGTCAGAG
Organism: Rhamnusium bicolor; assembly: GCA_029963845.1. Lineage (NCBI taxonomy): Eukaryota > Metazoa > Arthropoda > Insecta > Coleoptera > Cerambycidae > Rhamnusium > Rhamnusium bicolor. Next base: position 1,164,962 of record JANEYF010000252.1, read on the forward strand.
TTATATTAAGGGCGAGTACAAAGTTACAGCTTGAAATAAGGGTCAGCAACACGACCCAATATAGGGAGAGTAATCTCAGTGTTACAAAAACCAGGCTGTGGTCTTATCTAACTACAAACCAAACCCGACTACCACGATCCACCTAATGACGTTTGGCATCACATCTTGCTTCGGCTTTTTAGTACCCTTTTTACGGCCTACAGCCAGCACTTAGAGTATTTGCCCGTAGGCAATTACACTTTCGGGTAATTGAACTTTAAAGCTGCTCTTCCCCTACAACTGTAGTCTAAATGGCTATGAAATTATACTGTCTTTTAAGTAATATTATTTTAACTATACAATTAAAAAAATATAGATTGCCACGTAGGACATAATTATATTTCAGATTAATTGTTAAAATCTGGATACTCATATTCACATTAATTAAAAAATAATTCCAAGATTGTAGGGGAACGTGGGACAAAGTGGTATAGTTAATGGATAAAAACTAAAAATAATTAATTCTACCGCAAAACAATCGCAAAATATTTTATTAAAGTAAAACAATGGTACTCTATAATATACCCATGAATAAAACAGAATTTCTTTACTCCTCATAATTTCCACTTTGTTCCATATGTATATGAATGCCCCATATACAATGAGAATTGCTATGGGATACAAAATTTGTCTTAGAACAGATGATAGTTGATTTCGAGTTCTAAGAGGTCGAGACGAACAAGCTAGACTCCAAACTCTCAGAACTCTTCCAAAACATAAAGGAGGAACTGTAATGTTCTAGGAGGCATTATGATGGGAGAAAAACTTCTTTGCACTCCATACTGCAAAGTTTAACCGGTTGTAGGTATGTTAATTTGATGCTAGGACCTATAGTTAGGCTGTGGAAAGATGCAATGTTAGGTGATTTAATTTTTTTTCGTGACAGGTAATGCAACTTCACATAACAGCAGAGCTGCTATGACTTTCTGAAAACAGAAGCTGTCACACTTCTGGACTGGCCTGCCTGCTCGCCTGGTTTGAATCGCATTGAATGTTTGTGAAACATTATTAAAAGAAGGATTATATAGTAAGTACAAAAAGTGTCATAAGATCTTTCATATTATTGAATATCACACAATTTAATTTGTCATTTAAGAAATTCACAGTCAACATTCCATGATCTAGGTGTAACTTTCGACAAACCACCTCATAATTCTTAATAAATAATACTAGTAAAATCATCAACGTTTATTTTCAAACACGTCCAATGTACAGAGATTCATTATAAATTACTCCTCTTATCATCGTTATTATTGCCTATAGAAAAAAAAGTTTTAAATAAAAGTTATGTGATTATGACTGAATTTTGTTAAAATGCTATTAAAGGTACAGTAGCGTGCAAATTTCAATATAATATATTTATTTAAATAGGATACCTATTTATTATTAAATTTTGGAAAGATCCTTTGTTCCTGATTTCAAAAATATACCATATATTAGCCCTACCATATACCGTTTTTGAGCTATTAAACGTCGAATATCTTAGTTAAACTAGTTACTGTAAATATGGAAAAGTTAACATTATTAAAGTGAGCTATGAAAATGACAACTATTATGTTTGATAAGTGATATTTCTTTCTATTTCGAAGGTAAGCCCATCCATATTTATTCGCGAATAGACTATTTTGAAACATTATTTTTTTAGAAAATTCTGAATGTAGTATAAATAATGCAGTCGATCAATTAGGCAAAAGTTATTCCAAAATCCAACATACGTTAAAAAATAACAGCTACAGACTATATAAAATTTTACCCTTACAAGTTTTAACAGAGGCACATAAAAGGAAAAGGCTGGACTTTTGCCGCCAGATGATTCAAAAGTTGGAAAAAGATCCCGATTTTTTTAATAAAACACTATGGACTGATGAATCATCCTTTTCTACGGCTGAAGTTTTTAATAGGAAAAATCAAAGGTCGTAGGAAAACAAGCACAATAGAAAGAGATTAGTAAAACAAATAAAAAAGCAGGATGAAAAACTGTTAGCGTTTAGTGTGGAATTTTCAGAAACAAAATTGTTGGGCCTATATTTTATGATTATATTTTAACTGGAATTATCTATCTGAAATAATTATCCCAGAAGCAGAAAATATTCTTTTGTAGAATTTTCCGGAAGCCAATCTTGATGATTATGATTTGGATGCAGGATGGGCTCCGCATAGTGTCCTACCCATTCGAGATCACTTGAATAATGTATTACCAATATGGACAGGGAATAATGGACCTATTAAATGGCCACCTAACAGTCCGGATTTGGACCCCTATGGATTGATTTGTTTGGCGATTTCTAAAGACATATTCCATAACAATA